>CM038141.1:436361793-437024678 GCA_021437245.1 Aegilops speltoides
GGATTGGCCACGGTGGTCCTCTTGGTGCCGATGAGGTACGCGCCGAGGCAGGGGTGGTGCTTCATCTCCTCCATGCGCGGGATTAGCCGGTAGCGCCGGGTGGCCGGCTCGCAGAGCAGGAGGTCCGGGAAACAACGGCGCATCCACCGGCCGCTCTTCCTCCTCTTGGCGAGGAGCAGGAGGCTGCGGCTGCTGTCAACGACCTCCCACGCCCCTCTGCCGCCTGGGAGGAAGTCGAGCGAGAAGTGGCGGCCGTCGACGGTGGTCTGCTGCTGCGCGGTGGCGGGGACGAAGACGACGTCCCGGCCGCGCGGGGACGCGCGGTTGTAGTAGTTTCCTGCGAGGGGCCGTGGGTGCGGGCCCTGCGGGTAGCGGCCGGTGTCGACGGCGCATTCGAAGAAGCGTGAGGCGGCCATGATCCGGCGCCACCGCTTGCAGGCGGCGGCTGCGCGGACGAGGCAGAGAGGGGACTCCATGAGACACTCGAGGATCAGCTCCAGGAGCTTGTCCGGGACGTCGTGCAGCGTCATCGCCGCCGGTGGTTTCGCGCGGGCGGCCATGGAGTTGATCGAGCCGATGGCCGGGTCGATCGGTGGTTTCCCTGTGCGCAAGGAACCCTACCGGGCACATATTTGCTTGTCAGGTTAACAGATCGAATCCGTCTCGTGTACGTGTATCATATGGAGTTTGGCCTGGGTTTTCACGGGGACGTACGTGAATCCGTACGCAAGCCGGCCATTTTTTATACAAAGAGTTACTCCGTAAGAAAAAAGAGTTACTCTGCTTTCTATCTCAAACAAAAAAAGCAAGAGTTGCTCGTTCTAGAGCAATCTCTCCCTAATAATAAAGCACGGATTGGGTCTCTGGGTTCACCGTCACAATGCGCTTCTTCCCGCGAATTTACGCTTTCGGTTGAATTCAAAACATATAAGCGAGGTGGTACTAATAATAAGTGGAAAACGTTTCGTTTCTCTATTTTTCGTACGTGACTAGCCTGCGTCCCGAGTAGCAAGCACGGAGTTCTGCGAGCAGGCTCGCTCGGCTGGATGGGCCAGTCCGGCCCATAGCCCGCTCGTCAATCCCAATGCCCACGTTAGTGTTCACGTAAACCGATCTTTTCCCGATATACCTAAAAATTCCTCTTTCCTTGAGAAAAAGAGTCAGAAGCCAATGCAAATACTGTTGCTGTTGCACCCGTCCGATTTATCCTAAGAACCACGAGGGTCAAGAACCAAATCGGCCAGAGAAGGAGGAGCGAGTGCGCGGAGCAAGGGCCCGTCGATGTCGCCGCCGCCCGACCCCAAGAAGGAGGAGCGAGTACGCGGAGCAAGGGCCAGCCGGCGCTCCATGGCCATGGCGACTCGGTCTCCTATGAAGAAGAGACGAGGTGAGATGAAGAGAAGAGAAGGGAGTGCAAGGACGGCACGCTACCTGTTGCTGGTCCGGCGGCGGCTCTCATCGCCTGATTCAAGTTTGTGTCCTGGTGTCCAGGTTCCTCTACTCCCCGCTACTCAGGGTGGACGACACGAGCAAGCTTTTAGGCCCGCTCGTGGCCCGTTACGGACCGGACCGTACGGTCCAGGCCCGCTACAGAAATTGTTCGGTCCGGGCCGCGAAAATCAGACCGAAAAAACTTCGGTCCGGTCCGGTCTTTAACCGGGCCGACCGAGCGGACCGATGGCCCAAGGCCCAGCAGTAGTCGCTAGGGGCCAATACGACGACGCTCTAGGGCAAAGGCCCCCTCTCCCCCAATTCCTCGATCCCCTTTCCTCCTGGCTGCAGAAGGGATGGAGCGCCGCCGCCGCCGGCCGCCGTTGCCATCGTCGACCACCACCTCCTCGTCTACACCTGTACGCGATGAAAGGAGGAGTGGAGGAGCCAAGGAGGGAGCGTCACGTCTGCACGGCTGCACTTGCTCGCCGTCGTCGACCGTCGCCGTCTCCACCTGCCCGTCTTCAACCACCTCCTCGCCTGTTAGCCGCCGTCGAGCACGAAGCTGGAGGACGCGGGGGACGGAGCTGCTGCACGTGCACCTGAAGTCCTGCATGTCGTTGCCGACAGTTTGTACTTGTTCCTTCTCTCTGAATTTTCTTCAGTTGGTAATTGTTCAGTCTCTCTGAACTTTCTTCAGTTGGTATTTGTTCAGTCTTTCTTCAGTTCGACACCTTCCTGTGTTGTTTTTCTTGCAAACTTGCTTATTTTTCGTCCATTTGAACCTCTTTTGCAACCTAATGATCTATACGTTCAAATTTGTTATCAAGAGAGTTCTAAAAAGGCTCCCAGCGCACTCCCACGCACAAACTGTACTCGGTCCAATCGGTCCCTTCGGTCCGCACCGAGCTGAGGCGCAGCCGGTCCGGTCCTAGGAAACAGGACCGCATGTAAGCTCGGTCCGGTCCGGTCCGGGCCAGTTTCGGCCGGTCCAAAGGGAGGCTCGGTCAGGGACCGGACCGGCCCGGACCGCGTCCACCCTGACCCGCTACACAACGGGGGTTGCCCAGCCGCCACTCTCCCTACACGGCCCCCTCACACCTCCTTCCCCTAGCCGCACCTCCCTGCGCTCGTGGAGATGTCGTCGCCCTCGCCTACGTCATCTCCGCATCGTACTTCCTTCCCCTGGCTCTACTTGACCTCCTCCTCCTTGCTCATGCTGCCGCCGTGGCGCACCGTTTCGGCCTTCCATCCATGTCTGCCCCCACGTGCCTTCTACGAGGTATGTCGTGTCGTTGCTAACCGCTGGAGAAGCCGCCCACTCCATATGTGGTTACGTCAAGGCAACTACCCTGTTGCACAACAACGTTGGGGAGCACGGCCCAGAGCACAATCTCGACGACCTTATGGAGCAGAGGAGTGGGTACGCGGCGTCGAGAACGAGCACCACCCTGTGCATGGTGTCCTGTATGTCGGCCTTGGTCGCCGTTGTCAGTGGCGACGAGCACGGGCTATGCGCAGAGGTAACGCCCGAGCTCCCTTTGAAACCTCGTGGCGTTTCGCTGCTTCTCCGTGAGCGGCGAGTACTTGTTCATGCCGAGGGTGCAAGGACCCATCAGGACGCCTCGAGGGCAGGGCCTGCGATTGCGACCATGCGCCCATGACAGAGGATGAGTTTACCTCTTACCGCCATGTGCGCACAAGACATGCGCAGGATAGGGCAGCGGGTAGCGGCCCGCTCTGGAGTCCGGTTGCCGTGCAAATGCAGGAAGAAGAAGATGGAGTCAAGAAGAGCGGCAGCGCGCCGCAGCTCTGTTCGGTGCACGACGGATGTTTAGTTTCTTCTCTGTCCAAGATGCCATCAGGAATGCCCAGATATGGCCGAGGTGCCGCCGGAGGCCGCGCCCACCTTGCCCAGATGCCCGACGTCGCCACCGTTTTCATCTGTCCTGTTATTGTTGCCATCTTTTTTCTTGGCTGAGATGTTGCTGACGCCGCCCAGTTTTCATCGGGAAGTCTTCGTCGGGGCGTTGGACGGATGCAGCTACCGAGTTAAGGATGATGTTTCTTTCCTTGAAGCTATCTTCGTTGGTGTTCTGAAACCACTGAACCACCAAGCGTGAAGAAAATCCCACAGAAGCAGCATTAACAAGATACCACTGATCCTACTACAGTATGTACTCCCTGTTTAGATCCGCTAAGAGCCAATTTCAATCAAGCATATACTGTAACAGTTAACTGCAGCAGTAAATAATCACCTTGAGTAGGTGTTCAGAAAGTCAGATTTTCATTTGTTTTGCAAAAATAAAATTAATACATTTTTTTGCACTTTCAGTTTAAAATTAATTAAGACTTTCGCCTCATAACCATGCCAAAAATATGGGATGTGAAACTAATTCCAAAATGAGTACATGCATGGTTTGGCTAGCAAGATTTCAGATAGTGTGCCACCTCCTGAAAATTGTTTAACAAAAAAGTTCTCGGTGGCCATGAACACCCGATGGCAATGCCCCTGATGGCCATGGATAAAATCATCTTTTCAACTGCCTCTTGACAGACAGCTAATGCTCAACTAAAAAGCCCTGAAATTTTGGGAGAGGGGAATATTGAGTGGAATATATGATTGAAATTTGAGTAGTAATACTCTACAAAAAATAACAAACGAAATGTGCATGATTTAAAAAATGTTTGCAATTAGTATAAAATGTTCATGAATTCAAAAAAATATTCTTGATTTTAGAAAATGTTCAAAAGTTTGTAGACGTGTTCATGAATTTGAAAAATGTTCACGATTTCACATATGTGCATGAGTTCAAAATATTCTTGATTATTTATTTCTCCCGTTGCAACGCACGGGTTTTTTTGCTAGTAAACCTAAACGCATTACTCATTCAACCCCAGTTTGCATACCGGCGAGTATATTTAACCAAAAACTACCACAATTCACGGAACCGTGATGAAAAACTACCACTTTACGATTTTGTGCGAAAAACTACCGCTTTTTTCCTAAACCGTGGCAAAAAACTACGAGTCTGAAAAGAGCCCGATTTGGCTCTTTTAAGCGCGTTTCTGACAGAGTTGGCCCACACTTAATAAGCGGGCTAAAAAAGCAATTGGGTCCCTGCTTTTTTTTTCAAAAAGCAATCCAGTCCTTTCTCTCGATGCAGCGGCGCGCGAGGAGGAGCTCGACGGAGTCCTTCTCGTGGTCCACGGCGGCATCGCTTTCGGTGAACTGGTGGGGCGAGGCGAGGAGGGCCCTTGCCAGCGGGGCGGGCAGCGCTGCCACCCTGGTGGGCGGCCATAGCCACGGCAGGCGCGAGGCGAGACGGCTGCGGCGGGCGGGCGGCCATGGGCACGGCAGAGGCGGCCGCAGGCGGGCGGCCATGGGCGCTGCCGGCGTGGCGAGGCAGTCTTGCCACCACGCCAGGGCTGGCGAGGCAGGCGAGGCAGTCTTGTGACCCAGCGCGGCGAGGCTGCGAGGCAGTCTTGTGACCCTGGTGGCGGCCATGGGCGCGCCACGGCACGGGCCAGGGCGGCGGCGAGCACCAGTGGGGCTCGGCTAGAGGCGCGGCGGCGGCGCGCAGCTTGGCGGCAAGGCCAGGCATGCAGCCATGGGCACGACCAGGGGCGTGGCGGCCAGGCACGCCAGGAGGGTCGACGAGGGGCGCGCCATGGATGTGCTTGCCGCGCTGGGCCTCGAAGGAAGGACTGGATTGCTTCTTTTTTTTAAACAAGGACCCGATTGCTTTTTTAGCCCACTTATGTGTGGGCCAACTCTGTCAGAAACGCGCTTAAAAGAGCCAAATCGGGCTCTTTTCAGACTTGGTAGTTTTTTGCCACGGTTTAGAAAAAAAGCGGTAGTTTTTCGCACAAAATCGTAAAGTGGTAGTTTTTCATCAGGTTCCGTGAATTGTGGTAGTTTTTGGTTAAATACTCCATACCGGCCTCTATTTATCTAGAATCACATGGCACGAAATCCTCTCTTGGTGCAGACTGCCAGCTTCACCCCCAGCCACCTCGACGAGCTTCTACGCCTTGTGGTCTGCCACCGCCATGCCACCCCAGCCAGCCTTCACAAAGGTGCAAACTCCATCATTGCCCTAGTCGCCTCGTCCTTATGGAAGCACTGCAACACCGCGGTCTTCGACAACATTCATTCGTCAAGCAACGATTTACTGCGCACTATCCGCAATGAGGCTCGCCTGTGGGCCCACGTCGGTGCCAAAGGCCTAGGACTAATTATCCCCGCAATGTAACTAACTTGTACCGAGGCTGAGCAACCTCTTATCATGCTCACGTGCATCCCATGGGACGTGTCGTGGAATTGTCACGTCAGATGTCCTAGTGAAAGGACTTAGTCGTGGAGCCATCGCACCTAGGAAGCTAAAAGGGGTTAATCGGGACAAAGGACACGAGGTTTATACTGGTTCGGCCCCTTGTGGTGAAGGTAAAAGCCTACAATCCAGTTTTGAGTGGGATTGCTTATGACTCGATTACTAGGGAGCGGAATCGCTTGACCTAGCTCTCGATCTGAGATTACTTGCCCTGAACCGCCGCCAGGTCGTCCCTTTATATACAGAGGTCGACGTCCAGCGGCTCACAGAGTCCCGGCCGGCTCATAAACAGTGTCCGGCTCGGTCTCTTAACTATTCTTGCCTTACAATACAAGTCACGTACATGTGGCGGTTTATCACTACAGGCCTTAAGTTGTCTCTGGGCTTTGGGCCCTTACTGAACCGCCATCTCCAACCTTGGTCTTGGGCTTTCAGAATACTTATGGGTATAACCCGGTCCCTCCTGGGTGGGTCATACCTAATAGTTATATCCCCAACATTAGGCCCCAGATTGATTTGAACTGGTTCATGTCAATCTTCAACACTTGAGAAAAATCTTTTGCTCTTTGCTTATGAAAGCTTTGTAACCCGCCATGACGTCATCCTTTGGATTTGCAGTAACCCGCCATGATGTCACCTATCATAAATGCACGTTTTGTCCAGTATATCTCAACGGATCTTTATCTTAATGACCATCCCGAAAATCGGCACCCTTGTAGTTGGATAACTTATGTTTTCGGCCTCCTCGTTTTTCGTGCTCTTTTAGTGATCCTTCCTTATAAATAGACCCGACCAGGTCTTTCTTCATTCCCCCCTTCCTCTTCTTCTTCCTCTCGCACCACAACTATCGCTCGAGCTCCGCCGCCGCTGCTGCAGCGCACCTTGTCTCCGTCAACTTTGGCCGTTGCATCGGCCTGAATCCGTCCAGAAAATGGCGGCGCGCCTCCGCAACAGATCTGCCGCTGTAAGTTTTCCCCTTTCTGCATCTTAGATCCATGCTAGGGTTTGCGAGTTCCTCTGTACAGTTCGCAGTTCATCTCGGTTTCTTCGTGCTTCTTCTGCCGTAGCCTCTTTTCATCCAACAACAGCATAGACCTCATGTGGAAGCTGTTTTGCATCCATTTTTGGTACTAGCAGATCATTTTTCTTTGTAGAGAAGCCTCATTAGATCGCATGAACTCCTCTGTACCATGTTTTTAGGTCTATATAATTTTCTTTTTTGAACAATTATTGGATCCAAAATAGTAGCCGCAGTTTGTGAAACTTGTTTATGCAACACTTAGGCAAAAACCTGTATATGTTAGATCCACCTAGCCATGGCGACTGAGGGAGTCCTGGACTAGGGGGTGTCCGGACAGCCGGACTATCAATATCCGCCGGACTCCAAGACTACGAAGATAGAAGATTGAAGACTCCGGCTCGTGTCCGGAAGGTACTTTCCTTGGCGTGGAAGGCAAGCTTGGCAATTCGGATATGTGGATCTCCTACCATTGTAACCGACTCTGTGTAACCCTAGCCTCTCCGGTGTCTATATAAACCGGAGGGCTTTAGTCCGTAGGACAACATACATCTCAACAATCATACCATAGGCTAGCTTCTAGGGTTTAGCCTCCTTGATCTCGTGGTAGATCTACTCTTGTACTACCCATATCATCAATATTAATCAAGCGGGGCGTAGGGTTTTACCTCCATCGAGAGGGCCGAACACAGGTAAAAACATTGTGTCCCTCGTCTCTTGTTACCATCCGCCTAGACGCACAGTTCGGGACCCCCTACCCGAGATCCGCCGGTTTTGACACCGACATTGGTGCTTCCATTGAGAGTTCCTCTGTGTCGTCACCGATAGGCTTGATGGCATCTTCAACCAACAATGTTGTCCTGGGTGAGACTTTTCTCCCCGGACAGATCTTTGTATTCGGTGGCTTTGCACTGCGGGCCAATTCTCTTGCTCATCTGGAGCAGATCGAAATTCGCCCGGCGTCGGTCGATTCGAAGCTTAAACTTCACGGCCGATGTCGCGGAGACTTGATCTTGACGGACTCGAGCCTGACCAAACACGCCCGCCTTTGTGACGATGGCACGATCTAGCTCTGCCACGGACGGTGCCTTGGTGGTCTTTTCGGATCGCTTCGGTCATTAGCGGAGCCGATTGCCTATATCGAGGCGGTGGGTAGATGCATACCGGGGCTTCAACATCCGCGGCGATGGAGCGAATCTCGATCTGTCCCTGCGGCTTCGCGATTCGAGTGCGGACTCCTTGCCGGACACCGAGCCTCCCGCGCCCCTACCGATCGATCCGGATTGGGTGCCGGTTATGGAATTCACCGCCGCGGACATCTTTCAATACTCGCCTTTGGGCGATATCCTGAATTCACTAAAATATCTCTCGTTATCAAGAGAGCCCTGGCCGGACTACGGCCAGGATGGTTGGGGTTCGGACGACGAAGAAATTCAGATCCCACCCACCACCCACTTTGTAGCCACTGTCGACGATCTAACCGACATGCTAGATTGCGACTCCGTGAACATCGGCGGAATGAGCGGCGATGCGGAGGCGAACAAAAACGAGCTTATACAGCACAACAGGACCACCTTGTCGCATGACATATATATGGTGGATACCCCAAAGGGGAGCGATAACGAGGACCAACGGGCCACGGCAGAAGATAACCCCGCCGATAAACGACCAAAGCGACGGCGCAAACGCCGCGCTAAGTCCCGCCTCGACGACAACAACGCTCCCAACGAGCCCGCTATACGGCAGGGCTCACAATCGGACGGCGAACTTTTACATAAGCAACCGTCCGAACACGACGAGTCAGATAATCAATCAAAGCCCGGCGAAGACAACAGTCCGGACGACCACATGTCGGACACATCGCCGAAGAATAAGAACCTCCGGAAAAGACTCGGCAGCACTGCAAGAAGCCTGAAGAAGGAAAAACGGAAGCTCAAAACAGCGGAAGACACAATCAGAATGAGATGGAGCAAAGTGCTCAACACCGCAGATAAGTACGGCAATGGCCATCAATCAAAGAGCTACCCTAAGCGCAAGCTGCTACGGAATTGACGAGGAGGCCATAGAACCCCACCGTCCAAAAATAAAAGAGCTGCTGGTTGGATAGGCGGCGGACGGACGGGCCAAATTGAAAGCGGCGCCACACACAACTCCACCAATGAACTCGGAAGGATAGATGGCCCAGCCAGGTCCATTTATGGGCCAAAGGAGAAGGCCCCAAGAAGCAAGGCAACACGCCAAGTGTCCGATGATAATGGCACACACAAATACAGGGGCACCGCACACCGCTATGTTTCACCGATGAGGTCTTTGGACCATGAATTCTCAAGCAGGATTTAAACCCATCAACATAGAGGCCTACGATGGAACAACAGACCCTGGAGTCTGGATAGAAGATTATATACTACATATACATATGGCCATAGGAGACGATCTCCACGCCATAAAATATTTACCACTCAAGCTCAAAGGGCCAGCCCGTCATTGGCTTAAAAGCCTCCCGAGAAAATCTTGTTGGAAGTTGGGAAGAGCTCGAGGGCGCGTTTAGAGCAAATTTTCAAGGGACTTATGTCCGCCTCCGGATCAGATGACCTAAGTCATATAACTCAACAGCCCGGAGAGTCAGCTGAAATGCGGAACAGGTTCCTTACCAAAAAGAACCAAATAGTCGACTGTCCGGACGCCGAAGCCTTAGCAGCTTTCAAGCACAATGTCCGAGACGAATGGCTCGCCAGGCACCTCGGTCAAGAAAAGCCGAGGACAATGTCCGCACTAACAAGCCTCATGACCCGCTTCTGTGCGGGCGAGGATAGCTGGCTAGCAAGATGCAGCACCAGCGACCCTAGTACATCAGAGATAAGAGATGGAAACGGAAAATCACGGCGCAAAAAAGAGCAGCGCCGGAATAAAGAGAAAAGCCCAAAGAGCACGGCAGTCAACGCCGGATTTAAAAGGTCGCGGCCCAATAATAAAACGCAGCCTCTAAAGGATGACAGTGACGAATTGTCCAGCTTAAACAAGATTTTGGGTCGGATATGTCAAATCCACAGTACCCCCGGAAGGCCTGCAAATCACACCCACAGGGATTGTTGGGTTTTAAACGATCGCCGATTAAATGCGAACACAAAGGGGCTCGACGCGTCAGCTTAAGAGGATAAACCCCAACAGCAGAGCACCGGAAGACAAAAGACTTTCCCAGAAGGGGTCAAAGCAGTAAACTCACTTCATGTGATAAAACGAAAAAATAGTGCGGCACTTTCTAAAAAGAGCTTCGCACGGTCCGACACAGCGGAAAATAGAGGTTGGACATCAAAACCAATCACTTTCGACCACCTGGACTATTCCAGAAGCGTTCGAAACGCGGGACGGACTCCCTTGATAATGAATCCCATAATAGACGGATTACAATTCACCAGCGTCCTAATGGACGGAGGCAGTGACCTAAACCTGCTGTATTCCAGAACAGTCCGTCGGATGGGGATAAACCCTGCTAAAATCCGACACAGTCGCACTTCCTTTAAAGGAGTGATGCCAGGCCCTCACGCCAAGTGCACGGGCTCTATATTACTAGAAGTCGTGTTCGGATCGCCGAACAATTTTCGACGCGAAAAATTAATTTTTCATATCGTCCCATTCAAAGTGAATATCAAGCACTCACGGGACGAAAGGCTTTTGTCGCTTCAACGCCATACCGCATTACGCGTCTCTACACTTAAGATGCCGGTCCATATGGCGCCATTTCGGCGAGGGTCATAAGGCCCCGGACTCGGATAGGCGAATCCGGATTCATCAGGCTAGGGGCTCCCTAGCCGCATACCCCTTCACAGGGAGCTGCGCGCACAAACAATCGTGGTTTCATATAAACCTCGCTTTAGTTTTTTATATTTTTTATTTTCCGCACAAGCTGTTTTTAAACTAAACGTTCCTCTCTTTTTACAGATGAACAACGTGCATACCCGTCCAGGATAACGGCGCAACAGAGACATAGGCGCAGACGTGCAGTAGGGACCCGTTGTGAGGATTCTTTTCAGATTAAGACCCTGCGTAAACCTTTCTTACTGTCTCTTGTTGTTATTCTCCTTGGTTTCTTCCTATAGCCAATGCGGAGCTGGCGCTTTAGCATCGGCGCGTCGAAGACCACGCCGTGCACTGGACACTAGGGGCTTAGGGCATCGTTACGCCCATTATTATAAAGTCCGAACACCTTCCGGGAGTGTTGGCGTCTCGAGTTAGGCATTATATGCATCAGCTCGAATCATGTCTTTGGTCAAATGTTGGGTTTGCCCGGCTCCGTGTTTTGCTGCCTTACGTTCCGTATCATCCGCTAACGCGGCACCGGAGAACTACTGCGATTGTGCCCGGTCGGTGGGCGAGCACCTCGATGAAAGCCGGCGATTGTCATGATACAGCGAGAGTCTGGTCAACCACTCGATCGACTATCGGAATGTTTAGAATTCCCCGCCTTGACGAAGGACCGTTTCCCGGTCAGGCACATACGCACCCCGAATCCGGAGATGTGCGGTGCCACCAGGGGCTATATCGTAGCCCCACCCTCGAGCTCCATTGGCTAAGTGAAAGAGATAAAGCATTATAGTCCGGATTGCCTCATTCGCTACGCTACCACCTCCTTATAACAAGACCGAGACGTCGGATTAAGTGTGAAAACGCGCTATTTTGCAAACACCCCAGCACCTTGTGCGAGGGCTGAAGTCAAGACGCATCTTTCGGGTTATACACAAGTATCGTAAGCGGCCGACAGAGAAGTTTTACTACTTGGGCGCACAAGTATAAAAGCAGTTATAGCATAATCATTGATTTACAAGCTAATCGTTCATTTGAACGTTACATTCTTTGAGCACTGCGCCTCTATTTTACGAGCACCGCGCATGACTTCCCCGAAATAGTGCTCGGCAGGGAGCCGGTTTTCATCCAAACTCTGGGCAGCAACAGCGGTGGCGTCCATCTCCGGATAATGCGCCTTCACACGGGTCAAAGCCATCCGCGCGCCCTCTATGCAGGCCGACCGCTTCATCTCCTTTATATACGGCACCGCCCCAAGGAATTGTTGTAGTAAGCCAAAGTAGCTCATCGCCTTGGACCTTCCTGGCCAGACATGGGCCACGATGTCGGTCATGGCTAGCCCGGACAACCTATTTAGTTCGCCCATTATTGACCGTCCGTCAGCGGAAGAGGGCGATCCGGACTGTGGAATTGAGACCAATATAACTCTTCCGTCTCGTGATCCCCCGGCTCCGGAAGTGTTTAACGGCATCAGCCGCTTTTCGCAGCAAGTCCATATACGGATCCTCCGAACTCCACAACCGCTCAAATTGAGCATACTTGGAATCCATAAACCGGCGCGATCGAAAAGGCTTGCCGGCCGTGATTTCTCCGCTGGCGCAGCAGCCTCCTTCATAGCCCGCATTGCGAGCGAGCATCCTTGGCCCGGCGGTGGCCTTATTCAGGTCTTCCCGCTCCGATAAGCGCTCCCTCTCAAGAGCCTCATTGCGGTCGGTAGCATCCTTTAATTTCCTGGCCAATTCAGCCACCTCCGCCCTGCTTAGGCGGTGCGCAGCCTTTTCGGCTTTCAACTCGTCGGCTGCCTTGAGGCAGTCACGCGTCCCTCGGGCTTGCTCCTTAGCTAGAGCAAGTTCGGCCCGAAGACTCTCCACCGCAGCAGCACCATCTGTATACACAGCATATAATTTATCAGAGGCGGGCTTCGACCCCCATTAAATAAAGCAACTGCGGAGAATTCATTTACCTTGCGACTCGTCAAGTCGCCGGTTGACAAGTGCGATGTCAGCATCTGCCACGTCAAGTTGCCGACTTAATTCGGCAAACTCATCAGTCCGGCTGGCCCCCGGACTATCTGCCACCTGCACAAGGATGGTGGTATTCATTAATTGAGATTTTGAGATTTTGATCCTCGGCACGCTGTCTTTTCCGACAACCTACCGAGTTTCAAGGGCTACTATCTATACAGGGCGCATTTTTATATGCAAAACTGCTAAACGACAAAGGGGTGTGCCATTTTCGCATACCTCAAATCCCGCCAGCAAACTCATGGCGGCATTACGCAATCCACTCTCGGCGGACGAAATCCTTCCAATCACCATGCGCATTAACGCACGATGATCTTCGAAATGGGCGCCCTCTCAAGCAGATTCTTGATTCTCCGGCCGACACTAGCAGTGCCGAACTCTCTCGCCCTCTCGGACTCGGGGCGCCCTCCGTGGCGACACTTGGGCTACTTTGCCTCATCTGGCGGCGCTGCATACGGAGGCGATCGCTTCCATCATCTTGGAAGAAGGTCCTCAAGATGAACTCATTCGAGAAGGCTGCAGATCCGAACTGCAATATAAATACTTGATTACCCACGAAGCACAAATGAAGGTACTTCCTTACTAATTAATTTCCTCTTTCATACTCACGGCTCGTTGGAGGCTGGTCCTTGGCGATGATTGTGCGTCGGATTCTCTCCGGACGCGGACCAGTGAGGATTTCTTCCCACACTTAGGGGCTTCGGCCTCCGGGTCTTCGGAGGCGATCCTCTTCTCCCTCTGAAGGGAGGGGTTCTTGGCTCCCTCCTCTTCAGTCGCCCCTTTGGGCGAAGTATTAGCTCCTTTATTTCCACCATCGCCCCCTTCTGTGGGCGCAACCTCCAACATTCTGACCAGCACGGGCTCTAGTGCGGTCTCTGGGAGGCGGGCCGAACACCTTATCACCCTGGACCGCGCCACTCATTCCTGTAAAGAACAAAGGGTCAGGAGACGAACGTTTGAAAGGCATATAAATAGAATGTCCGAACTCTGAGCTATCTACCTGAGTATCCGGAGATCGCGGCTTAGGCCTCGTCCTCGGCGAATCCGGACCGCCACTGCGGTCGAAGAACAGCTTGTACATATCCGTGTGGGTCGCACCCATAAAGTCTTTGGAGAATCGAGGTCCCTCGGATTGAACTCCCATAGATGGAAGGACGGCGTTTACAAGGCGGAAGATGCACGATTAGCATAACTCTGCATCACCTTGATCGGTCGATCTCCCTCGTTTGGAGGTCTCGAATCCGTCCTGCGGTGAGGGCACGTCCTTGGGCGGCCCCCGTTGAGCCCTTGGTTGACCCACGACATCGGTTGGCGTGGAGGTCCCGGAGTGGAATGAGGCGGCGGCTTTGCTTCTTGCCCCTTGGAGCGGTGATGTAGAACCACTCCTGCTGCCACAGTCCAAGTTCCTCTTGGAAGGAACCCTCGGACCCCACGGGCATCGACCTTTTGCTTATGGTCGCCCGCAAGACTCGCTGACCCCCGATCATCTTGGCTCCACCTTGAAGGTCTTCACCATAGGCGAAGTGGGGAATGACGGAGGAAGGCCTCATGACGATAATGAATGCGGAGATATGGAGGATGGACTCGGAGCCAAGTCGTGAAAGTCCAGCCCGTAGTAGAACAGAGCCCTCTCACGAAGGGATCCGTCGGGAAGCCTAAACCCGGCGGAGGTGGGATACTGGCAGCGTATTCACGGGCTCGGGCGGGCACGGCCTGCCCCGGGACAGCAACCTGTGCCAAACCTCATAGGCCAAGTACTTGGCCTCACGCAACTTCAATATGTCCTCCTCCGTGACGGAGGAGGGCATCCACCGGCCCTGGAGGTCGGAGCCGGACATGGTTGAGGATCCGAAGCGCTCGAATCTGAAGCTCTGGGTGTTGGAACTGGGAGCGGAGGAAAGATTCGATGCGAGATTAAAGAACAAGGACAGGCCCTGGTCCTCTTATAAAGGGGAAGAAATACCAAGGGCCGTCTCCGTGACCGTTTAAGATTCCCCTTCGATAGAGGAGGCGTGGCAACGGGAACGGTTGGGTTACCCACGCACGTATTGATGAGGATCCCGGAATAGAGGGGACACAATCTCTGCTTCGACAAGACGTGCCAAGGAAACCGCTTCGCTGAACGCGCTGAGGTGGAATAGTAAAAAACGAGGGCTTGGTAGCGGTGTTATGTCACGCCGCATAATACGTCAGCAGATGGAGTCAGTGTGTATGTTTTATTCTCTCTACGGTGGAATGTGGAAATTATTTTTGCAGAGCCGGACACTATCCTGGTGTTCATTATCTTCTCCGGATTATTCAAGGGAGGAACCCGCCTTGCAATGCCGAACATTATGCACGCCGGACTTATCGTCATTGAAGACTGGTTCGAGGCTCTTGAGGAGTCTGGACTAGGGGGTGTCCGGACAGCCGGACTATCAATATCCGTCGGACTCCAAGACTACGAAGATAGAAGATTGAAGACTCCGGCTCGTGTCCGGAAGGTACTTTCCTTGGCGTGGAAGGCAAGCTTGGCAATACGGATATGTGGATCTCCTACCATTGTAACCGACTCTGCGTAACCCTAGCCTCTCCGGTGTCTATTTAAACCGGAGGGCTTTAGTCCGTAGGACAACATACATCTCAACAATCATACCATAGGCTATCTTCTAGGGTTTAGCCTCCTTGATCTCGTGGTAGATCTACTCTTGTACTACCCATATCATCAATATTAATCAAGCGGGGACGTGGGTTTTACCTCCATCGAGAGGGCCCGAACACAGGTAAAAACATTGTGTCCCTCGTCTCTTGTTACCATCCGCCTAGACGCACAGTTCGGGACCCCCTACCCGAGATCCGCCGGTTTTGACACCGACAGCGACTCTTATCACCGGCTTAAAAAGGCAATACTCAATTGATAACCTTGACCACCCATGGTGGTTTAAACAATTTTAACTGCTTACGGAGCCTATGGCGGCTTAAATAATCTTGACATAATTATCCTTATACCATTAGGCCCCTTCATAAGCCGCCATCTTGAATATGCACTGTAATGTTTTTCTCTTCGGCTTAAATTTGAACCGGTAATTTTTACTCTGTATTAGGCTTTCATTACAATGGCATCGAAATCACCCACTTCCTGCAACTGGGTCAAATCCATCGTCACAGATAGCACATCTGATGACTTTGCGAAGACCGGCTACCTGCCGAAGAAGGAAATCATGTCCTATCGTGCTCCTAACCCGGAGGAGGAGATTCCTCAGCCCAAAGAGGGGGAGGTTATTGTTTTCACAGATCATATGAACCGGGGTTTCTCTCCACCCAGCTCAAAATTCTTCAGAGATGTGTTGCACTTCTTTGACCTCCGCCCTCAAGACATCGGACCCAATTCTGTGTCGAACATCTGCAATTTCCAAGTGTTCAGTGAAGTATATCTTGGAGAAGAACCCAGCATACTACTCTTCAGAGAGTTATTTTACTTGAATCATCAAAATGAGTGCGCCAATGGTCAGAGCTTGGAACTCGGTGGTGTCTCGATCCAATGTCGGAGAGACGCAATTTTTCCTTACGCCAATCCTCCGAGTCATCCCAAAGATTGGAACCAGACATGGTTTTATTGCCAAGACACTTCTCCTGCTGATAAAAACCCTCTGCCTGGCTTTCGTGCTCTGCGTCTGGAATCCAAACATCCACTTCCTGACAAGATAACCGCTGTTGAACGCAAGACGATCGCCCCCACCTTAGCTAAGATCAAGGGTCTTCTGGGGAACGGGTTAAATGGCATCGATTTAGTCCGGGTTTGGCTCTCGTGGCGGATCATTCCATTGAGCCGCCGCCCTGGCTTGATGTGCACCTACACAGACAAAAAAGATGACCCTCTGCGACACAGTTCTGATGATTTTCCTGAACACGTCATCAACGACATGACCAAGTCTCTCCTGAATGAGAGCCTAGCAGACTGCAGCAAAGTGGGCTTAAGCCCCTTTTGCGAAGCCAACCTGGCTCCAGCGTTAAGCCACCGCTCATCTAAATAAATTTCCTTGGTTTTTTGATGTTTTATCCATACTCATACCTCTGTTAACTCTTATAGGCGGGTGACAAATTCTGGAAGGTCAAATATGACCATGAAGCTGCGAAGAAAGCTAGGAAGGCCAAGAAAGCCGCCAAGAAAGAGGCTGCTAAGAAGAAGGGCAAGAAGGCCACCGCCTCTGACTTGCTTCGGCTAGAAGATTCTTCTGAGTCAGAGGTAGCCCTTGACTCTCTTGGCTCCTTTTTAATCATCTTATTGACACTGATTATCAGCAGGAGGACACAGGAGCAAGCCATAGCAATGCTGAAGAGGTAACTATCATTTCCTCCGACTCCGAGCCTTTGCCAAGACAGAAAATCCGCAGAGTAACCCGTAAAGTAAGATTTTCACATCCCTTAGCTTATCAAGATCCTCAATTTTTTTTGAAACGACGTATTCATGAGAGTCAGAGGCAGACCCGGACCAACAAGGATGCGGAGCTCTCCTCCGGCTTTCCGAACATGCCAAGGAAGCGCCAGAGCGAGGTCACCTTTGATTTAAATCTTTTTTATCATTTGGCGGGTCTCACTCATCAACCGCTCAATTCTTCTAACTCGGATTATCAGGAAACTTCCCCTTCCTCTGGCGACTCAATGCAGTCCAATCTGCCGGCTTTCAAGACCGCGCCAGGGTAATGATAACCTGCTTATCCTGTATTCATTTCAATTCGTTGTATTTTCCCTTAACCTTTTGATTTTATACAGTGGAAAGGCAAAGCTCAGCAAAAGGGTGACGAAGGACAAGCCGGCCTGAATCTTCAAGACATACCAACTCCAATTGCTGACCCGCCTGCTAAGCGAGCCGTTGACGGTTCTGAAAATCCGGAAGACCCTAGCCCGGTCAGGACGGATGATCCTCAAGACACTGATGTCGAGATCACCAGAACCGGCTTTGCTGAGCCGGGGAGGCCAACCGTGCTGGCCAAGTGGTCCGCCAAGGAGGAGCTTCTGGAACACCGCCATGTCAAGCTTGACGCCGCGGACTATACTCACATGAGTATTGGAGAAGTCTTTTCTGGCTACATGAGCCAAGTGCATAGCAGTCATAACCTCCAGATTGACATGGTGAAGCAGATGCACCAAAAATTTGATGTACAACCCTTTCTCTGTATTCATTTATCTTTACCATGCCAGCCCCCAAGTCTATTGCCTATGATGAATATGATGTAGACTTAGAAACAAATTTAGTGACATTAGTAACATAGATGGATAAAATATGTAAGAAATCCGGCTTACTCCGTAGTCCCCAAGGGGCGGCTTAACCAGTATGGTTGAGCCGGTCCTTCATAGGGTTGTATTGAATAAAGTGTTTGAAAACCTTAAACGGCAATATGCATTAGCCCCCAAGTGCCAAGTATTGTTGCTTGCAAAGTGCTTGGGACTTACTGTCATGAACCGCCACTTTAAGTAGAACTCTTTGGTAGACATTAGCCCCCAAGTGACAAGTGTTGTTGCTTGCAAAAGGCTTGGGACTTAATATTGCATCGTGACTGTCTTAATTTTGACCCGGTATTTGTATAGGCCTTCACGAGTCAACTTGAATCAGAAGTGGCTGATCTGAAGAACCGCCTTGAGGCCCAAGAGATGGAAATCCAAAGAGCCCATTCCAAGTTTAAATTCAGCATTTCTGAACAAGAAAAACTGAAGAAAGACTTTGAAATGGAGAAAAAGGCCTGGGCTGCATTGATTAATCGAGCTGAGAAGGCAGAGGCAGCTCTTGAAGAAGCAACCGGTGAATTTACCAGCTTAAAACGCCATGTCTCTCAGATGGTCTCAGCGATCTTTGGTAAGTCGCCCTGCAAGTCTTAAATACTTAAACCTTTCAATTGATCATATAAATCAGAATTGACTCACATGATCATATGGAGTTTTTTTTTGCAAGCGTATCATATGGAGCTGGGCCTGGGTTTTCACGGGGACGTACGTGAATCCGTACGCAAGCCGGCCATTTTTGATACAAGAGTTACTCCGTAAGAAAAAAGAGTTACTCTGCTTTCTATCTCAAAAAAAAACAAGAAGAGTTGCTCGTTCTAGAGCAATAAACCTAAACGCATTACTCATTCAACCCCAGTTTGCATACCGCCCTCTATCTATCTAGAATCACATGGCACGAAATCCTCTCTTGATGCAGACTGCCAGCTTCACCCCCAGCCGCCTCGACGAGCTTCTACGCCTGGTGGTCTTCGCAAAGGTGCAAACTCCATCATTGTCCTAGTCGCCTCGTCCTTATGGAAGCACTGCAACGCCGCGGTCTTCGACAACATTCAGTCGTCAAGCAACGATCTACTGCGCACTATCCGCGACGAGGCTCGCCTATGGGCGCGTGCCGGTGCCAAAGGCCTAGGACTAATTATCCCCGCAATGTAACTAACTTGTACCGAGGCTGAGCAACCTCTTATCATGCTCACTTGCACCCCATGGGACACCTACTAGCGCACGTCCACTGGGGCTACTCTCTGTAACTCTCTTCTTAACCTATCAATGCAAAGATGAGCAACAATGCGTATTCGCGAAAAAGAAAGATAGCCAAAGCACCTACGGATGAACCAGATAGGAGGAGGAGGGGTCTTCCTTGTGAAACAAAGTAAGGGCCCACATAGTCATTTACTTTAATTCATATATGTTCCCTCTAATTATACAAATGAATCAATCCATGCACAAATTGGGAAAACCTTTCAATTACAACATTTTATATACAGAAAAATAATCCAATTTACCATATATCTTTTCAAAATCAACTTTAAAAATAATTCAATTTAGCATATATCCTAAGCACGGGCTTAGCCCAGTGGCGTCCTCTGACGGCGAAGAGGAGAGAACAAGGGAGCCATTCGGTTTTGCGATCTATGTAAATATCCTTCTATAAGTCGTGGTACATCATGAGCATCAACAAACAGAGGAACTCACTTTTATGTGTTTTGATTTTATTTTTCTTGAAAGGGGGTATGTGCGAGTTGTCTATTTTATTTCAAGAGTGGATTGGATCTATCTAGATGCACTTCATAATATTTTATAGTATTTTTGGATAAATAAGAAAGGTTGTATGATCTCGACAAACTACTTCTGAATAAATTTCAAAATTTTATTTTCAGACATAGAAGAGCGAGTATAGTAGGTGGCCATGACAGCTCACACGGATACTCCCGCATGCCCAAATGCGACTTAATTGTATGCTGACTAGACACGTTGAATAGTTGATCCATCAGTGGTAACTCATCAATAATTCTGTTATCAACCTTGTTCTTAACATCTTTCTGATTATACCTGGGCATGGGAAGGCCGGCCCGGCCCGAAAAAGGCCGACCCGGCCTGGCCCGACGCTGCCCTAGGGCCGGGCTCGGGCCTAGATTTTGAGCTCGAAGGCCGGGCCAAGCCGGGCCTGGGCCCGTCATTTTTGCGTTTTTCTGAAGGTCCGGTCGGGCCGGTCCCGGGCCTGGGGTTTTTTGCGTCGGGCTTGGCTAGGCCCGACCCAAAGCCCGGCCCGGATCGAGGTATGGCCAGGTATATTTCTAATGCTTGTTACTAATTCTAATCACTTACAAAGACACCAAAATATTCTATGTGTAGAGCACTATATATATATTAGTCATGGGGGTCTATCGTAAGCATCACTAAACAAGAACAACTAAGTTTTGCGAACAAATAATTGTCAGACTCGGAAGTGCATAAAATAAATTTTAGAACACTAGGCGAAAAACATCAGGAAAAACATATTTAACGCCGACATATTGCAACAGATTGGCATGTCCTTCCGTTACCTATTCTGGTATGCATAGCTTTATCACGGACGAACTGGGGGGGTTCTTTGTTCAAATCCTTGTGAATAAAAAGTAAGGGGCCCATGTTTTCATCAACTCTGATTCTTATATGTCCCCTGTATCCCTCTAATTATACAGACGATCCTATTTCTACATAAACTGAGAAAACGTTTCAATTGCAACATTTTGTATACAATATACAAACAATAATTTAATATTACTTTTATCTTTTTAAAAATAAACTTCAAAATGAGGAGCATTCTTTTAGCAAAAAAGAGCAGTTTGTCTTTTATGATGAATGGTGTTCAAGTCTGGAGGTAGATCGAATAGGAAATGCCGCGTCAACTACTTCATGATATGTTAAAATAAAACAATAAGAAAGTGCACACCTTCAACAAATACAAATATGTGAACATGGGCCTTGTTCTTGCCTTACACAATCCTCTATGCAAGTAACGCAAGCGCGTATAGTAGGTGGCCAGGGCAGCTCACACGGATAATCCCGTAGGCCCAAAGGATCGGTTGTCTTGTGGTTGCGTTTCGCCACCTCCATGGTATCAAGGTCGACGGAGAATAGCCATGTTCCATTTGCCGGACCAAGAAAGACGGACTTCGGGCTGGTCATAACAACCTTCAAAGAGCACCCAAAGTACTCCTCTTTATACCCTGCCAGCCCACGCGTTGTCTCCATCAACTCGAGGCTCTTGTGGAGCACCCACGCATTACCTAGGTATGTGATCGTGGGTCTCACGAAGATCTGGAGGGTGCTCCCCTGCAAGCAAACAAATCGAATGTTCTGGCGGGTACTATCGTCCATGACTCGCAGGGCCGTCCCTTGGAAGCGGTGTGGCAACCAGCGGGGGCCGTAAGTCAGCATGCGGTCCTTCTGGCCTTCGATGCTCCAGAACAAGGAGTATCCAGCGTGACCGAGGAAATGCAACAAGTCAGTGCCATGGAGGCAGAAGTTGTTACCGAGGTTGCGGCTCTGCTCGGCGTACCAGCTGTGCGTCTCATGTCTCCCCCTCCGCGCCTGGCTCTTGCTGTCCCGGGCGAAGAAGCACGCCCTCGCGCTGCCAATGTCGTCACACACCCCGTCGTATTGTTGATAGACCACACAGACCACCTTGAATGTTTCCATGCTGTCGACGACATGCACGCCGGTCTCGGGCTTGTATTCAGCGCGCCTCTCGGTGCCGACGAGGTACGAGCCCAGGCAGCGGTGACGTTTCATCTCTTCCATGCGCGGGATCAGCTGGTAGCGCCGCGTGGCCGGCTCGCAAACCAGGAGGTCGGGGAAGCAGCGGCGCATCCACCCACTCTTCTTCTTCTTGGCGAGGAGCACGAGGCTGCCGCCGCTGTCGACGAGCTCCCATGCACTGCTGCCACCGGGGAGGAAGTCGAGGGAGAAGCGGCGGCTCTGGACGCCGTGCTGCGCCGTCAGCGCCGTCGGAACGAAGACGGTCTCCCGGCCGCCCAGAGGGGACACACGGTTGTAGTAGTTTCCTGCGACGGGGCGTGGGTATGGGGCCCGTGGACGGGCTTTGTGGAGCTCGCTGTCGAAGAACCATGAGTGGCCCATGATCCGGCGCCACCGCCTGCAGGTGGCCGCCGCCCGGACGAGGCAGAGAGGCGACGACATGAGACGCGCGAGGATCGGCTCCAGGAGCCTGTCGGGGACGTCCTGCAGCGTCGTCGCCGCCGGTGGCTTCGCGTCGGCGGCCATAGGGAATTAGGGATGTCGGCCGGATCAGCAGTCTCCTTCTGCGCCGCAGATCGGGGTCGAGAGATTTATTTCTCACCGTAACAAATGGAATCCGTTGTCAGAGGCTTATCATTTTTTGTTGTTGAGAAAAGTCAGAGGCTTATCAGACGGTGGTGTGTCGTGTATGCAGGCCCTCGGGCCGACTAGTTCACCAGCCATGAGCCCGGTGACACGCGGCGAATGATGCCATTATTTGTCGTGGGCCGCGCCTAAACAAGAAACTGAGAAAAAGAATAGAAGAGCGACTATCGTGTGTGTGCTCGACTGATTTCTAGTGGAAAGAAAAAAAAAACTTTCTTCGCCTTGTATTAAGAATAATACGAAGTTAAAACACTTATTTTGAGACGAAGTGAGTATGTAAGGTTCCAAACATTCATTTTATGAGGAAACTTTTCTTCTTACATGTTTTCATGTTGCCAGTATTTGCCATTTGCTGCAGTGGACGCTTGTTTAAACCCCCTTTTCCATTTGCTTTCGGCAATCAGTTTACTCACCTCTTTACCCTGCTTTGAGGGGCAACATTATTATGCGTCTTGTCTGCAAAGCAATACTCACGTCAGATTATAGTTAACCAATTGCCTGTCACCAAGGGAATTTGACAGTTTTTTTGCATGGTAATACGTGTCTCATTCATATTATAAAGATCAAAGTACAGGTCATGTAAAGACTGACATGACAAAACTGAAAAGATAGTAGAACATCTCTGAGTTTGACACCAACGCCCGTCAACTGCCTCCGGCACCACCATAGGAGCCACCGAAGAAAGGAATGACGGATCACCTCCTCACCCGAGCTCGACGCGGTTCCATCGCTGATATGCAACTTTGCGGACCTCCAAGGTAGCTCACCAAAAGTGAAGTCATTGCCGTTGAACGAATCAGACCGGGGCAACACCCCGTACACGCCATCGAACTCCAGATCTGGCACCCCACCACGGCTAAGACGCCGAAGGAGGATACCAGACCTGCCATCCACGAACCACGAACCCAGCACACGTTCCGTCTTCCAGATGTCGTCAATGTAGACCACAATCTGCATTTGCTTCTGGATCTACCTCCCAAGCTCCGCGCCGACGCCGGAGCAATTGTGGAGCCTGAGGACACATGTCCACCGCGAGGATGCCGCCGCCGCCACGCCATCCTTGCTTGAACAGACTGGTTTCTAAATTCATCCCCAGCCATAGGACCGATGGCCTCGTCAGGGATGGATCCGAAGAATCTTTATTCAGCACTGTCATCGTCGCCGCCGAAGCCAAGACGATGAACAACCTAAAAACCTAGACTACGAGAGAGTAAAAACGATCCACGCGCATGGATCCGGCGACCCCCCTCACCACCGACGACCGAGGTCGCAGGCGGAGGGGAGCCGCCGGAGACGGCGCTAGAAGATTGGCCTCCTGGCGGCGGCTAGGGTTCGAGCCGCGAAGACGCGAGAGGAAAACGATATGCGTAGGGAATTCGACAGTGGTTGCTTTCTCTTTTACTCCGACCGGTGAGCTTCCTTTTTTGGACCTGAAGAAAACGGGAAAATCAGTCGGCGGTATAATCGATTGATTCATCGTCTGCTTTTCTTTCTACTCCACAACAAGGATGATGCCAAACAACATAGGAGTTCTAGTTATAAACGTGAAAATAGTTTGAGGGAAGACGCCTCTCAAGGGGCGATCGGCTCATATATTTATAGCAGAGTTACACGTCTTGGAGACCAAGAAATAAACCCTATATGCGTATATGTACAACCGTATGCAAACGGAATACGCGAGATTAGCTATACAACGCTATACGTTAACATCCCCCGCAGTTTGTGCGTCGGTCGAACGCATAAACTGTACCAAAAGTCCAAGAAGAGCTGAGTTGGTAAGCCCTTCGTCATGATGTCTGCAAACTGCTGTGAGGATGGCACATGTAGAACCCGAATCTGACCGAGAGACACCTTCTCGCGGACGAGTGGATGTCGATCTCGATGTGCTTCGTGCGGCGATGCTGGACCGGGTTGCAGGCCATGTAAACAGCACTGACGTTGTCACAGAAGACAACTGTGGCGGATGGAAGAGGGCGATGAAGCTCCAGGAGAAGTTGACGAAGCTAGCAACACTCTGCCACGACATGGGCGATGGCTCGATACTCAGCCTCAGCACTGGAGCGGGACACCGTGGCCTGGCGTTTGGAGGACCAAGACACCAGGTTATCACCGAGGTAAACACAGTAGCCAGATGTAGATCGTCGGGTGTCGGGGCAGCCGGCCCAATCCGCGTCAGAGTATGCACTGAGCGAGGCGGCCGGTGTGGAGTGGAGCTGTAGACCGAGGTCGAGGGTGCCACGAACATAACGAAGAATCCGCTTGACGAGGTTGAGATGAGGTTCCCGTGGAGCGTGCATGTAGAGGCACGCTTGCTGAACAGCATGCGCAATGTCGGGGCGAGTGAGCGTCAGGTACTGAAGGGCCCCGGCAAAACTCTTGTACTCCGTGGCGTCGGTGACAAGGGGACCCTCGTCGGCGGAGAGCTTGCAACGGGTGTCAATAGGCATGACACACGGGTTGCAGTCCATCACACCAGCACGCTGAAGAAGATCGATGGCATACTGTCGCTGCGAGAGGAGCATCCCGGAAGAAGACCGAGAGACCGAGATCCCGAGGAAGTAAGTCAGGTCCCCGAGATCGGTCATGGAGAACTCCCTGTGAAGTTGGTCGGTGATGTGCTGAAGAAGCGCGGCACTGGACGCGGTGAGGATGATGTCGTCCACGTAGAGGAGCAGGTAGGCCATCTCAGGGCCGTGCCGGAGCACGAACAGAGACACGTCGCTCTTAGAAGCCACAAAGCCCAGTCGATGAGCGTGATGAGCGAACCGCTGGTACCACGCGCTGGGCGCCTGCTTGAGTCCGTAGAGGGACTTGTGGAGCAGGCAGACGTGGTGAGGACGGGTAGGGTCGATGAAGCTGGGTGGCTGCTCACAGTGAATCACCTCGTCGAGATCGCCATGAAGGAAGGCATTCTTGACGTCCAGCTGATGAACCGGCCAAGCATGTGAGACGGCGATGCTGAGCACAACGCGGATCGTGGCCGGCTTGACGACGGGACTGAAGGTCTCGTCGTAGTCAATGCCAGGCTGCTGCGAGAATCCACGGACCACCCACCGTGCCTTATACCGAGCGAGAGCACCGTCAGCACCAAACTTGTGCTTGAAGATCCACTTTCCTGAAACAATGTTAGCTCCAACCGGTCGAGGAACAAGAGTCCAAGTGTGGTTCTCAAGGATAGCATTGTACTCCTCTGTCATGGCAGCACGCCAGAGAGGATCCTGGAGAGCGGAGCGATATGTTTTGGGAATGGGAGAGAGAGAGGAGTGTTCAGCTGAGAGGTTAAGTTTATCAATGGGCTGAAAAATACCACGCTTGGCGCGAGTGAGAATGGTGTGAGTGTTGGTGGTGGAGGCGGTGCTGACGCGGGAGCGATGAGAAGGAGGAGGGGGTGGTGGTGGTGGAGAGGGGGACGGCGGTGGTGACGCAGACGAGAGCGACGAGGGTGAGGCGGGCGTTGTGACGATCGACGTCGGGGAGGAAGGCCCCGAGCCATGCATGGCGGGCTGGGCCGAGGAGGCCGGCGCCATGTTGGGATGGCCTGCGGGAGGCACGACGACCGCGGGAGCTGGTTGGGTGGCGACCAGGTCGAGAAGAAAATCGAGGTCGTCTGGAGTCTGAGTGGCGCGAGTGGTGGCGAAAGGAAAGATGTTTTCGTCGAAAACGACATGTCGCGAGATGATGATGCGGCGTATTGTTAGGTCAAGGCACCGATAGCCGCGATGCGATGCAGGGTACCCAAGAAAGACGCATGCGGTGGAGCGAGGGGCTAGTTTATGTGGTGCCGTGGCGGACTGGTTGGGGTAGCATAGGCATCCGAAAACACGGAGGTCGGAGAGGGAGGGGTTTTTTGGTAGAGTAGGGTATACGGAATCCGGAAGTCCAAGGCTTGGCTTGGACGACGGTTGAGCAAGAAGGTTGCAGCGGCAAGGGCCTCGGCCCAGTATGCAGGGGGCATGTAAGCTTGAAACAGCAAGGTGCGGGTAATGTCGTTGAGTGTGCGAAGTGCTCGTTCGGCCTTGCCATTTTGAGGGGAGGTGTATGGGCAGGACATGCGGAGGTGTATACCGTTGCGGGCAAGGAACTCGATGAAGGTAGAGTTGACGAACTCAGTACCATTATCGGTCTGGAAGGCGATGACGGGAAGGTTGAATTGTGTGCGTGCGTATGCAACAAAGTTGATGAGAATATCACATGTGTCGGATTTCCGGTGAAGGGGAAGCGTCCACATGAAGTGAGAGAAGTCATCAACGATGACAAGGTAATATTTGAGACCAGAATTAGTGGCAACAGGTGAGGTCCATAAATCGCAATGAAGTAATTGAAACGGAGCAACACACACTGTTGATGAGCGAGAAAAAGGTAAACGCACGTGCTTGCCAAGTTGACAAGCATGACACACTTGAGTACTTTTATTACATGGAATAGCAAATTCTGAAGATAAATGTGACATAGAGTCATGACCGGGATGTCCTAAGCGACGATGCCAGAGCTCGATGTGGTGGTGGTGGCGACGAGTCCAAACGGGGAGGTGGTGGTGTTGGTGTTGGCGTTGAACTCGTAGAGTGGTCCAGGGCTACTGCAGCGAATGATCTCGCGCCGAGTGTGCAGATCCTTAATAGAAAAACCACATGGGTCATATTCCACAGAAACAGAATTATCAATTGTAAATTGACGAGTAGAAAGGAGATTTTTGATGATATCTGGGACAACGAGAACATTGTTGAGATAAAATGTGTGACTAGGTGTGTGGAGCGTGATATGGCCAGTGGCGGTGATGGGAAGGGGAACACCATTGCCGACAGTGACTCGAAGAGAGGGAGGAGGATAGGAGGAAGTGGAGAGTATACCAGGGTCGGAGACCATGTGCGAGGTGGCGCCGGAGTCCATCACCCAAGCGCCCGGCGTGGAAGCGCCGGCGGCAGAGGGCCCGACAGCGGCGTTGAGGGCGGCGACGAGGGCGGAGCAGTCCCATGCAGGAGCCGGGGTGGAGCCGGCAAGGTAGTAGGGCGCCGCGGGTGGAAGCGGGTTGGAGCTCCACGCCTGGCCATGCAGGGGCGCCAGCTGGGTCGTGTAGGCGACCTAACCTAGGGGCACCAAGGTGGACGGGCGAGACGGCGGTGCCGGGGCGGTGGGCCGCGGTGCTGGCCCGAGGAGACCGGCGCCCCCGGCAGCAGCGGCCGAAGCGCCGTAGGGGCGCCAGGTGGGCTGCATCTGCTGGGTCTGCCCTGTGTAGGGGTTGAAGCAGATCCAGGGTCCGGGCGCGGCGGCAGGGTTGGCATGGTTGGGGGTGGCGCCGTTCCCGCCGCCGTTCTTCTTCTTCTTCGACCAGCAGCCGCCGTGGCCGCTATTGCCACCGAAGTTGCCACCGGTGGTGGAGCCGGTGGTGTTGCCGTAGAGGGCGACTTGGGACGGCATGGGGCCGCCCGGGGCGGCGTTGGCGAGCTGGTTTTCGCGGAGGAGAAGGATGGAGCGGGTCTGCAGGAAGGTGGGGGCCGGAACCTGCATCCTGACGAGGGTGGTTATGACGGAGAAGCGGGGATTGAGCCCCCGGAGACAGGTGAGGACCAGGGTTTGGTTGGTCACGGGTTGCCCCACGTCTGCGAGCGCGTCGGAGAGAGCCTTCAGACGATGGCAGTAGGCGGTGACGGTGAGGTCGCCTTGGACGAGGGCCCGGAACTCCGCCTCGAGGTAGACGGCGCGGGTGAGCTGATTGTCGAGGAACAGGTTCCGGATCAGCGCGTAGGCCTCGTACGCGGTCTGATCTTGGGCCATGATGGTGTCGAGGATGTCCTCGCTGATGGAGCCGTAGATCCACGAGCGCACGACGAAGTCCTGACGCTGCCAGTCCGCCGAGCGAGCATCCGGCGGCGTGACGATGCAGATGTGGCCGGTGAGGTCGTACTTGCCGAGGAGGACGGTGATGAGCATACGCCACTTGGCGTAGTTGGACTTCTGGAGATCGAGGACAACCGGGACATGCGTCTTGACGCTGGCGACATGGACGGCCTGGCGCCGGCGAGGCGACGGAGGAGATCATGGCCCCGGCGGTCTGCGTGTCGAGCATCGAGGAGGTGGAGGCGCCGAGTGCGGAGGTAGTGGAGGGAGAGGTCGACATGGAGGCCCGGGGAGGAGGGGGAAGCGGCGGCGGCGCGGAGGGAGGATGGCGGCGGCGGCTTAGGGTTTTGGTGGAGGCGGAAGCTAGGTTTTAGGATGTAGGGCTAATACCATATAATCGTGAAAATAGTTTGAGGGAAGACGCCTCTCAAGGGGCGATCGGCTCATATATTTATAGTAGTTACACGTCTTGGAGACCAAGAAATAAACCCTATACGCGTATATGTACAACCGTATGCAAACGGAATACGCGAGATTAGCTATACAACGCTATACGTTAACACTAGTGCTGCAAGCTGTTTATTGTTCTTTTCACATCGTTTATCAAGACTGTCCTTTTCGTATTTAGCTTGCGACCGGTATTGTCATAGCCAAGTTGTACTAAAATAGAATAGTATCTAGGTTTTCTCTGTGTACTGAAATGTTTGGTTAACTATACTTTTTACGAACAGATCTGTGGAGTCATGGTCTTTTTTACTGCAAAAAAAGAATGTTCAACTCCACTGATGGGTAGTCAAAAAAAAATTATTTCATATGTTCACTCCACGTAATTTAGAGTTGACAGTGAAATAGTTTATGCAATACGGTGCGTCTTAAACTGATTCCACACGAAGAGCTATTAAAACAGTTTAAATGATGTGGCATACAATTAAATAAAGAAAGAGAGAATTGAGTATCATGATATATCGTATCAGATTAAATGATGTGATACTATGTGCTATGCATGACAATAAATAAGATCATATATCATACCAACCTAACATTTAGTGATGCTCTAACCACAACTTCAAAAAAGAAGTGATGCTCTAACCACCAGATAGCTTGACGATGGGGGTAAGGTGGTTTTGCCCCGGCGAGCCAAACTTAGACACTTTTTTGGGGGAAACTCAAAGAGCTTTACTCGATAAAAGTATTCGCCGCACAGCCAGCCAAAAGGCTGCTGATCAGGAAGGTAGGAGTGTTGTCTATCCAGCTCTCGGTCACGTCAATTGTGCAAGCATACTTGTGCACTTGGCACATATATGAGCCGACCGTTCGCTGACCTGGATACATGTTGAATTACAAAAAGAAAACTGCTTGCTAGCTTTGCAATCTCTACTAGAATGGGTGCCACAATTGAACGTGAATCATGGCGGCCAGAGGTTAACTACCTCCAGACAATCCGTCTCGAGGACGACTCTCGTAAAGCCCCTCAGTTTGGCGAAGATGACACCGTCTCAATTTGCCATCGCCTCTGCAATGAGCGGGTTCGTCACACCTGGGTATGGTTTACTCCAAGGCCCATGGAAGGAGCTTAGTGATCTTGCAACTCTGCCCCCTCCACCCTTGCCGTCAACTCGCCGGACCCGCAACATTAGTGTTTATTTTGACTAGTTCCAGGTCAAGGAGCGCCATCCATGTCCCAGCAGCACTAGCACATGATGACGAGGTACATCACTACGGGAAACGGGAGATTTGCTGTCAGTACTTTCTTTGCCGTAAGCATTTCGTCGGGGTAGACGGCAAAGAATGAGTTTGCCATCAACAGTAGACAGCAAAGAAAAAGTAACGGCGAAATAAACTTTGTCGTCTGCCTTTCATTTTACAGACGGCAAAGAGAAAACTTTGCCGTCTATCAACATAAATACAGACGGCTAAAACCTTTGTCGTCTGCCTTTTTGATTATAGATGGCAAAGAGCTCACTTTGCCGTCTTTAATATAAAATACAGTGGGCAAAGGACTTTGCCGTCTGTGATTTTATTAACAGACGGCAAAGTGCTTACTTTGTCGTGTGTAAATAGAACCGCAGACGGCAAAGAGAAAGCACAAGTCCACGGATCGATCACGCGGATCGCTGACATGGCTGAATCTCATCCGCACATCCTCACGAGGCAAAACCCACCAGCCCCACGTCCCACGTCCTCTCTCCACCTTATCCTCCCGACACCCCCCCACGCCCCCACCACTATTGCTCCCTCTAGTACGTCTCTCTGCCTCTCGATCTGGAGAACGCCACGCTGCCGTTCCCGACCCCATCTGCCGCCCCGGCCCCGTCGCGCTTGCCCGGCCCAGTCCCGGGCCCGTCGCCTCCTCCGATCGCGGTGCAAGTCCCGTCGCCCCAAAGAGCCGCTGGACTCGGCTCTGTCCCCGTCGCCTGCGGCCCGGCCTACCGGCCCGGCCCCGTCGCCCTCGCTGCCCCGGCAGCGAAAGCAGCGAAGCATGGCGGACGCTGGCGACGAGCTTGGTGGCGAGCATGGCGCGGCGGCTTCTTCCTCGGTAGCGGCGGCCTCTTCCATCGAGCAATGCGCGTGATGGCCTGAAGGTGTTCCTCTCTCCAAAGCGGTGCCCCTCTCTCCAGAACCGGTGAGCATGGCGGGCGGTGTGTGGATACCATTATCGCAAGCAGCGCAGCGTGCGTGGCTGTTCGATGGCGCTGGCAGTAGGGCAGGCGAGCCGCCCTGTGAGCAGGGCGAGGCGGGCGGCAGTGGTGTCCCGGCGAGAAGAAGGCCGGCCGGCGGTGAAGTACCTGTTGCTGCGATGGAAGACTCGATTGCTTTTCTTTTTTAGTTTCTAGGGGTCCTTGTGTAAAATTTCAGGACAACTGTGTAACTTCTCTGTAACCACCGATGATGAATGCAATGCAGCACACCGTGTCGAGTCTAAAATCTCCGTGAGCTAAACCTGTTTTTTTTGTTGTTCCTGTGTCTGCTGAGATGTTCTGCTCGGACGTCACTTTAAAAAAAATGAAAAACAATCTTTGCCGTCTGTACTTTAGTCTGGATGACGGCAAAGCACATGTTTTGACTGACGGCAAAGAACACGTTTTTTGCCGTCTGTTATTTTTGGGCGGACGGCAAAACCGAATTGACTGACGGCAAAATCTTTGCCGTCATCTCGATAAAAGGCAGACGGCAAAGTATTCTTTGCCGGCTAATCTTTGCCGTCTGAGTTTGCCGTCTGCTTCCTGATGGCAAAATCTTTGCCATCTGGATTTGGGTCTTTGCCGTCTGTGATCCACAGACGGCAAATTATCTGTTTCCTGTAGTGCATCCAGAAGTGCTAATTACTCCCTGGTCTTCGGAACTGAATGAGTGGGATCGATTTTGTCCTTCTCGTGCGTCAGCTTATTCCTTGAGTGCCAAACAGGCCACCTAACTGAAACTATGATGGTCCGTACTCGACACGTAGTGGTCTATAACAAGAACAACTCACTTTTATGAAAAACATTATCAGACTCGAAAGCGCATAAAATATATTTTAGAGTACTACAGAAAAAACATGAGAACAAAAATATATATCATCATCAACATATTGCAACAGATTGGAATGTCGTTCCATTACTTAATCAACCCCAGTTTGCATAGCTTTATCTAGAATGATAGTCATAGCACCTACGGATGAACCAGATAGGAAGTGGAGGGGCGGAAAATGCCAACGGAGGCCGAGCTCCACGGAGCTCGGTATTTTGATTTTTTTTCAAAAGCCATATTTCAAAGTTTCTAAAAAATCAAAAAAAAATCCACCAAAATTTATATGATTTCCGCACGCACGTGTGGAAAAATCATTTGAAGTTTTTGTGATATGTAGGCTGTACAAAAAAGAAAAAATTTCGGCCCAATAACAAAAAAAAAATCAGCCCATTTTAGAAATATGATTTTGTCTTTTTACTGTACGCCACGTGTGAAAGTATATGGTTATGAATTTTCTGCACATATGCAAAACACATGTGTGAAAGTCTATACAAAAATTTTCAATTTTCTTATTAAGTGGAAATTTGTACTTTGAAATGAGCTCCATCGAGCTCGGCCTCTAAAAGCCCTCACCCGAGGAGGGGGTCTTTCTTGTCAAGAAAAGTAAGGGCCCATGTTTTCATTAACTTTAATTCATATATGTCCCCTCTAATTATACACAAGAACCAAACTATGCACAAATTGGGAAAAAATCAATTTCAACATTTTATATACAAAAATAATTCAATTTTTACCATATATCTTTTCAAGATCAACTTTAAAAAGAAGAACACTTTGTTTCTGGAAGTGGTTTTGAATAGGAAATGTCGTAGCAACTACTTCATGATATCTGAAAATAAAACAATAAGAAGGCGTACACCTTCAGCAAATACAACTATGCGAACATGGGCCTTGTTCATGCCTTACACACCTCCCCACGCAAGTAACGCAAGCACGTATAGTAGGTGGCCATGGCAGCTCGCACGGATAATCCCGCAGGCCCAACGGATCAGTTGTCTTGTGGCTGCGTTTCGCCACCTCCATTGTATCGAGGTCGATGGAGAATAGCCATGTTCCATTTGCCAGAGCGAGAACGATGGACTTGGGGCTGCTCATAACAACCTTCAAAGATTCGTGGAAGTACTCCTCTTTATACCCTGCCAGGCCACGCGTTGCCTCCATCAACTCGAGGCTCTCGTGGAGCTCCCACCCAATGTGTACATACATGGCATTGGATATCACAAAGATGTGGAGGATGCTCCCCTGCAAGCAGAAAAATCGAATTTTCCCGCGGGTGCTATCGTCTGTGACCTGCAGGACCGTCCCTTGAAAATTGTGTGGCAACCAGCGGCCGCCCAAAGCCAGCATGCGGCCGTTGATGCTCCAGTACAAAGAGCCTCCGGCGTGACCGAGGAAATGCAACGAGTCCGCGCCATGGAGGCACACGTTGTTGCCGAGGTCGTGGCTCTGCTCGGCGTACCAGCTGTGCGTCTCGGGTCTCCCTCTCCGCGGCCGGGTCTTGCTGTCGTTCGGGGCGAAGATGCACGCCCTCGCGGTGCCAATGTCGCCGCGCACCCCGTCGTATGCTTGATAGACCACGCAGACGACCTTGAATGTTTCCATGATGTCGACGACACGCATGCCGCCCCCGGGCTTGAACTCGGCGTTCCTCTTGGTGCCCACGAGGTACGAGCCGAGGCAGCGGTGACGCTTCATCTCCTCCATGCGCGGGATCAGCTGGTAGCGCCGTGTGGTCGGCTCGCAAACCACGAGGTCGGGGAAGCAGCGGCGCATCCACCCGCTCTTCTTCTTCTTGGCGAGGAGGACGAGGCTGCGGCTGCTGTCCACGATCTCCCATTTTCTGCTGCCGCCGGGGAGGAAGTCGAGTGAGAAGTGGCGGCTCTCGACGCGGTGCTGCGCCGCCGGCGAGGTGGGGACGAAGATGATCTCCCGGCCGCCCAGGGGGCACACACGGTTGTAGTAGTATCCTGCGACGGGGCGTCGGTTTGGGGCCGGTGGGTGGGCTCTCTGGAGCTCGCTGGCGAAGAACCATGAGCGACCCATGATCCGGCGCCACCGCTTGCAGGTGGCCGCCGCACGGACGAGGCAGAGAGGCGACGACATGAGACGCGCCAGGATCGGCTCCAGGAGCCTGTCAGGGACGTCCTGCAGCGTCGTTGCCGGCGGTGGCTTCGCGCCGGCGGCCATGGAGATGGCCGGCCTGACCAGCGGCTTCTCCCTGTGCGCCGCAGATCGGGGTCGGGAGATTTATTCCTCAGCGTAACAAATGGAATCCGTTATCAAAGTTTGGGCAGGCTTATCACACATCACGGTGGTGTGGTACTGGTCTACACAGTCCTCGGCCCAGTTGGTCATGGGCCATGAGCCCGCGACACTTTGCCATTCGTTATGGGCCGCGCGCGAGCCCGCCTCCGGTAGTGTGTGTGTGTAAGAGAAAGAGTTCCTGGCGGGGAAGAATGCTTTTCTTTGGCTCTGAAAGTACGTACGTTCCAAGTGAAACATTCGTTTTATGAGGAAAGTTTTCTTTTCATGTGTTACAAGTATTTGGCTTTTGCTTCAACAAGTTTACATTTTTAACAACACTTTTCCTTTGCGTTCGTCAATCAATCTACTCACCATCTTTACCCTGATTTGAGGGGCAACATAATTATGTGTCTTGTCTGCAAAGCAATACTTCTATCATCAGATTAACTTAACCAGTTGCCTGTCACCGAGGGAATTCGACAGTGATTGCTTTCTCTTTTACTCCCCCCGGTCAGCTCTATTTTTTGTATCTGAAGAAAACGGGAACATCAGTTGGCGGTTGAATCGATTCACAATCTGCTATGTGCTTTTCTTTCTATAGATGCCAAACAAGATAGGAGTTCTAGTTCCTGCTGGCTGTTTATTGTGCTTTTCACATTGTTTTTCAAAAATGTCCTTTTCGTATTTAGCTTGTGAACGACGATCAGTATTGTCATCGGCAAGTTGTACTAAAATAGAATATGTATCTAGGTTTTCTCTGTTTGTACTGAAATGTTTTTAAATATTATATTTTTATGAGCAAACGTGTAGAGGCATAGTCTTTTTTTTGCTGCAAGAAAATTGTTCATCTCCACCTATGGGTAGTCAAAAACAGTTATTTTATGTTCACTCCACGTAATTTAGAGTCAACAGTAAAAAAGTTTATGCAATAGGGTGGTCTTAAACTGATTCCACACAAAAACTATTAAAACAATTTAGATGATGTGGTATACAATTATATAAAAAAAAAGAGGATTGAGTATCATGATATGATACCGTATCAGATTAAATGATGTGATACTATATGTCATGCATGACAATAAATACGGTCATCTATGATACCAACCTACTCCCTCCAAGTATTTTCGGACCGAGGGAGTATCATTTAGTGATGCTACAAGCACCAGGTAACTTGACGATTGAGGGTAAGGTGGTTTTGCCCCGGCAAGCCGAACTTAGATACTACCCACACAACGATCGACGTGCACTATGTATATAGTATCATACACCAATATCATACGCATGATACTAGCTAGGATATGATACTTTCCGATACGTGAGGTCTTAAACTGATTCTAAACGAAGAGCTAGCATTAAATAAGTCAGTGTACAAGGGCAACAAGGTTCACTCCTTAATGAGAGTGTGACTCTTAATGAAGAGTTTGTTTGATTCTCCGTGCACATCGAGAGTTATCCTATGTGGCAGAAATAAAAACATCTCGGCGTGCTTTTAGATGACCACAAACAAAACTAATACAAATACTTAATACTGCCATCTTCAAATCAAGATCTCAAACATTTCTTTGGATCACCGCGGCAGTTCCTTGTACGGTCTCGAATCTTCTTCTTCTTAATACAAATGACTCGCAAATCTGGTGCATCTTCTTGAAGACAAAAGGTTGAAACATGGAGATTCCGAAAAAATTTGGTAACCTTGTCTAGTGATATGACCTAGTATCTTTGCGTACAAAACATTCTAAAACGTGTACGGCAAAAATTTCCTATCTTTTTTTTTTGCGAGAAAATTTCCGATCTATTCATCTTCAATCATGGCAGTACAACGAATACCAGAAATAATAAAAATCACATCCAGATCCGTAGACCACCTAGCGACAACTACCAGCACTGAAGCGAGCGAAGAAGGCGCCGCCCTCATCGCCCTCCATCACGAGTCGGGCACAACTTGTTGTAGTAGACAGTCGGGAAGTCGTCGTGCTAAGGCCCGTGAGGACCAGCGCACTGAACAGCAACCGCCGCAGATGAAGAATAACGTAGATCGAGAAAAATCCAATCCAAGACACACGAACGTGAGCGAACAACGGCGAGATCCGAGCAAATCCACCAAAGATAGATCCGCCGGAGACACACCTCCACACGCCCACCAGCGATGCTAGCGCGACGCGGAGCGGGGCTAGGCGGGAAACCTTTATTCCATCTTGAGAAGCCGCCGCCGTCTCGTCTTCTGAGCAGGACACAAACCCTAGCGAAATTGAAAGAAAGCGATTAAGCGGAGCCCTCCGCCGACCCTTGCCGAGATCCATCTGCGCCCCATGGCCCTAAGGCCATTGGAGAGGAGGCGGACCTGCGGCGGCGGCGGCGGGAGGCAAAAACCCTAACTTTTTGTGGAGGAGAAGGAGTAGGCGGCGGCTGCAAAGGATCGTGTGCCCTTTTTTTATACGGAAACAAAAAAAAAATTCCTATCTTTGACTTCTAATACGTAGAAGTATATGTTTCAATTGATCTGGTAAAAATAATACTAGTATAATTATATTCTTAAGAAAAAATATGTAAGGTAATATCCTTGTATTTCTCTCGTCCCTGGCGGCTGCTAGCCGCTTCTAGGAGAGGCCGATCCTCCAACGCCGTTCTCCGGCGGCTCCCCTCCGCCGGTGACCTCGGTCATCAGTGGTGAGGGGGGGGGGAGTCGCCGGATCCACACCTGTGGGTTGTTTTTATTCCCTCGTAGTCTAGATTTTTAGATTGTTCATCGTCTTTGTTTCGGCGGTGACGATGACGGCGCTGAATAAAGATTCTTCAGATCCTTTCTTGATGAGGCCTTCGGTCCTATGGTTGGGGACGGATTTCAAAACCAGTCTGTTCAAGCAAGGATGGCGTGGCGGCGGCATCCTCGTGGTGGACCTGTGTCCTCGGGCTCCGCCGTTGCGACAGTGTTTACTCCAGCATCGACGCGGAGCTTGGGAGGTAGTCCAGAAGCGGATGCAGATTGTGATCTGCATCAACGACATCTGGAAGACAGAACATGTGTTGGGCTCGTGGTCTGTCTTAGTCGTGGTGGGGTGCCAGATCTATAGTTCGATGGCGTGTCCGTGGTGTTGCCCCGGTCTGATTCGTTCAACGGCAAGGGCTTCACTTTTGGTGAGCCACTTTGAAGGTCCGCAAAGCTGCCTATCAGCGATGGAGCCGCGTCGAGCTCGGGTGAGGTGGTGATGCGCCATTCTTTTCTTCGGTGGCTGTTGTGGTGGTGCCGAGGGCAAGTGGCGAACGTTGGTGTCAAGCTCAGAGATATTCTGCTATCTTTTTAATTTTGTCATGTCCGTCTTTACGTGACTTGCACTTTGTACTTTACGATATTAATGAGACACTTATTACGATGCAAAAAAAATATCCTTGTATTTCTTTTGCAAAGAAACAATAGCACAATGATATTGGCCCAAAATTCAAAATGTGAATTATTTCCCCTTTTTCCCCGGAGATGTTCGCCATTTCGAATTTTAACATGTTTTTGTAGGGACCAGAGATGAACAAACAAATGGCAAAGCTGACCTGATCCATATGTATACGTCTTGAATTCTTTGACAAAGTTAGACTGTACAATCAATTCTTTGGTTTTCATCACATATACCCTTTCCAACTTCTGTTGAACTTGATATCAAAAAATTCGAGAACAAAGAGAAGAAGAAAAATTGAGCTGCTAGTATATTTCAGCGTCTGCACAGGAGGTGATTCTCCTCGTGGATGGTCTCGAGGTTGGGCCGCCTGGAGCGCGCGCTGCTGAGCCGGTGCTTGAGCACGTCGATCTCCGCGGCCACGGCGTCGTCCACCATCTCGTCCAGCCGCGCCCTCGGCGACGGCGCCTCCTCCGCGGCCGGCACGAAGGTGATGGCCGGCTCGGGCGGAGTCGCCGCCGCCGCCACGGAGGACACCTTGGCGGAGCGCCGGGCCTCCCGGGTGGCGGCGGCGGCGAGGCGGGCCATGTCGGCGGCGGCCAGCTTTGTGCCGATGCGCTTCATGGGGAAGGTGGCGTAGATGACGCCCATCTCGAGGTCCTCGTCGGCGTGGAGCGCCTCGAGGCGGGTGCCGACGCGCGCGTGGCGCGTCTCGGCCACGAAGTGGCCCGGCGCGTCCATCATCAGCTCCGCCGCCGTGGCCGGCAGCGACACCCGCCGCACCGCGCCGTCCGGGAGGATCACCCGCGCGCCCTTTCCGCCCGGCGTCTTGGCCAGCGTGCACGACAGGTAGTTCCCCATGCCCGCTCGCGAAGCTCCTCCAAGAACCGCGCGCGCTCGCACACCACACCAGAGGAAGCTGTCGCGCGAGGAGACAAGCGGGGACGGAGGCCGAGCTAGAGCAAGATCGCGCCGCAGAAGCAAAGCAGGTTGTTGAAGTGCTGGGAACGGCCGGGATGGATGTGTGCGGTGGTTGGTTTGGGTTTGCGGCTTGCCGGTGACGCCGCGGCTTTATATAGCTAGCTACCGCGGGTCGCCTCGGCGATGGCTAGCTAGCTTGGATTGGAAACGCGTGCGGAGGAAGGTGACGGCGAAGGCAAGTCAGCGGGAGGTGGGTGTCTCCTCCCGCCGCGGGGCGCGTGCGAGGGTGTGGATGATGGGGTCGGGTCGTCGGTCGGCCCGCGCGGTGCGCTGGTGAACTGCGCGTGCGGCGTAGGGTGGGGACGGACGGAGCGCCCCTGCTGGCTCGGTTGGTCGGAATGTTCGGTAGAAAAATGGTCTCGCCCCGGCCGCGTTGGTGGTGGCCGCGGCTTTTATCCGTGGGCGCCCGTCTATTTCCGGGTGTCAACAACACCTTTTCTGGGTTCAGATTCAGACCCAACAGCCAACAACTGCAAACTGTATTTCCTAAATCCGGTGCTTGCATGGGTTTTGTATGACTTCAGTCAGTCTTTTCACATTCTTTTTGTTGCCTTTGTGTACATCTCAGGGCGTCAAGGCGCCAAATATAGCTATTAGCGATTATGATTATCGCCCACGAGAAACATAGGGTTGGGTTGGTTTTGGAAGTACGTATTGGTCAGGTAAATCCTTGAGATTATTATTAGGGTGGGTTGGTTTCAAAAGCATTTGTTTAGGTAAATCCTTGGGATTATTTGTATGTCTTTCCAGTGTGAAAGTGACGAATCGTTGTTGGGTCTTGCCTTGTTTCTTCTTTAGTAACGGACTGAACAATGAGTGAGGAGAGGAGCTCAAGATATTGTATGTCTTTTTATTGGATGTCGTTTTCTTGGGCTGAGTTTGGCTTGTCAATATTCAAACATGTGACAGCCATTTCCGCACGCCTTAAACGTGCTCCCGCTGTCGAGTGCCATTCATTTAGCCTGCGGAGCAGGTAATAGATTTGGTCGTGTAGATAGATGCGTCCTTTCCGTGGGTGCTGCTGTAAACACACAGAACCAGGGGCAGGAATGGACAAATTAAGGACTCATTTGGTTCACAGAATTCTAAATATCATAGGAAAGGAAAAATACGAATAAATGCATGCGTAAACAGAGAATTTGAAAACATATAAATTTTGTAGGCTTTCGTGTCTTGATCATGGGAATATAAAATGGTGACATTAAAGTCAAATAATTTACTTATTTTTTAACTTACAAACACAGACACTCATACATACACACATACATTCACCCCTATGAACGCACGCACACAAGATTCCTATGAGCACTTTCGAGTGACTGGGCAGCCACGTCATGCTGGAATTTAGTCTATATTGGGCAGCCCAATAACTATTTCAGAAATTCCTAATAAATCCTAGAGGCCCACTTAGCCCATTTGTGCAAGGCAAGGGATACTACTAAAGTTTAGTCCCATATTGCTAGTCTAGTGGGAGTTGGACCTCCTTATAAGGGAGGCTCTTTCTCTACTTGTACGAGCATGAGAACAAGAGGGACATCCACGCGCGCTCCTCCTCCGCCGCCCGCCTCGCCACGCCACGCCACGACGCGTCGCGGGTTGCGGGAATGAGCCGAGCCGATGTCTAATTTTTGCCACGCACTTCGGGTATACGAAAGGTCACTTGGGAGCTGGAAAGTTTTGCGGTAGTGGACAATTAATATGAACGGCGCACCCTTGGCGTGCCGCCTGTTCACTTCGCCTCCCTCCGTTGCTTCAACTCGGCGCAACCTCTCGCCTCCTGCTCTTGCGCCTATAAAGGGAGGTCGCTCCTCTCGAGAGGCGCACGAATCTCTTCCTCCTCTCGCCACAAGTTCACGAGCACTGCGCTGCTGTTGTCTTCCTCATCCCGGCTTGCGGCGTGCACCATGAGTCGGGACGATGAGCCTCCGGAACCGCACCTTTTGAGTCTGTCGGGAGAAGGGTGATAAGGTTTTTGGGGGCGCTCTGCGCGACTCTGGCTGCTTCATCACGGACGATCCGATCGCCGACGACTACTTCCCGGACGACGACTTCTTCCCCGGCGTCCACGACCTCCTCGGCGACATGGCGGCGAGGACACCGACCCAAGTCCGGTGCATCTGCTGCTGCTGTGCCGTCGTGTTCTTCTCCTTTACATTAGAAGTCCTACTACAGTTCTTGGCTCTAGTTTCTATCCTACATATGCTAGGTTCTATGTCGTATAAGCAACTTCATCTAGTGTCCATTCTAGATGTGTTTACCTTCTCTCGTATGCATCTTGATCTCTTATGCGCTCTAGAGATGATCGGTTCTAGATTATATATGCAGATGTTATTTACCTTCTCTTTGTCAAATCACATGACTTGTTTCATCGCTGCTACACTAGTCATGCTTTATCTAGTATTTCCGTTAATAAAATTATTCGGTAAATTGCTCATATTTCCAACAATCCAAAAACCTTATAATAGGCAATTTACCTCGAATGGTTTTGCTGCTTCCATGAGACCTCCTATGTTTGAGGGTATCCACTATAAGAGGTGGGCGTGAGAGCAGTCTTATGGTTTCAAACCATGAGTTGCTATGGCGCCACTCTTGGCAAACTGAAGGAGAGTTTGATGCTCAACAAGCACAAGCTTTTGAGAAAATGGATACTCTGTTTAAGGCTGCTCTCTTGAGTGTTCTTGGAGAGAACATAGTTGATGCTTATCGTCAATTGATAATGGAAAAGATATGTGGGATGCACTCGAGGCCAAGTTTGGGGTCTCGGATCTTGGCAATGAGCTGTATATCATGGAGCAATTCTATGATTACAGGATGGTGAAAGCGCTCCGTGGTTGAGCAGGCTCACGAGATCTGATCATTTGCTAGAGAACTTGAGCACTTGGTTATGCGCTACGGACAAGTTTGTTGCGGGGTATCATCACTAAGCTTCCTCCTTCATGGAGGAACTTTGCTACTCTTGAAGCATAAGAGGCAGGAGTTTTCCGTCCGGATCTCATTGGCACTCTTGATGTGGAAGAAAAGGCGAGAGCAAAGGACTCACGTGCTCGAGGTATTGAGGAGGATCTAGTGCCAATGTAGTGCGAAGCGAACTTCCAGCCCCACAAGTTCAAGAACAAGGGCAAGTTTGATGGTAAAGCAAAGTTTGATGGGAAGAACAAGGCTGTGCAACACACGAACTTCAAGAAGAAGAATGGCAAGAAGAAAGGTGCTTGTCATGTGTGTGGAGATCTGATCATTGGGCTCCTAGTTGCCCCAATCGCTATGACAAGCGTAATCACAGGAAAGGCGGCAAGACCGCTAATGTTGTCATCGGGGACATTGACATGAAGGATGTTGGGTATGGTATATTTCCACTATTCTTTCAGTATGTCATTCTCTGATTGGTTAATTGACACGGGTGCTAATGTGCATGTATGCGGTGATATTTCCATGTTTTCGTCTTATCGGACGCGAGGGACTTCAACCGTGCTGATGGGCAACGGTTCAAGTGCTTCGTTCGTGGTGTTGGCACGGTCGATCTGAAGTTTACTTGGGGAAGATCGTCTGGGTGAAGAACGTGCATTATGTCCCTCCGTCAATAAAAATCTTGTTAGCGGATCTCTTACGTGTAGAGATGGCTACAAGCTTGTCTTTGAGTCGAATAAATTTGTAATATCCAAGTATGGAACCTTTGTCGGTAAAGGCTATGAGTCAGGAGGCCTGTTTCGTTTATCCTTATCAGACGTTTGCAATAAAGTTGTTAATCATATTTGCAACAATAGTGAATCAAATGTGTGGCATTCACGACTTTGTCATGTTAACTTTGGTTGCATGTCGCGACTAGCAAAGTTGAACTTAATCCCTAGTTTTACCACCGTTAAGGGATCTAAGTGTCAAGTGTGTGTGCAAGCTAAGCAACCTCGTAAATCTCACGTGACTGCGGAGACGAGAAATCTTGCACCACTAGAACTTATACATTCAGACCTATGTGAAATGAATGGTGTTTTGACAAAAGGTGGAAAGAAATATTTCATGCGTTAATTGATGACTCCACTAGAATCTGCTGTGTGTATCTTTCGAAATCTAAGGATGAGGCTTTGAATTTTTCAAGATCTACAAAGCTGAAGTGGAAAACCAACTTGATCGAAAAATCAAGAGGCTTAGGTCCGACCGTGGTGGAGAGTATTTTTCCAATGAATTTGATGCTTTTATGCGGAACATGGTATAATCCATGAGAGGACACCTCCCTACTCACCTCGGTCAAATGGGGTGGCGAAAGAAAGAACCGTACTCTAACTGATTTGGTTAACGCCATGTTAGACACATCGGGTCTCTCAAGGCATGGTGGGGGAGGCGATATTGACAGCATGTCATGTCCTAAATCGAGTTCCCACAAAGAACAAAGAAATAACTCCATTCGAGGAATGGGAGAAGAAAAGGTTAAAGCTCTCTTATTTACGAACATGGGGTTGTTTGGCGAAAGTCAATGTTCCAATTCAAAGAAGCGGAAGCTTGGACCAAAGAGCGTGGATTGTGTTTTCTGGGATATGCTTTTCATAGCATTGGCTATAGATTCTTGATTGCAAAATCTGAGGTACGGACATGCACGTTGGTACGATCATGGAGTCGAATGATCGACTTTCTTTGAAGATATCTTTCCCATGAAGGATATGGCTACCTCATCTAATCGGAGATGCCTAGTTCATCGAATCGGGAACCAGTTTCAATTCTTGAACCTGCCATTTCGATGGAACACTTTGAAAGTCTGTGGAGGAAAACAATGAAGTTCCTTCTAGGAGCAAGAGCAGAGGACTGCAAAGTCCTTTGGTGATGATTTTCTTGTGTATCTCATAGATGATACTCCAGTTCTATTTGAGAGGCCTATTCATCGAAGATCTTGACTCTTGGAAGGAAGCGGTTAAATGGCGAGATGGATTCCATCTTGGCGAATGAAACTTGGGAGATAACTGATCGTCCTTATGGGTGCAAACCTATAGGATGCAAATGGGTATTCAAGAAGAAGCTTAGGCCTGATGGTACTATTGAAAAGTACAAGGCTCGGCTCGTGGCTAAGGGTTATACCCAAAAGGAAGGTGAAGACTTCTTTGATACTTACTCACTGTGGCTCATTGACCACTATTCGAGTTCTACTTTCACTAGCTGCCTCACATGGTCTTCTCGTTCATCAAATGGATGTTAAGACTGCTTTCCTAAATGGAGAGTTGGATGAGGAAATTTACATGGAACAACCAGATGGGTTTGTAATAGATGGTCGAGGAAGGAAAGTGTGCAAGTTCTTTGAAGTCTTTGTATGGATGAAGCAAGCACTAAACGATGGCATGAGAAGTTGAAAGAACTTTAACAGCCCATGAGCTTTGTTGTGAACGAAGTTGACAAATGTGTACTATCGCCATGGTGGGGGCGAGGAGTCATGCTTTGCTTGTATGTTGATGACATACTGATTTTGAACAAATCTGAATGTTATTAAGGAGGTCAAGGATTTCCTATCTCCTTTGTTTTGAGATGAAGGATTTAGGAGTGGCTGATGTCATTACAACATCAAGTTGTTGAGAGATGATGATGGTGGGATTACATTGCTTCAATCTCACTATGTGGAAAAGATCTTGAGTCGCTTTGGCTATGGTGACTGCAAGCCCTCTCCAACACCATATGATGCTAGCGTCTTTGCTTGAAAGAATCGAAGAATTGCTAGAGATCAATTGAAGTATTCTCAGATTATTGGCTCGCTTATGTACTTAGCGATGCTACAAGACGACATCTCTTTTCTTTGTTAGCAAGCTGAGCAGTTTGTCTCAAAACCAGGAGATGTGCATTGGAAAGCTCTAGAAAGAGTTTTGCGTTATTTGAAAACCTTGCAAATTATGGAATTCACTACACTGGGCAACCAAAGGTGCTTGAAGGGTATAGTGACTCAAAGCTGGATCTCGAGATCTTGATGAGATAAAGGCCACGAGCGGATATGTGTTCACTCATGGAGGTGGCGCTGTTTCTTGAAGTCTTGCAAGCAGACCATCTTAACGAGGTCAACTATGGAAGCAGAACTCACAGCACTAGATACAGCTACGGTCGAAGCAGATTGGCCGCCCGGCTCTTGAATGACTTGCGGTTGTTGAGAAACACTGTACGGGTATCCTTATGAACTGTGACAATCAAGCTGTGATCACGAAAGTGAACAGCTCTAAGGATAACATGAAGTCATCAAGACACGTTCGAGAGAAGGTTAAAGTCTGTCGGGAAAATGAGAAACTCCGGAGTTATTGCATTGGATTATATCCAAGCGTCTAAAAATCTGGCAGATCCTTTTACTAAGGGTTTATCACGTAATGTGATAGATAATGCATCGAGGAGATGGGTATGAGACCCACAATATGAGTTGTTCACAGTGGTAACCTATTCTTTGTGATCGGAGATCCGTGAATTAGATGTGGAAGACAAGCTGTTGGTGTTGAGAGGAGAGTATCCTTACTATTCACAATACCACTCCATGAAGATGCAATACTCTCCTAAACTGCATGGCAGGTTGATGTATATCTTAATGTGTTCTAAGTGGCTTATTTAAGCAGAGATGTTATCTGCAGAACATCTTTTGAAGAACACACCTATATGAGTCTGATTGTCAAGCGTCGCAATCTATGAGAGTAGGGTTCTCTCTAGTAAACTCATGAAAGGTCACGGAGTATGGCGCATAAGCTCCACCATGGGAAGACCCACGGTAGCCACGTATCGGTCAAGGCTTTATGTGAAGCTAGATTCGCAGAAAACTTGCAGTTCAAGGCCGATCCTTTGTTCAAGTTGCTTACTAGTGTAGCATAGAGTTCTAGGTGGAAGTTCAACTTAACAGTCTCCACTGCGATACCGGTATATAAAAGCAGTGTTTTGGAACCAAAGGCAAATTTCTGTGTGCCTCGGGATCTGGTGGGGGATTGCTGGAATTTAGTCTATATTGGGCAGCCCAATAACTATTTCAGAAATTCCTAATAAATTCTAGAGGCCCACTTAGCCCATTTGTGCAAGGCAAGGGATACTACTAAAGTTTAGTCCCATATTGCTAGTCTAGTGGGAGTTGGACCTCCTTATAAGGGAGGCTCTTTCTCTACTTGTACGAGCATGAGAACAAGAGGGACATCCACGCGCGCTCCTCCTCCGCCGCCCGCCTCGCCACGCCTCGCCTCGCCACGTCACGACGCGCCGCGTCGCGCCGCGCCGCGCCGCGCTGGTTGCGAGAATGAGCCGAGCCGATGTCTAATTTTGCCACGCACGCCGGGTATCTGAAAGGTCACTTGGGAGCTGGAAAGTTTTGCGGTAGTGGACAATTAATATGAGCGGCGCACCCTTGGCGTGCCGCCTGTTCACTTCGCCTCCCTCCGTTGCTTCAGCTCCGCGCAACCTCTCGCCTCCTGCTCTTGCGCCTATAAAGGGAGGTCGCTCCTCTCGAGAGGCGCACAGAATCTCTTCCTCCTCTCGCCACAAGTTCTCGAGCACTGCGCTGCTGTTGTCTTCCTCATCCCGGCTTGCGGCGTGCACCATGAGTCGGGACGAGAGGCCTCCGGAACCGCACCTTTTGAGTCTGTCACGGGAGAAGGGTGATAAGGTTTTGGGGCGCGCTCTGCGACTCTGGCTGCTTCATCACGGACAATCCGATCGCCGACGACTACTTCCGGACGGCGACTTCTTCCCGGCGTCCACGACCTCCTCGGCGACATGGCGGCGAGGACACCGACCAAGTCCGGTGCATCTGCTGCTGCTGTGCCGTCGTGTTCTTCTCCTTTTGTTAGAAGTCCTACTACAGTTCTTGGCTCTAGTTTCTATCCTACATATGCTAGGTTCTATGTCGTATAAGCAACTTCATCTAGTGTCCATTCTAGATGTGTTTACCTTCTCTCGTATGCATCTTGATCTACTGTCTGCTCTAGAGATGATCGGTTCTAGATTATATATGCAGATGTTATTTACCTTCTCTTTGTCAAATCACATGACTTGTTTCATCGCTGCTACACTAGTCATGCTTTATCTAGTATTTCCGTTAATAAAATTATTCGGTAAATTGCTCATATTTCCAACACGTCACACTCCAACTGAACGCACATCGCCGATAGGGGTGAAATAAATCCAGTAAAATTCGAGTACCAATGCCAAATAGTATAAGACTTGAGCCCTTGTGCGTTGGTTCCACCACTAGGAACCTAACCATCTGAGCTACGCTCAGTTTGCAAAGTCAAATCAAATTAAAAGGTATAATTGACATGTTCTTATGCCACTAAAGGATCTCACTCTCATTCTTTGTGCGTAGTGATTTGAAGAAAAGTCGAAATGAGTGGAAAATCCATACATTTATCCTCTTAAATCAAGACTAAATAATTTTTTTTCTTTGCTATATTTTTCTGATCAAAAGGCTTGAATAGTGTCATCATAGAAAATATTTCTATTCCTCTGTGTTTCCTCCACTTGTCTTTTGAATCAGAAGGGCTAAGATGATTTTTGTTCTTGTCGTTGATCTGATGGTACTAATTAAGATAGATAGAATCATGGCTAGCAAATTAGCCTGCCCCTCTTAATCATACTCTACCCGTGTCGCTGTATAAAATAATCACAGTGGTTAATTTACCTACCGACATGAACTGAAACTCTGCCCGTATAAATTTCTCAATCTTTTCGCAAGGAGACTCTCAGCGTTGACTGCAGCTAGCAATCCAGGTTCATTGTCCAGGCTCCAGGCTCATTAAAAAATGTATACATATAGTATAAAGCTAATCCTTGCGAAGACTGTTCTACGAAGCAAAATTCTCCGCCAAGTACAGCGTACTACTCACTCTATCTGTATACATTATCAACTCAGGAGAAACGAAGACTCTGATCAGGTCTGAACCAACCCGACAGGGACACTCTTGTTTGCAAAAAGAAAGGAAAAAAAAGGAAAGAGGTCAGTAACGTTACTGACTAAGCCTTGGGTGATTAAATGCACAAGTGCCGGTTGAACGATTGACCCGGGAAACGGGGTGAAAATTTCCACATGATGAGGCTCTTGATCTCGATCCAGCTAGCCATTTAAAAAAAGATTATCATTGGTTAGGAAAGTCGCCAGCACGATCCAACACGATCATGGGATAAACACCAGTCTGCTGATGAGATCCAACACGATCGATATGCTCGACGGCCGTGTGGACTTTGTTTGATCGAGCTCACCGATTGATCACCTCGGTAATTTACCGGCTCTAACCCTTCTTCTTATTCAGTGAAAGTGGTGCCCCGTTTCAATTTTTTATATTATACATAAAAAGCTTAAAATTTACCGGCTCGTACGTACATGTGGCGTCTGTGGGTGCACCTGGTTGCTGGTGAATTACTCGACCGATGGTGTACATTTCGACGGTGGTAGCTTGACGCCTGTGCCAACCGTGGTATGAGCAGCAGGAATGCGCGTTTGGCTTCACTGCAAATGGAAATGGTTGACCTATGATGAACTGATTATCTCTACTATTAAAGGAGGATCGAACGTCGTGATGGTTCGACCTCTCCAGAATCGTACGTAACTTTTGCCCGTCGTTAAGGAAAAATCGGACCTCCTCACAACCCCTCCGCGCACGATAGAAAAAAAAAGAAAGAAAAAAACAACCCCCACGTACGCACGTCCCAACTCCCAAAACTCCCACCTCCCAACCCTTCCGCTCGATCCCGTGTCTTGCAGAGAGGAATCGCTGCCGCCTGCCTGCTCCTAGATTGGAGCGGTGGATCCGCATCTCATCTCTTCATCACCGAGTCCATGAGGTGCTCGATGTGGCAAGGGCGACGAACAGGAGCGCCGCATCGATAGCAGCGACGAATGACGGCCCAGGTAATGCCATCTCCTTACCCTCGCTCCACCGCATCTTATATCGCCAGACAGTGGATATGCAACTGCGGCCCAGACTTGGTGGCCGAGCAGCAGCGACCTCGACGCGGCGCATGCGTGGTACCTGATGCACGGCACAACGGCCGCGACCAGGACGCAGTGGCGGGAGAACGGCGACGGCTGCCAAGACCTGGCGTGACGGCGATGAAGATATCGACTCCGACGACTCGCATCCGTTCAATAGCGCCCTGCTTTTCCGCATCGCCTCCATCAAGCAGCACCTTCTTTTCCGCGCACACATCACCTCGGTCACTGGTAAACCGCTGTGTCTCTGTAATCTGCTGGCGATCTGGATTTAGGAGCTCTGGGATTTGGAGAACACACGGGCTGGAGTTGGGGAATAGCTCGGGCTTCCTGCAGAAGACGATAGGTCATGTTTGGATTTCTTTTAGAAGAATGAATCTGATTTGGATGGCAGGTCATGTTTGGATTTCTTTTAGAAGAATGAATCTGATTTGGATGGCATTAATCGGTACGTCATGTGGGCCTCCAAGCGAAATTTGTGGTGGGAACTTTCCTTCCATTCACCTTCTAATCAGATTTTGATATTTGTGCCATTGATTCGAGTGCTGAGTGCTGATGAAGAGCTTTCTATGGACGAAGAGTCAACAATGCATTGGCATTTTCCAAGTCCATTCTCCACTTTTAACTATTCAACTTTCTTCTCTTTTTTTTGGAAGAACTTCCTAATTTTATTTGTGAAAAAAATATTCACGAATCGGAATCATCAAATTCGCAAACTGCTCACCCGATTCACGAACTAGAGATGTATGCACCCCACCGAACTCGATTCGTAGGCACTGCTGAATCGCAAACCCCGAACCCGAATCAGTGGACTGCAAATCCGCTAACTATGGCAGGGACCAACAAGTGGCAACAGACGGGCGGCAGACCGCGCGTCTGGTGGCGTAAAGGATGACGGGTGGTGGTAGTGCTATGGGAGGAGCAGGTATACGGAGGAGGTTGCCTGTGGAAACCTGGCATGTGACGGCATAAAGGTATTATGGTTTGATGTTTGTTTTTTTACCTAGATGAATACTTATAGCACTGAGTTTATGAACGTAGGCGTAAAGGACGACGGGTGGTGGTAGGGCTATGGGAGGAGCAGTTAGGGCTATGGCGGCATAAAGGTATATGGTTTGATATTTCTTTTTACCTAGATGAATACTTATAGCACTGAATTTATGAGTGTAGATTTATAGTATTCTGTTTTTGATGTTTACTTATTGTCGTAATCTCATGTATAGGTTGTGTTGATTCTTAAATTGCCAAAAGACCCCTTAATAGAAATCACTCAAGTCTGCTTATTATTGTGGAAGCTCGTTGTATGTGTAAAATTATTTATACTCTTAGTCCCGGCGCACGAAGCCTACAAGACGCCGAATGTTCCTGCTGCTGCTGTAAGCATTTCATTTGATTATGTTTTCACCTGCTGCTGCTGTGAACATCAATTATCTTTACTACTGAGTCAATCATATTTTGGTTATGTTGATGGCATGACCAAGAGGGAAAACACCAGAAATAAGTTCAACTTGCGGAAGATCATGAAGATGATGAACTAGCTCGGCGGCTTGTACTGTGTTTTGTGCTGGAGGAACATAAAAAATCTCCGTTTCCTCATTACTTTATTCTGATGGTTTATTTGCCATATGTTAGATTCTCAACAGCGGACACGATGAGCTTGGGGACAGCAGCTGCCGCAACATTGTTCTACTTGGAGCCCATGCCATCCGAGCTCAGCAATGCCAATAACTCAGTCCTTTTGCGTGTTCATTGACAAGTTGTCCGTAGAGTAGCTTGGCGTCAACAACCACGGCCATGATGACGGATTCGTGCTGGCCGACTGCCCCGCTTCCATGCGCCGAGCAGTCTACTGGTTTGAGATCACCGTGAGGACTGCTGGGCTCAAGGGGTTGAATCGGGTTCACCACATGTGGTGGCAACCTGGGTCAGCTACCTTTTGTTGGCCCTTTCTGCTATTTGGTATCTCTAGCCTGGTTTTAGTGCTCTGACAGCAATTAGCAATGCTAAACTTGAGACCAAAAGGAGTTGTAAGAAGAAAGGAGTTGTAAGAAGTGTTCCTTAGAAATTGTACACTAAACTGCTTCCACATTTTCATGCATGTTGGCACTCATTTTGGAGCACAATTAAATGGAAATCAGTAGCAAAATTACAATCTGCATAGTGGTAATCTAATCCTATAATTTTGCTTCATTTATATATTTCGAAGTGGTTCCATGATTTTATATTTTGCGTACTATGCTCACACTGTAACTTTTAACATGGGAGTTTAAGTGCGCGAATAGTTGATATGGGTTACAATTGAAGTTTACATTCGTTCTACTGAATAGAAGAAGTGGCTTCTGATTGTACTAAAATTTCTTAAGAGCTATAATAACTTTATTCTGTAGCAATCTGTTAATTAAGAAGTGATATCTTCCCCTTGCTTTGAAGTGAATGCAAATTTCGGGGTATACTCTTATTCATTGCAAGCATCACTAAGCGCATCTTCTGGTAATTTAATCAAAAGAATACTGAAAAATATTATTTGCATTAATTTTCTACTCCCTTTGGTACACCATGTCATATAAATGTGATGCAAATTGTTGTAGGTTCAGTTTTACATTCTCCTCCTGCCCAGATCACAAGTGCCTATTTCAATATATTCCTTCTTTTTCTATTTTACAAAATACACTTGCCACCATGGAAGTGACATATGTTATTCCTGGGACCTGGTTCAGTTTGAGTTGATACCATTTTTTTTCTTTTCCATTATTGTTAACAACATCTCCTTGATTCATAGGTTGTACCTTCTGCTAGACTGTTTTATTTTCTTCATTGGAAGGCTTATGTAATATTTGATGTCTTTTTTCGTAATAGAAGCTTCACCTTTGCTTATAGTTTTGTTGGTGTTGTTCTGCGCAAGATTCCTTAATTCGAATAGAGAGTTAAAATTATGATATAATATGATATCATTCTTTTGGGAATATCAAAAGAGTAACTTTAACTTCTCAGCACACATGCATTTTTGACTGCTCTTTGTAAACCAAAACATAAGAAAACCAACAGCCAGTTAAAGATTAGCCGGATTAACGCGAGTGATTTTTTGTCCTGTTCAGTGATATGCATTTCATCAACTATTGTGTATCGCCATTGCCGGATGTAGTGATACTCCAAATGGAAATGAAGTGATCAAAGTGGACAATTCTCGCCATATGGCATGATTACCGTAAAATTTACTACAAATCTTGACCTCTGTTGTGTTGCAGTAATTTCCTCGAGATTATCTTATTAGCATGCTATCGTTTTTACAATCTGACAAAAATAGGTGAATTGTTGAACTTCAGACTGCAATGGAGGTGCACCGGATGAACCGGAGGTGATCATTTTGGACTGTGCATTTATGTTCTTCTGATAGGTCTAATGGGGCCTGCTTAATAGATCAAATAACCACATATAATATTTGATAAAGCTTTTTTCTTATAAAATTTTTATCTGCATAATCGAAATCCAACCCTTTGTTGTGGCACAAACACACTGACATCCAAAGAATGGATTAAGTGCTAGGGAGAAGGGAGGGCCAAGATGAGCTGTTTAGGTGTTCTTGGTGTAACTAGAGCGTTCTTTGACCTTGTTAGAGACTTAGTGATAGAGCAATAAATTATTTTGTTAGGATAATAAATTGTGTGTTAGGTTATTCTTTTATATGGATGATTTTAATCCCGAGGTAGGAGTGTTCGTACAAGTGGAACTATGAGCTCTCATGCAATGTTTAGAAAAAAACAGGCTCCTTTGGGATTTCTGATGCATAACATTGCAAAAAACAAAATTGGGTATCAGTTGAATTATTCGAATGTTGTGGTGTGCGGTTGCAAGCCATATGAAGTTAGTGACATTGGGAATGACTTTGGCAATCTCGCATTGTTGGAGAAAACTCATGCAATTTTGTAGGGGGGCTGGGAATAGCAACGGTAGTTTGCAGGACTTGGAGAAAATATGGCAGATTCGGAGCAGGGTGACAACATACCAAAGCGACAGTGTGATGACCCAAGAGCTGTAGCCCAGGGCTCTCCATAGATTCATTTGTTGGCCCGTGGCAACGCACGGGCATTCAACTAGTATATTATTATTTGTATATAAAAAGGGTGTTAGGGACCCGATCTAGATCGAAAGAAGGAGGAGGCAGGTGGGGATTTCTTAGAGAAGAAGGAGGCCCGGAAGGAGAAGTACAACTTCTCTCTTTAATCTATTCGATTACAATAATTCTCGATACCCTGGGTCGATGCCGAACTCGCTACTTAACGCTCCCACCAACCCACACCAGTCTAGCCAGAGCATTCACCCGACGCATGAGCCACTCTGCTTCTCTGCCATTTGATTCTTCTTAGTGAGGAATCTGTTCCAAAGCTTGCGGGCAGACTCTCCGGGTTGTTGGATTATGTGACTTAAATTGTCAGCATCCGGAGGCCGGGCATAAGTCCCTTGAAAATTGGCCCTGAAAGCGTCCTCTAGTTCTTCCCAGCTCCCGATTGAATTTTCGGGGAGGCTTTTCAACCAGTGTCGAGCTGGTCCCTTTAATTTGAGGGGAAGGTATTTGATGGCGTGGAGGTCATCCCCACGAGCCATGTGTATGTGCAGGATAAAGTCCTCGATCCGCACTTCGGTCTGTCGTCCCGTCAGATGCCTCTATGTTCACAGGTTTAAAGCCCTGTGGGAATTCATGGTCCAGTACTTCATCCGTAAAGCACAGGGGGTGAGCAGCCCCTCTGTATCTGGACGCGCTGTGGCATGCCGTCGGCTGCTATTGTGTTCGGTGTTTACTCCGAACTGGTGTTTGGTGGTCATAATTGTTTTGACGACCACAGTCCCTCGCCGGGGTGTCTCCTTTAGATCCGTAGATGGACCTAGTTGCGCCAGCTTTCTTCTCCAGGTGCTCACGTAGACCGTGGTCGTCTTCGGCAGCTAATTTATTGCGGCTATGAGGTGGTACTCCTGGTCTCCTATTCGTGTTATTCTTCGGTGGAACGGCCTCGTCGTCGAATTCTGGCAGTAGCTTGCGTTTTGGGTAGCTCTTTGTATGGCGATCGTCACCATATCTTTCTTCCGTGTCTAGCACTTTATTCCATCTGCAATTGAGCGTTTCCTGTGCGGCTTTAAGCCGTTGCTTCTGCTTCTTCAGACTTCTCGCTGTGGCCATAAGCTTTCTATGGAGGTTCTCTCGTTCCACGCGTTCTTTCGGGACGATGAATGCGTCGTCGTCCGGAATGTCTTCTTGTCCTGAGCCGGATTGGTGAACTTGTCCCTCTGGATCGTTTTCTTCGGGCATATGACCCGGACTATGTTCGGCGTGACCTGGTTCGTCCTGCTCCATCGCTGGTTCTGTTTGGTCGTTATTGCCATCGGGGTTGACCGGAGTATCCATTCTCCTGGCGCTCTTGCTGATATTGTTACTGTTGCCGGATTTGGAACGGCGTCTGCGCCGTCGCTTTGGTTTTTGCTCAGGGGTGTTATCTTCTGGATTGCCACCGTTGCCTTCCTTGGGCGTATCCACCATGTATATGTCGTGTGGCGAGGCGCGAATCCGGCACCTCATAGATTCTGAGTCTTCTCATGCATAGTCGTTCATACCGTCGATGCCTTCGGAGTCGAAGTCCAGCACGTCGGTTAAATCATCAACCGTGGCTATGAAGTGGGTGGTGGGTGGGCAACGAATGTCTTCGTCGCCTGCTTCCCACTCGAGCCGGACATAGTTCGGCCTGAGATTCTCTGTCAAAGAGAGAGTTTTGAATGAGTTTAGTATGTCGCCGAAGGGCGAGTGCTGAAAGATGTTCGCCACGGTGAACTCCATCACCGGAGCCCAATTGGGATCGGTGGGCCTGGGGACGTACGGACTGGAGCCTACAACCGGACACGGGTCCAGGGGCCCGGGGTCACCGGTTTCCTCAAAAGTGAAGCCTGTTTTTGGCTCCATCGCCGGTGGGGGTACGGCCTGCGGGAAGGGGTCCAACCCTCCGTCTTTAGGCAACGCAACATGTCCCGGATTTAGGTCCGGGGCTTCTGCTGGGATGATATCCCAAGCAACGTCTGACAGCAGGTCTAAGCCGTGCTCATCGTGATTGTTCGGCGCTTCTGGCGCTGGCTCGAATCTGTGATTCAGGTTTCCGAACCCGATTTGAGGGCCAGGGGCATAGCTATCGATCTGCTCCAAGTGGCCAAGTGAATTGGCCTGCAGCGCGAAGCTGTTGGGGAACGTAGTAATTTCAAAAAATTTCCTACGCACACGCAAGATCATGGTGATGCATAGCAACGAGAGGGGAGAGTGTTGTCTACGTACCCTCGTAGACCGAAGCGGAAGCGTTGACGCAACGTAGAGGAAGTAGTCGTACGTCCTCCCGGTCTAACCGATCCAAGCACCGTTACTCCGGCACCTCCAAGTTCTTGACACGCGTACAGCTCAATGACGCACCCTCGATCTCCAATCCAGTAGAGGCTCCGAGGGGGAGTTCCGTCAGCACGACGGCGTGGTGACGATCTTGATGTTCTCCTGTCGCAGGGCTTCGCCTAAGCACCGCTACAATATGACCGAGGTGTAATATCGTGGAGGGGGGCACCGCACACGGCTAAGGAACGATCTCAATGATCAACTTGTGTCTATGGGGTGCCCCTACCCCCGTATATAAAGGAGTGGAGGAGGGGGAGGGCCGGCCCTCTCTATGGCGCGCCCTAGGGGAGTCCTACTCCTACCGGGAGTAGGATTCCCCCTTTCCTAGTCCAACTAGTAACCCTTCCATATAGTAGGAGTAGGAGAGAAGGAAAGGGAAGAGAGAAGGAGAAGGAAGGAAGGGGGCGCCCCCCCTCCCTAGTCCAATTCGGACTAGCCAAAGGGGAGGGGTGCGGCCACCCTTTAGGCCCTCTCTCTCTTTTCCCGTATGGCCCAATGAGGCCCAATACGAATTCCCGTAATGTCAGGACCCCGACTCAATGTCACATCGATCTAGCCTGTAACACATCATATCACTTTGCGGCCTCACGCACGGTATCCCAACGGGTGTCGCCTTACCTTGGCCCGGGACCGTTTGCGCCTTTTGGCACACGTATATGATAGTGTCGCTAGCATCCATATGAAAAGGAGCCCGGGCTGACATGACTAGTCGTAAACCCAAAGTGGCACAGACTTACGAGGACAGCATCCATGACCCGGCATCGAACGTGTCGGTCAACAGCAAATAAGTTCGGGCTGTAGCGCTGGGCTAGCAGACTCGATAAACCGGCTGAAGCGGGCTAACAGGACTCCGGTACTCAATGCGTGACATTTCCCGAAGGGACATACAGAACGAAGAAGGACACATGCCGGCCAGCCTAAGTGTTCGGAGCAGTAGCAAGCTACCATGGCTCGGTGGAGACACTAGGAGACATTTCCGTAAGAGAGGCTACTAAGGATAAACAACTAGATAGTCGGATCCCACACATACCAAGCATTTCAATCATACACACAATATGCTCGATATGTGCAAATACAACAAGGCATCACAACATGACTCTCGACACAAGTACTTTATTTAAAGGCTCGAGAGCCATTCTTAACATACACACAAGTACGGGTCACACGACCCACATACAAGTCATACAAGCATACAAGCCAACACGGAAGTGTTTTGTCCGAGTACGCATAACTAGTAAAATAAAAGAGGCTTGGGTAAGCCTAGCTATACTACATGGTCCTTCTCTTGCTCGGGATCACCACCGGGCCTTAGTCTACTAAATCGATGTCAACGTCTCACGAAGAACCCGTCGGAAGGGTTTGTGGCATCTTTGAAAAATGTAAATTAAAGCAACATGAGTACAAAGGTACTCAAAGAAGACTTACATCAGACCCTACATACATGCATATTATCAAGAAGGGTTGGTGGAGTTATTGCAACAAGCCAGCTTTGACTCATGGCTAAGCTATCCCACGAGACACCAACTTGAAATAGTTTTATGACTCGAGTCCACTACTCATCATTTCAATACACCACCGAGGATCCAACCCGTCTTCCTACGGAGAAGCCATCCTCGGCACTCACGCTATCTTGAGGCTTTTAGTAGTATCCATTTACTTGTCTATGAACCGTATAGGCAACCAAGTAGTCCTTTACATGACGCGCTATTCGAATAGATGATGTTAACCTGCAGGGTGTACTTCTTCATACGCGCTCACCACTTATCGCCGTTTACGACATGTACTCGGCAACCTTCAAGCGAAGCCCAGCGTGGGTGTCGGCCACGACCTACCTAGACACCTAAGTCTCTAGTCGGGTTTATCGCCTATTTGGGTTCCATCTATGAGGAGTTCGGCCAAGTCTCGCTCACAGCCCCAAGCGATGTGAACAAGGTTCCCGAGATACCAAGCGGGCATCCGGTACACCCAGCCACGTACCTACCGCATCACAGCCCACCCCTACGGTCGGCGCTGTCCACGGCCTCCATGAGGCTACAAACACGAAACTACTTGCAACTCCGGACCAAGACTAGGGTGAATAAGAAGTCGAGAGGGTCCATTGGTTTGGGCCCAATGCATGGTAGTAGCTGAATCTTAAATCACACATACAGATCTCGATGCTTAAGGGCGGCCTCAATGAAACAACCCACCATGTACTCCTACATGGCCTCTCATCGATACCTTTACCAAATCGTGTTCAACACCTTACTCTCGTCGACTCGATCATTTCACTCTAGCCATCACCGGATGAACCGGACTGACACGACTCTAAGCATAGCAGGCATAGCAAGGTAGGAACAACACAATCATATGGCTCAATCAACTCCTACACATGCTAGTGGGTTTCATCTAGTTCTTGTGGCAATGACAGTCATGCAGAGGAAATGGGTTCAACTACCGCATGCACACAACAGTTTGAATCGCGTTGTCTTAATGCGATAAATGAGAGCAGGAGCAAGAACATGGGATTTTATCGATATGATCAAATGGTTGGTTGCTTGTTCGACGGGTCGTTACACGGTATTGTTCTTCGTCGGGGTTATCACGGTACTCCTCGAGGCGAGAACACCGCGCGGAACACCGATACACAAGCATTACCAAACAAGATGCAACAATATGATGCATGCAATGAGACATGGCAAAATGAGCTCTTTGGGCTAATGCAACTAGGACCAAATGAGTTTGAAGCATTTTGAACTAAAGATGCAATTTCCAAACTCATTATGATCATTTAAAGTGCTTAAACTTGTTCTGCCATAAACAGTGGGTTAGCTTCTGTAAACATGCATGAAACCTGTACAGATGGAAAGATTGGATTTTTCTGATCATTTTCATATATAATTTGTCTCATTTGGAGCTATGGTTGATTTTATATGAATTTTGAAGTTTGAAACAATTTTCGAATTTCTGTGTAAAAATAATTCGATAATTTAATATCTTGCATCACCTTTGCATCATGATGACGTCAGGGGTCAACGGGCTGGTCAGGTCAAACTGACCAGTGGGTCCCGCATGTCAGTGGGGTTAGTTTAGTTAGGATTTAATTAAAACTAAACTAGGTTAATTAGCAGGGCTGGGCCCACATGTCATAGACCGGGGTCAACTGGCCCACCGTGGTCAAAGCCAGGGTCAAACCCACCGGCGTTTAGCCGCCGGCGAGCCCGACGCGGCGGCGATAGTGTTTTTGGCCGTTTCGGCCACCAAAAGGGGTGTGGCGACCACCGGAGTGGAGCTAAGGACGAGCCGCAGCTCTTGGCGGAGTCCGTTGGGCTCGGGGTGGCCGGAGTTGGCGCCGGCGGCGACTTTGGCAGCCACCGGAGCTCGGGTGAAATCGAACTGGTGCTGGGGTGCGCGGTGAGGTGCGTGGAGTGTTCGGTCAGCACCAACGCGACGTGGTGAACGCGTTGGACACAGTGGAAAGGCCGGAGTGTGGCCGGGAGCACGTCGGCGACGAGGTCCGCGACGGCGAGTGCACGTGAGCTTCGTGCGGTCGTTGTGGTGCACGGGAGCGAGAGAGAGAGGGTCGGGGAGGTAGCTAAGCTCACAGCGGACGCGTCGGTGCGACGGCGTGGTCGGGACGAGCTGCGGCGGTGACGCGAAGGGATCTCGGCGGTGGCGCTTGGCGAAGCTTAGTGCGGCGGTTGGGCACGCGTGGCGCTTCGAGGCTCGGCTAGCTCAAGTAGCGGACGGCGGCGGAGCTCCGGACACGGTGGCGCGGCGGGGTCGACGGAGAACGCAGCTACGACGGTGAAAGGCGGCGGCGGTTGCGTCGGCCATGGCGTGGGGAGCGAGGAGGCGAGCTGGAGAGGCGAGGGGTGTCTGGGGGTGCGGGAGAGCGAGGGGCGATCCCGGCGTGGCAAGGCGAGGGAAGCGGCGAGACGGCGAGCAGTGCGTGGCACCCATGCGGTGCTCGCCGTCGAGCACTGCCTGCCTGCTGGCCGGCAAGCAGCTCGCTGGCGCGGTGCTGGGCTGGGCCGGCCAGGTGGGCTGGCCAGTGGGCCGAGGCGCCAGGTTAGTTTCTTTCTTGTTTTCTGTTTCTATTTTCCTGCAACTTTGTTGATTTATTTAAAATACCAAAAAGGTTTTAAAATTCACCAAACTACTCCTGGTCCATTGTTGGAATATTTCCAACATGAAACATTTTAGTTTGGAGATATTTGGACATTAGAAATATTTTATAAATTTTAAATGCCCAAATTCAAATAGCTATGATTTAATTCAAAGACCCTGGGATGACCTAGGAAATTGTGCATCACTTTTGGCAAAGCTTCTGGACCAAGACAAAATGATGGACATTTTAGAAGGGCATTCAGGTTCATCGAAAATATTTTTAGTAAACCCTAGTTGTTTCAGAGGGGGTGGGGTTACGCAATCCCATTTCAAATTTCATTGAATGAAATAAACATGATGCAACATTCTAATGCATGGACTAGCTAGGTTGTGACAACTCACCCCACTCAAAAGAATCTCGCCCCGAGATTTAGGTTCCTCCGGAAAGAGGCGGGTACTCAAGTCGAAGACGATCCTCCCTTTCCCAAGTAGCTTCCTTCTCGAGAATGGTGCGACCATTGAACCTTGAGAAACTTGATATTATGCCGTCGAGTGGTTCGCTCGGCTTGATCGAGAATCTGAGCGGGATATTCTCGATATGTGAGATTATCTTGAAGATCAAGCGTTTAGTGGTCCACTCCACGGATAGGATCCGAGAAGCAACGCTGAGTTGAGAAGCGTGGAAGACGTCGTGGACTTTGGAGAGATGCGGAGGTAGTTCAATTGGTAGGCAACTTCCCTCGTTTGGCAAGAATGCGAAAGGGTCCAATGTAGCGAGGAGCCAATTTGCCTTTGATATCAAACGATGGGTTCCTTCAGAGGAGTAACCGAAGGTAAGCCTTCTCGTCAACCTCGTAAGTCATAGCCTTATGTTTTCGGTCATATTGACTCTTTTGACGAGATTGGGCTGTTTTCAACTTTTCACGAACGATGCGAACTTGCTCTTCCGCTTCCTGGATCATATCCGGGCCAAAGAATTGTCTTTCCCCGGTTTCTGACCAGTTAAGAGGTGTTCGACACCTTCGTCCATAGAGAACTTCAAAAGGTGCTTTGCCCAAGCTAGATTGATAGCTGTTGTTATAAGCAAATTCGGCAAATGGAAGGCATTTCTCCCAATCCATTCCGAATGAGATAACAGAAGCTCGAAGCATGTCTTCTAAGATTTGGTTGACACGTTCTACTTGACCACTTGATTGAGGGTGAAAAGCAGTGCTAAAGGAAAGATGGGTTCCCATAGCATTTTGGAAACTTTCCCAAAATCGAGAGGTGAAGAGACTTCCTCGATCCGAGTTAATTTCCAATGGAATACCATGAAGAGACACTATTCGGGAGATGTACAAGTCGGCTAGCTGACTAGCGGTTATACTCTCGCGAACAGGTAAGAAATGGGCTACTTTGGAAAGGCGGTCGATAACGATTAAAGATAGCATTATTCCTCTCTTGGTCTGGGAAAACCGGTGATGAAATCCATACTAATTTTATCCCATTTCCATTCAGGAATAGCTAGAGGTTGAAGGGTGCCAAGAGCCGTTGATGCTCTGCTTTTACCGACGACGACGTCGCGATTAGCAACATATTGAGCAATGTCTCTCTTCATCCTAGTCCACGGAACCTCTGGCGTAGGTCCTGATACATTTTAGTGCCACCGGGATGAATGGTGAGAGGAGATTCATGAGCTTCCTTAAGGATCAATCGCCGCAGGTTTCGTACTTTAGGAACCACTAAACGGTTTCCGAAGTATACGACTCCTTGATCATCAATGGAGAAACAATCCGCAACTCCTTTCTTGATGTTTCTTTTGATGCGGGAGATTCCCGGATCTACCTTTTGGGCTTTGATGATCTGATCCGTAAGGGAAGGTTTCGCCACCAAGGTGGAAAGGAACCCTCGAGGAACAATGTGAAGGTTGAGCTTCCGAAATTCCTCGTGGAGAAGTGGTTGACTTTGTTGCAACATCAGGTTGTTGCAATAAGATTCTGACTTTAGCGCATCAGCCATGGCGTTGGCTTTTCGGGGTATAAGTTATCCCTAAGTGAAATCTGAAATCAACTCAACCCAACGTCTTTGCACGAGATTCAAATCTGGTTGGGTGAATATATATTTCAGACTTTGGTGATCGGTGTAGATTTATAACGATTACCAAGAAGGTAATGTCGCCAGGTTTTGAGTGCATAGACTACACCGCAAGCTCTAGATCATGAGTAGGGTAGTTTTCCTCATGTGGGTGTAATTGCCGTGAACCATAAGCAATTACGTGTCGATCTTGCATGAGAATACAGCCTAGTCCTTGTCGCGAGGCGCCATAATAGATAACAAAGTCCTTAGAGAAATCTGGTGGTACCAATACGGGAGCGAAGTTAAGCGTCTTTTCAGTTCGAAACTGTGCTCACATTGTGGAGTCCACTCGAACTTTTATCTTTCTTGAGGAGTTCAGTTAGAGGTTTAGCAACTTTGGAGAAGTTCTCGACGAAGCGGCGGCAATAGCTCGCTAAGCCAAGGAAACTCGAACTTGCTTGACCGATTCAGGTGGAGTCCAATTAAGGACGGCTTGAACTCGCTCGGGGTTTACAGCAATACCTTTACCGGAAATTACATGTCCTAGATAGGTCACTTCTGGCAGCCAAAATTCGCATTTAGAAAACTTGGCATAAAGGCGATGCTCTCAAGTTTCATCAACACTAGCCTTAGATGTTCGGCATGTTCTTCCTCGTTCTTGGAATAGATGAGTATGTCATCGAGGTAAACCACGCATTTAATTTATCCAAATATTCCATGAAGATTGAGTTCATTAACCGGGAAAAAGTGGCTGGGGCGTTGGTTAAGCCGAAGGACATGACGGTGTACTCGTATTGGCCATAACGAGTAACAAAAGCCGTTTTAGGAATGTCCCCGTTTCGGATTTTGATTTGATGGTAGCCTAACCTCAAATCCATCTTAGAGAAGACTGAGGATCCTGCGAGCTGATCATACAGATCGTTGATCCTGGGGAGCGGATACTTGTTCTTAATTGTGACCAGGTTGACGGGTCGATAATCTACAACCATCCGATCCGTACCATCCTTCTTTTTGACGAAGAGGACGGGGCAAGCCCAAGGAGATGAACTAGGACGGATGAAACCCTTTTGCAAGGCCTCATCGAGTTGTTTCTTAAGTTCGGCTAGTTCTAGGGGTGCCATCTTGTAGGGTCTTCTAGAAATTGGGACAGTTCCTGGAATGAGGTCTATCACGAATTCAACATCTCATCGGTGGAACACCGGCAATTCTTCTGAAAGACATCCGGAAAGTCACGGACTACGGAGCGTCTTGAGGTCCGCAATGGGTGGCATTGAGAGAATATAATTGGCGCTTGATATTCGGGTCAAGACATTGACTATCTTTCCCGATGGGTGCGTAAGTTGAACAGTCCTAGAGAAACAATCAATCTTGGCATGATGGGCTGACATCCAGTCCATACCCAAGATGATATTTATATCCGAAGATTTGAGAGCTATCAACGATGCAAGGAATACAAGTCTGTCGACCTGAATTTCATTTCCATGGCTTACTCTAGAGGTTTGCCATCTAGAACCCGGGGTAGAAATTTCCATAGTGGAAGGCATGTCACGAATGTAGTGTTATGCAAGCGAGCATAATTTTCGGATATGAATGAATGAGATGCTCGATGTCGAAAAGAACGGATGCCGGGTGGCAATTAACAAGAAAGCATCGAGCACGACATTGGGATCCTCTTGGGCCTCCTCGGTGAGACACAATTAACATGGCCACGTGCGGTGGTGGCGGGCATGGCATAGAACACCTTTCTGTTGGCTTGCCACGCCAACAGCTTTTGCAGCTGGTTGGGGTTGGTGCAGGAACAATCGCGCATGTAGTGGCCTGATTCACCACATTTGAAGCACGCCACGGGCTGGCGGTGGAGGAGCGTTGTTGGTTGGCCCACCATAGGGCTTAGCTGGTGCATCTTCGCTGAAGCGGGCGAGGTGCACGGAAGGATGGCCTCGGTGTGAATCTGGGTGGCGAGGCAAGATTAGGCACCCACACACGGCGCTTCGTGGTCCAAAGACCGGATGAGGAACCCATATCACGACCATGCTTGCGTGTTGCCTCGAAATCAGTCGACCAGTTTCAGCGCTGATGGCTTTGTTAACAAGCTTCGGAAAGAGGTGCACTCATGCGACGGAGATCTCGGCGAGTTCGGGCTAAGTCCCTTGCGGAACCTTGCCTGTTTCTTGGCGTCGATGGAGACCTCTTGATTGCATAGCGTGCGAGATTACGAACTCTCTACTATAGGCGCCCACGGAGAGACGGCCTTGGGTGGCTGCAGAACTCCTCACGTTTACGATCCATGAGACCCTCCGAATGTGATGTTCACGGAAAGCCTCGCTGAATTCTGCCCAAGTAGTGACATGGCCAATCGGGCGATAGCCATATAATTCTCCCACCGAGACTAGCGGGACCTTCGAGATGATATGCAGCAAAGGTGACCTTGTCCGCCTCGGCTACAGAGCGTAACGCAGCTTGTGAGTAATGCCGCGGTTACCATCAGCGTCGAGAGGTTCGACGGAGTGGTGGAAGGTAGGAGGTGTAACTTGATGAAGTCACCGAGCGACACCAAGTTGTTTCTCGGATGGTGGGCTGTGTTACTGCTCGATACGCCCGACAAACGGTTGGTCTCCGTTTGTTTCTCTCGGCCTCTAGCATAACTTCGCCGAGAAGGAGGGTGAGGCAGGTTTGCTTCTCCAACTCCATCGCCTTCGCCTGCTCCGTGGAGCAGGGTTGTTATGGGTGTTAACCATCCTAGGAAAACAAGACAAGGATTTAGTCCAGATGGCAAGATTTCGACATAGAGTTGTAGATGTAATGGATAACTTGGAATGCAAGATGATCATCCGTATGACATGGCGAATCTGTAAACTGCTTTCTTATTCCATCGTCATACACACCATACAAGGTTTAGTACAAGACCAAACAAAGTACTACTACGGTGAAAGGAAGATTACATCTCATCGGAGGCATACCAAGCTCCTATACATTATTTTTGTTACACCTCCGGGATTAGTACACACTAAGTCATATTCCACGAGTCACGCAGACGGTGGAAATACAACTATTACAATACTAGTGGAACTACTACTAACTCAGACGTCTCCGTAGTAGTTCTCATAGAAGTCCCTCCGTAACACGGGAGTTCAACGTGATCGTCAGGGAACAAGCGGTCCCGAGGAGCCTGTGGACCGTAAGGACAAGGGTGAGGTCTTGGACCTCTGACGGTGGCAAGCGAGGACCACGAGGTGGGGTGATGCCCCCACATCACGCCGATCCATCATGTCCGCAGAGCAGCCCTGACAGGATACAAGTCTCTCATATCCATATAACCAGCTTGAACAGCCGGTGCAAAGCGAGTCAAGGTAGCCCAGTGATCAGCACGGGCATTGAAGAGCTCCATCCTCAAGGCCCGACTCTCTCGGTCCTTGTCCTCGAGCAACTCAGCGGTAGTACGGGTTAGGGAGTCCTCCAGACTGGAGTCAGCATAGATGGCTCGAAGATAACCAAACGCTCCAGGAAGTGAACTCGGCATATACCGGAAGTCGGTGTTGCGGAGCAGCCCAGTCCTGGCTCGTATAATGGTCATCATAGAATATGCAGCGTCTTGCACCGCCATATCAATGGTAACACCAAGCCCATAGGAGCTGTGAAGGGCCTCGGTGGAACCAGGATAAGAGGGAAACACCCGGACAGTGCAAAGATACTGACTTTGATTAAAATCTCGATACTGCTCTTCAACTGTGTATTCGGGGTACCAACGGTATCCCGCTTCGATCATAACCCGAACTAGCATGGTTGTATGACCGGTCACACCAATGCATCTGGTCAGACGAACCACTTGATTTTGATCACGAGTGGCCATCTGGAAGCACAACCACAATGCAAAGACATTAGGAATTCTGACAGAATTTGGACAGCATAACGACTGTAAATTCTCAAAAGGGTTTGAGACATTTCGCAAGGAACTGCATAACCACTCAACAATTTCATATCAAGATTCTGGGTCCAATTTAGTAACATAACAGGATAGTAATACTGAACCAGGCTTGTAACCATCAAACCTACAAGGTACTACTGATTAGTAACACGTGAGCCTAATAGAGAGAAGAGATCCTAATCCTTAACCCCCGATGGAAGAATGGGTGACTCAGATCGAATATCATGAGATAAAGGAGTAAAAAGAGCCTTACGTACCATCCCACAATCAATTCCCCTACATATAACTAAAGCATTTCTAGACTCAACATCGACCAGTTTGGCTTGGAGAACCTACAGGCAGTCCGGCTCTGATGCCAACGCTGTCAGGACCCCGACTCAATGTCACATCGATCTAGCCTGTAACACATCATATCACTTTGCGGCCTCACGCACGGTATCCCAACGGGTGTCGCCTTACCTTGGCCCGGGACCGTTTAGCCTTTTGGCACACGTATATGATAGTGTCGCTAGCATCCATATGAAAAGGGCCCGGCTGACATGACTAGTCGTCAACCCAAAGTGGCACAGACTTACGAGGACGAGCATCCATGACCCAAAGATCGAGCGTGTCGGTCAACAGCAAATAAGTTCGGGCTGTAGCGCTGGGCTAGCAGGACTCGATAAACCGGGCTCAGCGGGCTAACAGGACTCCGGTACTCAATGCGTGACATTTCCCGAAGAGGGATGATACGAGAGCGAAGAAGGACACATGCCGGCCAGCCTAAGTGTTCCGGAGCAGAGCAAGCTACCATGGCTCGGTGGAGACACTAGGAGACATTTCCCGGTAAGAGAGGCTACTAAGGATAAACAACTAGATAGTCAGATCCCACACATACCAAGCATTTCAATCATACACACAATATGCTCGATATGTGCAAATACAACAAGGCATCACAACATGACTCTACGACACAAGTACTTTATTTAAAGGCTCAGAGAGCCATTCTTAACATACACACAAGTACGGGTCACACGACCCACATACAAGTCATACAAGCATACAAGCCAACAGCGGAAGTGTTTTGTCCGAGTACGCATAACTAGTAAAATAAAAGAGGCTTGGGTAAGCCTAGCTATACTACATGGTCCTTCTCTTGCTCGGGATCACCACTGGCCTTAGTCTACTAAATCGATGTCAACGTCTCACGAAGAACCCGTCGGAAGGGTTTGTGGCATCTTCTCAAAAATGTAAATTAAAGCAACATGAGTACAAAGGTACTCAAAGAAGACTTACATCAGACCCTACATACATGCATATTATCAAGAAGGGTTGGTGGAGTTATTGCAGCAAGCCAGCTTTGACTCATGGCTAAGCTATCCCACGAGACACCAACTTGAAATAGTTTTTGCTTTTCGAGTCCACTACTCATCATTTCAATACACCACCGAGGATCCAACCCCGTCTTCCTACGGAGAAGCCATCCTCGGCACTCACGCTTATCTTGAGGCTTTTAGTAGTATCCATTTACTTGTCTATGAACTGTATAGGCAACCAAGTAGTCCTTTACCGCGGACGCGGCTATTCGAATAGATGATGTTAACCCTGCAGGGGTGTACTTCTTCATACACGCTCTCACCACTTATCGCCGTTTACACGACATGTACTCGGCAACCTTCAAGCGAAGCCCAGCGTGGGTGTCGGCCACGACCTACCTAGACACCTAAGTCTCTAGTCCAGGTTTATCGCCTATTTGGGTTCCATCTATGAGGAGTTCCGGCCGAAGTCTCGCTCACAGCCCCAAACGATGTGAACAAGGTTCCCGAGATACCAAACGGGCATCCAGTACACCCGGCCACGTACCTACCGCATCACAGCCCACCCCTACGGTCAGCGCTGTCCACGGCCTCCAGTAGGCTACAAACACCAGAAACTACTTGCAACTCCTGGACCGAAGACTAGGGTGAATAAGAAGTCGAGAGGGTCCATTGGTTTCGGGCCCAATGCATGGTAGTAGCTGAATCTTAAATCACACATACAGATCTCAAGGCTTAAGGACGGCCTCAATGAAACAACCCACCATGTACTCCTACATGGCCTCTCATCGATACCTTTACCAAATCGTGTTCAACACCTTACTCTCGCATCGACTCGATCATTTCACTCTAGCCATCACCTAGATGAACCAGACCTGACACGACTCTAAGCATAGCAGGCATAGCAAGGTAGGAACAACACAATCATATGGCTCAATCAACTCCTACACATGCTAGTGGGTTTCATCTAGTTCTTGTGGCAATGACAGTCATGTAGAGGAAATGGGTTCAACTACCGCAAAGACACACAGCAGTTTGAATCGCGTTGTCTTAATGCGATAAATGAGAGCAGGAGCAAGAACATGGGATTTTATCGATATGATCAAATGGTTGGTTGCTTGCTCGACGGGTCGTTACAGGTATTGTTCTTCGTCGGGGTTATCACGGTACTCCTCGAGGCCGTAACCCGCCATGAACACCGATAGAGCATTACCAAACAAGATGCAACAATATGATGCATGCAATGAGACATGGCAAATGAGTGCTTTGGGCTAATGCAACTAGGACCAAATGAGTTTGAAGCATTTTGAACTAAAGATGCAATTTCCAAACTCATTATGATCATTTAAAGTGCTTAAACTTGTTCTGCCATAAACAGTGGGTTAGCTTCTGTAAACATGCATGAAACCTGTACAGATGGAAAGATTGGATTTTTCTGATCATTTTTCATATATAATTTGTCTCATTTGGAGCTATGGTTGATTTTATATGAATTTTTGAAGTTTGAAACAATTTCTGGAATTTCCTGTGTAAAAATAATTCCAATAATTTAAATACTGCGTCAGCACTGCATCATGATGACGTCAGGGGTCAACGGGCTGGTCAGGTCAAACTGACCAGTGGGTCCCGCATGTCAGTGGGGTTAGTTTAGTTAGGATTTAATTAAAACTAAACTAGGTTAATTAGCAGGGCTGGGCCCACATGTCATAGACCCAGGGGGGTCAACCTGGGCCCACCCGTGGTCAAAGCAAGGGTCAAACCCACCAGCGTTTAGCCGCCGGCGAGCCCGACGCGGCGGCGATAGTGTTTTTGGTCGTTTCGGCCACCAAAAGGGGTGCGGCGACCACCGGAGTGGAGCTAAGGACGAGCCGCAGCTCTTGGCGGAGTCCGTTGGGCTCGGGGTGGCCGGAGTTGGCGCCGGCGGCGACTTTGGCGGCCACCGGAGCTCGGGTGAAATCGAACTGGTGCTGGGGTGCGCGGTGAGGTGCGTGGAGTGTTCGGTCAGCACCAACGCGACGTGGTGAACGCGTTGGACACAGTGGAAAGGCCGGAGTGTGGCCGGGAGCACGTCGGCGACGAGGTCTGCGACGGCGAGTGCACGTGAGCTTCGTGCGGTCGTTGTGGTGCACGGGAGCGAGAGAGAGAGGGTCGGGGAGGTAGCTAAGCTCACAGCGGACGCGTCGGTGCAGACGGCGTGGTCGGGGACGAGCTGCAGCGGCGGTGACGGCGAAGGGGATCTCCGGCGGTGGCGCTTCGGGCGAGCTTGGTGCGGCGGCTTCGGGGCACGCGAGCGCTCGGGGCTCGGCTAGCTCGAAGTAGCGGACGGCGGCGGAGCTCCTGGACACGGTGGCGCGGCGTGGGGTCGACGGAGAACGCGGCTACGACGGTGGTGCGGCGGCGGTTGCGTCGGCCATGGCGTGGGGGAGCGAGGGAGGCGAGCTGGAGAGGCGAGGGGGTGTCTGGGGGGTGCGGGAGAGAGCGAGGGGGCGATCCCCGACGTGGCAAGGCGAGGGAAGCGGCGAGACGGCGAGCAGGTGCGTGGCACCCATGCGGTGCTCGCCGTCGAGCACTACTGCTGCCGGCGGCAAGCAGCTTCATTGGCTTGCGGTGCTGGGCTGGGCCGGCCAGTGGGCTGGCCCGATGGGCGCCCGAGTTAGTTTCTTTCTTGTTTTCTTTTCTATTTTCCTGCAACTTTGTTGATTTATTTAAAATACCAAAAGGTTTTAAAATTCACCAAACTACTCTGGTCCATTGTTGGAATATTTCCAACATGAAACATTTTAGTTTGGAGATATTTGGACATTAGAAATATTTTATAAATTTTAAATGCCCAAATTCAAATAGCTATGATTTAATTCAAAGACCCTGGGATGACCTAGGAAATTGTGCATCACTTTTGGCAAAGCTTCTGGACCAAGACAAAAATGATGGACATTTTAGAAGGGCATTTCAGGTTCATCGAAAATATTTTTAGTAAACCCTAGTTGTTCAGAGGGGGCTGGGGGTTCTGGCAATCCCATTTCAAATTTCTGTTGAATGAAATAAACATGATGCAACATTCTAATGCATGGACTAGCTAGGTTGTGACACGTAACTCTCCGGTACTCCGAAAAATACCCGAATGACTCGGAACCTTTCCGAACTCCGAATATAGTCGTCCAATATATCGATCTTTACGTCTCGACCATTTCGAGACTCCTCGTCATGTCCCCGATCTCATCCGGGACTCCGAACTCCTTAGGTACATCAAAACTCATAAACTCATAATAAAACTGTCATCGAAACCTTAAGCGTGCGGACCCTACGGTTCGAGAACAATGTAGACATGACCGAGACACGTCTCCGGTCAATAACCAATAGCGGGACCTGGATGCCCATATTGGTTCCTACATATTCTACGAAGATCTTTATCGGTCAGACCGCATAACAACATACGTTGTTCCCTTTGTCATCGGTATGTTACTTGCCCGAGATTCGATCGTCGGTATCCAATACCTAGTTCAATCTCGTTACCGGCAAGTCTCTTTACTCGTTCCGTAATACATCATCTCGCAACTAACTCATTAGTTGCAGTGCTTGCAAGGCTTAAGTGATGTGCATTACCGAGAGGGCCCAAAGATACCTCTCCGACATTCGGAGTGACAAATCCTAATCTCAAATCGCCAACCCAACAAGTACCTTTGGAGACACCTGAGAGCACCTTTATAATCACCCGATTCACGTTGTGACGTTTGGTAGCACACAAAGTGTTCCTCCGTAAACGGAGTTGCATAATCTCATAGTCATAGGAACATGTATAAGTCATGAAGAAAGCAATAGCAACATACTAAACGATCGGGTGCTAAGCTAACTGAATGGGTCATGTCAATCAGATCATTCAACTAATGATGTGATCCCGTTAATCAAATAACAACTCTTTGTCCATGGTTAGGAAACATAACCATCTTTGATTAACAAGCTAGTCAAGTAGAGGCATACAGTGACACTATGTTTGTCTATGTATTCACACATGTATTATGTTTCCGGTTAATACAATTCTAGCATGAATAATAACCATTTATCATGATATAAGGAAATAAATAATAACTTTATTATTGCCTCTAGGGCATATTTCCTTCAGTCTCCCACTTGCACTAGAGTCAATAATCTAGATCACATCACAATGTGATTAACATCGATTGTTCACATCATCATGTGATTAATACCCATAGTTCACATCGCCATGTGACCAACACCCAAAGGGTTTACTAGATTCAGTAATCTAGTTCACATCGCTATGTGATTAACACCCAAAGAGTACTAAGGTGTGATCATGTTTTTCTTGTGAGAGAATCTTAGTCAACGGGTCTTTCACATTCAGATCCGTTATGTATTTTGCAATTTTCTATGTCGCAATGCTCGCACGGAGCTACACTAGCTAATTGCTCCCACTTTCAATATGTATCTAGATCGAGACTCGAGTCATCCATATCGGTGTCAAAACTTGCATCGACGTAACCCTTTACTGATTTAACCTTTTGTCACTTCCATAATCGAGAAACATATCCTTATTCCACTAAGGATAATTTTGACCGCTGTCCGATGATCTACTCCTAGATCACTATTGTACCCCTTGCCAAACTCAAGCAGGGTATACAATAGATCTGGTACACAGACATGGCATACTTTATAGAACCTATGGCCAAGGCATAGGGAATGACTTTCATTCTCTTTCTATCTTATGCCGTGGTCGGGTTTTGAGTCTTACTCAATTTCACACCTTGTAACACGTGCAAGAACTCTTTCTTTGACTGTTCCATTTTGAACTACTTCAAAATCTTGTCAAGGTATGTACTCATTGAAAAAACTTATCAAGCGTCTTGATCTATCTCTATAGATCTTGATGCTCAATATGTAAGCAGCTTCACCGAGGTCTTTCTTTGAAAAAAATCCTTTTAAACACTCCTTTATGCTTTGCAGAATAATTCTACATTATTTCCGATCTACAATATGTCATTCACATATACTTATCAGAAATGCTGTAGTGCTCCCACTCACTTTCTAGTAAATACAGGCTTCACTACAAGTCTGTATAAACTATATGCTTTGATCAACTTATCAAAGCGTATATTCCAACTCCGAGATGCTTGCACCAGTCCATAGATGCACATTTTGTTAACACATTTAGGATCGACAAAACCACTTGGTTGCATCACATACAACTCTTCTTTTAATAACTTCATTAAGGAATGCAGTTTTTGTTTATCCATTTGCCGGATTTCAAAAAATGCGGCAATTGCTAACATGATTCGGACAAACTTTTAAGCATCGATACGAGTGAGAAAATCTCATTGTATTCAACATCTTGAACTTTGTCAAAAACCTTTTTCGACAAGTCTAGCTTTGTAGATAGTAACACTACTATCAGCATCTGTCTTTCTCTTGAAGATCCATTTATTTTCTATGGCTTGCCGATCATCGGGCAACTCCACCGAAGTCCACACTTTGTTCTCATACATGGATCTCATCTCAGATTTCATGGACTCAAGCCATTTTGCGGAATCTGGGCTCATCATCGCTTCCTCATAGTTCGTAGGTTCATCATGGTCTAGTTACATGACTTCCAGAACAGGATTACCGTACCACTCTGGTGCGGATCTCACTCTGGTTTACCTACGAGATTCGGTAGTAACTTGATCTGAAGTTACATGATCATCATCATTAGCTTCCTCACTAATTGGTGTAGTAGTCATAGGAACAGATTTCCGTCATGAACTACTTTCCGATAAGGGAGAAGGTACAATTACCTTATCAAGTTCTACTTTCCTCCCACTCACTTCTTTCGAGAGAAACTCCTTCTCTAGAAAGGATCCATTCTTAGCAACGAATATCTTGCCTTCGGATCTGTGATAGAAGGTGTACCCAACAATTTCCTTTGGGTATTCTATGAAGACGCACTTCTCCGATTTGGGTTCGAGCTTATCAGGATGAAACTTTTTCATATAAGCATCGCAGCCCCAAACTTTAAGAAATGACAACTTTGGTTTCTTGCCAAACCACAGTTCATATTGTGTCATCTCAACGGACTTAGATGGTGCCCCGTTTTAACGTGAATGCAGCTGTCTCTAATGCATGATCCCAAAACGATATTGGCAAATCGGTAAGAAACATCATAGATTGTACTATATCCAATAAAGTACGGTTATGATGTTCGGACACACCATTATCATGTGGTGTTCCAGGTGGCATGAATTTGTGAAACTATTCCACATTGTTTTAATTGAAGACCAAACTCGTAACTCAAATATTTGTTTCCGCGATCAGATCGTAGAAACCTTATTTTCTTGTCACTATGATTTTTCCACTTCACTCTGAAATTCTTTGAACCTTTCAACTATTTCAGACTTATGTTTCATCGTAGATATACCCATATCTGCTCAAATCATCTGTGAAGGTCAAAAATAATGATACCCGCCATGAGCCTTAACACTCATTGGATCGCATACATCAAGTATGTATTATTTCCAATAAGTCGGTTGCTCGCTCCATTGTTCTGGAGAACGGAGTCTTAGTCATCTTGCCCATGAGGCATGGTTCGTAAGCATCAAGTGATTCATAATCAAGTGATTCCAAAACCCATCAGCATAGATTTTCTTCATGCGCTTTACACCAATATGACCTAAACGGCAGTGCCACAAATAAGTTGCACTATCATTATTAACTTTGCATCTTTTGGTTTCAATATTATGAATATGTGTATCACTACGATCTAGATCCAATGAACCATTTTCATTGGGTGTGTAACCATATAAGGTTTTATTCATGTAAACAGAACAACAGTTTATTCTCTTACTTAAATGAATAACCGTATTGCAATAAACACGATCAAATCATATTCATGCTCAACGCAAACACCAAATAACATTTATTTAGGTTCAACACTAATCCCTAAAGTATAGGGAGTGTGCGATGATGATCATATCAATCTTGAAACTACTTTCAACACACATCGTCACTTCACCCTTAACTAGTTTCTGTTTATTCTGCAACTCCCGTTTCGAGTTACTACTCTTAGCAACTGAACAAGTACCAAATACCGAGGGGTTGCTATAAACACTAGTAAAGTACACATAAATAACATGTATATCAAATATACCTTTGTTTACTTTGCCATCCTTCTTATCCGCCAAATACTTGGGCTAGTTCCGCTTCCAGTGACCAACACCTTTGCAGTAGAAGCACTTAGTCTCAGGCTTAGGACCAGACTTGGGCTTCTTCACTTGAGCAGCAACTCGCTTGCCGTTCTTCTTGAAGTTCCCCTTCTTCCCTTTGCCCTTTTTCTTGAAACTAGTGGTCTTGTCTACCATCAACACTTGATGTTTTTCTTGATTTCTACCTTTGTCGATTTTAGCATCACGAAGAGCTTGGGAATTGTTTCTATTATCCCTTGCATATTATAGTTCATCACGAAGTTCTACTAACTTGGTGATGGTGACTAGAGAATTCTGTCAATCACTATCTTATCTGGAAGATTAACTCCCACTTGATTCAAGCGATTGTAGTACCTGCATAACTGAGCACATGCTCACTAGTTGAGCGATTCTCCTCCATCTTTTAGCTATAGAACTTGTTGGAGACTTCATATCTCTCAACTCGGGTATTTGCTTGAAATATTACCTTCAACTCCTGGAACATCTCATATGGTCCATGACGTTCAAAACGTCTTTGAAGTCCCGATTCTAAGCCGTTTAAGCATGGTGCACTAAACTATCAAGTAGTCATCATATTGAGCTAGCCAAACGTTCATAACGTCTGCATCTGCTCCTGCAATAGGTTTGTCACCTAGCGGTGCATCAAGGACATAATTCTTCTGCGCAGCAATGAGGATAAACCTCAGATCATGGATCAAATCCGCATCATTGCTACTAACATTTTTCAACACAGTTTTCTCTAGGAACATATCAAAATAAACATATGAAAGCAACAACGCGAGCTATTGATCTTACAACATAATTTGCAAAATACTTCCAGGACTAAGTTCATGATAAATTTAAGTTCAATTAATCATATTACTTAAGAACTCCCACTTAGACAGACATCTCTCTAGTCATCTAAGTGATCACGTGATCCAAATCAACTAAACCATAACCGATCATCACGTGAGATGGAGTAGTTTTCAATGGTGAACATCACTATGTTGATCATATCTTCTATATGATTCACGCTCGACCTTTCGATCTCCGTGTTCCGAGGCCATATCTGCATATGCTAGGCTCGTCAAGTTTAACCCGAGTATTCGCATGTGCAAAACTGGCTTGCACCGTTGTAGATGGACGAGAGCTTATCACACCCGATCATCACGTGGTGTGCGGGCACGATGAACTTTGGCAACGGTGCATACTCAGGGAGAACACTTCTTGATAATTTTTAGTGAGAGATCATCTTAAAATGCTACCGTCAATCAAAGCAAGATAAGATGCATAAAGGATAAACATCACATGCAATCAATATAAGTGATATGATATGGCCATCATCCTCTTGTGCTTGTGATCTCTATCTCCGAAGCACCATCATGATCACCATCGTCACCGGCGCGACACCTTGATCTCCATCGTAGCATCGTTGTCGTTTATGCCATCTATTGCTTCTACGACTATCGCTACCGCTTAGTGATAAAAGTAAAGCAATTACAAGGCGTTTGCATTTCAGACAATAAAGCGACAACCATATGGCTCCTGCCAGTTGCCGATAACTTCGGTTACAAAACATGATCATCTCATACAATAAAATATAGCATCATGTCTTGGCTATATCACATCACAACATGCCCTGCAAAAACAAGTTAGACGTCATCTACTTTGTTGTTGCAAATTTTACGTGGCTGCTACGGGCTTAAGCAAGAACCAATCTCACCTACGCATCAAAACCACAACGATAGTTTGTCAAGTTGATGCTGTTTTAACCTTCGCAAGGACCGGCGTAGCACACTCGGTTCAACTAAAGTTGGAAACCGACACCCGCTAGTCACCGTGTGCAAAGCACGGCGGTAAAACCGGTCTCGCGTAAGCGTCGCGTAATGTCGGTCCGGCCGCTTCATCCAACAATACCGCCGAAACAAAGTATGACATGCTGGTAAGCAGTATGACTTATATCGCCTACAACTCACGTGTGTTCTACTCGTGCATATAACATCAAACCATAAAAACCTAGGCTCGGATGCCACTGTTGGGGAACGTAGTAATTTCAAAAAAATTCCTACACACACGCAAGATCATGGTGATGCATAGCAACGAGAGGGGAGAGTGTTGTCTATGTACCCTCGTAGACCGAAGCGGAAGCGTTGACGCAACGTAGAGGAAGTAGTCGACGTCCTCCCGGTCCAACCGATCCAAGCACCGTTATTCGGCACCTCCGAAGTTCTTGACACGCGACAGCTCAATGACGCACCCTCGATCTCCAATCCAGAGAGGCTCCGAGGGGAGTTCCACAAGACGACGCGTGGCAGGACGATCTTGATGTTCTCTGTCGCAGGCTGCGCCTAAGCACCACTACAATATGACCGAGGTGTAATATCGTGGAGGGGGGCACCGACACGGCTAAGGAACGATCTCAATGATCAACTTGTGTCTATGGGGTGCCCCTACCCCAGATATAAAGGAGTGGAGGAGGGGAGGGCCCTCTCTATGGCGCGCCCTAGGGAGTCCTACGCCAGGGAGTAGGATTCCCCCTTTCCTAGTCCAACTAGTAACCCTTCCATATAGTAGGAGTAGGAGAGAAGGAAAGGGAAGAGAGAAGGAGAAGGAAGGAAGGGGCCCCTCCCTAGTCCAATTCGGACTAGCCAAAGGGGAGGGTGCGCCACCCTTAAACCCCCTCTCTCTTTTCCCGTATGGCCCAATGAGGCCCAATACGAATTCCCGTAACTCTCCGGTACTCCGAAAAATACTCGAATGACTCGGAACCTTTCCGAACTCCGAATATAGTCGTCCAATATATCGATCTTTACGTCTCGACCATTTCGAGACTCCTCGTCATGTCCCCGATCTCATCCGGGACTCCGAACTCCTTCGGTACATCAAAACTCATAAACTCATAATAAAGCTGTCATCGAAACCTTAAGCGTGCGGACCCTACGGTTCGAGAACAATGTAGACATGACCGAGACACGTCTCCGGTCAATAACCAATAGCGGGACCTGGATGCTCATATTGGTTCCTACATATTCTACGAAGATCTTTATCGGTCAGACCGCATAACAACATACGTTGTTCCCTTTGTCATCGGTATGTTACTTGCCCGAGATTCGATCGTCGGTATCCAATACCTAGTTCAATCTCGTTACGGCAAGTCTCTTTACTCGTTCCGTAATACATCATCTCGCAACTAACTCATTAGTTGCAGTGCTTGCAAGGCTTAAGTGATGTGCATTACGAGAGGGCCCAAAGATACCTCTCCGACATTGGAGTGACAAATCCTAATCTCAAATACGCCAACCCAACAAGTACCTTTGGAGACACCTGTAGAGCACCTTTATAATCACCCGATACGTTGTGACGTTTGGTAGCACACAAAGTGTTCCTCCGTAAACGGAGTTGCATAATCTCATAGTCATAGGAACATGTATAAGTCATGAAGAAAGCAATAGCAACATACTAAACGATCGGGTGCTAAGCTAACTGAATGGGTCATGTCGATCAGATCATTCAACTAATGATGTGACCCCGTTAATCAAATAACAACTCTTTGTCCATGGTTAGGAAACATAACCATCTTTGATTAACAAGCTAGTCAAGTAGAGGCATACTAGTGACACTATGTTTGTCTATGTATTCACACATGTATTATGTTTCCGGTTAATACAATTCTAGCATGAATAATAAACATTTATCATGATATAAGGAAATAAATAATAACTTTATTATTGCCTTTAGGGCATATTTCCTTCAGAAGCCGCCGAACATGAAGATCTGTCCGGGGAGGAAAGTCTCACCCTGAGTGGCATCGTTAATGATGATCGAAGGAGCCATCGAGCCTGACGGCGACGTCACAGAGGAACTCTCAATGAAAGCACCAATGTCGGTGTCAAAACCGGCGGATCTCGGGTAGGGGGCCCCAATCTGTGCGTCAAGGCTGATGGTAACAAGAAGTAAATGACACAGATGTTTACCCAGGTTCGGGCCCTCTCGATGGAGGTAAAACCCTACTTCCTGCTTGATTAATATTGATGATATGGGTAGTACAAGAGTAGATCTACCACGAGATCGTAGAGGCTAAACCCTAGGAGCTAGCCTATGATGGTATGAATGTAGTTGTGATCGGCCTTCTAAGGACCAACCTGTCCGGTTTGTATAGACACCGGAGAGGGCTAGGGTTTACACGGAGTCGGTTACAAGGAAGGAAATATAATATCCGGATCGCCAAGCTTGCCTTCCACGCCAAGGAAAGTCCCATCCGGACACGGGCCGAAGTCTTGAGTCTTGTATCTTCACGCTTCAATAGTCCGGACGTTGTGCACAGTCCGGCTGTCCGGATACCCCCTAATCCAGGACCCCCTCAGTGACCCCACCCATTAGTCGTGACATTCCCCCCTCCTTGAGAGACGCCTTGACCCCAAGGCGGTGTCGATGGAAACTTCTCTTGGAGCTTCTCTGGATCTTCCCAGGTAGCCAAGTCAGCCGGCAGGTCACTCCACTGCACCAGGGTGCGGAGCTTCATCTCGCCTTGGGAACGAACCATCTTGCATTCCAGCACTTGGCTAGGAGAGTGAGGTGCCTGCAAAATGGAGTCAGGTGGAGGTAATTCTGCAGAGACTGGAACTGTCGCTCCCACCGCTTTCTTCAACAGAGAGACATGCACTACTAGTGAATTTTGCTGGTAGCTGGCAAGTCGAGTCGACACGCCACTGCACCCACGTTGGCCAGGATGGTGTACGGTCCATAGTAGCGGAAAGCCAGCTTCTGAAACGGCCGCTTCACCACCGAAGTTTGAATGAAGGGTTGTAGCTTCAGCAACACCGCGTCGCCCACCTCAAATGACCGGTCTGTACGATGGCAGTCTGCATGTTTCTTCATGCGATCCTGAGCTTTCCTTAGCTGCTGTTGTAGGTGGTCCAGCAAGATCTCGCGCTCCAGCAACCACGCTGCCAGGTCCGGCACCGCGCTGCTGTCAACCTGATAGATGCCGAACTCACGTGGCAGTTGCCCGTAGATTACCTCGAATGGAGTGTGCCCTAGCGCCGAGTGGAAACTGGTGGTGTACCAATATTTCGCCAACGAGAGCCACTTTGACTAGTTCCCCGGGCAGGAATGCACTGAGCAGCGCAAGTATGTCTCCAGGCACTGGTTGACCTCTCGGTTTGCCCGTCCGTTTGCGGATGGTACGAAGAACTCATCCTCAGTTTAGTTCTGCACAGGCGAAATAGCTCTTGCCACACTTGACTTGTGAAGATGCGGTTCCTGTCTGGAATGATCCCCAAAGGCATCCCGTGAAGTCTGTAAATCTCATGCATGAAGATCTTTGCTATGTTCAGGGCCGTGAACGGATGCTTGAGTGGCACAAAATGTGCGTACTTGGAGAATTTGTCGACAACTACCAGGATAGCGTTGTAGCCACCTGATTTGGGCAAGCCCTCGATGAAGTCCAGGGATATCACCGCCCAGGGTCTCTTTGGAATAGGGAGCGGCTGAAGCAACCCAGCCGGTGAGATTCTCTCAGTCTTGGCTTGTTGACAGGTTAGGCACTGCTTGACGAACTCTTTCACTTGTTGTTTCATGCCTTTCCAAGCGAACAGGCGTTTGATGCGGTTATATGTTGCCTGAAATCCCGAGTGCCCACCTGTGGCGCTGTCGTGCAGTGACCTGATGAGATGTTGTTGTGTGTCAGTGTCCGGTCCAAGCCAAACACGCCCTTTGAATCTCAGCACCCCTCCTTGAAGCTGATAATCAGGTTCGGCACCTGGGTTCAACGCTACCCACGCTAGCAATTCTTTTGTGGCAGCATCCTCCTGGTACCCTGCTCGCACTGCCTCCAGCCATACTGGTTTGCAAATTGACAAGGCTGCTAACTCTACATCCTGCCCGTGTTCTTTTCTTGACATGGCGTCAGCTACTCTGTTCGATATACCGTCTTTGTACTGGATCACATACTGCAGCCCGAGTAGCTTCGTAAATGCTCGCTGTTGGATGGGTGTGTTCAAACGTTGGTCTGTCAGGTGCAAGAGACTTTTTTGATCAGTGCGCACAACAAACTCTGCGTGTTGTAAGTACGGTCTCCAGTGGTTGATAGCCAGGAGCAGGGCCAAGCGCTCTTTCTCATACACTGACAGCCCCAAATTGCGAGGAGCCAAGGCTCAACTGAGGTAAGCTACTGGGTGGGAATCCTGCATCAGCACTGCGCCGATCCCTGTTGCACTGGCATCAGTTTCGACCACAAAGGTTTTGGAAAAATTCGGCAGCGCTAACACGGGTGCCTCAATCAATGCTTTCTTGATAGCACAGAATGCAGCATCCGTTGTGGGTGTCCAAACAAACACCACACCTTTGCGTAACAGATCCGTGAGCGGCTTACTGATGATCCCAAAGTTTCGGATGAACTTACGGTAATACCCTGCCAATCCGAGGAATCCACGGAGCTTCTTCACTGTATCAGGTTCCGACCAATCCCTCACATTGTGCACTTTGGTGTCATCAGTTGTCACTCCTTGCTCACTGATGACGTGCCCCAAGTAGCTAATTTTTCTCTGAGCAAGGGCACACTTGGAACGCTTGGCGTAGAACCCATTCTGCTGCAACAATCCCAACACTTGCGACAACAAACTCACATGTTTCTCCAAGGTTCTCGAATGAAAGAGAATGTCATCCATGAACACTAGGACTCCTTCTCGCAGCACAGGTGACAGCACGATGTTCATTGTACCCTGGAAGGTAGGAGGCCCGCCTGTCACGCTGTACGGCAGCACCCGAAACTGAAAGTGGCCATGGTGGGTCTTGAAAGCCGTTTTGTGCTTGTTGGGGATATAACTATTTGTGTAAGCCGCCCAGGAGGGGCCGGGTTACACAAAGAAGACTCATCAAAGGGAAGCCTAACACCAAGCATGAAGATGGCGATTAAATAAAGGGCTCAAGGCCCATAGGCGGCTTAAGGCCCATTGTAGTAAACCGCCATGATGGCATGACTTATAACATAAGGTAGATTTAACTAGTCACCAAGCCGGACACTGTTATAAGCCGGCCGGGACTCTACAAGCCATAGGGCGTCAACCCATGTATATAAGGGGACGACCTGCTGGCGGCTTAGGGTAAGAGACAACTCATCGAGAACCGGGCATAGCGTATCTCGCTCCCTGGTCATCGAAACATCAATACCAAACCCAACTAGACGTAGGCCTTACCTTCACCGTAAGGGACTGAACTAGTATAAACTCTCTTGTGTCCTTTGTCCCGATTTAACCCCTTCAAGCTTCCTAGTTGCGATGGCTCCACAACTAAGTCCTTTCACGAGGACATCTGACGTGACAATTCCATGACAGTTGGCGCCGACCGTGGGGCCAGCGCACGGTGGATTTGAGTTGTTGAAGGGCAACTTCGAAGGGCTCAAGGGATACGTAGTGGGCCGGATGACCAAGAGTCGTCGCGGCAAGATCTACATCGATGACGAAGGCTGGGGTCCCGACGCCGGCTCAATTGAGTACGGATATCGGGTCCCCTTTGGCGCAATCCACGTCTTCATCGTCCAGATCGGTGAGCTGGGCCCTGAGCCGAACAACTGCACCGACCTCGTCGAGACAGCTCAGCGTGCGAGGAAGACCCGGACTCAACCTGTCATGAGGCGTGCCTTCGTGGGCTGCATCCACAGAGAGGAACTTTCTGAAGGATCTGAAGATAGGGGTGAGACGGTCGTCCTCTCAGACGGTGATTCATCCGCCGGTTCAACAGATTCGTTGTACCAAGTGCAAGACGGCATGCTCGGGGGCTGTTCCGATGGCATCAGTATTCCGGACCCCTGTGAGCCGCCAAAATGGACCGGAGTCTTCATGGCTAGTACTCAGCCCGGCTCAAACTCTACAGTTGCTGCAGCGGTAACGTCCGGGTTAGGAGTAGCCGGGGCAGGCGGCCCCGTACGCCCACCGGCTCAGGTGCTGATAGATCTCATCGACAAGCTTACGGCCCTGTTAACAGCCACGGTTATTCCTGCAGACAAAGATGAGCATGACGCAGCGGTAGCACAGGTGCATGAGGAGATAGCTCAGGCCAAGGAGGCCTTGGCAGCTGAGGATACTAGACTAGCTACAGAGCGGGCGGCTCTCGACGCCCGGGCACAGTGCTTGCAGTCAGAAGCTTACCAGCTCACAATGAGCTTAAACGCATCCAATGAGGTAATGAGGAGGAGACATCAGAAAACTCAGTCCCGTTTACCTTCGAATTACGACCCTCGGGTTCTTTTTGCTAACCCGGAGCCGACCCAAGTAACCCGCCAGAGGCCAATCAACTTATGACAGCCGGAACAGGAGGGCCGACTCAGCCTCGGGAGATGGCACCACCTCACGTGAGCATGCCACCGCCGCGTTATGTGCCGATTCCACCGGGTCACTTTTCCAACCCCATGGAGAACTTAATCGCAGCTTCAACACGATTGGCGGCTCTTCCTATGGACAGTGATGACCCGGCGGCAGTGGAGACCCAGAGAGTCAGAGAACTCCTCCAAACGGCCTTAGCTCGGCAGGAGGCTTATTCTTACAGCCGGGACAAAATTCATTCGACTCCCCCGCCTTGGTTAGCCCCGCCTCGCCAGAACCGGAGCCCGAGTTACAGCAGGCACATGGAGTCGGAAGCTTTGTCAAGCAACGCCCAACGCCGAAACCAGCCCGGAGGCTATAACCCGGTGCAAGACCGGACCCGTCAGGAGAACGAGCGGGCGGCTCAGCAGGCAACTCATCAGGATATCCCAGAGTATCCAACGACTTCTGTTGAGGCGGGAGTGGCCACTAGAACGGGTGGTGTCCCTTGTTTGGTACCAGCTTTGCGCAACGTGCGTCTGCCTAAGGACTTCAAGGGACCTCGAAAGGTGCCGAACTACACGGCCGACTTACAACCCGGAGCATGGATCAAGAGCTATGAGATGGCCAGGGAGCTGTTGGAAGTCAGTGACGCGGCAATGGCTAAATATTTCACCATGATGCTAGATGGAACGGCCCGGTCTTGGTTAAAGGGTTTGCCACCCAATTCCATTGGTTCATGGGAAGAGTTAAAGGCCCGGTTCATCCAGAACTTCAAGGACACCTGTAAGCAATCCATGTCGATTGTGGACTTGATGAATTGTAAGCAAGGGGAAGGTGAATCCACCACCCATTGGGTATGCCGGGTCAAGGAGATAATTCATTCATCTGATAAGATGGATGCCGGCTCTGCAGTCCTTATGTTGGAGAAAAATTGCAGTTTTGAACCACTGAGGCAGAAGCTGGGGCGCCTTAAACGTGACTGCAAGGATATGGGTACGCTGATGGCAGCGTTAGTTAAATATGCTGATTCTGATAGTACCAAGGATCCCGCGTCTGATGATGAGAAGACAGGGAAGGGAAAAAGGAACGGCAATGGAGAGGGTCAACAGCATAACCCGGGGAATCAAAACGGCAATAAGCGTAAGGCGGATGGTAACCCAGAGTTTGTGGCCAATGCCAATGGGCAAGGTAACAATCAGAGACGTAAAGGTAAGCCTCCTCGATCCGGCGGGTGAGGCCCATCTCTTGAGCAGCTACTCAATGAGCCCTGCCCGAGACATGGCACCCGGGAGCGCCCCGCCACACACCTATGTAAAGATTGCGCGATCATGAAGGCGTTTAAAAATTCCAACACCTTCGATGGCGGTCATGGATCTGGCGGCGGCTCAGGGGCTGGCGGGTTCCATGGCCCGGGTAGTGGCTCAAATTCCGGCTTTCAGGGGCATCCAGGCGGTAATAGTCAGTAGCAGTCTGGTCAAGGAGGGCAACAGCAGCAGCATTCGAGTTATCAAAGCCATTCGAAGCAGTTAAGTGGTGGGCAGTATCACGTGTTTACCACTAGTTTATGTAAACGTGACCAGAAGGTTCATAAGAGGGCTGTCAATTCTGTTGAGCCAGCGATTCCTCGTTATTTGAGGTGGTCAGAACAGCCCATCATATGGAGCAGAGAGGATCACCCTCCACGGGTCGACAATCCGGGTCAGTTAGTCTTGCTGGTAGCACCCCAGGTTGGTGGATATAAATTCACTAAGGTGCTCATGGATGGCGGTAGCAGCATCAATATCCTCTACTACGAAACTTTTCAGCGTATGGGGTTAACTGACAAAAATCCGAGGACGTCCAACACTGTTTTCCATGGAGTGGTCCCTGGTAAGTCGGCTTACCCAGTCGGCAAGATTGAGCTGGAGGTAGCCTTCGGAGACGAATATGACTCCAGAGCTGAGAAGTTGACATTTGAGGTGGTCAAAATCAGGAGCCCATATCATGCTCTGTTCGGGCGGCCGGCTTATGCTAAATTCATGGCCCGGCCGTGTTATGTTTATTTGCAGCTCAAGATGCCGGGTCACAAGGGCACCATCACTGTGCATGGAAGTCAGAAGGTGGCGTTGGAATGTGAAGAAGGCGACGCGACTTATGCTGAGTCGGCTTGTGCGGCGGAAGAGCTCAAATTTTATCAAGATAATGTTGACCCGGTGGATATGACATCCCTGAAGAAGCCAACTACAGAGCACGACCCGGCGTTGAAGTTTAAATCGGCTGCTGAGACAAAACTTGTTGACTTTACCCCGGGTCACCCTTCTAAGCAGTTCAGCATCAGCAGCAATTTGGATCCCAAATAGGAAAGCGCGCTCATCGAGTTCATCCATGAGAACCGGGACATCTTTGCATGGAAACCTTCTGACATGCCGGGTGTACCGAGGGAACTTGCTGAGCACACTCTCAATATTGATCCAAAGTATAAGACGGTCAGGCAGTTTCTCGGGCGTTTTAGCGAAGAGAGACGGAAAGCTATTGGAGAGGAAGTCGCCCGGCTCTTGGCAGCCGGGTTTATTGTTGAAGTTTTTCACCCAGAGTGGTTGGCTAACCCGGTGCTTGTCCTCAAGAAGAACGGCACTTGGCGGATGTGTGTGGATTACACGGATTTAAACAAGGCTTGTCCGGCTGATCCCTTCGCTCTCCCCCGTATTGATCAAATCATTGATGCTACGGCGGGCTGTGAACGTTTGAGTTTCTTGGATGCTTACTCTGGGTATCATCAGATCAAAATGGCAGTTAAGGACCAGGATAAGACGGCTTTCATCACTCCGTTTGGGGCCTTCTGCTATGTATCTATGCCATTTGGACTCAAAATTGCCCAGGCGACTTATCAGCGGTGTGTGCAGAACTGTTTGCACGATAAAATTGGGTGCCCAGACGACATTGTAGGGAAGTCCAAAGAAAAGGAAACTTTGATATCTGACTTGAAAGAGACCTTTGATAATCTCCGGGTTTACAAGATGATGCTTAACCCGGCCAAGTGTGTATTTGGCGTTCCTGCGGGCAAGCTCTTGCGTTTTCTGGTGTCAAACAGAGGCATCGAAGCTAACCCGGAGAAGATTAAGGCGATTACCTCTCTGGCTAAGCCGGCGTGCATCAATGATGTTCAGCGACTGGCGGGTCGTGTTGTCGCCTTAAGCCGGTTCATAAGCCGGTTAGGTGAGAAGGCCCTTCCATTGTATCAGATGATGAAGAAAACTGACACTTTTGTCTGGAGCGAGGCCGCTGATGCTGCTTTTGAAGTTTTGAAGAGACAATTGTCTGAACCGCCGGTTCTCGTGGCTCCAATTGATAAAGAGCCTTTGCTGTTATATGTGGCTGCCAATTCACGAGCCGTCAGCGTTGCCATCGTGGTGGAGCGTAAGGAAGCTGGCAAGGGGCATCCGGTTCAACGACCGGTTTATTATATCAGTGAGGTGCTCATTGAATCTAAACAAAGGTATCCACATTGGCAGAAACTTGTTTACGGAGTGTTTATGGCCAACTGGAAGTTGAAGCAGTACTTTCAAACAACCCTATAACTGTGGTAAGTTCTGCTCCTTTGGGAGACATCATTCAGAACAGAGAGGCCACAGGATGAGTCGCCAAGTGGGCCATTGAACTTGGGCCTCATGATTTGAAGTATATGCCACGTACTGCTATTAAGTCTCAGGCCTTGGTGGACTTTATCAATGATTGGATAGAGTTACAGGCCCCTGAGGAGAAGCCAGATAACACATATTGGACGATTCACTTTGATGGGTCCAGGCAGCTAGAGGTCTCGGGGGCTGGAGTGGTGTTAATTTCCCCACGAGGTGACAAATTTTGTTATGTACTCCGGCTTATGTTTCCATGTACTAACAATGCAGCTGAGTACGAGGCCTTACTCCATGGTCTTCGGATGGCTAAGGATATGAAAAGATGCTTGGGCAACTCAGATCTTGTGGCTCAACAAGTGTCAGGCAAGTGGGATTCCAAGGATCCCCTTATGGCGGCTTATCGACGTGAAGTAGATGCTGTGGCTGGTCAGTTCACTGGTTATCAAGTGGAGCACATCGATCGAAGGAAGAATGAGGCGGCTGATGCTTTAAGCCAGTTGGGATCCCAACATAAGCCGGTGCCGCCCAACACCTTTCTCGATGTTTTGCATAACCCTTCTGTCAAGGTGCCTACCGAGGAAGAGCTAGCAGTGCCAGATCCGGAGGCACAGCTGGTGGCGGCTCTTCACGTTATCCCGGATTGGACAGTGCCCTAATTGGTTTATATGACCCGGGGTGAGTTACCTGAGGATGAGACCTTGGCGAGACAAATCGTCAGGCGCTCCAAATCTATGACGATTGTTAACGGTGAGTTACATCACCTAAGTGTCACTGGGGCGTTTCAACGCTGTGTGTCCCCCACAAAAGGCCAAGAAATACTTCGTGAGATCCATGAAGGGGATTGTGGCCATCATGCCGGGTCAAAATCTCTTGTAGCCAAAGCCTTTCGTCATGGTTTCTATTGGCTGAAGGCTCATGCTGATGCGGAGGATCTGGTCAGCAAATGTGACGGTTGTCAAAAATTCTCACGACGAGCTCATGTGCCGGCTCAAGAATTGAGGATGATCCCAATCACTTGGCCGTTTGCAGTCTGGGGGCTTGATATGGTTGGGCCTTTCAAGAGGTCCAAGGACAAAAAGACACATCTCCTGGTGGCAGTGGATAAGTTTACCAAGTGGGTTGAGGCAGAGTCGGTCAGTAAGTGTGATGCAGCCACGACCGTTCAGTTCATGAAAAAGGTGATCTTTCATTTTGGTTTCCCATATAGCATCATAACTGATAATGGCACTAATCTCTCCAAGGGTGCCATGGAAGAGTTCTGTCATAGAGAACATATTCGGCTTGATGTTTCGGCTGTTGCTCATCCTCAATCCAATGGTCAAGCAGAAAGAGCTAATCAAGAGATCCTGAAAGGTATCAAACCCCGGCTCTTAGTCCCCTTACAACGGACTTCGGGTTGTTGGGTGGAGGAGTTACCTTCCGTGTTATGGAGCATCAACACTACGCCTAATAGATCTACAGGCTACACGCCCTTCTTTATGGTGTATGGTGCAGAGGCGGTTCTGCCAAGTGACATCCGGCACGATTCGCCCCGCGTGGTGGCTTACGTTGAGGCTGACAACGAAGAAGCTCGTCAGAATGCACTTGACTTGCTGGATGAGGAGCGAGACTTGGCAATAGCCTGCTCGGCGATTTATCAACAAGACCTGCGTTGCTATCATAGCCGCCGGGTTAGGAGCAGAACCTTTCAGGAAGGTGACTTGGTGCTCCGGCTCATCTAGGATCAGTCTAATATGCACAAGCTGTCCCCGCCTTGGGAAGGGCCCTTTGTGGTCAGCAAGAATCTGCACAATGGGTCATACTACCTCATCGATGTTCGAGAGCACAAGGACTCACTTAAGTCGGAGGAGGATACCCGCCGGCCGTGGAATATTGCTCATCTCCGGCATTATTATACTTAAGCCACCAACTTTCAGGATGTATATATTTTTTTGCCAATGTACATATTATATAAAGAAATAAAGCAGGACCTATGTCCTTTTTTATCTTCAAAAATTTATGTGTCTTTTTTATCAGGTAGTGGATACAACCAACAGGGAGCGGATCACATATGAATCCGGCTTTCCCTTTGGACTGGCTTATGATCATATCTGAATCTAGCCATGGTCGCTTGGGGCTTCCTGTTCAAACATAGGTCGTATTCGAACCGAAGAGAACATAGCTGTCGATACCCACTTGATCGGCATACTGCCAAACCCACTTGGGGGCTTCTTGATCATATTTGAACCACAGCTTAACCCCTTTGGGTCTGACGTGGATCATATTCGAATCAGCGTCATTAAACAACTCTTATGTTCACTTGGGGGCTTCCTGTTCAAACATAGGTCATATTCGAACCAAAGAGAACATAGCTGTCGATACCCACTTGATCGGCATCGCCAAAGCCACTGAGGGCTATATGATCGTATCTGAATCTTAGCTTAACCCCTTTGGAACGGTTCTCTGGTCGTATTTGAATCAGGAGCCTGTGAACATTGCTTACACATATAATTACTTCGGCTATTTTGAAACCTTCTTAAAGAGATGGTCCTTGATTATTCCGGTTTAATATTGATCACCCCAGGATCGTAAGTGCCAGGTAAAGCATCACATAAGCTGAGAGACTATCAAAAGGGTTACAGGTATGCTGTTGTGATTATGTTTTAAATAATCATGAACCGGTGTATATATGATGTCCTTTGGTCATATTCCGGGTTATCAATACTCTATAACCCCCTGGTGCAGTGAACCGTCCAGAAAATTTTGCTGGTTTTATATGCAGGATAAGGCAAAGCAAGTTAAAAACTCAGGGAAATACATGGTTAACATAAGCCAGAGGAATATAGTGATGGCGGCTTACAGAAGTAATAAGCACCATAAACATGCGCAAGGGCATGACCAGCATTAAGAAGTTTTTCTATCCTATTACAAGATTCCCCAAGTTTGAATAAGTGAAGCATTGTTTTGGCAAAGTTATAAAATGCCTGGCGGCTCATTCCTTCGGCGGGCTTGACGACTCCGGGTTATACTTCTCCGCCTCTCCGTCGGTTGCTTTGTCCTAGAAGGTGGACGAGGCCCAGTCAATGCTGCTCAAGGCTTCAAGTTCAGCCTCATCATCTATTAAACCGGCCGGGTCCACTTCAGGGGCAAAGGTATGCTTACGCGTTGGAGGGATCAAGCTGACTTGGTCGTATGGGACGTTTGGGATTCTTCGGTTCTCGCTATCATAGCCCGGCGAATACTTAGTAAGATCAGTATCATTCCCAATGAGAGTCGCCAAGGGACGTACGACTTTGACACAGGCGGTGAAGTCTTGATCATCAAATACAGCGCCATCCTCCTTCAGACTTGGATATCCAAGAGAAAGATCAGCCAAGTCAAGTTCTGGCACCCATGCCTTTGCTCGCTCAATGCGGCCATGGCTCCGGCTCTTGCGGATGCCTGCCTTAAATCTTGAATTCGCTGGGGTAGCACAGAGAGATGCTTCAGCACGTCTTGTAAAAGGCGGGGAGGGGTGTTTGATAAGGCTACAACGGCCAAGGCACGTTGTGACCCGGAGTACAGCTGTTCCACTAAGGTGTAAACTGCTTTGAGCTTGATCAGCATGTTCTGTTTAAGGTTGGTACTCTTGGGGCCTATGTGCACAAACATAACAGTCAGCCGGAGGTCATTATTACAATAGTCATTGGAAGATTACAATATTTAAGGTTTTACATAATAACTTACCAAAGATAGCTGAGACCATTTGTGATATCTGCCGTTTTAAGTCGGACAACTCGGTTGTTGCTTCTGCAAGAGATGCTTCTGCTGTTTCGGCCCGAGTCACTAGTGAAGCCCTCTCATCAACCCAAGCTTTCTTCTCCGATTCAAAAATTTTCTTCAATTTCTCTTGTTCAGAGATGCTGAATTCAAACTTGGAGTTTGCTTTCTGAGTTTCAAGCTCTTGAAGTTTTAGCTGGCTCTTCAGGTCAGCAAGCTCCGACTCAAATTGACTTATGGTGGCCTGCATTGACACCATGTTATGGTAAGAATCATGGTAAGGTAACATTCAAGTCCCAAACACTTTACAGGTAAAGATACTTGGCACTTGGGGGCTAATGTATGCTTAAAGAATTTTTTAAACCTATCCTACCGAGTCATACATATTAAGTCTCAAGCACTTTACAAGTAAAGATACTTGACACTTGGGGGCTAATGTGTAACACAAATTCAAAGTCTCATGCTATCACCGGGTTAAATGTATTCACTTTAAACTGGACAACCTAACAGTAAGTAGATTTCTAAGTCTACAACATATTCATTCATAAGCAATAGACTTGGGGGCTGGTACAGTAAGTAAGATTCAGGAAAATAGCATAAAGTTATACCTCAGATTTGTGCTGTATTTGTTTCACCATGTCAATCTCCAGGTCACGACTATTGTGCACTTGGTTCAGATAGCCTGACACTATATCACCAATGCTTAGGTGAGTATAATCAGTGATGTCTTGTTTGGCTTTCCGACATTGGGCAAACTCCTCCTTGGCAGTGCATTGGGCAAGAACAGTAGGCCGGCCCGGTTCAACATATTGGCTTTTCAGAAATTCAACTTCCGGGTCAGTTGTCTTGACCGGGCTAGGAATTTCCGGGTTATCAGAGTTGTGGATAATGTCTTCTGCAGGCAGGTCAGAGGTTGGCACCGGAATATCAAAAGCTGGTTCAGGCGGTGGCTGATGAGTGGAGCTATCTGGAATGAATGAGTCAAGCGCCGGTTCAGTGACCACCGGGTCTCGGGACGGCTTATTCTTCTTTGCCCTCTTGCTGGGCTTCACTTGTAGGCTGTCAATCAAAGTGGAAGGATGAGTATCAAAGTATAAGTATGGAAAAACTTAAAGTAACACTACTAGAGAAAACCCTAGTAGTAGCGCGGGTTTTGAGGCTAGCAGCAGCGCGGGTGGCCGTGCTACTAATAAGGCGTTACAGCTAACTCATAGTAGTAGCGCGGCCCTAACCTGCGCTACTACTGTTGACGATATCAGTAGCGCTTTTTAGGAACGCGCTACTATTACCTAGCTGTAGCGATTTCTCCATCCCTCGCTACTGCTATATCTTTCATCATTTTCCCATTACGCCTTTCCCTTTCAGTTTCCCTTTCAGATACTAGATACTAGGTACTGCTAGTAGATATCAAATTCATAAACCATTACTAGGTAGTACTTTTCGTTTCCAAATTACTCGTCGTGGTTTTAGTTCAAACCACGACGAGTAATTGAAACGAACGGGAGTACTAGATAACAATTTCATGCATAGTCAACATGCATCCTCAAGCAGTACAAGGTCATATCAACGGCCATCATCATATGTAGTTCTAGATGATATCGACGACGATCATCATATGTAGTTCTAGATGATATAGCCACACACACATATGTAGTTCTAGATGATATAGCCACACACACACATATGTAGTTCTAGATGATATCGATGACAATCATCATCCTCAAGCCTGGGCGGTTGGTGTTCCTGATAGTAATTAGGATGGCCTGTCCAACACGAAGATTCTTGCCATCGAGGAATTTCTTCCACCCAACCGAGTTTAAGTGTGTGCGACCGTCCGTGTCCACGCTGTAAGTACATGTTGTGATGGAGCCCCTTGCAGTAAGGCGTAGTCCAGTTGAGCCTTCTTCATCAGGCTCGATACCATAACTCACAGATATGCTCTTTGCCAATTTCTGAATAAGAAAAACATATCAATTAATAAATAGCCTCACAAATAAGTACATATGGATTATCTACACTATTAATAGTTTCCTTAGATTCTACACTAATAAGCATGTGATCGAACTCTACACTAAAACATATCATCGACTAGATTCCACACAACATACCATATCATTGGACTGTACACTAAGTAATTCATTGGATAATTTGCATTTGTAAGTATAACATACCATATCATGTCGATCAACAATGGTATTTGTCAAGCGGGTCACGAATGGCACCCCGACAAAGTCAGCACGTGGCGGAATTATGTCCCACAGGTTGGACACCTCCTCCTCACTCAGCCTTGTTCTTTGAGCTACGATGGCTTCATGAAGTGGGTCCTCATAATCTTCATCGAGTGGGTCCTCATTATCTTCATCATCTTCATCATCTTCGTCATCTTCATCATCTTCCACCAAGTTGAGATAAATGACAACTAGCTTGGGTCTTTCTGCTCGGAAGGAGAACCTGATCAACTCACCACCAGTAAGACGCATGGGAGCGACGAAACGGGCCCATCCATCTCCTCCAATCTGCGACATATTGCGTCCTTTCTCGACCTCCATAGTGTACGGCCCCCCAGGAGCCTCAAATGTCACAGTGTCTCCTGTCAGCTTGTTGAATTTCAACCTCACATTGCATGGGACGATCTGTGTAAAATAAGCAGAATGACACAATGCAGTAATGCCAACGCTAAAAATAGAATAGTTATTACATTTCATCTAATTTCTTACCGCCGCAAGACGAAAACTCGGCTGGAAGTAGATGCCGAATAACTTGCCAGTTGCAAGGCTGCTAGCGCATCTTGACTTGCACAGTTGACATAGTGGTGGTGGTGGTGGCGCCATTTTTCCTAAAGCAATATGAGCAAAGGATTAACGATCAACTAAATCAAAATGTTCTAAGTGAACTAAATCAACTAGCCTACTAAATCAACTAAATCATATCAACTAAATCAAAATGTTGGATATGAACTAGCCTACTAAATCAACTAAATCAACTAGCCTACTAAATCAACTAAATCAAAATGTTCTAAATCAACTAAATGAACTAGCCTACTAAATCAACTAAATCAAAATGTTCTAAGTCAACTAAATCAACTAACTAAATTAGCCTACTAAATCAACTAAATCAAAATGTTCTAAGTCAACTAAATCAACTAGCCTACTAAATCAACTAAATCAAAATGTTGCATATGAGCAGGAGGGAGAAGGAGGGGCGACTCGAGGAGGGAGAAGAGAGTAGGATGGAGGAGGAAGGCGGAGCGAGGAGGGGCGGGCCGGCGCGGCCAGTTGAGGGAGGACGGAGGAGGAAGGCAGAGCGAGGAGGGGCCGGCCGGCGCGGCCAGTTGAGGGAGGACGGAGGAGGAAGGCGGAGCGAGGAGGGGCCAGCCAGCGGCAAGTGGAGAGGGAGGACGGAGGAGGAGGCCGGTACCGAGTCCAACAAGGAGGAGGAGGTGACGGCGCGCGGCGCAGATAGAGGAGGGGCGACGGGGGTGGACCGGCGCGCGGTGTAGACGGAGGATTGAGTGGTTGTGTGAGTGGATCGGATAGAGGAGATGGGGAGATGAATGGCTTAGCAGTAGCGCGCTTTAGGAAAAGATGCTACTGCTAAGCTATCTAGCAGTAGCGCCTTTCACAATAAAGTGCTACTGCTACGTGTCAGCATGTAAAAATAGACTTTGTTCAATATATCAAAAATACATTGATCATCAACAAACTTTTTGTGTACAATCTGATTTGTCAATATGAGTCCTCACCGGTTTAGGAACAGGTGAAGACTCATATTGCAGCCACAAATTCTACACATAGAGTTCAATGAAGATCAAGTGCTTGTCAAAGTTTGAGAAGTAACATATTTAAGGTGGTAGAAACTCTCTTCACGGAGCGAGGTGGGACTAAATTTTTGTAGAAAACTTAACAGTAGCGCTTATCCGAGAAATGCGCTACTACTATGCTACGTAGCAGTAGCGCGCGTCGCTATAATTCGTTGCTGCTATAACTAGCCTCGCAGTGGCCTCGTGGGAATTATAGCAGCAGCACATCTTTGAGAGGGCGTGCTACTGCTATATTTGTTTCAGCAGCGAGTTTCGGCTTGGCGCGCTACTGCTAGTTAGCAGCAGCGACTTATTTTGAAGCGCGCTGCTCATAAGATTCTGTGTATAGGCTTTTCCCTAGTAGTGTAAGGAAGGTTACATTACCCGGGAGCCGTTTTAAAAGCCGACATGTTTGATTGCATCGACTCGTCAGTTGGAGTCAGATGAATTGAGAGGTTGGCGAATCAAACCCGCCAAAGGGAAAGCAGAACGTAAATCGGAGATAACCTCGGTCCGACGCTTCCTGGTTGCATCGGGTAAGCCGGAGGAGAGTTCTATGTCTTGATTGGCCCGAGTCTGCCACCGATTCTCAAGCTGTTGTTGCTTCAAAAGAAATTGAGGATCTTGGTAAGCTAGAGGATGTGAAAATCTTACTTTCCGGGTCACCCTTCGGATTTTTTGTGCTGGCAAAGGCTCTGAGTCGGAGGAGATTATAGTTACCTCTTCGTCAATTGCTTGACTGTTCCCTGTATCCTCCTGAAAGGATAAAATGTCAGTAAAATAACGACAAAGGAGTTAAGAAAATCAAAAGATTACCTCTTCCTCATCTGAAGAAGAGTCATCCAATTTAAGCATATCAGAGGCGTTGGGTTTCTTCTTCTTTGAGGTGCCCGTCTTGGCGGCTTTCCTTTCGGTTTTCTTGGCTACCCTGGCCTGTTTGGCAGCCTCATGGTCATACTTGACCTTCCAGAAATTATCACCGGCCTGTGGAAAAAGACAAGGAATCATAAGTACAAGAAGGTATAACATGTTAAAGAGTATTTATGAAGATTGGTAACTTACCGCAGGGGCCGGGTTCTTCTTACAAAAGGGAAGTAAGCCGAAGGCATTACTAGTTACAGTGCCCTCCTTCAACAGTGACTGGGTTGTAGCATATACCACATCATCTGGTAAATCGTCAGGACTATGACGCATTGGATCATCCTTCTCGCCTGTGTAAGTACACATTAAGCCGGAGCGACGACTTAATGGTAGTATTCGCCAGGTGACCCAGACCCGGACCAAATCGATGCCGTTTAACCCATTCCCCAACAGAGCTTTGATTTTCCTGATGGTGGGGTTGAGAGGCAGGCGTTCAACAGCGGTCAATTTATCCGCTAACTGATGGTTGGACTCAAGACGCAGGGCACGAAAGCCGGGCAGAGGCTTCTCATTAGCCGGAGAAGTGTCTTGGTAGTAGAACCACGTCTGGTTCCAGTCTTTGGGGTGACTCGGCAGCTCAGCATAAGGGAAAAGACAATCTCTCCGCCGCTGGATTGAGATGCCGCCAAGCTCAAGACTAGGCCCGTTGGCACGTTCATTCTGCCGGTTCAAATAAAAAAGTTCTCTGAACAAAAGCAGACTTGACTCTTCTCCCAAGTACACCTTACAGAAGACTTGGAAATTGCAAAATTTTGACACGGAATTGGGTCCAATGTCTTGAGGTCTGAGATCAAAGAAGTTCAGAACTTCCCTGAAGAATTTTGAGCCGGGAGGGGCAAAGCCCCGGTTCACGTGATCTATGAAAACTATTACCTCCCCGTCTTTGGGTTGAGGCTTCTCTTTGGACGGGTCAGGAGCACGATAAGACATGACCTCCTTTTTGGGCAGGTGGCCAGACTTCACGAACTCAGCAAGTTTGCTTTTGCTGACTGTGGATGGAACCCAATTGCAAGTCACAGGGGCTTTGGCCGCCTTAGGTGCCATGACAACAGTTGGCCTGCGACAAAATAAGAAGTTCCGGTTCAACTTTGACCCGGAAGAAATATCTAATGGCAGCTTAAGAAGGGGCCTAATGATATAAGGGTGATTGTGCAACAATATTTAAGCCGCTACAAGTATCAAGAGCAATTCAAAATTCTTAAGGTCATGAGAAGAAGGCAAGGCTTACAACTCAGTATCACTTATTTAAATCGGACACCTGGACAGTTGTGTTTAAGGGCATTTACCATAAGAAGCTTTCCGGGTGATAGAAACAAGTTTCACAGACAACAACTATTATTCCGGATCAAATTATTGCTCTGAAAGAAAAAAAAATTCTAGATCTAAAAACAGGTCAGAGAAGTTCATGCACTCGAAGAGGGTTTCCAAATGAGGGAAATGAGATCTGTTTCTATGCAAGATAAACACAAACAACTACCGCGGCACTTCTACGTAGTTTTTACGATCTAAACAGGGCATTAGAGGTGCAAACTAGTGAGGGTTTGCGTCGGGCGGTGATGAACGCCGACGAACTCAACAGGGTTCCAATGCAGATCTAAAGAAAAGGAAGGAGAGGAACTCACGGATGAGGACGAGCTACGGAGGTTCGCCGTCGATTTCTGGTCAGAGTCAGGTTGATGCAGCGGCCTGAGTCGATGAAGACGGGGGGGAGGGGGTTCGACGGCGGTGGCGGCGGAGCTCGAGAGGAGGCAAGAGGAAGAGGACGACTGAAAGAGGGAAGAATGAAAGACCTAAGTCGCGCCTATTTATAGGGAAAGGATAACTGAGACGGCGTGGGAAACGAGGAGATAAGAATTACTATCCAGCGGCCCCGAAGCCTCAATTTTCGGAGCAATCAATAAAAGCAAAGATACGATGGAATAGAAAACGAATTAAAGAAAGGATGACGTCACGCTGGGTTAAGACGGATCCAGAAGATGAGGTCATGGCGGATTAAAGAAAACCCTCTGTATAGTCAGAAGACTGAAGATTTATTCTTTAAATATATTTTTAAGATTGACATGAATAGGTTCAAATCAATCTGGGGCCTAATGTTGGGGATATAACTATTTGTGTAAGCCGCCCAGGAGGGGCCGAGTTACACAAAGAAGACTCATCAGAGGGAAGCCCAAGACCAAGCATGAAGATGGCGATTCAATAAAGGGCTCAAGGCCCACAGGCGGCTTAAGGCCCATTGTAGTAAACCGCCATGATGGCATGACTTGTAACATAAGGTAGATTTAACTAGTCACCGAGCCGGACACTGTTATAAGCCGGCCGGGACTCTGCAAGCCATAGGGCGTCAACCCGTGTATATAAGGGGACGACCTGCTGGTGGCTTAGGGTAAGAGACAAATCATCGAGAACTGGGCATAGCGTATCTCGCTCCCTGGTCATCGAAACATCAATATCGAACCCAACTAGACGTAGGCCTTACCTTCACCGTAAGGGGCCGAACTAGTATAAACTCTCTCGTGTCCTTTGTCTCGATTTAACCCCTTCAAGCTTCCTAGTTGCGATGGCTCCACAACTAAGTCCTTTCACGAGGACATCTGACGTGACAATTCCACGATAGTGCTCGTCCTCCGGCAACAATCTGATCTGATGGTAGCCTGTCCGGAGATCAAACTTCGAGAACCAGGTGGAACCTTCCAATTCATCCAAGAGCTTGTCGATCACTCGCATTGGATATCTTGACTTGATGGTTATTGCATTGAGATGTCGGAAGTCGACGCAGAATCTCCAAGTCTGATCCTTCTTTTTTACCAAGAGCACCGGAGAAGAAAACGGGCTGACACTGGGAGTGATAAACCCTAGCCGCAGCATCTCTTTTACTTGTGCCTCAATCTCATTTTTCTGCTCCGGAGTGTAACGATATGGCCTTAGGTTCACTGGTTTCGCGCCTGCCACCAAAGGAATGGCATGAGCCCATGGTTTCCGTTGGGGCAGTCCTGACGGCTCGTCAAACACCACTTGGAACTGGTCCAGGACACGCTAGATAGCAGCCGGAAGGGCTTCTTGTTGCTCATCTTGCTCTGAAAAACAGAGCATCACCACTCCGACGATTGCATTCGTCTGTTCCATGAGCTCCAACTGCTCGATTGAGATCTGTGCTGGTTGCTGCACCTCCTGGCGTAATCCTTGCATCTGTATCAGCTGGCCTTGGTGGTGAAACTGCAATGTTTTGTCAGTCCAATCAATCAACATTGGTCCGCAACTTTCCAACCAGTCCATGCCTATGACCATGTCATAGCAACCCAGAGGAAGCACCCGCAGATCTGTGCTGAACTTGTGCTTTTGCGTCTGCCATTGACATGCTGGAATGTATCCGGAACAAGTGAGTTTCCCACCATCTGCCACTCTGACTGTCACCGGCTTCAGCTTGCAAATGCGATGGGCAAGACTCTCTGCTACTGACTCACTGATGAAGCTATGAGAGCTGCCCGAATCAACCAATATAAGCACCTCTTGCTGGTCAATGTGCCCTAACAAACGGACCGTGCGAGGCGTTGTTTGTCCTCTGGTCGCCAATTTTGAGATGGACATGAGCTGTTCTTCCTGCCCTACCTCTGCCACTTGCTCCTGATGATCATCTCCCTCAGCCTGAAGCAAATCCAGTAACTCTTCGACCACCTGGAGCTGTACCGTGGTGGCGCAATGGTGACCCTGGCCCCAGCATTCCCCTCATTTAAAACAGAGCCCTCTCGCTCTGCGGTAGTTGCGTAGCACCGCCACGCGATCATCGCCCCGACCTTGATCAGGTCGTCGATCTGCTGTGTGTGCCCCTTCAACACCGCGCCTGTCCTCTGTTGCGGCTGGTGGAGGAGGCGACACTACGCGCGGTGGAGGCGCGGCCAATGCCAACAGCGGTCTCTGCTGAACACGCCCCGGGTCCGGGCGCCTGAATTCCTTGCGAGGCATCGCGTCCAATATCTCCTCCTGTAACATGTAACAGAGACAAGGAAAAAGCAGTATCCAAATCTTGGGGTCGATGTAACACAACACCCGCTCTAATCTCTACCCGCAACCCATCTAAGAATTTGGTGGTGAAATACACTGGATCAAAACCATAATTGTGAGCTAGTATCTGATGCATCAACTCCTCAAAGTGTGCCATGTAATCAGACATTGTCCCCGTTTGACTGAGTGCTGCAAACTGACGGAGCTGCGCCTGGTACTGGTCGCGTCCGAATTTGCCGCACAGAGAAGTGCACAGCTCTTCCCAAGTGAAGGATGTCGCCCCCAATTCGTGCAATTGCAACCAACGCGCTGCATTGCTCGTAAAGTGCAGAGTCGAGACCCGCACCCACATCTCTTTGGGAATTGCGTACATGTCAAAGTACTTTTCACATTTGGATTTCCAGAATTGTGGATTTTCCCCGTCAAATTGCGGAAAATCCAACTTCGGAAGGGCCCAACGAGCCTGGTGCGAGTGGTGGTACTCCTCCTGAGGAACATGACTCAGCTCTAAGCTACGGGAACTGGAATTTACGACAGGAGAACAGAATGCAACCTTGGCCGGAGGCGGTGCCAGGGTGGTGACCACCCCGTGTACCATGCCCCCGGAATTGTTGATGACGCCGTGGCCACTTGGCCCGTGGTGCCCCGGTTCGGGCGCTGGGGGCTCCTCCCCCGTGCGCGCCGCTTGCCAGAGATCCACCGCCTCCCGTGCGAGATCCGCTTCTGCGCTCGTCAGATCTGCCAGCACGGGGTGGAGGGCGATGCGCCCCACTTGGGTGCGGAGCTCGTCAAGCTGATTCTGCAGATTCGTCACCGCCGGGCGCCATAGCTCGAGGGAGGTCTGGATCGCATCTAGACGAGCGTCGTTCACCGCACGGCCCTCCTTAACCGATTGGATGAGCGCTGTGAGCTGCTCCTCCATGGCCGCCGTCTTCAAAGCCTGCTTGGTGGTGTAGCGTGGTCGGGGGTATGCCGTCTCTAGGTCGCCGGATCGGCGGACCTCTGATACCAACTGTTAGGGACCCGATCTAGATCGAAAGGAGGAGGTAGGTGGGGATTTCTTAGAGAAGAAGGAGGCCCGGAAGGAGAAGTACAACCTCTCTTTTTAATCTATTCGATTACAATAATTCTCGATACCCTGGGTCGATGCCGAACTCGCTACATAACGCTCCCACCAACCCACACCGGTCCAACCGGAGCATTCACCCGACGCATGAGCCACTCTGCTTCTCTGCCATGGTGACCCCACCCATCAGTGTTGGTTCATTGAAGAGGGCCCGCCTGTCAGTCGTGACAAAGGGCAGGTCAAACTTTTGGTGCAATTGTCTGTCAACACGTCGTGTGTCATACTCTCTCGACACTGTTTTTTTTTGTTACAGAACGTATATCGTTCAACACCATGTGCGTATGTTGTGAGCGTGAAGATAACCCATGGCGACGGTCTATTTTTGGGTTTGACGATTATCGATAACTTTTTGTGGCTTAGGAATGATCAGCGAAGAGGGACTGCGATCCATTTTAAATCTGCTGTTCGCATGAGTTTTGTGTGACTCCGGTCTTCACACATTCTTCTTTTTTTCGAACTAGGGGAATCAACAGCGCTAAGAGCATCTCTAATTGATCTCTTATAAACGGTTAACTTCTCGTAGTTTTTTTGGTAAGGTGTTATGCCAAAAGAATGGCTTCTCTACCTCGTTCTTAAGCCAATAGTGTCACTTCTCAGGAGAAATTCTCCCCCTCCCAACTCCCTCCTGTGGCCGCCTCCTTTTACCGACACCGCCATCCAGTTCGCTGCTACCATAGGAGGCCCCGATTCAGGCGGGAATGGAGCCGCAAGACACCTCGGTAACCCCACCGAAATCGATGCACGTGTCATGGGCCGCACAAAGGAAGCTTCTTGGGATGAAAAAGTGGCATGGGCCGTCGAGCTGTCAACACAGGTCGGCGACATGGCCACTATAGTTGCATGACGACCGCTCACCCCCCCCCCCCCCGCGCTTGGTCTGGCCGGCGGCAAGCATGCGAGGAAGCCGATGGAGGCTGGGAAGTCCCTCACTGAGACGATGACGAAGACGAAGAAGGCGTCCACGCCGACGCCTCCTCCTCGTCTGGTGGCTTGTACCACTTCTCCAGCCTCCCTTCCTCTCCACCTCCAGCACGTTCGAATGTCGTAGCCGCGACGGAGACCCATGACAACCAAATAGGCGGCAGTGGGCTAGAGGAGGGGGGAAATGAGGGTGGAGAACTTTTACTCCGCGAGTGGTCAGTCAAGTATATTTAAGAGTCACCGCACCGCGAGCGGTTAACAGTTTATGATGGATCACTTAGAGATACCCTCGAGCGGTTAATCTTCGATGATGGCAAGTGGTCAGTCTACTAATAGTTTTTGAGGTTCAGACAGTTCCTGGTTAGAGGGTAAATATAGATTTATCCTCCTCTAACAATTTATTTTGGATCGGTTCGAGATGCCCTAGACTCATGTCTGAACCAAACCAACAGGGCAGTCTTGTGTACAAAACAAAAGAAAATGGGCTCGCTTCAGTCATTGTAGTCGTCACTAGGTGATCTATGAAATTGAATGTAATTTTTATTATTTTTGATGTTACCATGATTGATGATAAATAAATCAAAAGTTTCCAAAAAAAAACAATGACTAAGCTATCCGTGATTAAATGCACAAGTGTCGGTTGAACGACTGACCAGAACATGGCGAAAATTTCTACATGAGGCTCATGATCTCGATCCAGCTAGCCATTTATCATACTCCCTCTATTTCATAACATAGTGCGCCCACACTTTTCAGGATTTAACTTTGATCATAAATTTAATCAACATGGACGACTGCGGTGAGAGCATGACAGATTTTTCAGTAAAGTAATTTATGTATTACTGATCTAATTTACGATTGAAGTTGAATCTCGAAACACGTGGATGTACTGCATTATTGAATGAGGGGAGTACTGGTTAAGCACGGCGCCAGCGTCGACGAGAGAAACTGCCAGGAAATTAACATGGACATGGGATAAACACCGGCATGCTGATGACACCGGACACGGTCGATATGCTCCACGGCCGTGTGGACTTTGGAGCTAGTTCACCAATCGACCACGTCAGCCACTCCGTTAATTTACCGGCTCGTAGTACGTACATGTGGCGTCCGTGTGTCGGTGCGTGCACCTGACCAGACCAGCTGGTGCTCCAACGCCCTGACTTGCTCGGCCGGCGTACTTTTCGACGCTTGTAGCTTGCTTGACGCCACTTTGGCTTAACTGGAAATGGTTGACCTGTGTATGATGAATTACTTCTATATATAAGGATAGGTCAAACTCAGTGGTTTGGCACAGTCGGGCAACACGTTGTGTGTCCTTGTCTTTTGGTATTTTCTTACTTCAGGTGAGGTCCTGTTTGCGGTATGTTCTCCTCCTTGCCGACACAGTGACATCACGTGAAACGTGAGAGGATGAACAGAGGGATAGGTGGACCGCCACTTAATCTGGATCCAAGGTTTTTATTTTCTTTTTGATTTTAAATGTAGATCCATGCTTTTTTTACACAAATCTAGATCCTAAGTTGTTAGATAAGTGTGAGCCATTTTTTCTTCGAAAAAAGGGAACCACTAAGTGGCGACTTAATGTTTTCTTGTCTAAAATATATCTTGTTGACCATCAATGAGATGTCTGGACGCGTGAGTGTAAGATTCCGCAGCGTGCCACTCTTAGGCCTTGTTTGTTTCAGGCTTTCAGCTTTGGGAGACAGCTTCAGACAGGGAAAAGTTAAAACGGAAACACACAACTATTTTAAAGCAGCTGTGGAATCACAAACCAAAGCTGGCTCATGCTAACTTCAGTGTAACAGCCCAAAGCACATCTCGACGTACTTCACAGCCAAACATGTTTCCTTGTCACCTTGTCCTTGGTGTTTGGCCGTAATTATGTCACAATGGCCACCGCATCGATAACCTATCTCCCATTTAGCCCCCTCCTCCTAAAGAAGGGTGTTTTCACTAGATCACAGTCATTTCCACAGCTGCAACGCCAAACAACTAACTTTCTCCGCAACAGCTTCCTCGGCACAACATCTTGGCGAGCATAGCAATTTTCCGGCTTGATTTTTAAAAGTTGCATCCCAAACAAACAGGGTCTTAGTGGCATTTCTAAGTTATCAAAACTGTTAGTGGCGTTTCTTAGCAGTGTTCCACTAGTGACGTAATGACAAAAAACTATTATATGAGCATGATTTTTTTTTTCTTCATGTTTTACATGACATTTTCTAATAAGAGCATGGCATTTAGAAAAATTATTAGTAGCATGGCATTTTAATATTAATATACGGCATTTTTATATTGAAGAGATGACATTTTATATGTCATTTTTGTTCATTAAGAGATGGCATTTTTAAAAATTATTAGTAACATGGCATTTCTATCCCCCTGTATAGTGTGCGAATAACTTTGAAAGATGTTCGTTGGATGAAGCCAATCTGACAGCGCAGAGATGGCAAATCCGAGCACTACCGGCCGTTGGATATCATCTACATTCCACCAAATTCTGCCACATGTACAATCTAGAAGACTACATGGTTGAACTTAAGCATAATGCACAAACGTCAAAACGCAAGCACTTCTCCTTTGTTCTAGAATCTTCCATATCATAATTGCCCAATTTTTTTCTAGATGAATTACCATTATTTGTTTTTACTTTATGCTTTACAACGCACAATTCCAGGAATCTTAAAATAGATTAACTATTTTATAAAAACTAATTGATTTTAAATGAGATGAACTATAAGAATTAAACAAACATCTACATCATGCATATATGACTCAAAGCTTACATGCTATAGTGTGGTGTTTATTCATAATTTGAGTGCTAAATCTCATGCGTGCAATGCACGTGTACCTTACTAGTAATATTAAGAGATGACATTTTTATATTTAAGCGATGGCATTTTTTAATTAAGAGATGGCAATTTTTTTTTGTTTTTAGATGCATTTTTGGTTCATTAAGAAATGGAAGTTTTTATAATTAAGAGATGACATTTTTTATATTAAGGGGTGACATTTTTTGGTTTTAGATGGCACTTTTTGTTCATTAACAGATGGCATTTTTATAGTAAGAGATGACATTTCATTTTTTGTTCATTAAGAGTTGTAATTTTTGTTATTAGATGAAATTTTTTGTTCATTAAGAGATGGCATTTTATATTTAAGAGATGATGTTTTTTATATTAAGAGATGACATTTTTTGTTCATTAAGAGATCACATTTTTTATATTTAAGAGATGACATTTTTTATATTAAGAGATGATATTTTTGGTTTTAGATGTCATTTTTATATTAAGAGATGGCATTTTTATTTATTAAGAAATGACATTTTAATTATTCAGAGATAACATTTTTATTTATTAAGATATGATATTTTAATTATTAAGAGATGTCATTTTTATTTTTAAGATATTCATTTTTATTTATTAAGAGATGGCATTTTTAATTATTAATAGATGAAATTTATTTTTTAAGAGATGGCAGTTTTGTTCATTAAGAGATGGTACTTTTTATCATGGCATTTTTCTTTCTTTTGTTTATTAAGAGATGGCAATTTTTTTCTTTTCCATTTCTAGATGACATTTTTTTTATTAAGCAAGGATGCTCATTTTTGTTAATGACATTTTTCTCCCGAGGATGGCAGTTTCAAAGTTTTTTAGCTTGGCATTTTCATTTTTGTAGTTCATACAACCTTTTATAATCATACTCATTGGATTTTTATAAAATTAGAGAGATGTCATTTTTAATAGTCTAGTTTACAGCCTAGCTTAATATACGAATCACTATAGATGACATGACAACTTTATATAGATCAACTGGCTATGCTATCATCCATACTCTTAGCTTCCTCCTTGTTCCATTGGGCCCGATGATGGTAATGTGTGGTCCCATGTTGATGCGTTGGAGTCCGCGTAGCTACATGGGACCAACGGAGGCTTGGAATAGTGCGGCTGCACTGATCATTCATAGATTGCTGAGGAAACTGTAACTTCTGCAGTTCTCCGAGGAGTCCCCGTTTTGGTCTGGCTAACCAAGTTGTTAATGGGATTTCCAGAAATTTTGGTCTATATGAACTGAAACTAGATCGGTCTAAGTTTTGCCATCTTTGTCAAGTGAAACTCGATCGGTGTGACTACGTTATCAGTGTCCAGATTCCGCACCAATTAAACAAGGGACATTAAACAATGCCTACGTTATCAATGACAAAGCCTTGCAAAAACAAAATACTCTGCAGGTAATAGTGTACCTGCCAAGAGGCGAACTCAACTGACAGGCACGGCACCCCTTTTGGAAAATTCAAAAAAATTCAGAAGCACCGGCCAGGTGTCTGGCACACACACTGACAGGCGCCGGCTGAACATTTGAACATTTTTTTAATGTATCACACAATGACCGCGTCAGATCTTCTCCAAAAGATTTACTGAAACCACGCAGGTCTGCCCCCAGGCCGTTCTCCGTCTCCATATCCTTCGTCTCGGAGGAGCTGGACTCGTGGCACCAGGTCCCGTCTTCCATCTTCTGAACCAAGTCCGCACACTCCTTCATTCTTCTGGGCCTAGAGAACCTGACGATGTTGATGTAGCTCGCCGATCCAAGACTAAACGCATAGAATGGCCGGTTTTGCCAGTATGTTACGTTGTTCTTGCACACGTAACCAGGCTTGCAGTAGCTACTGATCTTGTAGTGTTGATATCCTGCTTTGGAAGGGCAAATACTCCTTACTCAGTTTCATGCTCATTCAAACCAGAGTTTGAAAATAGTCTACTTTAATTGGTTGCCAGGAAAACAAATAAAGAGCGGTTTATGTAAGCTACGAACAGAAAGGCAAATCAGAAAATAAAAAGAGAATAAACTAAGTGGAGCGGTGTTTGAATAGTAAATCGTTTTCGAGCGTTCCAGAGTCATCGCCACAAGCAAGTATGATACGCACAACATATGTGAATAGATTCGTATTACTAATCCACTTGAATAAGATTATGTGTGGACGGAGGCAAGTAAAAATAGGTGCATACATGCAGCAACCACGTATCACGTGTGTTACTACCGTTATTTCCTCGCGCCGTTTTTTGCAACGGTGATTAAGGGTTTTCCCTTGAACACAACATAAGCTTTAGGGTTCTTCATTACTCTCTATTGCAATGATCAGGAAATGGGGGACATAAGTATCGTCACCACAAACCTCTGAAAACCAACCGTCACACCAATAGCAATTCCCTCAAATCCAGAATGACTAATGTTGAGTGATCAACATTCACAACACCATGAGAAAATCAACGCACCACATAAAAAGAGGATGACCGGATCGCTCATAGACATTAAGTTCAGATCATGCAAGGGTTCAACCATATCCTCGAGAACTAATGAAGCTACTCAATATGAAAGGGGTAAACATAGAAGGGAGAGGCGTGATAGAAGCTGACACCGAGTCGGTGAAGGGGAAGTCAAGGCGGTGCCAATGGAGATTACATCAGTGGAGATGGCACGGGCCCAAAGGCCGCTGCGGCGCGGTGGCGGAGCCTCCATTTCCTTGTTCTTGTCTTGTCCCTTCTTCTATGGATGTGATCTTGGAACAGCAACAGAGACGGAGGCCATGTATATGCTGGCGGCTAGGGTTGGAGGTGTATATATAGGAGGCCTTCTCAAGTCTCCCCCGTTGATATAGCTCCTCCACTTTGATCCAAGGGCTATAGATGAGCCAAATCCAATCTCAATACCTCTCTTGGTGGCCAAGTAAGTCGCGGAAACAATCGGGGACAAACTCCACCAAGAATCGCGTCTGATCTGTGCAATTTTGCAGCTTTTTGGGTCTGGTACGACCGTGCGCGGTCGTACCTAGTGAAGGAAATATGCCCTAGAGGCAATAATAAAGTTGTTATTTATATTTCCTTATATCATGATAAATGTTTATTTTTCATGCTAGAATTGTATTAACCGGAAACTTGGATACATAGACAAAACACAGTGTCCGTAGTATGCCTCTACTAGACTAGCTCATTAATCAAAGATGGTTAAGTTTCCTAACCATAGACATGTGTTGTCATTTGATGAACGAGACCACATCATTAGGAGAATGATGTGATGGACAAGACCTATCTGTTAGCTTAGCATAATGATTGTTAAGTTTTATTTATATGGCTTTCTTCATGACTTATACATATTCCTTTGACTATGAGATTATGCAACTCCCGAATACCGGAGGAACACCTTGTGTGCTATCAAACATCACAACATAACTGGGTGATTATAAAGATGCTCTACAGGTGTCTCTGAAGGTGTTTGTTGGGTTGGCATAGATCGAGATTAGGATTTGTCACTCCAAGTATCGGAGAGGTATCTCTGGGCTCTCTCGGTAATACACATCATGATAAGCCTTGCAAGCAATGTGACTAATGAGTTAGTTGCGGGATGATGTATTACGGAACGAGTAAAGAGACTTGCCGGTAACGATATTGAACTAGGTATGAAGATACCGACGATCGAATCTCAGGCAAGTAACATACCGATGACAAAGGGAATGACGTATGTTGTCATTACAGTTTGACCGGTAAAGATCTTCTTAGAATATGTAGGAACCTATATGAGCATCCAGGTTCCGCTGTTGGTTATTGACCGAAGATGTGTCTCGGTCATGTCTACATAGTTCTTGAACCCGTAGGATCCGCATACTTAACGCTCGATGACGATTTGTATTATGAGTTATGTGTTTTGGTGACCGAAGATTGTTCAGAGTCCCGGATGAGATCACGGACATGACGAGGAGTCTCGAAATGGTCGAGAGGTAAAGATTGAAATACTAGACGATAGTATTCGGACACCGAAAGTGTTTCGGAATGTATTGGGTACATATCGGAGTACTGTGGGGTTACCGAAATCCCCCGGGGGAAGATATGGGCCATAAGAGGGAGACAGGCCAGCCCACAAGGGGTGGCATGCGCCCCCAAGGGAGGAGCCCGAATTGGACTAGGGGAGGGGGCGCTCCCCCCTTTTCCTTCTCCTCCTCCCTCTCCTTCCCCCTTTCCCCTTGCGGTAAAAGGAAAGGGGGGGGGAATTGGACTAGGAGCCCAAGTGGGACTCCTCCCACTTGGCGCGCCCCTAGCCCGGCCTCCTCCCCTCTCCCTCCTCTATATACGGGGGCAGGGGGAAACCTCTAAGGCACATCAATTGATCTTAGCCGTGTGCGGTGCCCCCGTCCACCATTTACTCCTCCGACCATATTGTCGTAGTGCTTAGGCGAAGCCCTGCACGGATCACTTCACCATCACCGTCACCACGCCGTCATGCTGACGTAACTCTCCCTTGGCACTTTGCTGGATCAAGGGTTCGAGGGACGTCATCGAGCTGAACGTGTGCAGAACTCGGAGGTGTCGTACATTCGATACTTGATCGGTTGAATGGAGAAGACGTTCGACTACATCAATCGCGTTAAACTAATGCTTCCGCTTTCGGTCTACGAGGAAACGCGGACGCACACTCCCCCTCTCGTTGCTATGCATCTCCTACATAGATCTTGCATGATCGTAGGAATTTTTTTGAAATTGCATGCTACGTTCCCAAACACCTAGTGTCATCTTTTGGTCTAGACCTTCTTTTTAGTAAAACGGCCGCCATTTGTATGAACACCAAGTTTGACATTCTTGGGCTCGTTTTTTTCCCGCATGAATGACGTTGATGCACCTGTAGTGTTGGATCTTTAATTTGAGCACTTTAAACAATATCTTTTGACACTCTAAAATGCCTATATCTGGTTCTTGGAAGTCCTCAGTGTGGATCTCAACCTTGGCATTGTCATCGTGCTTGGTGTAATCAGACGGCTTTGCACGCTGCAATCAGACGTCTGGGAAGGTGACCGGTCGAGGCTTTCACCGGTCAACTGGCGCCTAGTGCTGCCCATAAAATTATCTTTTTATACACCAAGTTTGACTATACCCCCTATAAGCTTAATATCACAATTTCAAATAGAGCTATGCTCTAGTACCTTCTAGAAAAATATATAAATATAGTAATATACTAGTAAAAAGTAGTATATACATGCTATAATACATGCCAAAGCGGCATACATTAATTTTGAGGAATGTGATTCCATATCTTTTAGTTTGTTTGGATCTGGAGCGATTTTAATTTAGTTACTGTAAACGGTTAAACTATGTTTCAACATCTAACATAATTTCTATAAACACACAAATTTATATATTAGCAAAAGTATATTTGCCTTAAATAGAAGGAACACTATAGTTCAATAGTATACACAACCGGTAGGTGAATTTGCTAGAAGCAGTTTGAAACACATTGTTAATACTATCTCTATAACTAAATAGAAGACATTTTTCAGTTCAATTGAACTACAAAAGCATCTTTTATTTAGTTATAGATGTAGTATCATATACTAATAGTTGCAAGGTAGTCAGAGTCGGGATTCGGAGCCAGATCGATTTTCCTTAGACAGAATCGAGTTGTAGTATCGAGTCGTGGAATCGAGGATTCTACTAGATTTACTCAAATAAGATATTTTCTATCCACGCTAGAAATTTATATGGGTTCTATAGAGTTTAACACTAAATATAGAGCAAAAAACATACACATCAATGCTAGCTTACATTTATGGAACATATATGGGAGGGAAATATATAAACATTTAAATCTTCAACATACGAGATTTACTTAGGAGGTTTATTAGAGTATGTGAATGGTCGATCACTTGTATAGCTGACCTGTAGTGTTGAACCTTGAAGGGTCTTGCTCTCCTTCTCTGATCAATGTTGACGCATCCTCCTTCTCACGTCAATTCTATCCGTCGACAAGCCTGATCCTCAATTTTGATCTAGGGTTTCAGAGAGCCAGATCAAAGGTGTCAACGGCTGAGCGTTTGGGCTTGGGAGGGGAATAAAGGGTCATGAGTCATGCGAAAAGGGATCAGGATAATGGCATAGATTGTGCTACAACTAAACATATGGCTTAGATAAATTAGTAGAATCCGACCATAGCATAATCGGGATTCTACAATTTTCTACAGGATTCTATGAGTTGGATCGCGACTCAACATGGATTCTACCTGATCTGGATTCATAGTGGGACTTGGATCGACATGCTTCCGTAGGGTCATGAAGTCGTAGGATTCTAGCAGTCGAGTCGGGATTCTGACTACCTTGAATAGTTGTGCTAATACAAAAGACGCTGCTCCCTCTAGTAAGAATATACATCTTCTAAGTTTAAAATAAAATTAGGAGCACGCATAAAATGTTCCATTAAATCATTTCGCAACCTGCTTGTATTCAACTCGGACGCAATAAATATCAAACAAAATTTCTGAACTTAAGCCCGGCACACATATCAAATAGTGAAATTGATGAAAATAAATAGGTAACGTGTTCTAAAATAATTAAAGGACAAGCAAACAATGAAAAATAGCCGCTAATTAGTGAAGAGAAAGGTGTTGAACAAATATAAAAGTTTGTTATAAATAGGTGAGGACTCTCGATTCTCATCTCCGCAACGCACATATGGATTCGCACACGAACAGACCAAAGTGTACCCTCCATGCCGAGAGTGATACATCGCAACTCACGTTGAACAAGCTCGGGCCAGAAGCGCGGTATGCAAGCAATTCGACGGGGGCTTTTGTTCATCCGAAACCCCACACGCCCGGGACGGACTCTGTCAGGGCGCGCAGCTGCTATGGGCTACCCTAGGTTGACCTAATTGCCCCTAGAGCCTCGTACGTCGCTGCCATAAAAAACGGAGAACAACGACGAATAAGAAAAAAGATAAATGAGGGAGAGATAAAAAGATAAAGGGAAAAAATAGTATAGTGATTGTCCAATTGTGTGTTGTTCAATCGATCGTCACCCCTTAGGTATATAAGAGGCGGATGCAAGAAAAAGTCTTATGTTTACGTCCAAAACCCTAATTTGGGTTCAATTAGGATAGTTTGGTCCAAAACTTTCAAAAACAGTTCGGTCCAAAAATTGTTGCACCTTGCGGGTTGTTTTTGGACAGTAAATGATCTCAGATCAAAATCGCATAAAAGGCAAATTTAACCGTTGGGTCAAACTCAGTGGTTTGGCACAGTCGGGCAACACGTTGTGTGTCCTTGTCTTTTGGTATTTTCTTACTTCAAGTGAGGCTCCGTTTGTGTATGTTCTCCTCCTTGACGACACACTGACACCACATGCCACGTGGGAGGATGAACAGAGGGCCAGGTGGACCGCCACGTCTTTTAGAGTTAAATACATTATGGGTGCTTTAAATAATCTAGCGCGGTCATTTTAATGCTTAAAGTTGTAAAATACATGAAACCGATGATATAACTTGTTCTATTCTGCAAATACGGTGCCTCCGTACGTATTCGGGTGTATACCATGCCTGTGTGGTGTGCCAGCGAGGTGTTGGCCCACACGTAAGTGGCAGCCAGCCGGTGAGGTGCTGGATGGCTTGCGCATGAGTTTTGTTTCATTACCCCTCGCATATTTTAATTAATTATGTAGGAAAAGACAAACGTAAGTCCCACATATCAGTATGATTAAATTCTTTAAATTTCCTAAACACTAGCCACCAGGCCGAACAATACTTTGTGACCAACTGTTCCTTAGAAACTATATAGCTCTTCTACCTTTCGCTATGCAATTCCCTTCCACATTATTTACTCTCCTTTTTAAGTTACCGTTTAGTTTTTATGATATGTACATTTCCTCATATAAAAATATAATAATTATCAATATGTTATTATTGTCTATCTAAATATTTATTCTATTATTATTATTGTGTATTTTAAATAGGTAAAGATGATTTTTTTTTAAATTTATGTGGATATAAACAGTTCAACGTATATCTTCAAATATTGTAAAAACAATATCTTCAGTCAGGACCATAAGCACGTACAATTAGTTTGTATCTTCATTGTATTTTTAGAATTCATCATTATTAAAAATTGACAAAACTGTATTATGAAAACTGTTCAACATGTATCAAAAATCATTGTGTAAAATGTTATATAAATGTGTTAAATCACGTTAAACGTGTTTGTAGAAATGTAAGAACAAAGTAATTTTTTAGTACAGTTGAACATTATTTTGAAATAGATGTTGTCTAGTTTTTGAATGCATGACGGACATTTTTCAAAAAATGTTTTCAATTTCTTAATACACCTATTTTTTTAAAGATATGTTGACCATGTTTTTCAAATGCACTAACACTTCCTTTTAATTTATGGTAGTTGTAATATTTCTTACATTTCTTTTCTCTAATGGAAATGTTATAAACATGAAAAAAGAAACATGTACGGGCCCATAAGAGTGCCATATATTAAATAAATATATATTAGAAACGCTTGAAGAGGTAAGTAGCGACGTGATATATAGTGTCTAGCTAAAATATGTTCACTAACTAGAGTCTAACCTGGTGGTCATATTGGGCGGGCTGTACAAATCGCGACCCACTGTCAGCCAATGACAGTTGTAAAAATATGAGGGGTTTTCTATAAAATTCCTCATGCGTGGGACATCCATCGCTCACCCACTGCCAGCCAATGACAAGTGGGCCAATGCCAAGCTAGCATGCCACACATGCAGAACATACACCCGGATAAGTACACGAGGCACTGTATTTGTACCATGGGACAAGTTATTGCATCAATTTTGTGTATTTTACAACTTTGGGCACCAAAGTGACCGTGCAGGACAAGTTAAGGCACCCGCAGTGTATTTAACTCCTTTTTTAGCATGAATCTAGATTCAAAGGTTTTTTTAACACGAATCTATATCCAAAGTTTTTTTTAGCACACATTTAGATTCAAGTTGTTAGATAAGTGTGAGCCATTTTTTTTCAAAAAGAGGGAACCACTCGCTGAATGGTAACTTAATGTTTTCTTTAAATTATCTAAAAAAATATCTTGTTGACCATCAATGAGATGTCTGGAAGTGTGAGTATAAGATACTGCAGCGTGCCACTCTTAGGCCTTGTTTGTTTCAAGATTTCAGCTTTGGGAGACAGCTTAGTACCTGGAGAATTTGAAGTTGAAACAAACATCTACTTTAAAACAATTTTGGAATCACAACCCAAAGCTAACTTGGGCTATTTTCAGTATAACAGCCCAAAGCACATCTCGGGGTGCTTCACAGGCAACGCTATTTCCCTCCCCCTCCCCCTGTCCTTAACGTTTGGTCGTAATTATGTCATAAATGCCACCGTATCAACGACCTATCTTCCGTTTCACCCCTCCTCCTGAAATAGAGCATTTCACCAGCTCATGGCCGTTTCCACAGCTGCATTGCCAAATAGTCAACTTTCACTATAACAACTTTTCCTCAGCACAACAACTTTGCTAGCATAGCAAGTCCACGGTTGGATTTTTCGAAGTTGCAATCCAAACAAGCTGGGCCTTACTGGTATATCTATGTTACCATAACTTTTAGTGGCGTTTCTTAGTAGTGTTCCTATAGTGACTTAGCGCCAAAAAACTATGAATATGTCACGAAGAGGGGAAATTAACGAGAAAACCAAGCAAAAGAAACATAGGTTGAATCTTTTGTTATGTAACAAGCACAAATCCTGAAATGTGCCATCATATTTTGACACAAATGCCATCCTCCATGACCCATATCTCACTTTGCTCATTTCTGTAAGCTCGAGAGATCAACCATGAGTCATGGCTAACCAAGACCACACACACTTGAAACTCATCTAGAGATCTCGCCAAGGCACCGATACTCTGAATGCCAAAGTGATTTGCCGTCTCATCCAACAGGAGAACATGAGGACATGACATCGACATTGAAGCGGTCATGATGTGGGCCTTCTAAGAGCATCTCTAACAAAAGCCCAAAATGCTTTAACTCCTCAAAATATCCTCTTTGAGGATTTAAAACTTTCTACCCAAATCCTAAATACGTTTAACTCCTCCAAAATTTGAGGAGAAGTGCCCCTCCATCCTCAAATTTGAGCAACCCAAATCGATTCTCGGTAAAAGACTCTCTCTCTCTCTCTCTCTCTCTCTCTCTCTCGATTTTTCTTAAGGCGTTAAGTTTTAGGGGTACAGTTAGCTCCACATTTTTTTAACTCCTCGGATTTGAGGAGTTAAAAAAGGCTGAGGAGGCGTTTAGGGAGGAACATGTAACTTCTTTGGAGAGGACCCCTTTTGGTCAGGCTAACCAAGTTGCTAACGAGATTTCTGGAAATTTTGGTCTATATGAAGTTATGAACTGAAACTCGCCATCTTTGTGATCTGAAACTCGACCCGTGTGACTGCAGCAGTCCAAGTTCAATGTCGAGATTCCGCACCCATTAAACAATGTATACGTTATCAATAACAAAGCCTTTCCTAAACAAAATCCATATGTGGCTCTACTCAACCCATATCAGGCTATACTCATTCCCGCATACTCAACAAATCAACTACACATCGTGCCTAAGAAAAGCAACGTCTCCCTGGAATCTATCTAGCGCATCTGCCAAAACATCAATGATTTGCATATCTAAGTGGTTTGTTGGCTCATCCAGCAGGGGAATGTGAGGACGCGACATAGATATTGAAGTTACATATATGGTGCAAACTAGAATAGCCTTATATCGACTCAATGAGCTGTGATACAGCCAAACAAAAGGTGTCCCAAACAAATGCACTTCCAACATGTGCCTGGCTTCAACTTATCCTCATCCCACGCTATAAAATTATCATTTTTACACCAAGTTAGGCAATGCCCCCTACAAACATTATATCAAGATATCCAATAGACATTTCTGCTCTAGAAGCCTCCAGGGTAATATAAAAATATACTCAAATGAATATTAAACAATATATAATCACTATAATACATGTAAACGTGACATAAATTATTTTTAGGGGATCTGGTTCCATGTTATTTTATATGCTTAGATATGAAGTAATAAAAATCATTGTAATCACGTAAACTATATTTTCAAAATACAATATAATTCCTATAAACAAAATACATTTCTATTTTATCAAAGCTATACTTGTAGTGATAGAAATTAAACCATACAACATGGAACACTATGTTTTAATAATAGCAATACATCGATGTAGTTAATTTGCTCTTGTCGTTGAACCGGATGTATAGATGTATTTTAGTGTTAGATACATCCGTTTGAGCAACAACTAATAAGGGTCGAAGGAAGTACATACAATTTGAAACACATTGTTCAAATCGTATGCTAATTGTGTTGATAGAAAAGGCACTACTCCTTGTAACAATATAAGCCTTTTCAGAGTTTCATGCAAATTTTAGGAACTTTGGTAAAATATCTATAGTAGTGTTGGTAAATCATTTTTATAACTTGTATTCAACCTAGATGCAATCAACATTCCTCGAGAACAATAAGACAAAAGTTGATAACCTATTTAATCAATCTATTATTATGATTTTGAAGGGAAATGAGTAGGAACAACATATACAAAAATTATGGTTTGACATGTTTTAAAATACTGAAACATGTTACTAATTAGTGGAAAAAGTTTTGAACAAATAAAAAAGTTTAATATAAACAAAAAATGAATTTATAATTGAGTAAAGTAGTGGCTAAAGTTCTCTAGAAATGTCTTTCCCTGCTAACCATGATAGAATAGAGTTTTAGAACGATGGAGCAACAACTTTACATTCAGGTGCTAGATAAAATATAATCTCTAGTTTCAGCAGGAGTGACCTTGTTGTAATACACACAATAGAGTGTGCAAATATGTTTTGCACTGTGAGGTCATGGCGGATTATATTTATTGCAGCCATTAGTTCATGTAGGAGGTGTTTGGGAGACTACATTAAGCCCAACCAGAATCACGTGATGCAAAAACTGAACGTTCGGTTGCTTGGGTTGCATGTGTTTCCTGGGTTGCACGAACCTTAAAGCAATTCAGGGCCAAGCTGAGCGGGAACAACCGAATTGCCCATTTTTTGAGAGTCAAGCTCGCGAGAACCACGCGTGCCTCTCGCCTGCAAGTGTTGGAAGCACGGAAGATGAACCTATCTCTCGTCATTGCCCACTCCGCATTTACACCACAATCCATCTCTCTATCTGTTCCTATCACTATTGGGAAAAGGCTTATAGGTGGGCCCAAATCAGTGGCAGGCAGGGTTAGGGACCCGCCATTGTTTTTTTTTAAATTAGAAGTGACGGGTGAAAAAAAAACACCTGTCACTGCTCGGTACACAACAGTGGCGAGCCTTATTTCATACCATCCACTCATAACCTCTTCCTAAAATTGCCCGAGGGATGAATGAAGCAGTGTCGGGCAGGTACCAAGTACCTACAATTGGTTTGTCATGCATCAATGGCGGGAAAATAACATGTCACACAAACCGTGCCTATATTTTTCAAAATTTCCAAAAGTTTGCAGTGATGGGCGATATCGGCCGCCCGCCAAACATGTCTTATGTTTGATTAATCCTTGAAATATCAAATTTACTAATCTCATAATAGTCTGAAATTTGACCTTGGGACTTCCAATGGTGTGAGTTAATCATGGATTTTTTAAGTTGGAATGCTTTAAAAAAATAATTTGTGTGTGGAAGGCGGCACTTTCCGTTCAAAATGGTGATAGTTCATGGGAGAGTGTTTAGTTTGTACACAAAGTGCATCAAGTTTTTCCCATAAGGCTGTCAAATTTTTACTATGCCATATAGGGGTATTAAGATACCATGCCAGGTTTGATCCCTTTCCGAGCTTGTTTGCACGGTCAAAGTTTTTTTTTTCTTTTTTTAGCAGTCAAAAAATCAATTAATGCCTCGAAAATAGCAGACCAACTAAAAAAAGTGGCCAAATTTGAGCATGGCGCTATGGATGGTGTTTATTAATCATAGAAAAAGTTTGAAGTTCAAATGATTTTTAAAAATTGACTTCAGTGTGGCAGACTTTGGTTTTCCGTTCGAAATCCTGGCACTCCAGTGCACCATTTTTTCCCAACCTCTCTCAAATTTTTACCACACCCTACATCGGTCCAATGAAGACACCATGCCAAGTTTCAGCCCTTTCGAACTCGTTTGCACGCCGCTTCCTACCGAAGAGCGTTTTGTTCTTTTTATTGACCGAAAAATCAGTTAATGCCTCGAAAATAGCAGAGCAACTAGAAAAGTAGCAACATTTGAGACTGGGGCTTTGGATGGTGTGTATTAATCATAGAAAATGTTTGAAGTTCAAATGATTTAAAAAGCTTCAGTGTGGCAGGCTGTGTTTTTTCGGTCCGAAACCCTTCACACTTCGATGAAGAGTGTTCAACTTGTACATGAGGTGCATCAAGTTTTTGCCGTAACTCTTTAAAAAAATTCACCACACCCTACGTGGGTCCAATGAAGAGATCAAACTTCATCCCTTTCGGAGCTCGTTTGCACTATATTTCTTACCGAAGAGTGTTCTACTCTATTTAGTGGCCGAAAACTCAGTTGATGTGGTGTGGGCCGCTGAGCCATCAGCAATGACCGACGACAAGGCCATGGCAGCAACATGACAGCTGCTAGCCCTCCGCTTTGTCCGGCTGGCGGCAAGTCGGCGAGGAAGTTGACAGAGGCCGGGAAGGCCCTCACCGAGACAATGATGAAGAGGAAGAAGGTGTCCACACTGACGCCCCCACCTCGTTCGATGTTGTAGCACTTCTCCGACCACCCCTTCCTCTCCACCTTTGGCACGTTCAGCCGTCGTAGCCGCGACCGAGGCCCATGACAACCAAGTGGGTGGCGGCGGGATGGGAGAGGAGGCGAAATGAGGATGGGGAACTTTTACTCCGCGAGCGGTCAGTCGAGAATATTTAGGCACGGCTGCCGCGAGCGGTCAATCTACTAGTAACAGTTTTTGAGGTTCAGTTAGTTGCTGGTTAGAGAAGTAAAATTAGATTTATCCTCCTCTAACCAAACCGACGGGGACAGTCTTCTGTGCAAAAAAAAAAAAAAAAAAGAGGTCAGTAACACTGACTGCCTTCGGTGATTAAATGCACAAGTGCCGGCCCAGGGTGAAAATTTCCACATGAGGCTCTTGATCTCGATCCAGCTAGCCATTTATCATACTGCTTGTTAAAAAAGTCGCTAACGTCGACGAGAGTAACTGCCAGGAAACTAACCTGAACATGCATCAGTCTGCTGATGAGACCGCACACGATCGATATGCTCCACGGCCGTGTGAACTTTGGAGCTACTAGATCAGTAGATCACCAATAGACCACGTCGGCCACCCCCTATATTTACCGGCTCGTAGTACGTACATGTGGCGTCCGTGTGTCGGTGCTGCAACGCTCTGACTTTTGCTCGGCCGGCGTACTTTTCGACGCTTGTAGCTTTGCTTGACGCCACTTCGGCTTAACTGGAAATGGTTGACCTGTGTGTGATGAATTTGTTTTATAGTACAAGGATAGGTCAAACTCAGTGGTTTGCCACCGTAGGGCAACACGTTGTGTGTCCTTGCCTTTTGGTATTTTCTTACTTCAGGTGAGGTCTTGTTGCGTATGTCCTCTTCCTTGCCGACACCCTGACACCACGTACCATGTGGGAGGATGAACAGAGGGCCAGGTGAACTGCCACGTTAATCTGGATTCAAGTTTTTCACGAACGAGAGTCTTGCCTCAGTGGTTGCACATGAAGTTGTGGAGCCTAACGATCTGAGTTAAATTTCTAGAATTGACAAGTGATGTACATGGATTTTCCCCATTTATTGAGGAAGCTTGGTGTGTGGTGGAACCACTCATCAAGAAATATCTTGATACTCAATAAAAAAAATTTGAGGACCATGTTTATCTTGGTACTCATATTAAAATGGTTGTATGCATCCCTAGTTGGTGCAGAAGGCTGCTGGAAAGTGAAAATCTCTCTCATTTTTAAGGTTGCTTTGTGAGTGTACATCGAAGACCGCTCCTCGCATCGCCGCCTCCTCCGAGGCGACCAGGCGAAACCTTTACAACCCTATCGCTGCCCCAAACCCGCATGCTCCCATCCCTCGTCGCCCCCCCCCCCTCCTGAGGCTGCTGCCGGACAAGGCCGGTCACCGCTGGTGAAGGGGGCGGCGGGGATCTAGTGCCTCTCGGCTCCTAGCGTGATGGTTAGGAGGGAGGCCATCGTCGTCTGGTATCAGGGGCACTCTCCCACGTCCTGCATCTGGGCGACGAAGGGCCAAACCTCGTTGGGCGCCCTCCTTTCGTGTATATATATGAAGATGACGTATATGCCGGCGGCTAGTGTTCAAGCAGTATACGTATATGCCGGCGGCTAGCACTACTAGGGAAAACCTTATACACAGAATGTTACCAGTAGCGCTGTACAAAATAAAACGCTACTGCTACTTGGTAGCAGCGCGCGTAAATAAACCGCGCTACTGCTATGACTTTAGCAGTAGCGCGTACAAGTGAAAAGCGCTGCTGCTATGTTTGAACTGGGCGCACATGGCTAGCCCAACCTAGCGATAGCGCAGATATCGCCCGGTGGTTATGCTACTCTCCTTAGCTGTAGCGCCCTTACGTGTAAGGCGCTGCTGCTAACGGAAATAAAATAAAGTGAAAAACAGGTAGAAAAGTAAATGAAAATTAAAGAAATAAAAAAGAAGAAAGGAAAAAATAAAATGTAAAGAAAAATAAAAGAAAAAGGGGAAAAAGGAGAAAGGAATAGCAGTAGCGGGTTTCAGGAAACGCGCTGTAGCTAACTTAGCTATAGCGCGTGTCGGAAACGCGCTACCGTTACGTTTCACTTAAACAACGGTTTCCCCCGCCCCCGGCCACCACACTTCTTCCCCAAATCCCTCGCCCTCGCCGCCGTCTCCCCAATTCGTCGTCGCCCCACTTCGCCGCCGTCTCCTGCCGGTGTGGACGCCCGCAACCTCACCGTCTCCCCCCGAGGCCGCCGTCATCCTCACCGCCGCCGCCCGAGGCCGCCCTCAGCCTCACCGCCGCCGCCCGAGGCCTCCCTCGACGTCACTGTCGGCGCCCTCCACCTCACCGCCGCCCAAGCCCGCCCAGGACCGCCGTTGCCCGTGCCCGAGCCCGCCCTCTCCGCCCCTGCCTCCGTCACCGAGCACCTCCCTGCCACCGTCTCTCCCCTCTCTGAAAGTCCCCCACCCCTCCCCCCGACTCCCCTCTCTCTACATTTTAGAGAAAAAATTAGTAGAGCAAAAGTTTGTTTATAGCAAAAAATTTAGTTTAGAGCAAAGGATGTTAAGTAGTAGATGTTAGAGCAAAAATTAGTTTAGAGCAAAAAATTTGGTTTACAACAAAAGTTAGTTAGGGCAGTAGGGTTTAATTAGGGTAGATGCTGCTTGTATAGTATATAGTGATACTAGTAGATGTTAATTAGGTTAGGGCAATGGTGGTACCAGTAGATGTTAATTAGATGTTTTTCAGTTAGGGCACTAGAGTTTTGCTAGGTTAATTAGGTTAGTAGTGCTGCTAGTAGTAGTGGTACAGTAGGTTAATTAGGTGATGTTAAATGAATAACCTAAATGAATGAAATTAGTAGTTAACTGAATTTTTTTTCCTTTCATCATTATAGAGCACTAAAGTTAACTGAATTTTGTTCTATTAGTAGTTAAATGAATTTTCTTCTACACTTTGTTTTTGAATTAGCTTGTGAAATTTGGACATGTGGTTGCTCGTGTATATTTGGACATGTGTTGCGGTGTCGAAGAGGGATATTTGAACACTGTTTCCAGGGAATGATGCTGAGTGGCCTATGTTTTGCCGGAATGTTGATTCATTTCTATTCCGGTAAATTTCAGGTTCTCGATTTTTCCACTTTTTAGCAAAAGTCATGCCGAAATTTTTCGTGAATTTCGGCATGACTTGTGCTACAAACTAGGACATATCGAGTGCCCGGGATTTGCCGCACCAGGAAGGAGTCAACATTCCTGCAAAACAATAGGCCTTTTTATGTCATTATTCATTTTATTAGGTCTAGAATTAATTGACTAGATTTAATCATAGGAAACATGGCTAGCAACGATGAAGGACAGGGTTCTCGTGATTGCGACGACGTCTACCGGGCGGCAGATGAATTTTTTAGCCTTACCGACGATCAACCGATGTTGTTGCTGGGCCCACCGGTGGCATCGGGGACTGAGACCGACACGCAGACCGGTGCTGAGACTGAGACCGGCGCTGAGACTCAGACCGGCATCGATATCGTGGCCGAGATCGAGACCGTGCTGCCTCCTCGAACGGAGCGGTGTAGAACCGAAGCAAAGAGGCAACGGCTTCCTAACAAACTCAGGACTACTAGACTGGTGGTCACGGAGGTGGACGATGGCATTTTTGAGCCAAAGGCGCCCGAGGAAGCGCATCGATGCTACGGCAATCAAATAGGCTGCATCGTACGGACAACTACCACCATCAACGATGAGAAACTACAGAAAGATAGGAAATATGAGGAGCTCCCTCCTAAAGAAGTTTCACCAGATATTCTTGTTCCCGGGCCGGAATGAGAAGGATTATGAAGATCCAGACGAGGACCCGGCAATGAAGAAGATAAACAAACACGCCATGACCAAGTTTAGCGACGCGTTGGCCGCCTGGAAAACTCGAGTGAAAGCAATGATCCTCGACAAGAAGGAACCCTACTCCGAGATTGTAAAGGATAATCCGACAATAATGGAAGAGCAGCTTGAAATATTCAAGGAGGTTTGCGAGGCCGAAGCTGCCAAAAAAAGTCTAAGTACATGAAGGGGCTTCAAGAGAAGAACATTGGGAGCCACCACCTCGGAAGCCGTGGTTACGGCGGAAAGAGGTCCAAATGGGCCAAGGAGGACGCGGAAACCGCGATTCTAGGCATCCCAGACCCCTTGGCGGATTTCACCGTCCTGCAGGAGCGTGACGTCCTCAGGGCCCGGCACCGTTGGGACCCAGTGAAGAAGGTTTACGAGACAACACCGGTCATTACGGAGTTCATGAGACTGCTGGTAGTTTTAGTTTATGATCAATTCGACTGCACACGTTAGTCATATTTGTAAACGATCCTTGTGCCTTTTGCAGAGAGAGCAGCACCGGATTGCGGCCGAAAGCGACTCGCCGTCTGAGGCATTAGCGAGGCCCAAGTGGGACACTCCATTCAACCTGGCGTTGAACATATTGAAAAGACAACCGGTGGATACTCGACCGTCGTATGGACACCTGCACGGTGTTGGAGACGGTGCCACGTGGAAGAAGTACTACCGTGAGACCACGAAGGAGAGAAAGGAAAGACGGAGGTTAACTGAAGAAAACATCGACAAGAAGGTTGAGATTGCGGTTGAGAAGAAATCATCTCGCATAACGATCGAATAACGGTAGCTGCCGCAAAACAGGTGGTTGCAGATTTGTCTACTTCCTTGGTGACGCGCGTTTTCACTTGGACAAGGCAAAATCCAGAAAAAAATGCAGAGGACTTTCCCCTTGCTGACTTCTTGGGGAGCAACTCGACTAGCTTTGCACCAGCACCTGCTCTCGCACCGGCTCCCGCATCTGCTCCTGCACCGGCTCCCGCACCTGCTCCTGCACCGGCTCCCGCACCGGCTCCCGCACCGACTCCCGCACCGGACGTGCTCGGGGGTGCCTCGTCTTTGGCTGAGCTCGACGCCCTCACGATATCTGTCACACCGCTCCCCTTCAATATAAATGTATAATCTCCCGTTTTCGTTGCCTTTCGGATGTCTGACGTCGCAGACTTTTCTTTGCAGGCCGACGAAACCCCGTGCACCATATTGTACACCATCGGTGACCAGAAGGTGGACGTGGGGAAGGCGACGATAATGGAGCCGAAGGAACCATTGTTCCACAGCCGGCCGATCCCCCCAAACGTCTTCAAGGTTTCCGTGGCCAGTGTCAAACCGGGCCACGAGAATTTGCCTCCTCTAATACTAGTGGGGGATGACGACAAGACCCCGCGGCGGCTTGGTGATTGTTGCAATGGGTGGGTCCTGTTGTGGCCAAAGAGTCTGCCTCGTCTGGAGGCGGCCGAGAGCACACCCACGAGCACGCAGCCTCAGCAAGGTATGAACATCAACACGCCACCTACCCAATTAGCGTCGGGTGTCGGGTTGGGTGATAGCGGACGGGGTAAGGAGGAGGCTCCATTAGTCGCTAATGACGTCGCCATGGATGAGGATGAGGATGACGATGGCGCTGAACAGTATGTCTATATTGGTGCCTCCTCAGGGTTTGAGCGTCATGAGTCGGTGCCTGAATTACCATCTCAACGTATTATGGACGACCTTCCGGTAGTAAAGAAGTCTAGGAAGAGAGCGAGGAAAGGCAAACAAGTTGATTCTATGATCGAGCCGCCTCAGCAGCCTCAACTTCAGGACCGTAGAGATATCCCCGATGCGGATAAATGGCATATCCCCGGTCAACCAATCCTACCTGCAACAGCGCTACGGACCAGATTCGGCGATCTAAGGAGACTTCATGATGATGTGCTGCGGGTAGAGAAAGGCCACATCGCCTCGAAAGATCCAGGATACCCATTCTACGTGGTTAACGTTCCCGGCAAATGTCGTACGTCGACAGCTTCCCCGCGGACAAGTTCTTCCTCCGATTCGATTACATATTCGACATGTTTCACGTAAAGAAGCTGGATTTTACGTTTGTCCGCCTTTATGCCTTGCACATGAACTACATCATCGGGGTTGAGCAGATATCTCATATCTGTGTCGCTGACCCGTACTACATGCACGAGGGCTTCTTGGGAGTCTGCGCAAAGCACGGTGAATACGCAAGGGATTACATCGTCAGTTTCATGCTCGCCAATAAGGACAAGGAGGCGATTCTCGTGCCTTATCATCCCGTGTAAGTCATCCGCGCTACTATCCTTCCTTCGATTTCAATAATTCATTTGCACGGTGGAGGCTAATTAATTTGAGGTGTACTTATTTTTGCAGATGGGCGGCGCGCCGTCCTCATCATCCTCTACCCCCGATTCTTCCACGCTCTTTACTTGGACTCGTCGAAGAACATTCACAAAAAGGATTACACCCACATCAAAGATGTTCTCGGCAGTGCTATGTTTTACTACCAAGCAAGGGGTGGAGAGGTTAGGGACAAGAAGAGAAGGGGCGGCAGGGTCACCTTCAGCCATAAGACCGACTTCTGCTGCATCCAACAACCGAACGATTCTCTTAATGATGGATTCTATGTCCTACACCACATGCTGGAGTACAGACGGGATCACCAGAACCTTCGCATGTCACCTAGATCTGGCGATGCCCATATTCTGCAATGGGCAAAGGACATAGGAGATATCGAGGATCATTGACTTCGAGCTGAGTTCTATAACATCCAGCGCAAACTTGCCCAAATCATCATGAAGGAGGTCGTCAGAAAAACAGGGATGTTCTACGGAGAAGGACAAATGTCGCGGGAAGACGTCCGAACATGGATAGCCTCTCAGCGTCTCGACATGAAGCCTTTCACTAAGCTCGAGGACTATCTCCCTGACATGGATGGATGGCACGACATGGTGGAGTGATTGTCGATATATGACAATGTGTCCGATTAGTCCATACTTTCTGTATGACAGAATTTTGAGTTATGCATGGTGAAACTTTATTTGTGATGTAATTAAACTGTCCTCCTCCTCGACTAGCGAAAATCACTCTAGTTAGGGCATTTTGGGTACGATGAACTTTGTTATTTATGCATATGATATGTTGTTTCTATTTTTGCCAAGTTTGCCTCTTTCTGTTGCTCAACTATATATGTTGCATATCATCGACTCATGTGACGATGCAGGTGCATAGATCATAGATGGCGAAGAAGTGCTATGCCAGGAGTATATATACGACAAATGGTCGGAATGTCAGGCCAGGTGTACCGGTTTCCGGTTTCCGAGCGACAGGCAATAGTTAGTTTAGGTTCACGCTAATGCGAGAGAGGGATATGAACTCATGTACTCAAAGTGATAGCTCTTCTCGCGTATATCATTGTTTAGATGGATGACGATGTATTTGCAAGTAATCGAGACTTGTATCGCTATTTTCAGGATGATGACGAGAGACCACTTTGTGTTGGATGATGATTACGATGATGACATGATTTGATGAGACTAATTGTATGTATATGCTATGATTACATTTGTATGTGTATGATATGCTAATGATTATTGTATAAAGCCTATTCAAATACAAAACAAATATGCAGGGAAAAAAACTAATAAAACTAGTAGTAGTGAGGGGGGGAAATTTAGCAGTAGCGCCGCCTTACCAGTAGCGCTTCCCTGTAAACAGCGCTGCAGATAATATCAGCAGCGCCCTTTTCTAAAGAGCGCTACGGCTATTCATGTATAGCAGTAGCGTGGGACAACAGGCGCTACTGCTATACGTTAGCTGTAGCGCCTTATAGTAGCGCCGGTACCCGCGCTACTGAGAGGCCCAAAACCCGCGCTGCTGCTAGGCTTTTCCCTAGTAGTGTAGGGTTGAAGTTGTATATGTAGGAGGCCTCCTCGGGTCTCCTCTAATGATTTAGCCCTTCCACCTTGATCCAAGGGTTGTAGATGATCCAAATCCAATCTCAATACCTCTCTTGGTGGCCAAGGAAGATGCGGGAACAAACAGGGACTAACTCCGCCAAGAATTGTGTCAGATCTAATTGCTTTCTAGGCCTGGTACGACCACCGATACGACCATTCGCGGTCGTACCGAGCGTCGTCTTTTGCTATGGACCTTCTTTTTAGTAAAATGGCCGGCATTTCTTCATATGAACTCCATTTTGACATTCTTGCAAATTTCTTCATATGAACTCCATTTTGACATTCTTGGGATCGTTGAATTTGCAAGAACGAAGTCGATGCACCTGTAGTGTTGGATCTTTAATTTGAGCACTTTAAACAATGTAATTTGACACTCCAAAATGCCTATGTCTGGTTCCTGGAGGTCCTCCTTATGGATCTCAACCTTGGCATTGTCATCATGCTTGGTCTAATCAGACGACTATGCATGCTGCAGTCAGAGGGCTAGAAAGGTGACCGGTCGAGGCTTTCACCATCGACCGCCGCCTAGTGTTCCCATAAAATTATTATTTTTACACCAAGTTTGAAAAATATCCCCTAAAAACTTAATATCATGATATCAAATAGAGCCATGCTCTAGTACCTTCCAGCAAAATATAAAATACTCAAACAAAAATAAACACTATATACAGGCTATAATACATGTCAAAGCGGCATAAATTAGTTTTGAGGAATGTGATTCCATCTCTTTTAGTTTGTTTGGGTCTGGAGAGATTTTTAATTTAGTTACTGTAAACGCTTAACCTATGATTCAACATCTAATAGAATTTCTATAAACACACACACATATATATATATATATATATTAGCAAAACTATATTTGCATTAAATAGAAGGAACACTATAGTTCAATAGTATCAACACAACCCGTAAGTGAATTTGCTAGAAACAGTTTGAAACACATTGTTAATACAATCTCTATAACTAAATATAAGACATTTTCAGTTCAATTGAACTGCAAAAGCATCTTATATTTAGTTATAGATGTAGTATCATATACTAATAGTTGTGCTAATACCAAAAGACGCTGCTCCCTCTAGTAAGAATATATGTCATCTAAGTTTAAAATAAAATTAGGAGCACTTATAAATGTCCCATTAAATCATTTCGCAACCTGTTTGTATTCAACTCGCACGCAATAAATATAAAATAAATTTTCTGAATTTAAGCAAGGCAAACATATAAATAGTGAAATTTATGAGAATAAATAGGTGACTTGTTCTAAAATAATCTAAGGACAAGATAACAATGAAAAATAGCTGCTAATTAGTGAAGAGAAAAGTGTTGAACAAATATAAAAGTTTGTTATAAATAGGTAAGGGCTATTGATTCTCATCTCCGCGATGCACATATGGGATCGCACACAAGCACGTCTTTGTGTATCCTCCACGTCGAGGCTGATAGATCGCAACTCACGTTGAAGGAGACCTGGTAGGAAGCGCGGTATGCAAGCACAACGACGGGCGCTTTTGTTGATCCGAAACCCACACGCACTGGACGGACCCTGTCAGGGCGCACAGCTGCTATAGGCTGCCCTAGGTTCACCTAATTGCCCTAGGACCTCGTGGATCGCTGCCATCGAAGCCGAAGAACAACAACGAACAAGAAAGAGGATAAACGAGGGAGACATAAAGGGGCTGTTTGGATGGACGCCCCAGGCTGCCAAGCCAAAATTTTGGCGTTGACTGAGTATGTCGATGCCGTTTGGATCGAATCCTATTATTTGACGTGCTCAGGCCAGCCGCAGCTTCCTAGTTTAATTATTCGCCAACGATCGGCCAGGGCGCGGGCGGCAGAAACCATCGCCAATATTTTGGCTCGCCAACATTGGCGGGGCTAGTGTGGGCACTATCCAAACAGCCCCAAAAAGACAAAGGAAAAAAATAGTAGATTGATTGTCCGATTGTGTGTTGTTCAATGGACCGTCACCCCTTAGGTATATAAGAGGCGGATAGACTTTTAGTGCAATAAAAGTCTTAGATTTACGCCCAAAACCCTAATTTGGGTTCAATTCAGATGGTTTGGTCTGAACTTTCCAAAATAGTTCGGTCCAAAAATTAGCTACACCGGCCGTTTTTCGGCAGTAAACGATCTCAGATCAAAATCGCATAAAAGGCAAATTTAACCATTTTGATGAGAATATGAATATGTTGCATTGAAATTCTCACTTCGCCAATACCGGTATTCAAAGTTGCGCCTAGGGGGCTATCTTGGCTTCTTTGCATGATTTGACCGATAAGCATTCTTCTCTGCACTTTTTTTTGATATTTATCTAATAGCTCATCGAAGGTGACTTTCGATTTCTTACCCTTGTGCTTATTTCAGCCTTTGTTTTCTTTTTGGCTTTGCATGCACCAACCTTTTAATTTTCTCGCTCCCCCGCCAGTGCTTGATGTCTTCACTATAGCTTCGTTGGAATTCTCACTCTCAAGAATATCTTTGTTGCACACTTGAACAATTTCCTTACTTGAAAGCTTGATCCCATCATCCGTAGTATTTACCTTCTCATCTCTTAAGGAATAGGCTTGAAGAAACCGATGGCCGATTTCAATTATCTTTTATCAATGGCCAATTTAACTATTGGACAAAACATATCGTAATCCTCAACATTATGCTCGAAGGAATGGATCATGCAACTTACAATAGATTCATCCTTGGGTTGATGGCTTAACATGTGATCAATAATTCTAATTTAATTCTTTTTAGCAACAAATGAAATATTCGATTACACATGCTTGAATTGAACGTATACTTCTTATTTTCTAGCTGATCTTGCTGTAAGAACGATTTTGGAACTAAGCACATGAATGGTTCAGATTTGAAATCTCCCCATTCGGCTACTCCTTTCATTTCCCGGCTTGTAGTACATACATTTGGCGTCCATGCGTGCACCTGGTTGCTGGTGGATCGCTCGACTGACGAGTGTACTTTTCGACGGTGGTAGCTTGACGGCTATTCAAAACGTGGTTTGAGCGAACAGGAATGCGCGTTTGGCTTCAACGAAAAATGGTTGACCTATGATGAACTAACTTATATTATTGCAGGTCAAACTTTTGGTGCAATCAACCGGGCAACACGTCGTGTGTATTTTTGGGTTTGGCGATAATCGATAACCTTTTGTGGCTTCAGAATGGTCAGCGAAGAAGAACTGCAATCCATTTTAAATCTGGTGTTCGCATGAGCTCTATGTGACTCCAGTCTTCACTTATTCTTCATTTCGACGAGCTAGGGGAATCAACGGCGCTAAGAGAATCTCTAACTGATCTCTTATAACTAGTTAACTTCTCAAAGTTTTTCTTGAGAAGTTAACCGCACCTCGCTGATCCTTATTTGTTTGACCCAAAATTTCAAGGAGTTAACGCCAAATAAATGGCTTCGTCTCTTTCCCGTTCTTAAGCGAATAGTCTCACAACCCCCGCCCACAGGTTCCAACTCCCTTATGTGGCCGCCTCCTCTTGCTGTCACCGCCATCCAATTCGCCGCTACCATCGAAGACCCTGATTCCAGCGGGAATGGAGCCGTAGGACACCTCTGTAGCCTAGGAGGAATTGAAACACGTGTCGAGGGCTAAGCAAAGGAAGCGTATCACGACCAAAAAGTGGCGTGGTCTACCGAGCCATCAGCAATGGCCGGCGACAAGGCCATGGCAGTCGCATGACGACCGCTCACCCTTCGCTTTGTCCATGTAGCGACCAGACCTCAAACAGCCTGATCCCTGTGCATCAGTGTCATCCCTGGATCGGTAATGCTGACACACACAGTACTTGAGGATTTCTAATAGAGTAGCAATCATACACTTATTACATCGAATAGTCTCAAAAGAGAACTAATTACAATAATATGGCTTAAGGCCATCTAAAAACGATAACAGCGGAAAGCTTGGAAGATAAAGTGAGTCCATAAACTCCAACGGCATCACTGAGTGAAAGACAACAACCTATGGCACCTTACTCGTCGTCTGAAAAATCTGCAACATGAACATTGCAGCCCGAAACGGGTCAGCACATGGAATATAATGGCAATGTAACACATAGAGTAATGAGAAGAATAAATGCTATCACTACATGCATATTTGGCTGGTGGAAAGCTCTATGGTTACAGTTTTGCATAAAGCCAATTTTTCCCTACAACAAAGGAATAAATTTTAACTATCATGGTGGTTGTTAAACATTGAGAAGGTTCCTCCAACTCAATCCCAATTAAGCATCATCATTAACCCAATCAAATTATATTTAGAGTGATGAGATAAACAGGATAATCCAAGATCCAGATACTCAAGATGTTCATAATCGGGGACACGGCTAACCATGATTAGTTTATACACTCTGCAGAGGTTTGCGCACTTTTCCCCATAAGACTCGAATACATCCATGGTCGGAGATTCAAGACACAGTCTTTCTAAAGCATTAACTCTCTACTCTGGATAGACAGTACCACCTACAACCTACTACATCTGCTAGTCTACCTCTTCAAGAGCTTCACGCAACTTACTCAACTATGCCAGAGCCCATATTGGCTTGTGGCTGCACACGAAAGTTTCTAGCATGAATAATCTTATGATCCCTTTGAGTCTGGGTGGCGGACCGTAGGATGATCACACACGGGTACTCCGGGATATCCTTGGACAACACTGGATTCTCCAGGTGCCCTGACAACCACTGGGTACTCCAGGGTGCCTCAAGCAATCCACCCAGATGTGTATTGAAGTAGCCACCTTAAGTAAACCATTAATTAACAATACTCACATCTGTCATGAATCACTCGAACCAAACCGCATCTACAAGCATAGCATAGCAATATAAGCAACGTAGAAGTAACTCCCAAAGGTTTGATAATAAAAGGGCAATAGGTTCTACCTCATCATCTACTTCCCAGAACCCACATGTTAATCAGATCCTAATCATGCAATTGTTTGAGGATTGATCTAATGCAATAAAACTGGGTAGTAAAGAGGTATGATCAAACGGAGCTAAGAGCATCTCTACTCGATCTCTTATAAATGGTTAACTTCTCGTAGTTTTTTTTGTAAGGTGTTATGCCAAAAAAATGGCTTCTCTACCTCGTTCTTAAGCCAATAGTCTCACATCTCAGGAAAAATCCCCCCCCCTCCCAACTCCCTCCCGTGGCCGCCTCCTTTTACCGACGCCGCCGTCCAGTTCGCTGCTACCATAGGAGGCCCCGATTCAGGCGGGAATGGAGCCGCAGGACACCTCAGTAACCCCGTCGGAATCGACGCACGCGCCGTGGGCCGTGCGAAGGAAGCTTCTCGGGATGAAAAAGTGGCATGGGTCGCCGAGCTGTCAACAAAGGCCGGCGACATGGCCACGATAGTTGCATAAGACCGCTCACCCTCCGCTTAGTCCGGCTGGCGGCAAGCATGTGTGGAAGCCGATGGAGGCTGGGAAGTCCCTTACTGAGACAACGACGAAGACGAAGAAGGCGTCCACGCCGACGCCTCCTCCTCGTCTGGTGGCTTGTAGCACTTCTCCGGCCTCCCTTCCTCTCCACGTCGTAGCTGCGACGAAGGCCCATGACAACCAAATAGGCGGCAGTGGGGTAGAAGAGGAGGGGAAATGAGGGTGGAGAACTTTTACTCCGCGAGTGGTCAGTCAAGTATATTTAAGAGTCACCGCACCGCGAGCGGTCAATCTACTGACAGTTTTTGAGGTCCTGTCAGTTCCTGGTTAGAGAAGTAAAATTAGATTTATCCTCCTCTAACAGTTTATTATGGATCACTTAGAGATACCCTCGAGCGGTTAATCTTCGATGATGGCGAGCGGTCAATCTACTAATAGTTTATGAGGTTCGGTCAGTTCCTGGCTAGAGGGTAAAATTAGATTTATCCTCCTCTAACAGTTTATTTTGGATCGGTTAGAGATGCCCTCCACTCATGTCTGAACCAAACCAACATGGACAATCTTGTGCGCAAGTGAAAAGAAAATCGGCTCGCTTCAGTCATTGTAGTTGTCACTAGGTGATCTATGAAACTGAATGTAATTATTATTATTTTTGATGTTGCCATGATTGAGGATAAATAAATCCAAAATTTTCCAAAGAAAAAACAGTGACTAATCCATCCGTGATTAAATGCACAAGTGTGGGTTGAACGACTGACCGGAACATGGCGGAAATTTCCACATGAGGCTCATGATCTCAATCCAACTAGTCATTTATCATACTCCCTCTATTCCATAATGTGGTGCGCCCACACTTTTCAGGATTTAACTTTGATCATAAATTTAATCAACATGGACGACTGCGGTGAGAGTATGACAGATATCTTTGAATTCATATTCAAAAGAAGCTTTTAAAGGTATAATTTTTCAGTAAAATAATTTATGTATTACTGATCTAATTTACGATCAAAGTTGAATCTCGAAACATGTGGACGTACTGCATTATTGAATGGGGGAGTACTGGTTAAGCACGGCGCTAGCGTCGACGAGAGAAACTGCGAGGAAATTAGCATGAACATGGGATAAACACCGGCCTGCTGATGACACCGGACACGATCGATATGCTCCACGGCCGTGTGGACTTTGGAGCTAGCTAGTTCACCAATCGATCACGTCTTTCGCTCCGTTAATTTACCGGCTCGTAGTACGTACATGTGGTGTCCGTGTGTCGGTGCTGCAACGCTCTGACTTGCTCGGCCGGTGTACTTTTCGACGCTTGTAGCTTGCTTGACGCCCCTTTGGCTTAACTGGAAATGGTTGACCTGTGTGTGATGAATTAGTTTTATATAAGGATAGGTCAAACACAGTGGTTTGGCACAGTCGGGCAACACGTTGTGTGTCCTTGTCTTTTGGTATTTTCTTACTTCAGGTGAGGTTCTGTTTGCGTATGTCCTCCTCCTTGCCGACACCCTCACACCACGTGCCACATGGGAGGATGAACAGAGGGCCGGGTGGACCGCCACTTAATCTGTATCCAAGGTTTTTCTTTTCTTTTTGAGCCTGAATCTAGATCCATGCTTTTTTAACACAAATCTAGATCTTGAGTTGCTAGATAAGTGTGAGCCATTTTTTCTTCGAAAAGAGGGAACCACTAAGTGGTGACTTAATGTTTTCTTTAAATTGTTTAAAATATATCTTGTTGATCATCAATGAGATGTCTGGACGCGTGAGTGTAAGATACCGCAGCGTGCCACTCTTAGGCCTTGTTTGTTTCAGGCTTTCAGCTTTGGGAGACAGCTTCGGACAGGGAAAAGTTGAAACGGAAACACACAGCTATTTTAAAGCAGCTGTGGAATCACAAACCAAAGCTGGCTCATGCTAACTTCAGTGTAACAGCCCAAAGCACATCTCGACGTACTTCATAGCCAAACATGTTTCCTTGTCACCTTGTTCTAGAATTGACAAGTGATGTACATGGATTTTCCCCATTTATTGAGGAAGCTTGGTGTGTGGTGGAACCACTCATCAAGAAATATCTTGATACTCAATAAAAAAAATCTGAGGACCATGTTTATCTTGGTACTCATACTAAAATGGTTGTATGCATCCCTAGTTGGTGCAGAAGGCTGCTGTAAAGTGAAAATCTCTCTCATTTTTAAGGTTGCTTTGTGAGTGTACATCGAAGACCGCTCCTCGCGTCGCCGCCTCCTCCAGGCGACCGGGGCGAACCTTTACAACTCTATCGCTGCCCCAAACCCGCATGCTCCCATCCCTCGTCGCCCCCCCCCCCTCCTGAGGCTGCTGCCGGACAAGGCCGGTCACCGCTGGTGAAGGGGGCGGCAGGGATCTAGTGCCTCTCGGCTCCTAGCGTGATGGTTAGGAGGGAGGCCATCGTCGTCTGGTATCAGGGGCACTCTCCCACGTCCTGCATCTGGGCGACGAAGGGCCAAACCTCGTTGGGCGCCCTCCTTTCGTGTATATATATGGAGATGACGTATATGCCGGCGGCTAGTGTTCAAGCAGTATACGTATATGCCGGCGGCTAGCACTACTAGGGAAAACCTTATACACAGAATGTTACCAGTAGCGCTGTACAAAATAAAACGCTACTGCTACTTGGTAGCAGCGCGCGTAAATAAACCGCGCTACTGCTATGACTTTAGCAGTAGCGCGTACAAGTGAAAAGCGCTGCTGCTATGTTTGAACTGGGCGCACATGGCTAGCCCAACCTAGCAGTAGCGCGTATACTGGCCCAGTGCTACTGCTACTCTCCTTAGCTGTAGCGCCCTTACTTGTAAGGCGCTGCTGCTAACGGAAATAAAATAAAGTGAAAAACAAGTAGAAAAGTAAATGAAAATTAAAGAAATAAAAAAGAAGAAAGGAAAAAATAAAATGTAAAGAAAAATAAAAGAAAAAGGGGAAAAAGGAGAAAGGAATAGCAGTAGCGGGTTTCAGGAAACGCGCTGTAGCTAACTTAGCTATAGCGCGTGTCGGAAACGCGCTACCGTTACGTTTCACTTAAACAGCGGTTTCCCCCGCCCCGCCACCACACTTCTTCCCAAATCCCTCGCCCGCCGCCGTCTCCCCAATTTGTCGTCGCCCCCCTTGCCGCCGTCTGCCTGCCGGTGTGGACGCCCATAACCTCACTGTCTCCCCGAGGCCGCCGTCATCCTCACCGCCGCCGCCCGAGGCCGCCTCACCTCACCGCCGCCGCCCGAGGCCTCCTCGACGCCACCGCCGACGCCTCCACCTCACCGCCCGAGCCCGCCCAGGACCGCCGTTGCCCGTGCTCGAGCCCGCCCTCTCCGCCCCTGCCTCCGTCACCGAGCACCTCCTGCCACCGCTCTCCCTCTCTGAAGTCCCCACCCCTCCCCGACTCCCTCTCTCTACATTTTAGAGAAAAATTAGTAGAGCAAAAGTTTGTTTATAGCAAAAAATTTAGTTTAGAGCAAAGGATGTTAAGTAGTAGATGTTAGAGCAAAAATTAGTTTAGAGCAAAAAATTTGGTTTACAACAAAAGTTAGTTAGGGCAGTAGGGTTTAATTAGGGTAGATGCTGCTTGTATAGTATATAGTGATACTAGTAGATGTTAATTAGGTTAGGGCAATCATGGTACTAGTAGATGTTAATTAGATGTTTTTCAGTTAGGGCACTAGAGTTTTGCTATGTTAATTAGGTTAGTAGTGCTGCTAGTAGTAGTGGTACCATAGGTTAATAAGGTGATGTTAAATGAATAACCTAAATGAATGAAATTAGTAGTTAACTGAATTTTTTTCCTTTCATCATTATAGAGCACTAAAGTTAACTGAATTTTGTTTTATTAGTAGTTAAATGAATTTTCTTCTACACTTTGTTTTTGAATTAGCTTGTGAAATTTGGACATGTGGTTGCTCGTGTATATTTGGACATGTGTTATGTGTCGAAGAGGGATATTTGAACACTGCTTCCAGGGAATGATGTTGAGTGGTTTATGTTTTGCGGAATGTTGATTCATTTCTATTCGGTAAATTTCAGGTTCTCGATTTTTCCACTTTTTAGTTAAAAGTCATGCCGAAATTTTTCGTGAATTTCGGCATGACTTGTGCTACAAACTAGGACATATCGAGTGCCCGGGATTTGCCGCACCAGGAAGGAGTCAACATTCCTGCAAAACAATAGGCCTTTTTATGTCATTATTCATTTTATTAGGTCTAGAATTAATTGACTAGATTTAATCATAGGAAACATGGCTAGCAACGATGAAGGACAGGGTTCTGGTGATTGCGACGACGTCTACCGGGCGGCAGACGAATTTTTTAGCCTTACCGACGATCAACCGATGTTGTTGCTGGGCCCACCGGTGGCATCGGGGACTGAGACCGACACGCAGACCGGTGCTGAGACTGAGACCGGCGCTGAGACTCAGACCGGCATCGATACCGGCGCTGAGACTGAGACCGGTGCTGCCTCGGGGAACGGAGCCGGTGTAGAACCGAAAGCAAAGAGGCAACGGCTTCCTAACAAACTCAGGACTACTAGACTGGTGGTCACGGAGGTGGACGATGGCATTTTTGAGCCAAAGGCGCCCGAGGAAGCGCGTCGATGCTACGGCAATCAAATAGGCTGCATCGTACGGACAACTGCCACCATCAACGATGAGAAACTACACAAAGATAGGAAATATGAGGAGCTCCCTCCTAAAGAAGTTTCACCAGATATTCTTGTTCCCGGGCCGGAATGAGAAGGATTATGAAGATCCAGACGAGGACCCGGCAATGAAGAAGATAAACAAACACGCCATGACCAAGTTTAGCGACGCGTTGGCCGCCTGGAAAACTCGAGTGAAAGCAATGATCCTCGACAAGAAGGAACCCTACTCCGAGATTGTAAAGGATAATCGACAATAATGGAAGAGCAGCTTGAAATATTCAAGGAGGTTTGCGAGGCCGAAGCTGCCAAAAAAGTCTAAGTACATGAAGGGGCTTCAAGAGAAGAACATTGGGAGCCACCACCTCGGAAGCCGTGGTTACGGCGGAAAGAGGTCCAAATGGGTTAAGGAGGACGCGAAACCGCGATTCTAGGCATCCTGCACTTTGGCGGATTTCACCGCCCTGCAGGAGCGTGACGCCCCGAGGGCCCGGCACCGTTGGGACCCAGTGAAGAAGGTTTACGAGACAACACCGGTCATTACGGAGTTCATGAGACTGCTGGTAGTTTTAGTTTATGATCAATTCGACTGCACACGTTAGTCATATTTGTAAACGATCCTTGTGCCTTTTGCAGAGAGAGCAGCACCGGATTGCGGCCGAAAGCGACTCGCCGTCTGAGGCATTAGCGAGGCCCAAGTGGGACACTCCAATCAACCGGGCGTTGAACATATTCAAACGACAACCGGTTGATACTCGGCCGTCGTATGGACACGTGCACGGTGTTGGAGACGGCGCCACGTGGAAGAAGTACTACCGTGAGACCACGAAGGAGAGAAAGGAAAGACGGAGGTTAACTGAAGAAAACATCGACAAGAAGGTTGAGATTGCGGTTGAGAAGAAATCATCTCAGACAGTCGCAACAACGGTAGCTGCCGCAAAACAGGTGGTTGCAGATTTGTCTACTTCCTTGGTGACGCGCGTTTTCACTTGGACAAGGCAAAATCCAGAAAAAAATGCAGAGGACTTTCCCCTTGCTGACTTCTTGGGGAGCAACTCGACTAGCTTTGCACCAGACTGCTCTCGCGACCGGCTCCCCGTGACCTGCCCCTGCACTGCTCCCGCACTGCGGCTCCCGACTGCTCTGCACTGCTCCCGCACTGCTCCGTGACCGACTCCCAGACCGGACGTGCTCGGGGTGCCTCGTCTTTAGCTGAGCTCGACGCCTCACGATATCTGTCACACCGCCCCTTCAATATAAATGTATAATCTCCGTTTTGTTGCCTTTTCGATGTCCGACGTCGCAGACTTTTCTTTGCAGGCCGACGAAACCCGCGGCACCATATTGTACACCATCGGCGCACGAGAAGGTGGACGTGGGGAAGGCGGCGATAATGGAGCCGAAGGAACCATTGTTCCATAGCCGCCGATCCCCGAACGCCTTCAAGGTTTCCGTGGCGGTGTCAAACCGGGCCACGAGAATTTGCCTCCTCTAATACTAGTGGGGATGACGACGAGACCCGCGGCGGCTTGGTGATTGTTGCAATGGGTGGGTCCTATTGTGGCTAAAGAGTCTGCTTAAATGCGAGGCGGCCGAGCACACCCACGAGCACGCAGCCTCAAAGAAGGTATGAACATCAACACCCCACCTACCCAATTAGCGCCGTGTCGGGTTGGGTGATAGCGACGGGTAAGGAGGAGGCTCCATTAGTCGCTAATGATGTCGCCATGGATGAGGATGAGGATGACGATGGCGCTGAACAGTATGTCTATATTGGTGCCTCCTCAGGGTTTGAGCGGCATGAGTCGGTGCCTGAATTACCATCTCAACGTATTATGGACGACCTTCCGGTAGTAAAGAAGTCTAGGAAGAGAGCGAGGAAAGGCAAAAAAGTTGATTCTATGATCGAGCCGCCTCAGCAGCCTCGACTTCAGATCAGAGAGATATCCCCGATGCGGATAAATGGCATATCCCCGGTCAACCAATCCTACCTGCAACAGCGCTACGGACCAGATTCGGCGATCTAAGGAGACTTCATGATGATGTGCTGCGGGTAGTGAAAGGCCACATCGCCTCGAAAGATCCAGGATACCCATTCTACGTGGTTAACGTTCCCGGCAAATGTCGTACGTCGACAGCTTCCCCGCGGACAAGTTCTTCCTCCGATTCGATTACATATTCGACATGTTTCACGTGAAGAAGCTGGATTTTACGTTTGTCCGCCTTTATGCCTTGCACATGAACTACATCATCGGGTTGAGCAGATATCTCATATCGTGTCGCTGACCCGTACTACATGCACGAGGGCTTCTTGGGAGTCTGCGCAAAGCACGGTGAATACGCAAGGGATTACATCGCGGTTTCATGCTCGCCAATAAGGACAAGGAGGCGATTCTCGTGCCTTATCATCCCGTAAGTCATCCGCTGCTATCCTTCCTTCGATTTCAATAATTCATTTGCACGGTGGAGGCTAATTAATTTGAGGTGTACTTATTTTTGCAATGCGCGGGCGCGCCGTCCTCATCATCCTCTACCCCGATTCTTCCACGCCTTTACTTGGACTCGTCGAAGAACATTCACAAAAAGGATTACACCCACATCAAAGATGTTCTCGACAGTGCTATGTTTTACTACCAAGCAAGGGGTGGAGAGGTTAGGGACAAGAAGAGAAGGGGCGGCAGGGTCGCCTTCAGCCATAAGACCGACTTCTGCTGCATCCAGCAACCGAACGATTCTCTTAATGATGGATTCTATGTCCTACACCACATTCTGGAGTACAGACGGGATCACCAGAACCTTCGCATGTCACCTAGATCTGGCGATGCCCATATTCTGCAATGGGCAAAGGACATAGGAGATATCGAGGATCATCGACTTCGAGCTGAGTTCTATAACATCCAGCGCGAACTTGCCCAAATCATCATGAAGGAGGTCGTCAGAAAAACAGGGATGTTCTACGGAGAAGGACAAATGTCGCGGGAAGACGTCCGAACATGGATAGCCTCTCAGCGTCTCGACATGAAGCCTTTCACTAAGCTCGAGGACTATCTCCCTGACATGGATGGATGGCACGACATGGTGGAGTGATTGTCGATATATGACAATGTGTCCGATTAGTCCATACTTTCTGTATGACAGAATTTTGAGTTATGTATGGTGAAACTTTATTTGTGATGTAATTAAACTGTCCTCCTCCTCGACTAGCGAAAATCACTCTAGTTAGGGCATTTTGGGTACGATGAACTTTGTTATTTATGCATATGATATGTTGTTTCTATTTTTGCCAAGTTTGCCTCTTTGTGTTGCTCAACTATATATGTTGCATATCATCGACTCATGTGACGATGCAGGTGCATAGATCATAGATGGCGAAGAAGTGCTATGCCAGGAGTATATATACGACAAGTGGTCGGAATGTCAGGCCAGGTGTACCGGTTTCCGGTTTCCGAGCGACAGGCAATAGTTAGTTTAGGTTCACGCTAATGCGAGAGAGGGATATGAACTCATGTACTCAAAGTGATAGCTCTTCTCGCGTATATCATTGTTTAGATGGATGACGATGTATTTGCAAGTAATCGAGACTTGTATCGCTATTTTCAGGATGATGACGAGAGACCACTTTGTGTTGGATGATGATTACGATGATGACATGATTTGATGAGACTAATTGTATGTATATGCTATGATTACATTTGTATGTGTATGATATGCTAATGATTATTGTATAAAGCCTATTCAAATACAAAACAAATATGCAGGGAAAAAAACTAATAAAACTAATAGTAGTGAGGGGGGAAATTTAGCAGTAGCGCCGCCTTACCAGTAGCGCTTCCCTGTAAACAGCGCTGCAGATAATATCAGCAGCGCCCTTTTCTAAAGAGCGCTACGGCTATTCATGTATAGCAGTAGCGTGGGACAACAGGCGCTACTGCTATACGTTAGCTGTAGCGCCTTATAGTAGCGCCGGTCCCCGCGCTACTGAGAGGCCCAAAACCCGCGCTGCTGCTAGGCATTTCCCTAGTAGTGTAGGGTTGAAGCTGTATATGTAGGAGGCTTCCTCGGGTCTCCTCTAATGATTTAGCCCTTCCACCTTGATCCAAGGGTTGTAGATGATCCAAATCCAATCTCAATACCTCTCTTGGTGGCCAAGGAAGACGCGGGAACAAACAGGGACTAACTCCGCCAAGAATCGTGTCAGATCTAATTGCTTTCTAGGCCTGGTACGACCACCGATACGACCATTCGCGGTCGTACCGAGCGTCTTCTTTTGCTATGGACCTTCTTTTTAGTAAAATGGCCGGCATTTCTTCATATGAACTCCATTTTGATATTCTTGCAAATTTCTTCATATGAACTCCATTTTGACATTCTTGGGATCGTTGAATTTGCAAGAACGAAGTCGATGCACCTGTAGTGTTGGATCTTTAATTTGAGCACTTTAAACAATGTAATTTGACACTCCAAAATGCCTATGTCTGGTTCCTGGAGGTCCTCCTTATGGATCTCAACCTTGGCATTGTCATCATGCTTGGTCTAATCAGACGACTATGCATGCTGCAGTCAGAGGGCTAGAAGGTGACCGGTCGAGGCTTTCACCATCGACCACGCCTAGTGTTCCCATAAAATTATTATTTTTACACCAAGTTTGAAAAATATCCCCTAAAAACTTAATATCATGATATCAAATAGAGCCATGCTCTAGTACCTTCCAGCAAAATATAAAATACTCAAACAAAAATAAACACTATATACAGGCTATAATACATGTCAAAGCGGCATAAATTAGTTTTGAGGAATGTGATTCCATCTCTTTTAGTTTGTTTGGGTCTGAGAGATTTTAATTTAGTTACTGTAAACGCTAACCTATGATTCAACATCTAACAGAATTTCTATAAACACACACACACATATATATATATATATATATATATATATTAGCAAAACTATATTTGCATTAAATAGAAGGAACACTATAGTTCAATAGTATCAACACAACCTGTAAGTGAATTTGCTAGAAACAGTTTGAAACACATTGTTAATACAATCTCTATAACTAAATATAAGACATTTTCAGTTCAATTGAACTGCAAAAGCATCTTATATTTAGTTATAGATGTAGTATCATATACTAATAGTTGTGCTAATACCAAAAGACGCTGCTCCTCTAGTAAGAATATATGTCATCTAAGTTTAAAATAAAATTAGGAGCACTTATAAATGTCCCATTAAATCATTTCGCAACCTGTTTGTATTCAACTCGGACGCAATAAATATAAAATAAATTTTCTGAATTTAAGCAAGGCAAACGTATAAATAGTGAAATTTATGAGAATAAATAGGTGACTTGTTCTAAAATAATCTAAGGACAAGATAACAATGAAAAATAGCTGCTAATTAGTGAAGAGAAAAGTGTTGAACAAATATAAAAGTTTGTTATAAATAGGTAAGGGCTATTGATTCTCATCTCCGCGATGCACATATGGGATCGCACACAAGCACGTCTTTGTGTATCCTCCACGTCGAGGGTGATAGATCGCAACTCACGTTGAAGGAGACCTGGTAGGAAGCGCGGTATGCAAGCACAACGACGGGCGCTTTTGTTGATCCGAAACCCATACGCACTGGACGGACCCTGTCAGGGCGCACAGCTGCTATAGGCTGCCCTAGGTTCACCTAATTGCCCTAGGACCTCGTGGATCGCTGCCATCGAAGCCGAAGAACAACAACGAAAAAGAAAGAGGATAAACGAGGGAGACATAAAGGGGCTGTTTGGATGGACGCCCCGGGCTGCCAAGCCAAAATTTTGGCGTTGACTGAGTATGTCGATGCCGTTTGGATCGAATCCTATTATTTGACGTGCTCAGGCCAGCCGCAGCTTCCTAGTTTAATTATTCGCCAACGATCGGCCAGGGCGCGGGCGGCAGAAACCATCGCCAATATTTTGGCTCGCCAACATTGGCGGGGCTAGTGTGGGCACTATCCAAACAGCCCCAAAAAGACAAAGGAAAAAAAATAGTAGATTGATTGTCCGATTGTGTGTTGTTCAATGGACCGTCACCCCTTAGGTATATAAGAGGCGGATAGACTTTTCGTGCAATAAAAAGTCTTAGATTTACGCCCAAAACCCTAATTTGGGTTCAATTCAGATGGTTTGGTCTGAACTTTCCAAAATAGTTCGGTCCAAAAATTAGCTACACCGGCCGTTTTTCGGCAGTAAACGATCTCAGATCAAAATCGCATAAAAGGCAAATTTAACCATTTTGATGAGAATATGAATATGTTGCATTGAAATTCTCACTTCGCCAATACCGGTATTCAAAGTTGCGCCTAGGGGGCTATCTTGGCTTCTTTGCATGATTGGACCGATAAGCATTCTTCTCTGCACTTTTTTTTGATATTTATCTAATAGCTCATCGAAGGTGACTTTCGATTTCTTACCCTTGTGCTTATTTCAGCCTTTGTTTTCTTTTTGGCTTTGCATGCACCAACCTTTTAATTTTCTCGCTCCCCCGCCAGTGCTTGATGTCTTCACTATAGCTTCGTTGGAATTCTCACTCTCAAGAATATCTTCGTTGCACACTTGAACAATTTCCTTACTTGAAAGCTTGATCCCATCATCCGTAGTATTTACCTTCTCATCTCTTAATGAATAGGCTTGAAGAAACCGATGGCCGATTTCAATTATCTTTTATCAATGGTCAATTTAACTATTGGACAAAACATATCGTAATCCTCAACATTATGCTCGAAGGAATGGATCATGCAACTTACAATAGATTCATCCTTGGGTTGATGGCTTAACATGTGATCAATAATTCTAATTTAATTCTTTTTTAGCAACAAATGAAATATTCGATTACACATGCTTGAATTGAACGTATACTTCTTATTTTCTAGCTGATCTTGCTGTAAGAACGATTTTGGAACTAAGCACATGAATGGTTCAGATTTGAAATCTCCCCATTCGGCTACTCCTTTAATTTCCCGGCTTGTAGTACATACATTTGGCGTCCATGCGTGCACCTGGTTGCTGGTGGATCGCTCGACTGACGAGTGTACTTTTCGACGGTGGTAGCTTGACGGCTATTCAAAACGTGGTTTGAGCGAACAGGAATGCGCGTTTGGCTTCAACGAAAAATGGTTGACCTATGATGAACTAATTTATATTATTGCAGGTCAAACTTTTGGTGCAATCAACCGGGCAACACGTCGTGTGTATTTTTGGGTTTGGCGATAATCGATAACCTTTTGTGGCTTCAGAATGGTCAGCGAAGAAGAACTGCAATCCATTTTAAATCTGGTGTTCGCATGAGCTCTATGTGACTCCAGTCTTCACTTATTCTTCATTTCGACGAGCTAGGGGAATCAACGGCGCTAAGAACATCTCTAACTGATCTCTTATAACTAGTTAACTTCTCAAAGTTTTTCTTTTGAGAAGTTAACCGCACCTCGCTGATCCTTATTTGTTTGACCCAAAATTTCAAGGAGTTAACGCCAAATAAATGGCTTTGTCTCTTCCCCGCTCTAAGCTTAATAGTCTCACAACCAACCCCCGCCCACAGGTTCCAACTCCCTCATGTGGCCGCCTCCTTTTGCTGTCACCGCCATCCAATTCGCCGCTACCATCGGAGACCCTGATTCCAGCGGGAATGGAGCCGTAGGACACCTCTGTAGCCTAGGAGGAATTGAAACACGTGTCGAGGGCCGAGCAAAGGAAGCGTATCGCGACCAAAAAGTGGCGTGGTCTACCGAGCCATCAGCAATGGCCGGCGACAAGGCCATGGCGAATGATGACGCACCGCTCACCCTTTGCTTTGTCCATGTAGCGACCAGACCTCAAACAGCCTGATCCCTGTGCATCAGTGTCATCCCTGGATCGGTAATGCTGACACACACAGTACTTGAGGATTTATAATAGAGTAGCAATCATACACTTATTACATCGAATAGTCTCAAAAGAGAACTAATTACAATAATATGGCTTAAGGCCATCTAAAAACGATAACAGCGGAAAGCTTGGAAGATAAAGTGAGTCCATAAACTCCAACGACATCACTGAGTGAAAGACAACGACCTATGGCACCTTACTCGTCGTCTGAAAAATCTGCAACATGAACATTGCAGCCCGAAACGGGTCAGCACATGGAATATAATGGCAATGTAACACATAGAGTAATGAAAAGAATAAATGCTATCACTACATGCATATTTGGCTGGTGGAAAGCTCTATGGTTACAGTTTTGCATAAAGCCAATTTTTCCCTACAACAAAGGAATAAATTTTAACTATCATGGTGGTTGTTAAACATTGAGAAGGTTCCTCCAACTCAATCCCAATTAAGCATCATCATTAACCCAATCAAATTATATTTAGAGTGATGAGATAAACAGGATAATCCAAGATCCAGATACTCAAGATATTCATAATCGGGGACACAGCTAACCATGATTAGTTTATACACTCTGCAGAGGTTTGCGCACTTTTCCCCATAAGACTCGAATACATCCATGGTCGGAGATTCAAGACACAGTCTTTCTAAAGCATTAACTCTCTACGGATAGACAAGACCACCTACAACCCACTACATCTGCTAGTCTACCTCTTCAAGAGCTTCACGCAACTTACTCAACTATGCCAGAGCCCATATTGGCTTGTGGATGCACACGAAAGTTTCTAGCATGAATAATCTTATGATCCCTTTGAGTCTGGGTGGCGGACCGTAGGATGATCACACACGGGTACTCCGGGATATCCTTGGACAACACTGGATTCTCCAGGTGCCCTGACAACCACTGGGTACTCCAGGGTGCCTCAAGCAATCCACCCAGATGTGTATTGAAGTAGCCACCTTAAGTAAACCATTAATTAACAATACTCACATCTGTCATGAATCACTCGAACCAAACCGCATCTACAAGCATAGCATAGCAATATAAGCAACGTAGAAGTAACTCCCAGAGGTTTGATAATAAAAGGGCAATAGGTTCTACCTCATCATCTACTTCCCAGAACCCACATGTTAATCAGATCCTAATCATGCAATTGTTTGAGGATTGATCTAATGCAATAAAACTGGGTAGTAAAGAGGTATGATCAAACGGAGCTAAGAGCATCTCTACTCGATCTCTTATAAATGGTTAACTTCTCGTAGTTTTTTTTGTAAGGTGTTATGCCAAAAAAATGGCTTCCCTACCTCGTTCTTAAGCCAATAGTCTCACATCTCAGGAAAAATCCCCCCCCTCCCAACTCCCTCCCGTGGCCGCCTCCTTTTACCAACGCCGCCGTCCAGTTCGCTGCTACCATAGGAGGCCCCGATTCAGGCGGGAATGGAGCCGCAGGACACCTCAAGAACCCGTTGAATCGACGACGCGCGTGGGCCGTCTGGCGAAGCTTCGATGAAAAAGTGGCATGGGTCGCCGAGCTGTCAACAAAGGCCGCGACATGGCCACGAGAAGTTGCATAAGACCGCTCACCTCCGCTTAGTTCGGCTGGCGGCAAGCATGTGTGGAAGCCGATGGAGGCTGGGAAGTCCCTTACTGAGACAACGACGAAGACGAAGAAGGCGTCCACGCCGACGCCTCCTCCTCGTCTGGTGGCTTGTAGCACTTCTCCGGCCTCCCTTCCTCTCCACGTCAGAAGGCGACGAAGGCCCATGACAACCAAATAGGCGGCAGTGGGGTAGAAGAGGAGGGAAATGAGGGTGGAGAACTTTACTCCATGAGTGGTCAGTCAAGTATATTTAAGAGTCACCGCACATGGCGGTCAATCTCATCGACAGTTTTGAGGTCCTGTCGGTTCCTGGTTAGAGAAGTAAAATTAGATTTATCCTCCTCTAACAGTTTATTATGGATCACTTAGAGATACCTCGAGCGGTTAATCTTCGATGATGGCGGCGGTCAATCTACTAATAGTTTTTGAGGTTCGGTCAGTTCCTGGCTAGAGGGTAAAATTAGATTTATCCTCCTCTAACAGTTTATTTTGGATCGGTTAGAGATGCCCTCCACTCATGTCTGAACCAAACCAACATGGACAATCTTGTGCGCAAGTGAAAAGAAAATCGGCTCGCTTCAGTCATTGTAGTTGTCACTAGGTGATCTATGAAACTGAATGTAATTATTATTATCTTTGATGTTGCCATGATTGAGGATAAATAAATCCAAAATTTTCCAAAGAAAAAACAGTGACTAATCCATCCGTGATTAAATGCACAAGTGTGGGTTGAACGACTGACCGGAACATGGCGGAAATTTCCACATGAGGCTCATGATCTCAATCCAACTAGTCATTTATCATACTCCCTCTATTCCATAATGTGGTGCGCCCACACTTTTCAGGATTTAACTTTGATCATAAATTTAATCAACATGGACGACTGCGGTGAGAGTATGACAGATATCTTTGAATTCATATTCAAAAGAAGTTTTTGAAGGTATAATTTTTCAGTAAAATAATTTATGTATTACTGATCTAATTTACGATCAAAGTTGAATCTCGAAACATGTGGACGTACTGCATTATTGAATGGGGGAGTACTGGTTAAGCACGGCGCTACTAGCGTCGACGAGAGAAACTGCCAGGAAATTAACATGAACATAGGATAAACACCGGCCTGCTGATGACACCGGACACGATCGATATGCTCCACGGCCGTGTGGACTTTGGAGCGAGATCACCACTCGACCACGTCGGCCACCCCCAATATTTACCGGCTCGTAGTACGTACATGTGGCGTCCGTGTGTCGGTGCGTGCACCTGACCAGACCAGCTGGTGCTCCAACGCTTTGACTTGCTCGGACGGCGTACTTTTCGACGCTTGTAGCTTGCTTGACGCCACTTTGGTTTAACTGGAAATGGTTGACCTGTCTGTGATGAATTCGTTTTATATAAGGATAGGTCAAACACAGTGGTTTGGCACAGTCGGGCAACACGTTGTGTGTCCTTATCTTTTGGTATTTTCTTACTTCAGGTGAGGTCCTGTTTGCGTCTGTTCTCCTTCTTGCCGACACAGTGACACTACGCGAAACGTGGGAGGATGAACAGAGGGCCAGGTGGACCGCCACTTAATCTGGATCCTAGGTTTTTATTTTCTTTTTGAGTCTGAATCTAGATCCATGCTTTTTTAAACACAAATCTAGATCCGAGTTGTTAGATAAGTGTGAGCCTTTTTTCTCGAAAAAAGGGAACCACTAAATGGTGACTTGATGTTTTCTTTAAATTGTCTAAAATATATCTCGTTGACCATCAATGAGATGTCTAGACGTGTGAGTGTAAGAGCATCTCCAGCCGTTGGCCCCCCAGGGGGCGCCTAAAATCGCCGCCTGGGGGTGACCCGGCGCAAAAAATGGGCCGGGACGAAGTTAGTTTCAGCCGCCGCTTCTGAGGCCGCCCGAGGCGCTGGAAAAAAATTGTGCAGCAAATTTAGGCAAAGTTCAGCTAAAACACGCCAAATTTCGGCAAACTTGGGCTTATATTCGCGGATTTAAGGCGAGTAGTCGCCATTACATGTAAAATCCAAAAAACTTGCTGAAGGCCGAGAAGTCGCCGTCGTCGCCGCCGTCGTCAGCCTTCTCCTCCTTGACTCGGGCGCCCCTGCTGGACCCCTCCCCGGCTGGTGGCGGCGACGGCGCGTCGTCATCGTCGTCGCTGTCGTCGATGATGATGACTCCTCCTTCATCGCAGCCTCGGTGGCGCTGCGCGAAGCACCACAGGGGGGCGCACTGGCGCTCCCTCGCCATCTTCAGGGAGTCCTGGCATGCCCATTCAAGGGCCGCGTCATCATCGAGCTCGACCTCGCCGTGCTCCGTCTTTACCGGCACCAGTCCTGGCTCCGTCTTCACCGGCGCGAGACCCGGCTCCGTCTTCGGCTTGACAAAGCGCGGGGGAGGAGCCGACGAGGAGGCGCGCCGGCCGCCCTCGCTGATGACGATGCCGGCGCTGCGGGTGCACCGACCGAGCGGCGTCTCCGCCGCGGGCTTGGCCTTGACGCCGAGCAGCGTCGGAGTGCCGGAGGATTGGGAGGAAGAGCGCGACGAGGAAGAAGACGAGGAGGAGGAGCCGAACCTCCTTGGCGCCCATTGCCCGTCGCATCGTCGGTGCACCGGGACGGCCGCCCTCGCCGGGGAGTACGCCAACGGTGGGTTGTTGCCGCCCTCGAGGTGTGTCAGCACGCCCTCAAGCGTGCAGCCGAGGACGCCCCACCACAGGTGGCGCCCCTCGCTGTTCTTGATGCCGCCGACCATGGCGCCCCGTTGGTGGACGCCAGCCTCTGCTGCTGGCGGCACTCGAAGTACGCCGCCCAAGCCGCGTGGTTGTCAGCGGTGTGCTGGGGAAGGGAGACCTCGGCGTCGGTGAGGGAGGCACGCGCGATCTCTACCTCGTCGGCGAAGTAGGATGGCTTGGCGACGGCGTCGGGAAACGGGAGAATGGGCACTCCCCCATTGCTGAGCCTCCAGCCCGTCGGCCTGGAGCACATGTCCGGCGGCGCCGGGATGTTTGCCTAGAACAGGATCCAGGACTCCTGTTCGCGGAGCAAACGGCGGCCGAAGCCATTGGCCGCCCTCGTCTCCGGGGAAACGCTCAGCCGTCGGGGAGATGGACTGGCTGGGGAGAAGAGATCGGCGGGAGAGGGAGGGCTGGGGGAGAAGAGCTCGGCGGCGGCGCTCGGGAGAGGTGGAGAGGTGGGGCTCATCACAGGCGAGCGAGGCCATATATAGCCGCGCCGCGTCCGTGTGTACGCGTCCGAGGAAGGGGAGGCGTCGGCGCGCCAACGCCCTGTGACGCGCCGCCCGTGAGGAATCAATGGCAAAGCTTATCGGCGGCAGCCTTGCCATTGATTCCCCGCGGGAAACCGAGGCGTCGAGAGAAGACGAGGCGGGCGGTGTCGCTGACGCGGCTGGCCCACGGCGCTTTCGCGCCAAAAACGATTCGCCCGGCGCCCCCAAGTGTAACGCCCCGGATTCGATGCGCCAGGTGTCTGCCAGTTATTTTCCGTCGTTGTCATGTCATTTGCTTGCGTGTCGCACTTTGCCATGTCATCATGTGCATCTCATTTTGCATACGTGTTCGTCTCATGCATCCGAGCATTTTTCCCGTTGTCCGTTTTGCAATCCGACACTCCTATGCCCTCCGGCGTTCCCCTTTTGTCTCCTGTTGTGAGCGGGTGTTAAACATTGTCGGAATGGACCGAGATTTGCCAAGCGGCCTTGGTACACAACCGATAGACCGCCTGTCAAGTTTCGTGCCATTTGGAGTCCGTTTGATACTCCAACGGTTAACCGGGTAGCCGCAAAGGCCTTTTTTTGTGTGCAGCCCAACACCACTTCAAAGTGGGCCCATAACCCACACTTTGCCATGTCATCATGTGCATCTCATTTTGCATACGTGTTCGTCTCATGCATCCGGACATTTTCCCCGTTGTCCGTTTTGCAATCCGACACTCCTATGCCCTTCGGCGTTCCCCTTTTGTCTCCTGTTGTGAGCGGGTGTCAAACATTCTCGGAATGGACCGAGATTTGCCAAGCAGCCTTGGTACAACACCGGTAGACCGCCTGTCAAGTTTCGTGCCATTCGGAGTCTGTTTGATACTCCAACGGTTAACCGGGTAGCCGCAAAGGCCTCTTTTGTGTGCAGCCCAACAACCCTTCACAGGAGTTGTTATCAGAGCCAGCCGCGCCTCGCCGGCGCCTCCCCGCTGCCCGGCGCACCGCCCTTGCTCCTCCCGCCGGCGACCGGAGCCGCCACGCCCGCCGCCCGTAGTCCGCGCTTCTTCGCCTCGCCTCCCGCCCGCCGTCGTCGGTCTCCAGCGAGCCGCCGTCGCCGGACTCGGACCCGTCCCGATCTGGATCTGGCCGGGTGGGCCAGATCCACCAGGCCCTCGATCCAAACGGCCTCCCCATCACAAATCCCTCCGTCCCGGAACGCCTCCGTCTCATTTCTCCGCGAGGGTAAATTCCTGCCAAGTCCTGAAAATCTTACATTCTGGTGCACTATTTATCATGTCATAACTTCCTGTGTGCTACTCCATTTCATGCATATAGTATATCAAAATGTTCGCCATGAAATGATCTTCATTTAGTTCCATTGTGCCATGATTTTTTGAGTCCATCTTGATGCCTAAATCATTGTTGCAAGAGTGCTCTATGATGTTAATGAAGGAAATATGCCCTAGAGGCAATAATAATCTTATTATTTATTTTCTTATTTCATGATAAATGTTTATTATTCATGCTAGAATTGTATTAACCGGAAACATAATACATGTGTGAATACATAGACAAACATAGCGTCACTAGTATGCCTCTACTTGACTAGCTCATTAATAAAAGATGGTTATGTTTCCTAACCATAGACATGTGTTGTCGTTTGATTAACGGGATCACATCATTGGAGAGAATGATGTGATTGACATGACCTATTCCGTTAGCCTAGCACTTTATTGTTTAGTATATTGCTATTGCTTTCTTCATGACTTATACATGTTCCTGTAACTATGAGATTATGCAACTCCCATTTACCGGAGAAACACTATTGGTTGAGTGCTACCAAACGTCACAACGTAACTGGGTGACTATAAAGGAGTACTACAGGTGTCTCCAAAGGTACATGTTGAGTTTGCGTATTTTGAGATTAGGTTTTGTCACTCCGATTGTCGGAGAGGTATCTCTGGGCCCTCTCGGTAATGCACATCACTATAAGCCTTGCAAGCAATGTAGCTAATGAGTTAGTTACGGAATGATGCATTACGTAATGAGTAAAGAGACTTGCCGGTAACGAGATTGAACTAGGTATTGGATACCGACGATCAAATCTTGGGCAAGTAACATACCGATGACAAAGGGAACAACGTATGTTGTTATGCAGTTTGACCGATAAAGATCTTCGTAGAATATGTAGGAACCAATACGGGAATCCAGGTTCCGCTATTGGTTATTGACCGAGAATAGTTCTAGGTCATGTCTACATAGTTCTCGAACCCGTAGGGTCCGCACGCTTAACGTTACGATGGCAGTTTTATTATGAGTTTATAAATTTTGATGTACCGAAGTTTGTTTGGAGTCCCGGATGTGATCACGGACATGACGAGGAGTCTCGAAATGGTCGAGACATAAAGATTGATATATTGGACGACTATATTCGGACACCGGAAGTGTTCCGGACGTTTTCGGAGAAAACCGGAGTGCCGGAGGGTTACCGGAACCCCCCCGGAGAGATAATGGGCCACATGGGCCTTAGTGGAAAGAGAGAGGGGCGGCCAGGGTGGGCCGCGCGCCCCCTCTCCCTCTGGTCCGAATTGGACTAGGAAGGGGGGGCGGCGCCCCCCTCTTTCCTTCCCCCTCTCCCCCTTCCTTTCCCCTCCTAGTAGGAGTAGGAAAGGGGGAGTCCTACTCCTACTAGGACGAGGACTCCTCCTGGCGCGCCCTCTAGGGCCAGCCGGCCTCCCCCCTTGCTCCTTTATATACGGGGGCAGGGGGCACCCTAGCACACACAAGTTGATCTACGGATCGTTCCTTAGCCGTGTGCGGTGCCCCCCTCCACCATATTCCACCTCGGTCATGTCGTCATGAGTTTAGGCGAAGCCTGCGCCGTAGAACATCATCATCGCCACCATGCCATCGTCTCGACGGAACTCATCCCAAGCTTTGCTGGATCGGAGCCCGGGATCGCCATCGAGCGAACGTGTGCTGAACTCGGAGGTGCCGACGCTCGGTGCTTGGATCGGTCGGATCGTGAAGATGTACGACTACATCAACCGCGTTGTCATAACGCTTCGCCACGGTCACGAGGGTACGTGCACAACACTCTCCTCTCGTTGCTATGCCATCACCATGATCTTGTGTGTGCGAGGAAAATTTTGAAATTACTACGTTCCCCAACAGTGGCATCCGAGCCTAGGTTTTATGCGCTGATGTTATATGCACGAGTAGAACACAAGTGAGTTGTGGGCGATATAAGTCATACTGCTTACCAAAGATGTCATACTTTGGTTGGCAAGATTGTGAGATGAAGCGCCTGGACCAACATTACGCATACGCTTACACGAGACTGGTTTCACTGCTACGAGCACTCGTGCTTAAAGGTGGCTGGCGGGTGTCTGTCTCTCTCACTTTAGCTGAATCGAGTGTGGCTACACCCGGTCCTTGCGAAGGTTAAAACAGCACTAACTTGACGAACTATCGTTGTGGTTTTGATGCGTAGGTAATTAAGAACGGTTTTTGCTAAGCCCGTAGTAGCCACGTAAAGTTTGCAACAACAAAGTAGAGGACGTCTAACTTGTTTTTGCAGGGCATGTTGTGATGTGATATGGTCAAGACGTGATGCTATATTTTATTGTATAAGATGATCATGTTTTGTAACCGGTTATCGCAATCGGCAGAGCCATATGGTTGCCGCTTTATTGTATGAAATGCAACGCATCTGTAATTGCTTTACTTTATCACTAAGCGGTTGCGATAGTCGAGAAGCAATAGATGGCGAACGACAACGATGCTATGATGGAGATCAAGGTGTCGCTACCGGTGACGATGGTGATCACGACGGTGCTTCAAGATGGAGATCACAAGCACAAGATGATGATGGCCATATCATATCACTTATATTGATTGCATGTGATGTTTATCCTTTATGCATCTTATCTTGCTTTGATTGACGGTAGCATTTTAAGATGATCTCTCACTAAATTATCAAGAAGTGTTCTCCCGAGTATGCACTGCTGCGAAAGTTCTTCGTGCTGAGACACCAAGTGATGATCGGGTGTGATAGGCTCTACGTTCAAATACAACGGGTGCAAAACAGTTGCACACGCAGAATACTCAGGTTAAAACTTGACGAGCCTAGCATATACAGATATGGCGTCGGAACACGGAGACCGAAAGGTCGAACGCGAATCATATAGTAGATATGATCAACATAGTGATGTTCACCATTGAAACTACTCCATCTCACGTGATGATCGGACATGGTTTAGTTGATTTGGATCACGACATCACTTAGATGACTAGAGAGATGTCTGTCTAAGTGGGAGTTCTTAAGTAATATGATTAATTGAACTTAATTTTATCATGAACTTAGTCCTGGTGGTATTTTGCAAATTATGTTATAGATCAATAGCTCGTGTTGTTGCTTTCATATGTTTATTTTGATATGTTCCTAGAGAAAACTGTGTTGAAAGATGTTAGTAGCAATGATGCGGATTGGATCCGTGATCTGAGGTTTATCCTCATTGCTGCACAGAAGAATTATGTCCTTGATGCACCGCTAGGTGACAAACCCATTGCAGGAGCAGATGCAGACGTTATGAACGTTTATTAGCTCAATATGATGACTACTTGATAGTTTAGTGCACCATGCTTAACGGCTTAGAATCGGGACTTCAAAGATGTTTTGAACATCATGGACCATATGAGATGTTCCAAGAATTGAAGTTAATATTTCAAGCAAATACCCGAGTTGAGAGATATGAAGTCTCCAACAAGTTCTATAGCTAAAAGATGGAGGAGAATCGCTCAACTAGTGAGCATGTGCTCAGATTGTCTGGGTACTTCAATCGCTTGAATCAAGTGGGAGTTAATCTTCCAAATAAGATAGTGATTGACAGAATTCTCTAGTCACCATCACTAAGTTACTAGGACTTCGTGATGAACTATAGTATGCAAGGGATGACGAAAACGATTCCCGAGCTCTTCGTGATGTTGAAATCGACGAAGGTAGAAATCAAGAAAGAGCATCAAGTGTTGATGATTGACAAGACCACTAGTTTTAAGAAAAAGGCAAAGGGAAAAGAAAGGGAAACTTCAAGTAGAATGGCAAACAAGTTGTCACTCCCATGAAGAAGACCAAAGCTGGACCAAAGCCTGAAACTGAGTGTTTACACTGCAAAGGAAATGGTCACTGGAAGCGGAAATACCCTGAATATTTGGTGGATAAGAAGGATGGCAAAGTGAACAAGGGTATATTTGATATACGGATTATTGATGTGTGCCTTACTAGTGTTTATAGTAGCCCTGAGTATTTGATACTTGTTCGGTTACTAAAATTAGTAACTCAAACAGAGTTACTGAGAATAAACAGAGACTAGTTGAAGGGAAGTGACGATGAGTGTTGGAAGTAGTTCCATGATTGATATGATCATCATCGCACACTCCCTATACTTTTGGGATTAGTGTTAAACCTAAATAAATGTTATTTGGCGCTTATGCTGAGCATGAATATGATTTGATCATGTTTATTGCAATACGGTTATTCATTTAAAATCAGAGAATAATTGTTGTTCTGTTTACATGAATAAAACCTTCAATGGTCATACACCCAATGAAAATAGTTTGTTGGATCTCGATCGTAGTGATACACATATTCATAATATTGATGCCAAAAGATGCAAAGTTAATAATGATAGTGCAACTTATTTGTGGCACTGCCGTTTGGGTCATATCGGTGTAAAGCGCATGAAGAAACTCCATAAAGATGGATTTTTGGAATCACTTGGTTATGAATCATTTGATGCTTGCGAGCCATGCCTTTTGGGCAAGATGACTAAAACTTCGTTCTCCGGAACAATGGGACAAGCTACTAACTTATAGGAAATAATACATACTGATGTATGCGATCCAATGAGTGTTGATGCTCGTGGCAAGTATCGTTATTTTCTGACCTTCACAAGATGATTTGAGCAGATATGGGTATATCTACTTGATGAAACATAAGTCTGAAATAGTTGAAAGGTTCAAAGAATTTCAGAGTGAAGTGGAAAAATTATCGTAACAAGAAAATAAAGTTTCGCGATCTGATCATGAGATGAATATTTGAGTTACGAGTTTGGTCTTCAATTAAAACAATGTGGAATAGTTTCACAGCTCACGCCACCGGGAACACCACAACGTTATGGTGTGTCCGAACGTCAGAATCAAGACTTTAAAGATATGGTGCGATCTATGATGTCTCTTACTGATTTACCAATATTGTTTTGGGGTTATGCATTAGAGACAGCTGCATTCACGTTAAAAGGGCACCATCTAAACCGCTGAGACGACAAAGATATGAACTGTGGTTTAGCAAGAAACCCAAGTTGTCGTTTCTTAAAGTTTGGGGCTGCGATGCTTGTGTGAAAAAGTTTCATCCTGATAAGCTCAAACCCCAATTCGAGAAGTGCATCTTCACATAATACCCAAAGGAAACTGTTGGGTACACCTTCTATCACAGATCCGAAGGCAAGATATTCGTTGCTAAAAATGGATCCTTTCTAGAGAAGGAGTTTCTCTCGAAAGAAGTGAGTGGGAGGAAAGTAGAACTTGATGAGGTAACTGTACCTGCTCCCTTATTGGAAAGTAGTTCATCACAAGAACCGGTTCCTGTGACAACTACACCAATTAGTGAGGAAGCTAATGATATTGATCATGAAACTTCTGATCAAGTTACTACAGAACCTCGTAGGTCTTCTAGAGTACGGTCCGCACCAGAGTGGTACGGTAATCCTGTTCTGAAAATCATGTTACTAGACCATGATAAACCTATGAACTATGAGGAAGCGATGATGAGCCCAGATTCCGCAAAATGGTTTGAGGCCATGAAATCTGAGATGGGATCCATGTATGAGAACAAATGATGGACTTTGGTGGACTTGCCCGATGATCGGCAAGCCATAGAAAATAAATGGATCTCCAAGAGGAAGACAGACGCTGATAGTAGTATTACTATCTACAAAGCTAGACTTGTCGAAAAAGGTTTTTTGACAAAGTTCAAGATGTTGAATACAATGAGATTTTCTCACTCGTATCGATGCTTAAGTCTGTCCGAATCATGTTATCAATTGCCACATTTTATGAAATCTGGCAAATGGATGTCAAAACTGCATTCCTTAATGGAGTTATTAAAGAAGAGTTGTATATGATGCAACCAGAAGGTTTTGTCAATCCTAAAGATGCTAACAAAGTGTGCAAGCTCCAACAATCCATTAATGGACTGGTGCAAGCATCTCGGAGTTGGAATATATGCTTTGATGAGTTGATCAAAGCATATGGTTTTTATCTGCACTTTTGGAAAAGCCTCAGATTTACAAGAAAGTGAGTGGGAGCACTACAACATTTCTGATAAGTATATGTGAATGACATATTGTTGATCGGAAATAATGTAGAATTATTCTGCAAAGCATAAAGGAGTGCTTGACAGGAGTTTTTTTTAAAGAAAGACCTCGGTGAAGCTGCTTACAAATTGAGCATCAAGATCTCTAGAGATAGATCGAGACGCTTGATAAGTTTTTTCAATAAGTACATACCTTGACAAAGATTTTGAAGTAGTTCAAAATGGAACAGTCAAAGAAAGAGTTCTTGCCTGTGTTACAAGGTGTGAAATTGAGTAAAGACTCAAAGCCCGACCACGGCAGAAAATAGAAAAGAGAATGAAAGTCATTCCCTATGCCTTAGTCGTAGGTTCTATAAAGTATGCTATGATATGTACCAGACCTATTGTATACCTTGCTCTAAATTTGGCAAGGGAGTACAATAGTGATCTAGGAGTAGATCACTGGACATTGGTCAAGAATATCCTTAGTGAGGACTAAGGAAATATTTCTCGGTTATGGAGGTGATAAAAGAGCCCGTCGTAAAGAGTTACATCGGTGCAAGCTTTTACACCGATCCAGATGACTCTAAGTCTCAATCTGGATACATATTGAAAGTGGGAGAAATTAGCTAGAGTAGCTCCATACAGAGCATTGTAGACATAGAATATTTTCAAAATACATACGGCTCTGAATGTGACAGACCCGTTGACTAAGCTACTCGCACGAGCAAAACATGATCACACCTTAGTACTCTTTGGGTGTTAATCACATAAGCGATGTGAACTAGATTATTGACTCTAGTAAAACCTTTGGGTGTTAGTCACATGACGATGTGAACTATGGGTGTTAATCATATACATATATGAATATTGGTGTTAAATCACATGGTGATGTGAACTAGATTATTGACTCTAGTGCAAGTGGGAGACTGAAGGAAATATGCCCTAGAGGCAATAATAAAGTTATTATTTATTTTCTTATTTCAAGATAAATGTTTATTATTCATGCTAGAATTGTATTAACCGGAAACATAATACATGTGTGAATACATAGACAAACATAGCGTCACTAGTATGCCTCTACTTGACTAGCTCATTAATCAAAGATGGTTATGTTTCCTAACCATAGACATGTGTTGTCATTTGATTAACGGGATCACATCATTGGAGAGAATGATGTGATTGACATTACCCATTCTGTTAGCCTAGCACTTGATCGTTTAGTATATTGCTATTGCTTTCTTCATGACTTATACATGTTCCTGTAACTATGAGATTATGCAACTCCCGTTTACCGGAGGAACACTTTGGGTGCTACCAAACGTCACAACATAACTGGGTGATTGTAAAGGAGTACTACAGGTGTCTCCAAAGGTACATGTTGAGTTGGCGTATTTCGAGATTAGGTTTTGTCACTCCGATTGTCGGAGAGGTATCTCTGGGCCCTCTCGGTAATGCACATCACTATAAGCCTTGCAAGCAATGTAGCTAATGAGTTAGTTACGGAATGATGCATTACGTAACGAGTAAAGAGACTTGCCGGTAACGAGATTGAACTAGGTATTGGATACTGACGATCAAATCTCGGGCAAGTAACATACCGATGACAAAGGGAACAACGTATGTTGTTATGCGGTTTGACCGATAAAGATCTTAGTAGAATATGTAGGAACCAATATGGGCATCCAGGTTTCGCTATTGGTTATGGACCGAGAATAGTTCTAGGTCATGTCTACATAGTTCTCGAACCCGTAGGGTCCGCACGCTTAACATTACGATGACAGTTTTATTATGAGTTTATAAGTTTTGATGTACCGAAGTTTGTTCGGAGTCCCGGATGTGATCACGGACATGACGAGGAGTCTTGAAATGGTCGAGACATAAAGATTGATATATTGTACGACTATATTCGGACACCGGAAGTGTTCCGGACGTTTTCAGAGAAAACCGGAGTGCCGGAGGGTTATCGGAACCCCCGGGAGAGATAATGGGCCACTTGTGCCTTAGTGGAAAGAGAGAGGGGAGGCTAGGGTGGGCCGCGCACCCCCTCTCCCTCTGGTCCGAATTGGACTAGGAAGGGGGGCGGCGCCCCCCTCTTTCCTTCCCCCTCTCCCCCTTCCTTTCCCCTCCTAGTAGGAGTAGGAAAGGGGGAGTCCTACTCCTACTAGGAGGAGGACTCCTCCTCCTGGCGTGCCCTCTAGGGCCGGCCGGCCTCCCCCCTTGCTCCTTTATATACGGGGGCGGGGGGGCACCCTAGGACACACAAGTTGATCAACCGATCGTTCCATAGCCGTGTGCGGTGCCCCCCTCCACCATATTCCACCTCGGTCATATCGTCGCGGAGTTTAGGCGAAGCCCTGCGCCAGTAGAACTGTTGGAAATATGCCCTAGAGGCAATAATAAAAGTATTATTATATTTCCTTGTTCATGATAATTGTCTTTTATTCATGCTATAACTGTATTATCCGGAAATCGTAATACACGTGTGAATACATAGACCATAATATGTCCCTAGTGAGTCTCTAGTTGACTAGCTCGTTGTGATCAACAGATAGTCATGATTTCCTGGCTATGGACATTGGATGTCGTTGATAAAGGGATCACATCATTAGGAGAATGATGTGATGGACAAGACCCAATCCTAAGCATAGCACAAAGATCGTGTAGTTCGTTTGCTAGAGCTTTTCCAATGTCAAGTATCTCTTCCTTAGACCATGAGATTGTACAACTCCCGGATACCGTAGGAATGCTTTGGGTGTATCAAACGTCACAACGTAATTGGGTGGCTATAAAGGTGCACTACAGGTATCTCCGAAAGTGTCTGTTGGGTTGGTACGAATCGAGATGGATTTGTCACTCCGTAAACGGAGAGGTATCTCTGGGCCCACTCGGTAGGACATCATCATAATGTGCACAATGTGACCAAGGGGTTGATCACGGGATGATGTGTTACGGAACGAGTAAAGAGACTTGCCGGTAACGAGATTGAACAAGGTATCGGTATACCGACGATCGAATCTCGGGCAAGTATAATACCGTTAGACAAATGGAATTGTATACGGGATCAATTGAGTCCTTGACATCGTGGTTCATCCGATGAGATCATCGTGGAACATGTGGGAGCCAACATGGGTATCCAGATCCCGCTGCTGGTTATTGACCGGAGAACGTCTTGGTCATGTCTACATGTCTCCCGAACCCGTAGGGTCTACACACTTAAGGTTCGATGACGCTAGGGTTATAAAGAAAGTTTGTATGTGGTTACCGAATGTTGTTCGGAGTCCCGGATGAGATCCCGAACGTCACGAAGAGTTCCGAAATGGTCCGGAGGTAAAGATTTATATATGGGAAGTCCTATTTTGGCCACCGGAAAATGTTCGGGAATTTTCGGTATTGTACCGGGAAGGTTCTAGAAGGTTCCGGTGTGGGACCCACATGAACGTGGGTAGTGGGGGAAAGGCCCCACACCCCTGGTCAAGGCGCACCAAGATCCCCCCTTAGAAGGAATAAGATCATATCCAGAAGGGATAAGATCAAGATCCCTAAAAAGGGGAGATAACAATCGGTGGGGAAGGAAATGATGTGATTTCTTTCCTCCCACCTTGGCCAATGCCCCAATGGACATGGAGGGCAAGAAACCAGCCCCTCCACCCCTATATATAGTGGGGAGGCGCATGGGAGCTACACATGAAGTTCTGGCGCAGCCCTCCCCCTCTCCCAAGTACTCCTCCTCTCCCGCGGTGCTTGGCGAAGCCCTGCAGGATTGCCACGCTCCTCCATCACCACCATGCCGTCGTGCTGCTGCTGGACGGAGTCTTCCCCAACCTCTCCCTCTCACCTTGCTGGATCAAGGCATGGGAGACGTCACCGGTCTGTACGTGTGTTGAACGCGGAGGTGCCGTCCGTTCGGCACTAGGATCTCCAGTGATTTGGATCACGATGAGTACGACTCCTTCAACCCCGTTCTCTTGAACGCTTCCGCTTAGCGATCTACAAAGGTATGTAGATGCACTCTCCTTCCCCTCGTTGTTGGTTTCTCCATAGATAGATCTTGGTGACACGTAGGAAAATTTTGAATTTCTGCTACATTTCCCAACAGTGGCATCATGAGCTAGGTCTATTGCGTAGATTCTTTGCACGAGTAGAACACAAAGTAGTTGTGGGCGTTGATTTTGTTCAATATGCTTACGTTACTAGTCCAATCTTGTTTCGACGGTATTGTGGGATGAAGCGCCCGGACCGACCTTACACTTACTCTTACATGAGACAGTTCCACCGATTGACATGCACTTGGTGCATAAGGTGGCTAGCGGGTGCCGCCTCCCACTTTAGTCGGAACAGGTTCGATGAAAAGGGTCCTTATGAAGGGTAAATAGCAATTGGCATATCACATTGTGGTTTTATGAGGTAAGAAACGTTTTTCTAGAAACCCATAGCAGCCACGTAAAACATGCAACAACAATTAGAGGACGCCTAACTTGTTTTGCAGGTATGCTATGTGATGTGATATGGCCAAGAAGAATGTGATGAATGATATGTGATGTATGAGATTGATCATGTTCTTGTAATAGGAATCACGACTTGCATGTCGATGAGTATGACAACCGCAGGAGCCATAGGAGTTGTCTTAATTTATTGTATGACCTGCGTGTCATTGAACAACGCCATGTAATTACTTTACTTTATTGCTAACCGGTAGCCATAGTAGTAGAAGTAATAGTTGGCGAGACAACTTCATGAAGACACGATGATGGAGATCATGATGATGGAGATCATGGCGTCATGCCGGTGACGATGATGATCATGGAGCCCCGAAGATGGAGATCAAAAGGAGCAAAATGATATTGGCCATATCATGTCACTATTTGATTGCATGTGATTTTTATCATGTTTATGCATCTTGTTTACTTAGAACGACGGTAGTAAATAAGATGATCCCTTACAAAAAATTTCAAGAAGTGTTCTCCCCTAACTGTGCACCGTTGCTAAAGTTCGTCGCTTCTAAGCACCACGTGATGATCGGGTGTGATGGATTCTTACGTTCACATACAACGTGTAAGACAGATTTACACACGCGAAACACTTAGGGTTAACTTGATGAGCCTAGCATGTACAGACATGGCCTCGGAACACGGAGACCGAAAGGTCGAGCATGAGTCGTATAGTAGATACGATCAACATGAAGATGTTCACCGATGATGACTAGTCCGTCTCACGTGATGATCGGACACGGCCTAGTTGACTCGGATCATGTAATCACTTAGATGACCAGAGGGATGTCTATCTGAGTGGGAGTTCATAAGATGAACTTAATTATCCTGAACATAGTCAAAAGATCTTTGCAAATTATGTCGAAGCTCGCGCTTTAGTTCCACTGCTTAGATATGTTCCTAGAGAAAATATAGTTGAAAGTTGTGAGAGCGATTATGCGGACAAAGAGAAAGCTTATATCCTTAATGCACCGCCGGTGTCTGAACCCCAAACGTCGTTTGTGGATGTTGTGAACATCGGACATACACGTTTTGATAACTACGTGATAGTTCAGTTAAACGGTTTAGAGTTGAGGCACCAAAGACGTTTTCGAAACGTCGTGGAACATATGAGATGTTTTCGAGGGCTGAAATTGGGATTTCAGGCTCGTGCCCACATCAAGAGGTATGAGACCTCCGACGATTTTCTTAGCCTGCAAACTAAGGGAGAAAAGCTCAATCGTTGAGCTTGTGCTCAGATTGTCTGAGTGCAACAATCACTTGAATTGAGGGAGTTGATCTTCCGATGAGATAGTGATGTTTCTCCAAAGTCATTGCCACCAAGCTGCTAGAGCTTCGTGATGAGCTATAACATATCAGGGATAGATATGATGATCCTTGAGGTATTCGCGATGTTTGACACATGAAAGTAGAAATCAAGAAGGAGCATCAATTGTTGATGGTTGGTGAAACCACTAGTTTCAAGAAGGGTAAGGGCAAGAAGGATACTTCATGAAACGGCAAATCAGCTGCTGCTCTAGTGAAGAAACCCAAGGTTGAACCCAAACCCAAGACTAAGTGCTTCGTAATAAGGGGAACAACCATCGAGCAGGATTACCCTAGATACTTGGTAGATGAGAAGGTGGCAAGGTCGATAGAAGTATATTGATATACATTATGTTAATGTGTACTTTACTAGTACTCCTAGTAGCACCGTGGTGTTGGATACGGTTCGGTTGCTAAGTGTTAGTAACTCAAATAAAAGCTACGGAATAAACGGAGACTAGCTGAAGGTGAGCTGACGATAAGTGTTGGAAGTGTTTCCAAGGTTGATGTGATCAAACATCGCACGCTCCCTCTACCATCATGATTAGTATTAAACCTGAATAGTTATTTGGTGCTTGCGTTGAGCATAGACATGATTGGATTATGTCTATTGCAATGCGGTTATTCATTTAAGGAGAATAATAGTTACTCTATTTATTTGAATAATACCTTCAATGGTCTTGCACCTAAAGGAATGGTTTATTGAATCTCGATCGTAGTGATGCACATTTTCATGCCAAAAGATATAAGATAGTAATGATAGTACCACTTACTTGTGGCACTACTATGTAAGTCATAATGGTATAAAACACATGAAGAAGCTCCATGTTGATGGATCTTTGGACTCACTCGTTTTTGAAAAGTTTTGAGATATGCGAACCATGTCTATTGGTGTATACGCATGAAGAAACTCCATTCAAGATGGATCGTTTGGACTCACTTGATTTTGAATCACTTGAGATATGCAAATCATACCACATGGGCAAGATGACTGAAAAGCCTCGTTTTTCAGTAAAATGGAACAAGATAGCAACTTGTTGGAAGTAACACATTTTTGATGTGTGCAGTCCAATGAGTGCCGAGGCATGCAAAGGAATATCGTTATGTTCTTACTTCACGATGATTCGAGTAGATGTAGACTATATTTACTTGATGAAACACAAGTCTGAATTATTGAATGGTTCAAGTAATTTCAGAGTGAAGTTGAAGATCATCGTGACAAGAGGATGAAATGTCTATGATATGATCATAGAGATGAGTATCCGAGGTACGAGCTTTGGCATGCAATTAAGACATTGTGGAAATTGTTTCACAATTAATACCTACCGAACACCATAATTTGATGGTGTGTCCGAACATCATAGTTGCACCCTATTGGATATGGTGCGCACTATGATGTCTCTTATCGAATTACCACTATCGCTTATGGGTTAGGCATTAGAGACAACCACATTCACTTTAAATAGGGCACCACGTAATTCCGTTGAGATGACACCGTATGAACTATGGTTTAGAGAAACCTAAGCTGTCATTTCTTAAAGGTTTGGGGCTGCGATGCTTATGTGAAAAAGTTTTAGGTTGATAAGCTCGAACCCAAAGCGGATAAAATGCATCTTCATAGGACACCCAAAACAGTTGGGTATACCTCCTAATTCAGATCCGAAAGCAATAGGGATTGTGTCTTGAATCGGGTCCTTTCTCGAGGAAAAGTTTGTCTCGAAAAGTTGAGTGGGAGGATGGTGGAGACTTGATATGGTTATTGAACCGTCACTACAACTAGTGTGTAGCAGGGCACAGGAAGTTGTTCCTGTGGCACCTACACCAATTGAAGTAGAAGCTTATGATACTGATCATGAAACTTCGGATTAATTCACTACTGCACCTCGAGGGTGACAAGGATGCGATCGCTTCTTGAGTGGTACAAGTAATCTTGTCTTGAAGGTCATGTTGCTAGACAACAATGAACCTACGAGCTATGGAGAAGCAATGGTGGGCCCAAATTCCAACAAATGGTTAGAAGCCATGAAATCCGAGATAGGATCCATGTATCAGAACAAAGCATGGACTTTGGTGGACTTGCCCGATGATCGGCAAGCCATTGAGATAAATGGATCTTTAAGAAGAAGACGGACGTGGACGGTAATGTCACCGTATATGAAGCTCGACTTGTGGCGAAGAGTTTTTCACAAGTTCAAGGAGTTGACTACGATGAGATTTTCTCATCCATAGCGATGCTTAAGTTCGTCGGAATCATGTTAGCATTAGCTGCATTTATGAAATCTGGCAGATGGATGTCAAAACAAGTTTCCTTACCAGTTTTTGTAAGGAAAGGTTGTATGTGATACAATCAGAAAGATTTTGTCGATCCCAAGGATGCTAAAAGGTATGCTAGCTCCAGCGATCCTTCCATGGACTGGAGTAAGCATCTCGGAGTTGGAATATGCACTTTGATAAGATGATCAAAGATTTTGGGTTTATACAAAGTTTATGATAAACTTGTATTTCCAAAGAAGTGAGTGGGAGCACTATAGAATTTCTGATGAGTATATGTTATTGACATGTTGTTGATCAGAAATGATGTAGAATTTCTGGAAAGCATATAGGGTTATTTGAAAGGTGTTTTTCAATAGAAAACCTGGAATAAGCTGCTTGAACATTGAGCATCAAGATCTATGAGGATAGATCAAAAACCGCTTAATGGTACTTTCAAATGAGCATATATTTTGACATGATCTTGAAGGTGTTCAAGATGGATCACCAAAGAAGGAGTTCTTGCCGAGATGTAAGGTATGAAGTCAAGACTTAAAGCTCGACCATGGCGAAAAGAGAGAAAGGACGAAGGTCGCCCCTATGTTTCGTACATAGGCTCTATAGTATGCTATGCTTGTGTACCGCACCGAAAGTGTGCCTTGCCATGAGTCACTAGGGGTACAAGAATGATCCAGAATGGATCATTGGACAGCGGTCAAAATTGTCCTTGGAGTAAATAAGGACATGTTTCTCGATTATGGAGGTGATAAAGAGTTCGGCGTAAAGGGTTACGTCGATACAAGCTTTAACACCTATCCGAGTGACTCTGAGTAGCAAACCGGATACGTATATTGGAGCGACCATTTGGAATAGCTCCAAGTGGAGTGTGGAAGCAGCATTTGCAATATGACCTAGAGATTTGTGAATTACATACGGATCTAAATGTTGCGGACCCGATAACTAAAACCTCTCTTACAAGCAAAACATGATCAAACCCCAGAACTCATTGAGTCTTAATCACATGATGATGTGAACTAGTTTAATGACACTAGTAAACTCTTTGGATGTTGGTCACATGGTGATGTGACCTGTGAGTGTTAATCACATGGCGATGTGAACTAGATTATTGACTCTAGTGCAAGTGGGAGACTGTTGGAAATATGCCCTAGAGGCAATAATAAAAGTATTATTATATTTCCTTGTTCATGATAATTGTCTTTATTCATGCTATAATCAGTATTATCCGGAAATCGTAATACACGTGTGAATACATAGACCATAATATGTCCCTAGTGAGCCTCTAGTTGACTAGCTCGTTGTGATCAACAGATAGTCATGATTTCCTGGCTATGGACATTGGATGTCGTTGATAACGGGATCACATCATTAGGAGAATGATGTGATGGACAAGACCCAATCCTAAGCATAGCACAAAGATCGTGTAGTTCGTTTGCTAGAGCTTTTCCAATGTCAATTATCTCTTCCTTAGACCATGAGATTGTGCAACTCCCGGATACCGTAGGAATGCTTTGGGTGTATCAAACGTCACAACGTAACTGGGTGGCTATAAAGGTGCACTATAGGTATCTCCGAAAGTGTCATTGGTTGGCACGAATCGAGGCGGGATTTGTCACTCCGTGTAAATGGAGAGGTATCTCTGGGCCCACTCGGTAGGACATCATCATAATGTGCACAATGTGACCAAGGGGTTGATCACGGGATGATGTGTTACGGAACAAGTAAAGAGACTTGCCGGTAACGAGATTGAACAAGGTATCGGTATACCGACGATCGAATCTCGGGCAAGTATAATACCGTTAGACAAAGGGAATTGTATACGGGATTAATTGAGTCCTTGACATCGTGGTTCATCCGATGAGATCATCGTGGAACATGTGGGAGCCAACATGGGTATCCAGATCCCGCTGCTGGTTATTGACCGGAGAACGTCTTGGTCATGTCTACATGTCTCCCGAACCCGTAGGGTCTACACACTTAAGGTTCGATGACGCTAGGGTTATAAAGGAAGTTTGTATGTGGTTACCGAATGTTATTCGGAGTCCCGGATGAGATGCCGGACGTCACGAGGAGTTCCGGAATGGTCCGGAGGTAAAGATTTATATATGGGAAGTCCTATTTTGGCCACCGGAAAATGTTCGGGAATTTTTGGTATTGTACCGGGAAGGTTCTAGAAGGTTCCGGAGTGGGACCCACATGAACGTGGGTAGTGGGGGAAAGGCCCCACACCCCTGGTCAAGGTGCACCAAGATCCCCCCTTAGAAGGAATAAGATCATATCCAGAAGGGATAAGATCAAGATCCCTAAAAAGGGGGGATAACAATCGGTGGGGAAGGAAATGATGGGATTTCTTTCCCCCACCTTGGCCAATGCCCCAATGGACTTGGAGGGCAAGAAACCAGCCCCTGCACCCCTATATATAGTGGGGAGGCGCATGGGAGCTACACACGAAGTTCTGGCGCAGCCCTCCCCCTCTCCCAAGTACTCCTCCTCTCCCGCGGTGCTTGGCAAAGCCCTGCAGGATTGCAACGCTCCTCCATCACCACCACGCCGTCGTGTTGCTGCTGGACGGAGTCTTCCCCAACCTCTCCCTCTCACCTTGCTGGATCAAGGCATGGGAGACGTCACCGGGTTGTACGTGTGTTGAACGCGGAGGTGCCGTCCGTTCGGCACTAGGATCTCCGGTGATTTGGATCACGACGAGTACGACTCCTTCAACCCCGTTCTCTTGAACGCTTCCGCTTAGCGATCTACAAAGGTATGTAGATGCACTCTCCTTCCCCTCATTGCTGGTTTCTCCGTAGATAGATCTTGGTGACACGTAGGAAAATTTTGAATTTCTGCTACGTTCCCCAACAAGAAAATCATCATCGTCACCACGCCGTCGTGCTGATGGAACTCATCCCCGAAGCTTTGCTGGATCGGAGCCCGGGGATCGTCATCGAGCTGAACGTGTGCTGAACTCGGAGGTGCCGTACGTTCGGTGCTTGGATCGGTCGGATCGTGAAGACGTACGACTACATCAACCGCGTTGTCATAACTCTTCCGCTTACGGTCTACGAGGGTACGTGGACAACACTCTCCCCTCTCGTTGCTATGCCATCACCATGATCTTACGTGTGCGTAGGAAAATTTTGAAATTACTACGTTCCCCAACAGTCAACTGCTGTTTGTTAACAAAATTTGTTGATTTGTCTTTTTCATTTCATTTTGTGTGTGTGCATCCTATGAGGTTGATATCTACATGAGTATTGAGCTACATCATGTCCTCTTCACAGTGGTGCAATCCATGTATTTTTTGAGTCTTGTAGTGAGTGTATCAAGCACGTGAAGTAGGGTACTTGTTGTTGCTGTTTTGCTAGGCTGAATCTGCTATATCATGATGCTATGCAAACCTACTGCTACAAGTCATTCTATGCATAATATGGAGATGTTCACTAAGGATGTTTTGTTATACATGTCATTCTCTATCCATCCATGCCCCTGGTTGCAATTATGGCCTGTTGTAGCTTGTTGTTATCTTGCTCTCAAATTGCTATATAGTGTTGTTGTCAGCCTGTTAGCATTAAGTTCAGTTTTGCCATGAGATTTGCTAGTGATCCATGCACCCTATGAACTTGCTCTTGCCATGTTTAGCTTCATAATTATGTCATCTTACTATTGGGTACCTTGTCATGCCATGTGTTGCTCTGTGGTGAGTGGTACAAGCTCACCTACATGCCTACTTATTGTTGTTCCTGCCATGTCTGAATCTGTCATATCATTTGCCATGTTTGCATGGATGCTACCATCTTTTCTGTTGATCTTTGGAATTAGTTCAGTAAGGGAGTTTTGTTCTTTGTCTTTAGTACTAGCATGATATGCCTTTGTTTGCCATGTTAAGTTCCTGTAGCATGTTGTTTGATAGCTCTAAACATTGCAACCTGGTGTTATTTTCTGCTAAGTCTGTAATCTGTTATTATTTGCAATCTTTCCATGTCCTTTTGAGCATGTTATAATGTTTTCTGGAGATAGCTCAGTGTTCATGTTTTGTCAAGCTTTACCTGTACATCATATCCTTGCCTTTTGTTTTCACGTTGAGATGTTGTAGCATATTGTTTTGATGCTTGCTAGATGCCTAGTTGCTGTTTTGGACAGCTTGACCTTTAAACTTGTATAGAGTGTATGTGTTGAACCATTGTCAGAGTCTAGAAGAAAACTGTTTTCGGAGTCTAGTTATATCGGAGAGTAGGAATTATTTTTACTCCTCAGTCCCTTCCTCGCTCTGGTAAGGAATCTTGACATAGGTGTTTTGAATTTCTTCTCTTCCCCTTCAATTTTTTTTCTTTAGGATCACGTGGTTAGTTTTCATTCGTTGTCCATCCTCTTTTCAATCTGGCGCACTGCTCTTTGAGTGGTTTTGATCCTTGTCATCTTTTGCAAGATCAGTCGTCAGTTCTTTCTCTTTCGACGTTGTTCCCCCATCCGAAGTTGTCCTTGTTTTTTTCTCACCCGCCCACCCTTCTTCTCGGAACCGGAGTCCGTAATCGAGTATCCATCCTACTCGTGTGAAGCATTTGCCTTCTTTCAACCGGTGTTTCTCTTCAAGATATTCGTCGGTTCCCCCTTCCAAGTTGCCTTTGTTTTCCCGCCCTTCCACCCTTTTTTCTTCCCGGAGTCTGAGTCTCTCTCGACCATCTATTTCATTCGTGTGGAGTCTCTTCAGCCTTCCCCTAATCGTTTCAACCGGTGAATTCTCGTTTTGTTCGACATTCTGCATCTCTTTTTCTTTTTTCGGTGCATTCAATTCAAGTTTTTTGGGTTGATCACATTCTTTTCCTTGGATCAAGTGTTCTCCTTACTCGTTTGCCTCTCGCCATCCAATCATTCCGGAGTTCAAGACATCTTAGAAGATTTGTCTGTGTTCCAATTAATTCGAGGTTATCACCTCATTCAAATATTTCAATTGTTCCGGTGCATCATCTACCTGTTCAACAATCCTTTTCAACAGTGTTTTCTCTTTAATGGGCCCTAACCCACAGGTCTTTTCCTAGGATCTTACCCGACTCTTCTAATTTCCCGGAGCTATTCTCAAATCTATTTCAAAGTTTGACGTAAGTATGAATTTCATCAGTCAGATCTTTTCCAAGATCAATTTTGAATAATTTTCATTGTTGCCTCAACCTCTCTGCTTTTCGTTCCCCCGGAGTGCCTTAACAATTTTGGTGGTGTTTTCCGTCGTCATTTGAAGACCGAAGAAGAGTTTTCCTCTAAATTTTGCCCGTTCTCTCGAAGACTCGCGGTTCTAGTCTCTTGTTATCCTCTTGAATTATTCCATTTCCCAGATATTCCTTTTATTAACCATCCGGAGTATTTCAGGAGTTGCTTTCACGTTTCGTTGATCCGGAGGCCTCCATTTCAGAATATTTCTTCGTTCCAAGTTTTCAGCTTCGTTCATTCAATAGTTGTACCGGTGCTTTGTTCAAGCTTTATTTACTCAGTTCGTGATCTCTTCGTTCCCGTGCATCTTGATTCACTCAAGTATCTTCGTTCATTTTCTAATTCTTTCTGGCGATTCGTTCTCTTCTCTTCGTTCGCTTACAATTTCACGGTGGTTCGTTGAAGATTCCTTTTCCGTTCTCATCATATCAATTATTTCGTTCTTTTCAATCCTACTGGTGGATCATGAAGACCTTCCCAAATTTGGCGCCATATCCCCCCTTAATCCTTTTTCAATGCGGATAAGTTGTATGCAATCCACTACTTCTCATCAATTTAATTGATGGAGGATACGCATAACATAATTCTTATTCTTGTTTCATTCAAGTGTCTAATTCTTCTCTACCGGAGTTTGTTCGTGTTACCAAATTCTTAGTTATGTGTTGTTCATCCTTATTTCCGGAGTTCCAAGTTTTCTCGGTGATCTCGTCTCGAACCTCCACCTGAATCATCGCAAGGCTGTAATCTTATCCCTTTCATCCTTCAATTTTATCTCGTCAGCCTTTTGTTACCGGAGTCATTGTGGTTCTTCATGATTTAATTCATTCTTCAAGAGCTCATCAAGATTCTTGTTGGTGGAGTTCAAGTATCTTTTCCTCTTGCGTCTCGAGGTGCAATTAATTCTCTGTATTCTTTTGAAGTGGAGTTTTGCATTTCTTCGGCTTTCTCGGCTATTCTATCATTTCCGTTTGTGGTCGGTTATCAACTCATAATTTCCGAGATATTACCTATAAGACCACAACAAGCATATTCTTTCGTTGTTGATTTTCACAACAACTCCGTTTAGACCTTTCTTCTAAAGATGCTTTCAATTTCATTCATGGCACAAGTTGTCATTTTGTTCTCCGTTCTTTTATTTCAACTCTTTCAATTCTTTCCGGAGGTTTTGTGTCATGTCTTCATCAATTATCATTCCATCCTCTCAAGCTCGTGTTCTATTCCTCCATGTTTCAGCCGGAGTGCTGCCTAAATCCTTTCAGTCTTATTCGTTTCTTATCTCGTTCTAACCGGAGTGGTTTCATAGTCTATCTGATTCTGTGAGCTTTCGATTCTCGTCATTCTCGTCCCTCCTCTCTTCTTCTCGAGTGCTCTCGATTCTTTGCTTCTTCTCTTGAGTTCTGGTTTCACCTCATCCCTTTTCCCTTCCGTTTCGGTCCTAAGATCTCAGGACGAGATCTCTTGTTAGTATAGGAGAGTTGTAACGCCCCGGATTCGATGCGCTAGGTGTCTGGCAGTTATTTGCCGTCGTTGCCATGTCATTTGCTTGCGTGTCGCACTTTTCCATGTCATCATGTGCATCTCATTTTGCATACGTGTTCGTCTCATGCATCCGAGCATTTTCCCCGTTGTCCGTTTTGCAATCCGACACTCCTATGCCCTCCGGCGTTCCCCTTTTGTCTCCTGTTGTGAGCGGGTGTTAAACATTCTCGGAATGGACCGAGACTTGCAAAGCGGCCTTGGTACACCACCGGTAGACTGCCTGTCAAGTTTCGTGCCATCTGGAGTCCGTTTGATACTCCAACGGTTAACCGGGTAGCCCCAAAGGCCTCTTTTGTGTGCAGCCCAACACCCCTTCAAAGTGGCCCAATAACCCATCCAAACCCCCTCCATGCTCTCGGTCGTTCGATCACGATCGCGTGGCCGAGAACCGCTCCTCATTTGGACTCTCCAAACTCCCTCTACCTATATATTTGCAGCTTCCCCCAAAATTCTCGCAGTCCAAACCCAGGTCCTTCCACCTCGCGTCACCGGATAAAATCCCCGCCACCGGACATGTCCGCTCCACCGCCCACGCCCAATCCCCCTCCGCCACGTCAGCGCGCCGCCTTCTCTCTCCTTCCCGCGCCGCCGCGGCCCTGCGGGCCCACGGCCACCCCACCTCTCCGCCGTCCGGGCCGCCTCCCCACCGCCCGAAGCTCCGCCAGCAGATCATGGGCATCCGCCGCCACCGCTGCCGTGGCCCGCTCCGCTGGCGCAGCGCCGCCGATCCGCTGTCGCTGGCCTCGACCCCACCGAGCGCCGCCCTCCGCCGCCTCCGTCGGCGCCGCCGCCGCGCCAGCGCCCTGCGCCTCGCCGCTGCTTCGCCTCCGCCGCGCCCGCCAGCGCCTCCGCGCCGCCGGCGCGCCTCCGTGCTCCTCCCGCCTGGCGACCGGAGCCGCCACGCCCGCCGCCCGTGGTACGCGCCCTCCGCCGCCTCGCCTCCCGCCCGCCGTCACCGGTCTCCGGCGAGCCGCCGTCGCCGGACCCGGACCCGTCCCCAATCTAGATCTGGCCGGGTGGACGAGATCCACCAGGCCCTCGATCCAAACGGCCACCCCATCCCAGATCCCTCCATCCCGGAACGCCTCTGTCCCGTTTCTCCGCGAGGGTAAATTCCTGCTAACTCCCGAAAATCTTACATTCTAGTGCACTACTCATCATGTCATAACTTTCTGTGTGCTGCTCTGTTTCATGCATATAGTATATCAAAATGTTCGTCATGAGATGCTCTTCATTGCATTGCATTGTGCCATGCTTGTTGAGTCCATATTGATGCCTAAATCATCGTTGCAAGAGTGCTATATAATTTTAACTGCTGTCTGTTAATAGAACTTGCTGATTTTTCTTTTCCATTGCATTTTGTGTGTGCATCCTATGAGGTTGATGTCTACACGAGTTTTTTGAGCTACATCATGCCATCTTCACAGTGGTGCAATCCATGTAATTTTGTAAGTTTTGTAGTGAGTGTATCTAGCACGTGAAGTAGGGTACTTGTTGTTGCTGTTTTGCTAGGCTGAATCTGCTATATCATGATGTTATGTAAACCTGCTGCTACAAGTCATTCTATGCATAATCTGGAGATGTTCACCAAGGATGTTTTGTTATAAATGTCATGCTCTATCCATCCATGCCCCTGGCGGCAATTATAGCCTGCTGTAGCTTGTTGTAATCTTAATCTCAAATTGCTATATAATGTTGTTGTCAGCCTGTTATCATTAAGTTCAGTTTTGCCATGAGCTTTGCTAGTGATCCATGCACCCTATGAACTTGCTCTTGCCATGTTTAGCTTCATAATTATGTAATCTTACTGTTGGGTACCTTGTCATGCCATTTGTGGCTCTGTGGTGAGTGGTACAAGCTCACCTACATGCCTACTTATTGTTGTTCCTGCCATGTCTGAATCTGTCATATCATTTGCCATGTTTGCATGGATGCTACCATCTTTTCTGTTGATCTTTGGAATTAGTTCAGTAAGGGAGTTTTGTTCTTTGTCTTTAGTACTAGCATGCTATGCCTTTGTTTGCCATGTTAAGGTCCTGTAGCATGTTGTTTGATAGCTCTAAACATTGCAATCTGATGTTATTTTCTGCAAAGTCTGTAATCTGTTATTATTTGCAATCTTGCCATGTCCTTTTGAGCATGTTATAGTGTTTTCTGGAGATAGCTCAGTGTTCATGTTTTGTCAAGCTTTACCTGTACATCATGTCCTTGCCTTTTGTTTTCACGTTGAGATGCTGTAGCATATTGTTTTGATGATTGCTAGATGCCTAGTTGCTGTTTTGGACAGCTTGACCTTTAAACTTGTATAGAGTGTATGTGTTGAACCGTTGCTCCGTTTTGAGTGACCTCTATATGAACCTTGCTTGATTTTACGTGTAGTTTCATATTATCATGTTGCATCCTTGTTTTTGAGGTGTTTGCTTGATGTTTGTATGCATTTTGCATCAATGCCATGTTTAACTTGTTTTGCTCGTATCTTCTAGGCCGTAGCTCCGAATTAAATAAACTTTATATGTAACTTGACTAGAATCTCGTGTAGATCATCTTGGTGCTTCTCAACTTGCTGTTTAACAACTTGAACATAAGGTTTATTCAGATCTGGACCAATTTCGAAATTTGCATATGAGGACTTACCGGAATTGTTATATGTTGTTTCCGACCTAATTTAAACTTGCCTTGATATGTTCTTGTTTGCATCATCTCTTGCCATGAGTAGCTTCATGTAGCCTTGCCATGCATCATACTTGGTTGAGCATCATGCCTTGTGTCGTGGATTTGTCACGGCAGATGTCCTAGCGTAGGGACTTAGTCGTGGAGCCATCGCCACGGGTTTACTTGAAGGGGTTAAAGCGGACACAAAGACACAAGGGTTTATACTAGTTCGGCCCCTTCGATGAAGGTAAAAGCCTACGTCTAGTTGTGATGGAATTGATGTGGTCTCAATGGCTAGGGAGCAGACAAGCTTCGCCTAGGCTCGAGTTGTGGTTGTCTGTCTTTGAACCGTCGCCGGGTCGTCCCCTTATGTACACGAGTGACGCCCGTCGGTTCATAGAGTCCCAACCGGTTCATACTCGTATCCAGGTTGGTATCTCTCTATTCCTAACTTACAATACAAGTTATACATCAGGCCGGTTTACGGCTACAAGTTCTAAACCGACTACAGGCCTTGGGCCTTTCTCTGCTTATACCACTAACGGAGTTAACTCGCCCAAATCGGCGGTTTACACCTAGTGGTAATATCCCCAACATTAGGCCCCAGATTGATTTGAAACGGTTCATGTCAATCCTTCACAAAGCTTGTATCTTGGACATCTTCTATTGTCTGGTAAACCGCCATGTCGTCATTACTTCTGGTCACTGTAAACCGGCATGACGTCATCCTGAAATTTGATCCTTTATGCCGCCTTCTTTTAATAGCAGTTCCTGGATCCACGCGCTTGACCTAGCTTGGCTGCCTTATAAATAGGACCGAAGGGTCATTTCTTTCCTTCCTTCGTCTCCTCTTCTTCGTCTTCCTCGCGCCGCTGCTCTTGGAGCTCTACCATCGCCGTCGACCGCCTCGTCTCTGGTCACTGATCGACCTGAACGTGCTCGAATCATCGGCCTCTTTCCGCGTCTTCTCCGTTCCCGGTAAGCTTCTTCCCCTTCTCGACTTAGATCTGCTTTTAGGGTTCCAGCTTCATATTGTGTTCTTCGTGTGTTCCCGTTTATCCTTTGAACTTTGAACCACACTGTGAATCTGTACTGTATTAATAGCGATTCCTGCGCATCCGCTGTATTTTCTCATCTTAAGTCCATGGATCTTCTGCATACATATCTGCTTCATAGTCCACTTGCTTTCGCCTTACTTCCGTGAAATATTTTCATTTTTCGAACCTGCGCTTGATCCGTAGCTATAATGGGATCTTGTGAAACTTGTTTCTGCAAACTATCCATAGCTTCAATTACTTCCAAAGCCTAGATTAGGCGGTTTAACTCACCATAGGAAAAAACTGCTAAACCGGCACAGATACACCATTAGTCCCCTTGTTGAACCGCCAGAGCCCACCTGATATCATATCATAGGAAACCGATTTATGGACACTGCCTCCGGTTTATCATAATTTAAATCAATCACTTTGTAACAAGCATGCTCTTGAACCGGATCAATTACTTTTGTAGATCTTATCATGGCCAAACAAGTGTATGAATGCAACTGGGTTCCTTCTCGCATCACCGAGTCACAGCTGAATGATCTGGTCTCGATTGGCGCTTTAGATGACAAAGATACAGTCCACTGGAGGGTCCCTGGAGAGGAATGTCCTCCCACACCCCAGGAAGGAGAAGTTGTGGTCTTCGCAGATCACCTGGCCCGGGGCTTCAAACCGCCCGGTTCAAAATTTTACCGGGATGTGTTGGCCAATTTTCAGCTCCGTCGCCAGGACAATGGCCCCAACTCCGTCACCAATTTATGCCACTTTCAAGTACTATCTGAGGTATATCTGCAAGAGGAACCTTCTGTTGAACTGTTTAGAGACCTCTTCCATCTAAACCGTCACACTGAATTCACCGACGGCCCCAATACGGAATTGGGCGGTATGGCTATTCAAAAGAGGAAGGAGATCACCTATCCCCACGTCAAACTCCATACTCACCCCAAAGAGTGGAATGCGACTTGGTTTTATTGCAAGGACACTTCTCCTGAAGATGAAAATCCTTTACCTGGCTTTCGTCCAGAGCGGCTAAGCAATACTCATCCGTTTCCTCAAAGATTAAGCGCCAAAGATAGAAGCAAATATGCCCCGCAGCTGTCCAAGCTCCGAGCCTTTATGGCCAACGGTTTGACTGGAATCGATCTTGCATGCTGCTGGTTATCATGGGGCATACTGCCTCTGAGCCGGCGTTCCGGTTTGATGTGCCAGTACACTGGCAGCGTCGATGACCCACTCCGACATACAAAACTCGAACTTTCTGATGATGAAGTTACAGACTCGGTAAAAGGATGCTGAATGAACCGGAGCACCTCGTGCTCAAACCGTCTAGCTCCTCATCGCACCACCAACAAACCACCTGCGGTAAGTTTCAGTTGCTTCATCATTAAACCTGTTATCGCTTCATGTATCCAACATTTAATTACTTCGATCCAGGTAATAATCCGTTTTGGAGCAAGAAACTTTCACAAGACAAAGCAGAGAAAGCGTGGCGCCAACCCGCCCAAAACAAAATTGTCAAGAAATCAGCCCATAAGAGAAAGACCATCGCTTCATCGACCCAGCCATTGACGATGATGTGGGTAATCCGAACTTGATTCTCTTGGCTTGCTTTTTACACGCCTTTATTGATCATGATGCTTGTCGATGATGTGAAGCCAACAAAGCAGGATTACGAGGTAACTATTCTCTCTTCCGATTCAGCAAATTTGCCTTTACCAAAATTTCGCCAGGCAAACCGGAAAGTTAATTTTTCTCACCCTCTTGCTTATTTGGATCCCAAATTTCTTATGAAGACACAGCAACATGAAGCTCGCTGCACAACCCGCATGATGGTCGTAGTTACCTCTGCGGTTTACCAAACAGCCCGGTTGAAAGCACCGCCCGAGGTTTCGACCTTTTATTGCTTTAAATTCCAAAGCGGGTTTCTTCCACAACCTCTTAATCTGTCGGACCGATTATCGGTCACTTCCCATTCATCCTTTGGTGAATCTCGCCACTCAGCTACCACCGTTGAAGATAGCATTTGGGTAAGTCAAACCGCCATATGCTTTCTAATATATTTTGTAATGGATATGCTTTTTCCCGACTCTTTGTCTCTTAGAACCAAACCGAAACCAAGCAAGAAGGCCGGTTGGATAAAACGGTGAAGAAGCTGCCGCCAGATCATGAGAGAGCGCGGATCTTGAAAATTTTGCCTCTGAAGACATTCCCAATGATCCTCCGGTTCAAGAAGAGGTTATTCCTGAAGAGAGGCCTGTCAACATTTCAATCTCTGCCGATCCACCTGCCAGCACCGTCCGGTTTGATAAACCTCTCAGTCCTGCTACTAAAACGGCCGTGCCCACACAATCCGTCGAGTTGAGAGATGACGACGTTGTGATTACTGGTATGGGCCGCTCTGAACTGGGGAATCCTGCAACCTTAACCAGGCACTCTGTGAAAGAAGATTTTTCCACCTTGAATAAAGGAAAATGGGATGTTGAACTGGAAACATATGCTGCTTTAAGCGCCCAAGACCTTCATTCTGGCTATTTAAACCGGCTTTATACTAGCCGTGACTATGAAGCTGGCCTGGTCAAGTTAATGAGGGACAAGTTTGAGGTAACTCACTCCTTTTCTTACCGCCAGTATATCAGTTCTTGTAGCCCCCAAGGGCCGGTTTGTAATCTTGATCAAACCGGGACTTGACTATATTCCTTAACAACTTTGAAATCTTCCTGCAATAGCTCCAAGGGCCGGTTTAACTGTGTATATTTAAACCGGACTTCAATAAAAACTGCCTTTGGAAACATTGCTAGATCAAATAGCCATTAGCCCCCAAGTGCCAAGTTGAATACTTGTATTGAGCTTGGGACTTTGCCATCTAGTAGTAATATAAAAATTGAAGGTACATTAGCCCCAAGTGTCAAGCATATAAGCGTGTTGTGTGGTTGGGACTTTGATCTTGAATTTCTGGCTGAACATACTATCGATACAGTGAGGTGAAAATCAAAGATGACCGGATTGCCGATTTACAAGCGGCTTTGGAAACCCAAAGAGGCAAATGCATAAAGCCAAGAAAGAGTTAACGGTGCTTTGAACGCTGCTGAACAAGTGAAGGAAAGCTTGAAGAAAGAAACGGGATTGGGCCACCGAGAAGGCCAATTTAATCAAACGAGCAGAAAATGCTGAAGCTGTCCTTAAACCGGTGGTAGATGATCTGACAGCCGTAAAGCGGCAAGTACACTCTATGACTGTGGAAATCTTTGGTAAGCTTCCTTTGAACAGTTGTGATTTGTTGAACCTGCTGTATCGTTACTCCGGTTTAAAACTAACCGTTTACTATTGTACGCACACGCATTGGGCACTTAGGAAACGATGTGCGGAAGAAACTGAAGGCTGTCTACACCTTAGTAGAACAGTTATATACCGGAGCCCAGCGTATCATCACCGCAGCCTCACATAACAACCCGGCACCTTCCTTGATTCAAGATACTCTGAACCGGCTGTCCATGCTTCCTGCCCGGATTGAAGTGGTGAAAAAATCTGCTGCTCGAACCGGAGCTATTAACGCCTTGATCCGAGCCAAGGCATGGGTACCAGACTTTGATCCTGTGGAAGCAGCTCAAGGCTATCCCAGTGTTAAAGAAGATGGTTCTGATTTCAATGAAGAGGATTTACGGGCTATAAACCGTGCAGTACGCCCTCTAGCTTGTCAGCTGGCCGAAGAAGCCGATTTGGAGCATTACCAAGCACAATACAATGATCAAAACAAGCGAGTGCCTGCCCCAACCTTTGAAGCGGAAAATCTGATCCCTCCAATCCGTAAGCATACTTACGCTCCTCACATTGAACCGTCTCCTCTGATCCACGAAGAGGTTGTTTTCCAAGCGCTAATGGGAATCGACTGGACCACTGTTGATTTCCAGCCAATGGGTAGAGACGAGGAGGCTGAAGCGGCGGAGGATGAAGAGCAGGCTTGAACCGGTGGCCGGTTTAAATATCTGCCTGTGGCGGTTTGCCCAAAGAACAATGATCTCACTTGGGCACCATGTTGCCTTGTAATAACTTTAGTTAAAACTTTCCGCTTGAATATGCCTTCGCATAAATAGCTAAACTTTGCTTGATTCATATTTCCGCAACCAGAAAAATTTGAACCTCGGTGGCGGTGATACCGCCAGCCGGTTTATGATATTTAATATATATATCAGAAATCCAACAATATGTGATACAAATACCTGCCGTGTATGGACATGACGCTGGCGTAGCCAAACTTAAAGCGGAGGCCTTAAAAACCATGACCGTCTGTAAAGCGGGGAGAGAACAACTCCCATATAAACCGTGCTGAATCAGCACGAGCCCCCTTGTTATTCAATGATGATTAACAGGAAGAAGGTAAACCGGGCAGATAAACTCCGGCGTAAGATTAAACCGTGTCATGCCAATTTGTAACTGATAGTTGAACCGGATAAAAACGTTTGTCGGGTTAAAAAACGCAACAAAAAATCGAATACCAATTATGAGAAAATATGGCAAAAAAGGCAATAACTTTTTGCAAAAGAAAAGCTTTACTGAGCTGGTCAGATGGCATTACCATGGTCAGACGCAACCAAGCTCCCCGAAGGCGTAGCGATGGTGCCAGTCGGCCAGGTCCCCAAAAGACTCTTGGCGAGTACGCCGGCCAAGTGGCATGACATTGGTTCGGGTTCGACCAAGCCCCCAAATGACTCTGGCCCTATAGGCCGACCAAGAGGCGTGACCGGTTCAGACTTGACCATGTCCCCAAATGATCTGGTGGCTTTCGCCTATCAAGAGGTGTTGCATTGGTTCGGACACGACCAAGCCCCCAAGTGATAAAAACAAATGTCAAGGGTAAACCGAGGCCGCTTTAAAACAGTAATCACTCCATGTAACCACGCATGATAAGAAAGACAGAGACCCCGCTTTAGCTAAGGCTCTGGTTTTATTATATCGAAGATAATATATACATTGTCATGATATGTACATAAGTAGAGCCAATGACTCAAGTGTAGTAAGGCCGAAGATGAGCTATATTCCACGGCCTGTTGGTCTCCTCCTCTGATGTACGTGAGTCTTGATGCTCTCGAATATCAATCAGATAGTATGATCCGTTGTGTAGATTCTTGCTGACCACAAAAGGTCCTTCCCAAGGCGGGGATAACTTGTGCATATTTGTCTGGTCTTGGATGAGGCGAAGCACCAAATCCCCTTCTTGAAAGGTTCTGGTTTTAACCCGGCGACTGTGATAACGACGAAGATCTTGCTGGTAAATCGCCGAACGAGCAGCTGCCATATCACGCTCTTCATCCAATAGATCCAAAGCGTCCTGCCGTGCCGTCTCGTTGTCCGCTTCAACATAAGCCGCTACACGGGGCGAATCGTGTCGGATATCACTGGGAAGAACTGCCTCTGCTCCGTAGACCATGAAAAACGGTGTATATCCAGTGGACCGGTTTGGCGTAGTATTGATACTCCATAGCACCGATGGTAGCTCTTCAACCCAGCACCCTGGTGTTCGTTGTAACGGAACCATAAGCCGAGGTTTGATGCCTCGTAAGATCTCTTGATTAGCTCGTTCTGCCTGCCCATTGGACTGGGGATGAGCCACTGACGACACGTCAAGTCGGATGTGCTCACGTTCACAGAACTCTTTCATAGCACCCTTGGATAAATTAGTGCCATTGTTAGTAATGATTGTGTGGAAAGCCAAACCGAAAATCACCTTTTGATGAACTGCGCACCACCGTTGCCGCAACACACTTGCCGATTGTGCTCCGCTTCAACCCACTTGGTAAATTTGTCCATTGCCACCAACAGGTGGGTCTTCTTATCCTTGGATCGTTTAAATGGTCCGACCATATCTAGCCCCCAAGTTGCAAACGGCCACGTTATTGGGATCATCCTCAACTCTTGTGCCGGTACATGAGCACGCCTTGAAAATTTCGACATCCATCACACCGCTTAACCAAGTCCTCCGCATCGCGTGTGCGGTCAACCAGTAAAATCCGTGACGGAACGCCTTTGCCACCAGGGACTTTGAACCAGCGTGATGTCCACAATCCCCTTCATGGATTTCTCTTAAGATTTCACAGCCTTCCTCGGGGAAACACAACGTTGAAACGCCTCGATATAATCGCAATGATGCAACTCACCATTAAGAATTGTCATAGACTTGGGCGCCGGATTATCCGTGCGCCGAATCTCATCTTCCGCAACTCCTCGAGTCATATACGCAAGAAAAGGAATCGCCCAATCCGAATAGCATGTAATGCTGCCACCAACCGAGCCTCCGGATCAGGAATAGCCAAATCCGCTTCACCAGGAGCTGGGTCGACGGGTTGTGCAAGACGTCCAAAAGACATTAGGCGGGACGGTTTACGCCGAGAACCCAACCGCTTAAAGCGTCCGCCGCCGTTCTTCCAGCGATCCACATGATCCACTTGATAACCCTTGAAGCAACCTGCAATATTATCCACTTCTCGACGATATGCGGCCATAAGCGGGTCCTTAGAGTCCCAAGTGCCGATACTTGCCGAGCCACGGTCCGAGTCACCCAAGCACTTAACCCGCTTAAGTTCATCTCCTTAGCCATCCGGAGGCCATGGAGCAAGGCTTCAGACTCAGCTGCATTATTAGTACAAGGAACATTAAACGGAGAACGTAACAAAACTTATCACCTCGTGGGGAAGTTAAAACGACTCCAGCCCCGAGCCTTCCAACCGCTCGGATCCATTGAAATGAATAGTCCAATATGTGTGATCCGGCTTCCTCCGGTGCTTGTAACTCCGTCCGGTCATTAATGAAATCAACAAGTGCTTGAGACTTCATGCTGTGCGTGGTATATACTTTAGTCCATGCGCCCAAACTCTATGGCCCATTTGGCAATCCGCCGATCGCCTCCGGTTCGTATGATATCACCCAAAGGAGCTGAACTAACCATCGTGATAGGGTGCCCTTGGAAATACCGCAGCTTCCGATCGCCATAAAAACACCATAGACTAGCTTCGCCAATGCGGATACCTTTGCTTGGACTCAATAAGCACCTCATCGATATAATAAACCGCCGCTGAACCGGATATTCCTTGCTCGCCTCCTTGCGCCCACCACAATAGCCACGCCATCGCCGAGCATTGGCTGCCACATATAACAACAATGGCTCCTTGTCAACCGGAGCCGCAAGAACAGGCGGATTGGCCAATTGCCGCTTTAAATCCTCCAATGCTTCGTCAGCAGCCGGACTCCAGACGAAATTATCTGTTTTCCTCAGCATCTGGTATAAGGGGATGGCCTTCTCTCCGAGGCGGCTGATAAACCAGCTCAACGCAGCAATTCTGCCCGCCAAACGCTGAACATCGTTGATACACTTCGGTTTAGCCAAGGAAGTAATAGCCTTAATTTTCTCTAGATTAGCCTCAATTCCTCTGTTAGACACCAGAAACCCCAATAACTTTCCTGCCGGAACACCAAAGACGCACTTGGCCGGATTAAGCATCATCTTGTAAATGCGCAAGTTGTCGAAGGTTTCCTTCAAATCGTCCACCAGTGTCTCCTTTTGTCTTGATTTTACCACAATATCATCCACGTAAGCATGCACATTGCGGCCGATCTGTGAATGCAGGCAATTCTGTACACACCGCTGATAAGTAGCCTGGGCGCTCTTGAGCCCAAAAGGCATAGATACATAGCAGAAGGCTCCAAAGGGAGTTATAAACGCTGTTTTCTCCTGGTCCTTAACCGCCATTTTGATCTGATGATATCCAGAGTACGCATCCAAAAAACTTAAACGCTCACATCCCGCCGTGGCATCAATAATCTGATCAATGCGGGAGGGCAAAGGATCCGATGGGCAGGCTTTGTTAAGATCTGTAGTCCACACACATACGCCGGTGCCATTTTTCTTAAGGACCAGCACCGGATTAGCAAGCCACTCGATGAAACACTTCAATGATAAAGCCAGCTGCCAAAAGCCTGGCTATTTCCTCCAATGGCTTTGCGCCTTTCTTCGTTAAACCGCGGAGGAACTGTTTCACCGGTTTATACTTAGGATCCACATTATGTGTGCTCGGCGAGTTCCTCGGACACCCGGCATGTCGATGGCTTCCGTGCAAAGATATCCGGTTCTCACGGATGAACTCGATGCGAGCGCTTTCCTATTTGGGATCCAGTTGGCACTAATAAAGGAACTGCTTGGACGAATCGCCGCACGAAGTCAACAAGCTTGGTCTCTGCTGCCGACTTAAACTTCAGATCCGATTCATGCTCAGTAGTTGGTTTCTTTAAAGGGTCATATCTCGCGGATCAACGTTGTCCTTATAGAACTTCAACTCCTCCGCGGGCACGCACCGCCTCTACATAAGCTGCATCACCTTCCTCACATTCCAAAGCGACTCGGCGGCTTCCATGCACCGTTATCGCCTTTGTAACCCGCATTCTGAGCTGCAAGTAGATATAACAAGGTCGTGCCATGAACTTAGCATAAGCCGGCCGCCCAAACAAGGCATGATATGGACTCCGGATTTTTACTACTTCAAAAGTTAGCTTTTTAGACCAGGAATCGTGCTCGTCTCCGAAAGCCACATCCAAGGCTATCTTACCAACAGGATAAGCAGATTTGCCTGGTACTACGCCATGGAACACTGTATTGGACGGTCTGAGATCCTTGTCTGTTAGACCCATGCGACGGAAAGTTTCATAGTATAATATATTAATACTGCTTCCTCCATCCATAAGCACCTTAGTGAACTTATATCCCCCCACCTGAGGGTCTACCACCAATGCCAGCTGGCCCGGGTTATCAACCCGGGGGGGATGGTCCTCTCTGCTCCACACGATAGGCTGCTCCGACCAGCGTAAATAACGCGGCAAGGCCGGTTCAACAGAGTTTACTGCTCGCTTGTGAAGCTTTCGATCGTGCTTATCCAAACTAGTTGTGAAAACATGATACTGCCCACTATTCAACTGCTTTGGTTGGCTCTGATAACCCGATCATTGCTTGCTGCTGGCCGCTCTGATTATTCTGACTATTGTGACTGCCTTGATTAAGACCTGAACCGGAAGCTCCATCGTGACCCGGCCCGTGGAAACCGGGTCCTGAACCGCCACCTGACCCCTGGTCATACCGGAAAGTATTAGAGTTTTTGAACTCCTACATAATATAACAGTCTTTCCAGAGATGGTTCGATGGGGACTCCTTCGTCCCGTGCTTGGGGCAAGGTTGATTCAATAAGTAATTCAAACGGCTCGCATTATGATTTGGGCCCCGACTCGCTTTGCCTCTGCGCCGCTGCCCCCTGTCTTGTGCATTAGTGTATCCACGAAATCCGGGTTGCCATCTGCCTTGCGCTTGCCTCCGTTTCCATGACCCGCCGGTTTGTACTGCTGCCCCTTGGAGTTGCCGTTCTTCTTTCCCTTCCTCGCTTCATCATCATCAGCCTCGGGATCCTTGGTACCGTCGAATCGGCATATTTCACCAAAGCGCCATGAGGGTTCCCATGTCATTACAGAACCGCTTCATGCGCCCAATTTCAATTTTAAAGGCTCAAACCGCAGTTGCCTTCTAATGTTAAGATTGCAGTCGGCGTTGATCCTGTCGAGGAGTGCAAAATCTCGAAACACGGCGCATCCAACGGGTTGTTGACTTCTTCCTCCCGGACACAAGCCGCCAGGTCTACTATGGACTTGGGCTGCTTACACGTATCCTTGAAGTTCGAATAAACCGGCCCAGAACTTGGCCCATGAGCTGATAGAATTGGGCGGTAAGCTCTTCAACCAAGTACGAGCCGTGCCTTCCAGCATCATGGTGAAGTACTTTGCACACGCGGTCTCATCGACATCTAGCATCTCCATGGCCATCTCATAACTCTCAACCCACGCTTGAGGGACAGATCAGCGGTGTAATTCGCACCTTATGTGGACCCTTAAAGTCTTTAGGCAGGCGCACATTGCGTAAAGCGGGGATCAAACAGGGCACCCCTAAAGCGGATGCGGCTCCTGGTCCGGCGAAGGTGGTAGGGCGAACCGGTGTATGTTGACCCGCCATCATCTCAGGTTGCTAACTCGGCCTCCCTGCGCGCCCGGGCCCGGTCCACCACCTCCTGAGCATCACGAATTCCACCCGTCTGATGATTGCCACGGGCCGCTTCACAGTCCCGCGCGTTGCTTGATATGGCCGGTTCATCCATACGCCTGCTGTAGCTCCGGCTTGGACGGGGCGTAGAGTGAATCGGATCACGGCTATATGAATACGCCTCCTGTTGGATCAGTGCAGTCCGGAGAAGCTCCTTAACCCGGCGTGTCTCAAGCGCCAGGGGAATCTCCTTCGATCGATAGCCTCCAATCGCGGGCGGCTGCAACAAGGTTGTCCATAGGATTAGAATAATGACACAGGGGTGTTTGTACCGGTGGAGGAACCATCATGTTCTGCTGAGGAGGCTCCATCAGGCGTGGTTGGGCCATCGCTCCTGCTCCTGGCGCCTCAATCCGGTTTACCTCCCTGTCGTTGGGCGGATTCTGGGTCTAGCTCCCGGTCTCGAAGAGATTTCTAGGATCAAATCCTAATGGCAGGCGTGACCTATACTTCCGCTTCAACACCTCCTGCGACGCACTCTGGTCAAGCATGAGTTTGTAAGCCTGGGCGTCCAGAGCGGCCCGCTCTGCGGCCATACGCTCCTTCTCTGACGCTAGATCCGCTTTGGCTTGCGTGATCTGCTCTTTCACCTTCGCAATTTCCGCATTATGAGCCTCCTGATCCGCCGGGTTGTCCTCTGCCATAAGCGCAGCTAGTGCATCAAACAAATCTGATAAAACTTGAACCGGCGGGCGCACCGGGCTGTTGGGGAACGTAGTAATTTCAAAAAAATTCCTACGCACACGCAAGATCATGGTGATGACATTGCAACGAGGGGAGAGTGTTGTCTACGCACCCTCGTGAGACCGAAGCGGAAGCGCTGACACAGCGAGTGGAAGTAGTCGACGCCTTCCGGTTCAACCGATCCAGCACCGTTACTCGGCACCTCCGAGTTCTTGACACGCGTACAGCTCGATGACGCACCCTCGATCTCCGATCCAGCAGAGGCGCCGAGGGGAAGTTCCATCAGCACGACAGCGTGGTGACGATCTTGATGTTCTCCTGTCGCAGGGCTTCGCCTAAGCACCACTACAATATGACCGAGGTGTAATATCGTGGAGGGGGGCACCGCACACGGCTAAGGAACTATCTCAATGATCAACTTGTGTGTCCTAGGGTGCCCCCTACCCCTCAGATATAAAGGAGGGAGGGAGGAGGAGGCCGGCCCAAGGGGGGCGCGCCATAGAGGAGGGGGAAACCTACTCCAAGTAGGTTTCCCCCCCTTTTCCTTATCTTATTTGGAGGAGGAAGGAAAGAGTACTAGTATTAGGAATAAGTACTAGTAGTAGTAATAGGAAGAGGGGGGAAGGAGAAAGGAAAGGGGGGGCCCCCCTCCCCAATTCGGATTGGGCTGGGGGGGCGCGCCCCCCTCCCTTGTTCCTTCTCCCTTCTTCCTATATGGGCCCAATAAGGCCCATATACCTCCCGGGGGGTTCCGGTAACCTCCCGGTAGCTCCAAACTTCTCCGGAACCTTTCCGTGTCCAAATATATCCGTCCAATATATCAATCTTTATGTCTCGACCATTTCGAGACTCCTCGTCATGTCCGTGATCACATCCGGACTCAACAAACTTCGTACATCAAAATACATAAACTCATAATATAACCGTCATCGAAACCTTAAGCGTGCGGACCCTACGGTTCGAGAACAATGTAGACATGACCGAGACACGTCTCGGTCAATAACCAATAGCGGGACCGGATGCCCATATTGGTTCCTACATATTCTACGAAGATCTTTATCGGTCAAACCGCATAACAACATCGTTATTCCTTTGTCATCGGTATGTTACTTGCCCAAGATTTGATCGTCGGTATCCAATACCTAGTTCAATCTCGTTATCGCAAGTCTCTTTACTTGTTCCAGAATACGTCATCTTATAACTAACTCATTAGTTACATGCTTGCAAGGCTTGGGTGATGAGTATTACCGAGAGGGCCCAGAGATACCTCTCCGACAATCGGAGTGACAAACCTAATCTCAATTATGCTAACTCAACATGTACCTTCGGAAACACCTGTAGTACTCCTTTATAATCACCCGATTACGTTGTGACGTTTGGTAGTACCCAAAGTGTTCTTCGTAAACGGAGTTACACAATCCTCATAGTTACGTGAACATGTATAAGTCATGAAGGTAGCAATAGCAGAATACTAAACGATCAAGTGCTAAGCTAACGGATGGGTCATGTCAATCACATCATTCTCCTAATGATGTGATCTCATTAATCAAATGACAACACATGTCTATGGTTAGGAAACATAACCATCTTTGATTAATGAGCTAGTCAAGTAGAGGCATACTAGTGACTTATATGTTTGTCTATGTATTCACACATGTATCATGTTTCGGTTAATACAATTCTAGCATGAATAATAAACATTTATCATGATATGAGGAAATAAATAATAACTTTATTATTGCCTCTAGGGCATATTTCCTTCAGTCTCCCACTTGCACTAGAGTCAATAATCTAGATTACATAGTAATGATTCTAACACCCATGGAGTCTTGGTGTTGATCATGTTTTGCTCGTGAGAGAGGCTTAGTCAATGGGTCTGCAACATTCAGATCCGTGTGTATCTTGCAAATCTCTATGTCTCCCACTTGGACTTGGTCCCAATGCAATTGAAGCGTCTCTTGATGTGCTTGGTCCTCTTGTGAAATCTGGATTCCTTTGCCAAGGCAATTGCACCAAGATTGTCACAGAAGATCTTCATTGGTCCCGATGCACTAGGTATGACACCTAGATCGAAATGAACTCCTTCATCCAGACTCCTTCATTTGCCGCTTGTAAGCAGCTATGTACTCCGCTTCACATGTAGATCCCTGCCACGACGCTTTGTTTTGAACTCGCACCAACTTACAGCTCCACCGCTTAATATAAACACGATCCGGTTTGCGATTTAGAATCGTCCGGATCGGTGTCAAAGCTTGCATCGACGTAACCATTTACGACTAGCTCTTTGTCACCCCCATATACGAGAAACATATCCTTAGTCCTTTTCGTATTTCAGATGTTCTTGACCACCGCCCGATGATCCACTCTCGATTACTTTGGTACCTACCGCCAAGCTTATTGCTAAGCACGTCAGTCTGGTACACAAGATTGCATACATGATAGAGCCTATGGCTGAAGCATAGGAACATCTTTCATTTCTCTCTATCTTCTGTTGTGGTAGGGCATTGAGTTTGACTCAACTTCACACCTTGTAGCACAGTGCAAGAATCCTTTCTTTGCTCGATCCATTTTGAACTTTTTCAAAATTTTGTCAAGGTATGTGCTTTGTGAAAGTCCTATTAAGCGCCTTGATCTATCTCTATAGATCTTGATGCCCAATATGTAAGCAGCTTCACCGAGGTCTTTCATCGAAAAACTTTTATTCAAGTATCCCTTTATGCTATCCGAAGTTCTATATCATTTCCAATTAACAATATGTCATCAACATATAAAACTAGAAATGCTACAGAGCTCCCACTCACTTTCTTGTAAATACTGAGCTTCTCCAAAAGTCTCAGATAAAACCATATGCTTTGATCACACTATCAAAGCGCTTATTCCAACTCCGAGATGCTTGCACCAGTCCATAAATGGAACGTTGGAGCTTGCACACTTTGTCAGCAACTTTTGGATCAACAAAACCTTCAGGCTGCATCATATACAACTCTTCTTCTAGAAATCCATTCAAGAATGCAGTCTTGACATCCATTTGCCAAATTTCATAATCATGAAATGCAGCAATAGCCAACATGATTCGGACAGACTTAAACATCGCTACGGGTGAGAAAGTCTCATCATAGTCAACCCCTTGAACTTATCAAAAACCTTTCGCAACAAGTCGAGCTTTGTAGACAGTAACATTACCATCAGCGTCATTCTTCTTCTTAAAGATCCATTTGTTCTCAATGGCTTGCCGATCATCGGGCAAGTCAACCAAAGTCCATACTTTGTTTTCATACATGGATCCTATCTCAGATTTCATGGCCTCTAGCAATTTTGTGGAATATGGGCTCATCATCGCTTCCTCATAGTTCGTAGGTTCATCATGGTCTAGTAACATGACTTCCAGAATAGGATTTCCGTACCACTCAGTGCGGATCTTACTCGTAGACCCACGAGGTTCGAGAGAAACTTGATCCAAGTTTCATGATCAATATCATTATCTTCCTCACTAATTGGTGTAGTCGTCACAGAACCGGTTCTTGTGATGAGCTACTTCCAATAAGGGAGTAGATACTGATTATCTCATCAAGTTCTACTTTCCTCCCACTCACTTCTTTCGAGAGAAACTCCTTCTCTAGAAAGGATCCGAATTTAGCAACGAAGATCTTGCCCTCAGATTTGTAATAGAAGGTGTACCCAATAGTCTCCTTTGGGTATCCTATGAAGACACATTTCTCCGATTTGGGTTCAAGCTTATCTGGTTGAAGTTTCTTCACATAAGCATCGCAGCCCCAAACTTTGAGAAACGACAACTTTGGTTTCTTGCCAAACCACAGTTCATAAGGCGTCGTCTCAACGGATTTTGATGGTGCCCTATTTAACGTGAATGCGGCCGTCTCTAAAGCATAACCCCAAAACGATAGCGGTAAATCGGTAAGAGACATCATAGATCGCACCATATCAAGTAAAGTACGACATTGACGCTCGGACACACCATTTCGTTGTGGTGTTCGGTGGCGTGAGTTGCTAAACTATTCCACATTGTTTCAAATGTAAACCAAACTCGTAACTCAAATATTCTCCTCCACGATCAGATCGTAGAAAATTTATTTTCTTGTTATGATGATTTTCTACTTCACTCTGAAATTCTTTGAACTTTTCAAATGTTTCAGACTTGTGCTTCATCAAGTAGGTATACCCATATCTGCTCAAATCATCTGTGAAGGTGAGAAAATAACAATATCCGCCACGAGCCTCAACATTCATCGGGCCACATACATCTCAGATGTATGATTTCCAACAAATCTGTTGCTCTCTCCATAGAACCGAGAACGGTGTTTTGGTCATCTTGCCCATGAGGCACGGTTCGCAAGTACCAAGTGATTCATAATCAAGTGATTCTAGAAGTCCATCAAGATGGAGTTTCTTCATGCGCTTTTACATCGATATGACCTAAACGGCAAGTGCCACAAATATGTTGCACTATCATTATCAACTCTGCATCATTTGGCTTCAATATTATGAATATGTGTATCACTACTATCGAGATTTAATAAAATAGACCACTCTTCAAGGGTGCATGACCATAAAAGATATTACTCATATAAATAGAACAACCATTATTCTCTCGATTTAAATGAATAACCGTCTCGCATCAAACAAGATCCAGATATAATGTTCATGCTCAACGCTGGCACCAAATAACAATTATTCAGGTCTAAAACTAATCCCGATGGTAGATGTAGAGGTAGCGTGTCGACCGCGATCACATCGACTTTGGAACCATTTCCCACGCAAGATCGTCACCTCGTCCTTAGCTAATCTTCGCTTAATCCGTAGTCCCTGTTTCGAGTTGCAAATGTTAGCAACAGAACCAGTATCAAATACCCAGGTGCTACTGCGATCATTAGTAAGGTACACATCAATAACATGTATATCACATATACCTTTGTTCACTTTGCCATCCTTCTTATCCGCCAAATACTTGGGGCAGTTCCGCTTCAATGGTCCGCTTGCTTAAGAGAAGCACTCGATTTCAGGCTTAGGTCCAGATTTGGGTTTCTTCTCTTGAGCAGCAACTTGTTTGCTGTTCTTTTTGAAGTTCCCCTTCTTCTTCCCTTTGCCCTTCTTCTTGAAACTAGTGGTCTTGTTGACCATCAACACTTGATGCTCCTTCTTGATTTCTACCTCATGCTTTCAAAGATCGCGAAGAGCTCGAGAATAGTCTTGTTCATCCCTTGCATATTATAGTTCATCACAAAGCTCTTGTAGCTTGGTGGCGTGATTGGAGAATTTGTCAATGACGATATCATCCGGAAGATTAACTCCCAGTTGAATCAAGTGATTATTATACCCGGACATTTTGAGTATATGCTCACCGATGTAACTGTTCTCCTCCATCTTGCAGCTATAGAACTTATTGGAGACTTCATATCTCTCAATCCGAGCATTTGCTTGAAATATTAACTTCAACTCTGGAACATCTCATATGCTCCATGACGCTCAAAACGTCATTGAAGACCCGGTTCTAAGCCGTAAAGCATGGCACATCGAACTATAGAGTAGTCATCAGCTTTGCTCGCCAGACGTTCTTAACGCCGTCGGCCAGCATCAGCAGCAGCTCGCACCCAGCGGTGCTTCCGGGACGTAACTCTTCTCGTGCAGCAATGAGGATAATCCTCGAGTTACGGACCCGATCCGTGTAATTGCTACCATCATCTTTCAACTTTGCTTTCTCAAGGAACGCATTAAAATTCAACGGAACAACAAAGACGAGCCATCTATCTACAAACAAACATAGACAAGCAAAATACTATCAGTACTAAGTTCATGATAAATTTAAGTTCAATTAATCATATTACTTAAGAACTCCCACTTAGACAGACATCTCTCTAGTCATCTAAGTGATCACGTGATCCAAATTAACTAAACCATGTCCGATCATCACGTGAGATGGAGTAGTTTCAATGGTGAACATCTCTATGTTGATCATATCTACTATATGATTCACGCCGACCTTTCGGTCTCCGTGTTCCGAGGCCATATCTCAGATATGCTAGGCTCGTCAAGTATAACTCGAGTATTCGCGTGTGCAACTGTTTTGCACCCGTTGTATTTGAACGTAGAGCCTATCACACCCGATCATCACGTGGTGTCTCAAAGACGAAGAACTTTCATAACGGTGCATACTCAGGAGAACACTTCTTGATAATTAGTGAGAGATCATCTTAAAATGCTACCGTCAATCAAAGCAAGATAAGATGCATAAAGGATAAACATCACATGCAATCAATATAAGTGATATGATATGGCCATCATCATCTTGTGCTTGTGATCTCCATCTTCAAGCACCGCCATGATCACCATCGTCACCGCGCGACACCTTGATCTCCATCGAGCATCGTTGTCGTTTACGCCATCTATTGCTTCTACGACTATCGCTACCGCTTAGTGATAAAGTAAAGCAATTACAGGCGTTTGTGTTGAGGAACGAGTAATTTCAAAAAAATTCCTACGCACACGCAAGATCATGGTGATGCATAGCAATGAGAGGGAGAGTGTTGTCTACGCACTCGTGAGACCGGCGAAGCGATCACAACGTAGAGGAAGTAGTCGACGTTCTCCTCGCGATCCGACCGATCCCGCGCCGTTACTCGGCGCCCCGAGTTCTTGACACACGCACAGCTCGATGACGCTCCTCGGCTCCAATCCAAAGAGCTTCGGGGAGGGAGAGTTTCACAAGACGACGGCGTGGTGACGATCTTGATGTACTATCAAGCGCAGGGTTTCGCCTAAGCTTCAGCGACGATATGACCGAGGTGGAATATGGTGGAGGGGGCACCGCACACGGCTAAGGAACGATCCGTAGATCAAACTTGTGTGTCCTAGGGTGCCCCCTGCCCCAGATATAAAGGAGCAAGGGGGTGCGGCGGCCCTTGGAGGAGGCGCGCCGAGGAGTCCTACTCCCACGGGAGTAGGACTCCCCCTTCCTAGTTGGAGTAGGATTGGGGAGGGAAGAGGGAAGGGGGGCGCCTCTCCTTGTCCTATTCGGACTAGGGGGAGGCGCGCGCCTGCCCTGGCCGGCCCTTCCTCTTCTCCCTCATGGCCCACTAAGGCCCAATAACCCCGGAGGGTTCAGTAACCCTCTGTTCCTAAGAAAATCCCGATTTCACCGGAACCATTCGAACTCCAAATATAGGCTTCCAATATATCAATCTTTATGTCTCGACCATTTCGAGACTCCTCGTCATGTCCGTGATCACATCCGGACTCGAACTTCTCGGTACATCAAAATACATAAACTCATAATATAACCGCCATCGAAACCTTAAGCGTGCGGACCCTACGGTTCGAGAACAATGTAGACATGACCGAGACACGCCTCCGTCAATAACCAACAGCGGACCTGGATGCCCATATTGGTTCCTACATATTCTACGAAGATCTTTATCGGTCAGACCGCATAACAACATACGTTGTTCCTTTGTCATCGGTATGTTACTTGCCCGAGATTCGATCGTCGGTATCCAATACCTAGTTCAATCTCGTTATCGCAAGTCTCTTTACTCGCTTCGTAATACATCATCTCATAGCTAACTCATTAGTTGTAATGCTTGCAAGGCTTGATGATGTGTATTACCGAGAGGGCCAGAGATACCTCTCCGACAATCGGAGTGACAAAACCTAATCTCGAATACGCCAACCCAACATCCGCCTTTGGAGACACCTGTAGTACTCCTTTATAATCACCCGATTACGTTAGACGTTTGGTAGCACCAAAGTGTTCCTCCGGAAAACGGGAGTTGCATAATCTCATAGTTACAGGAACATGTATATGTCATGGATAAAAGCAGTAGCATCATACTAAACCATCGTGTGCTAAGCTAATTGAATGGGTCATGTCAATCAGATCATTCAACTAATGATGTGACCTTGTTAATCAAATAACAACTCTTTGTTCATGGTTAGGAAACATAACCATCTTTGATTAACAAGCTAGTCTAGTAGAGGCATACTAGTGACACTCTGTTTGTCTATGCATTCACACATGTATCATGTTTCCGGTTAATACAATTCTAGCATGAATGATAAACATTTATCATGAAATAAGGAAATAAATAATAACTTTATTATTGCCTCTAGGGCATATTTCCTTCAGTCTCCCACTTGCACTAGAGTCAATAATCTAGATTACATAGTAATGATTCTAACACCCATGGAGTCTTGGTGTTGATCATGTTTTGCTCGTGGAAGAGGCTTAGTCAACGGGTCTGCTACATTCAGATCCGTATGTATCTTGCAAATCTCTATGTCTCCCACGGACTAAATCCGGATGGAATTGAAGCGTCTTTTGATGTGCTTGGTCCTCTTGTGAAATCTGGATTCCTTCGCTAAGGCAATTGCTCGAAGATTGTCACGAAGATTTTCATTGGACCCGATGCACTAGGTATGACACCTAGATCGGATATGAACTCCTTCATCCGCACTCCTTCATTAGCTGCTTCGAAGCTGCTATGTATTCCGCTTCACATGTAGATCCCGCCACGACGCTTTGTTTAGAACTGCACCAACCGACAGCTCCTCCGCTTAGTGTAAATACGTATCCGTCTGCGATTTAGAATCGTCCGGATCGGTGTCAAAGCTTGCATCAACGTAACTGCCACGATGAGCTCTTTGTCACCTCCATATAAGAGAAACATATCCTTAGTCCTTTTCGGGTATTTCGGGATGTTCTTGACGCTGTCCGATGATCCACTCTGGATTACTTTGGTACCTCCTGCTAAGCTTATAGCAAGGCACACATCAGGTGCGGTACATAGCATTGCATACATGATAGAGCCTATGGCTGAAGCATAGGAACATCTTTCATTTCTCTCTATCTTCTGCAGTGGTCGGGCATTGAGTCTTACTCAACTTCACACCTTGTAACACAGGCAAGAACCCTTTCTTTGCTTGATCCATTTTGAACTTCTTCAAAATTTTGTCAAGGTATGTGCTTTGTGAAAGTCCAATTAAGCGCCTTGATCTATCTCTATAGATCTTAATGCCTAATATGTAAGCAGCTTCACCGAGGTCTTTCATTGAAAAACTCTTATTCAAGTATCCTTTATGCTATCCAGAAATTCTATATCATTTCCGATCAGCAATATGTCATCTACATATAATATCGAAATGCTACTGAGCTCCCACTCACTTTCTTGTAAATACAGCTTCTCCAAAAGTCTCAGATAAACCCAAATGCTTTGATCACACTATCAAAGCGCTTATTCCAACTCCGAGATGCTTGCACCAGTCCATAAATGGATCATTTGGAGCTTGCATACTTTGTTAGCTCCTTTGGATCGATAAAACCTTCTCGTTGCATCATATACAACTCTTCTTCCGTAAATCCATTCAGAATGCAGTCTTTACATCCATTTGCCAAATTTCATAATCATAAAATGCGGCAATTGCTAACATGATTCGGACAGACTTAAGCATCGCTACGGGTGAGAAGGTCTCATCGTAGTCAATCCCTTGAACTTGTCGAAAACCCTTTGCGACAAGTCGAGCTTTGTAGACGATAACATTACCGTCGTCGGTCTTCTTCTTGAAGATCCACTTGTTTTCTATTGCTTGCCTACCCTCGGGCAAGTCAACCAAAGTCCATACTTTGTTTTCATACATGGATCCCATCTCGATTTCATGGCCTCAAGCCATTTTGCGGAATCTGGGCTCACCATCGCTTCTTCATAGTTCGTGAGGTTCATCATGATCTAGTAGCATGATTTCCGTAACAGGATTACCGTACCACTCAGTGCGGATCTTATTCTGGTTGATCTACGAGGTTTCAGAGTAACTTGATCTGAAGTTTCATGATCAACATCATCAACTTCCTCACTACTTGGTGTAGATGTCTCAGAAACCGGTTTCTGCGACAAATTACTTTCAAGTAAGGGAGAAGGTACAATTACCTCATCAAGTTCTACTTTCCTCCCACTCACTTCTTTCGAGAGAAACTCCTTCTCTAGAAAGGATCCATTCTTGGCAACAAATGTCTTGCCTTCGGATCTGTGATAGAAGGTGTACCCAACTGTCTCCTTTGGGTATCCTATGAAGACACATTTCTCCGATTTGGGTTCGAGCTTATCAGGTTGAAGCTTTTTCACATAAGCATCGCATCCCCAAACTTTAAGAAACGACAACTTTGGTTTCTTGCTAAACCACAGTTCATAAGGTGTCGTCTCAACGGATTTTGACGGTGTTCTATTCAGTGTGAATGCGGCCGTCTCTAGAGCATAACCCCAAAACGATAGCGGTAAATCTGTAAGAGACATCATAGATCGCACCATATCTAGTAAAGTGCGACACGATGTTCGGACACACCATTACGTTGTGGTGTTCGGGTGGCGGAGTTGCTAAACTATTCCGCATTGTTTCAAATGTAGACCAAACTCAGAACTCAAATATTCACCTCCACGATCGATCATAGAAATTTAATTTTCTTATTACGATGATTTTCAACTTCACTCTGAAATTCTTTGAACTTTTCAAATGTTTCAGACTTATGTTTCATTAAGTAGATATACCCATATCTCGCTTAAGTCATCTGTGAAGGTGAGAAAATAACGATATCCGCCACGAGCCTCAACATTCATCGGACCACATACATCGTATGTATGATTTCCAACAAATCTGTTGCTCTCTCCATAGTACCGAGAACGGGTTTTAGTCATCTTGCCCATGAGGCACGGTTACTTAAGTGCCAAGTGATTCATAATCAAGTGACTCCAAAAGTCCATCAAGATGGAGTTTCTTCATGCGCTTTACACCGATATGACCTAAACGGCAAGTGCCACAAATAAGTTGCACTATCATTATCAACTCTGCATCTTTTGGTTTCAACATTATGAATATGTGTATCACTACTATCGAGATTCATCAAAATAGACCACTCTTCAAGGGTGCATGACCATAAAAGATATTACTCATATAAATAGAACAACCATTATTCTCGATTTAAATGAATAACCGTCTCGCATCAAACAAGATCCAGATATAATGTTCATGCTCAACGCAGCACCAAATAACAATTATTTAGGTCTAAAACTAATCCCGAAGGTAGATGTAGAGGTAGCGTGCCGACCGCGATCACATCGACTTTGGAACCATTTCCCACGCAAGATCGTCACCTCGTCCTTTGCCGGTGTTAAGCAATCCGTAGTCCTGCTTTGAGTTGCAAATATTAGCAATGAACCAAGATCAAATACCAGTGCTACTCCGAGCTCTAGTAAGGTACACATCAATAACATGTATATCACATATACCTTTGTTCACCTTGCCATCCTTCTTATCCGCCAAATACTTGGGGCAGTTCGCTTCAAAGGACGATCGCTTGCGGAGAAGCACTCGATTTCAGGTTTGGGTCCAGACTTGGGTTTCTTCTCTGAGCAGCAACTTGCTTCTTGTTCTTCTTGAAGTTCCCTTCTTCTTCCCTTTGCCTTTCTTCTTGAAACTAGTGGTCTTATTGACCATCAACACTTGATGCTCCTTCTTGATTTCTACCTCCGCAGCCTTTAGCATTGCGAAGAGCTCGGTATAGTCTTTACTAACCCTTGCATATTATAGTTCATCACGAAGCCTTTGTAGCTTGGTGGCGGTGATTGAAGAATTACATCAATGACACAATCATCGGAAGATTAACTCCCAATTGTGTCAAGTGATTGTAGTACCCGGACATTACGAGTATGTGCTCACTAATGAACTATTCTCCTCCATCTTGCAGCTATAGAACTTATTGGAGACTTCATATCTCTCAATCCGGGCATTCTGTTGAATATCAACTTCAACTCTGGAACATCTCATATGCTCCATGACGTTCAAAACGTCGTTGAAGTCCGGTTCTAAGCCGTAAAGCATGGCACACTGAACTATAGAGTAGTCATCAGCTTTGCTCGCCAGACGTTCTTAACGTCGTCGGTTGCATCAGAAGAGTTCTGCACCTAGCGGTGCATCCATGACGAACTCTTACGTGCAGCAATGAGGATAATCCTCGTTACGGACCCAGTCCGTAATTGCTACCATCATCTTTCAACTTTGCTTTCTCAAGGAACGCATTAAAATTCAACGGAACAACAACACGAGCCATCTATCTACAATCAAACATAGACAAGCAAGATACTATCGGTACTAAGTTCATGATAAATTTAAGTTCAATTAATCATATTACTTAAGAACTCCCACTTAGACAGACATCTCTAGTCATCTAAGTGATCACGTGATCCAAATCAACTAAACCATAACCGATCATCACGTGAGATGGAGTAGTTTTCAATGGTGAACATCTTATGTTGATCATATCTACTATATGATTCACGCCGACCTTTCGGTCTCCGTGTTCCGAGGCCATATCTGCATATGCTAGGCTCGTCAAGTATAACTCGAGTATTCTGCGTGTGCAAAACTGGCTTGCACCCGTTGTAGATGGACGAGAGCTTATCACACCCGATCATCACGTGGTGTCCGGGCACGACGAACTTTGGCAACGGTGCATACTCGGGAGAACACTTCTTGATAATTTTAGTGAGAGATCATCTTAAAATGCTACCGTCAATCAAAGCAAGATAAGATGCATAAAGGATAAACATCACATGCAATCAATATAAGTGATATGATATGGCCATCATCATCTTGTGCTTGTGATCTCCATCTCCAAGCACCGTCGTGATCACCATCGCCACCGCGCGACACCTTGATCTCCATCGTAGCATCGTTGTCGTCTCGCCACCTATTGCTTCTCGACTATCGCTACCGCTTAGTGATAAAGTAAAGCAATTACGTATGCGTTGCATTTCATACAATAAAGCGACAACCATATGGTTCCTGCCATTGCCGATAACCGGTTACAAAACATGATCATCTCATACAATAAAATATAGCATCACGTCTTGACCATATCACATCACAACATGCCTGCAAAAACAAGTTAGACGTCCTCTACTTTGTTGTTGCAAATTTTACGTGGCTGCTACGGGCTTAAGCAAGAACCAATCTCACCTACGCATCAAAACCACAACGATATTTCGTCAAATAGACTCTTTTAACCTTCTCAAGGACCGGGCGAGCCACACTCGGTTCAACTAAAGTGAGAGAGCAGACACCCGCCGGTCACCTTTAAGCAACGAGTGCTCGTGGCGGTGAAACCAGTCTCGCGTAAGCGTCACGCGTAATGTCGGTCCGGCCGCTTCATCTCACAATACCGCTGAACCAAAGTATGACATGCTGGTAGGTAGTATGACTTGTATCGCCCACAACTCACTTGTGTTCTACTCGTGCAAAACATCAAACCATAAAACCTGGCTCGGATGCCACTGTTGGGGAACGTAGTAATTTCAAAAAAATCCTACGCACACGCAAGATCATGGTGATGCATAGCAACGAGAGGGGAGAGTGTTGTCTACGTACCCTCGTGAGACCAAGCGAAGCGATCACAACGTAGAGGAAGTAGTCGACGTTCTCCTCGCGATCCGACCGATCCGGCGCGTTACTCGGCGCCCCGAGTTCTTGACACACGACAGCTCGATGACGCTCCTCGGGCTCCAATCCAGAGAGCCGGGAGGGAGAGTTTCGTCAAGACGACGGCGTGGTGACGATCTTGATGTTCTATCGGCGCAGGGCTTCGCCTAAGCTTCATGACGATATGACCGAGGTGGAATATGGTGGAGGGGGCACCGCACACGGCTAAGGAACGATCCGTAGATCAAACTTGTGTGTCTAGGGTGCCCCCTGCCCCGTGATATAAAGGAGCAAGGGGAGGTGCGGCCGGCCCTGGAGGAGGCGTTGCGGAGGAGTCCTACTCCCACCAGAGTAGGACTCCCCCCTTCCTAGTTGGAGTAGGATTGGGGAGGGAAGAGGGAAGGGGGCGCCGCCTCTCCTTGTCCTATTCGGACTAGGGGGGGGGGGGCGGCCTGCCCTGGCCGGCCCTTCCTCTTCTCCCTCATGGCCCACTAAGGCCCAATAACCCCCGGGAGGGTTCCGGTAACCCCCCGGTGTTCCGGTAAAATCCCGATTTCACCCGGAACCATTCCGAACTCCAAATATAGGCTTCCAATATATCAATCTTTATGTCTCGACCATTTCGAGACTCCTCGTCATGTCCGTGATCACATCCGGACTCCAACTTCTTGGTACATCAAAATACATAAACTCATAATATAACCGTCATCGAAACCTTAAGCGTGCGGACCCTACGGTTCGAGAACAATGTAGACATGACCGAGACACGTCTCCGGTCAATAACCAACAGCGGGACCTGGATGCCCATATTGGCTCCTACATATTCTACGAAGATCTTTATCGGTCAGACCGCATAACAACATACGTTGTTCCCTTTGTCATCGATATGTTACTTGCCCGAGATTCGATCGTCGGTATCCAATACCTAGTTCAATCTCGTTACCGGCAAGTCTCTTTACTCGTTTCGTAATACATCATCTCATAGCTAACTCATTAGTTGTAATGCTTGCAAGGCTTCAGTGATGTGTATTACCGAGAGGGCCCAAAGATACCTCTCCGACAATCGGAGTGACAAAACCTAATCTCGAAATATGCCAACCCAACATCTGCCTTTGGAGACACCTGTAGTAGTCCTTTATAATCACCCGATACGTTGTGACGTTTGGTAGCACCCAAAGTGTTCCTCCGTAAAACGGAGTTGCATAATCTCATAGTTACAGGAACATGTATATGTCATGGATAAAAGCAGTAGCATCATACTAAGCGATCGTGTGCTAAGCTAATGGAATGGGTCATGTCAATCGATCATTCAACTAATGATGTGACCTTGTTAATCAAATAACAACTCTTTGTTCATGGTTAGGAAACATAACCATCTTTGATTAACAAGCTAGTCTAGTAGAGGCATACTAGTGACACTGTTTGTCTATGCATTCACACATGTATCATGTTTCCGGTTAATACAATTCTAGCATGAATGATAAACATTTATCATGAAATAAGGAAATAAATAATAACTTTATTATTGCCTCTAGGGCATATTTCCTTGATCTCCCACTTGCACTAGAGTCAATAATCTAGATTACATAGTAATGATTCTAACACCCATGGAGTCTTGGTGTTGATCATGTTTTGCTCGTGGAAGAGGCTTAGTCAAGCGGTCTGCTACATTCAGATCCGTATGTATCTTGCAAATCTCTATGTCTCCCACGGACTAAATCCGGATGGAATTGAAGCGTCTTTTGATGTGCTTGGTCCTCTTGTGAAATCTGGATTCCTTCGCTAAGGCAATTGCTCGAAGATTGTCACAGAAGATTTTCATTGGACCCGATGCACTAGGTATGACACCTAGATCGGATATGAACTCCTTCATCCGACTCCTTCATTAGCTGCTACCGAAGCTGCTATGTATTCCGCTTCACATGTAGATCCCGCTTCGACGCTTTGTTTAGAACTGCACCAACCGACAGCTCCTCCGTTTAGTGTAAATCACGTATCCGGTCTGCGATTTAGAATCGTCGGATCAGTGTCAAAGCTTGCATCAACGTAACTGCCACGATGAGCTCTTTGTCACCTCCATATAAGAGAAACATATCCTTAGTCCTTTTCGGTATTTCAGATGTTCTTCACCGCTGTCCGATGATCCACTCTGGATTACTTTGGTACCTCCTGCTAAGCTTATAGCAAGGCACACATCAGTCCGGTACACAGCATTGCATACATGATAGAGCCTATGGCTGAAGCATAGGAACATCTTTCATTTTCTCTCTATCTTCTGCAGTGGTCGGGCATTGAGTCTTACTCAACTTCACACCTTGTAACACAGGCAAGAACCCTTTCTTTGCTTGATCCATTTTGAACTTCTTCAAAATTTTGTCAAGGTATGTGCTTTGTGAAAGTCAATTAAGCGTCTTGATCTATCTCTATAGATCTTAACGCCTAATATGTAAGCAGCTTCACCGAGGTCTTTCATTGAAAAACTCTTAATCAAGTATCCCTTTATGCTATCCAGAATTCTATATCATTTCCGATCAGCAATATGTCATCTACATATAATATCGAAATGCTCTGAGCTCCCACTCACTTTCTTGTAAATCTGAGCTTCTCCAAAAGTCTCATATAAACCCAAATGCTTTGATCACACTATCAAAGCGTTTATTCCAACTCGAGATGCTTGCACCAGTCCATAAATGGATCGCTGGAGCTTGCACACTTTGTTAGCTCCTTTGGATCGATAAAACCTTACGGTTGCATCATATACAACTCTTCTTCCGTAAATCCATTCAGAATGCGTCTTTACATCCATTTGCCATATTTCATAATCATAAAATGCGGCAATTGCTAACATGATTCGACAGACTTAAGCATCGCCACGGGTGAGAAGGTCTCATCGTAGTCAATCCCTTGAACTTGTCGAAACCCTTTGCGATAAGTCGAGCTTTGTAGACGATAACATTACCGTCGGCGTCGGTCTTCTTCTTGAAGATCCACTTGTTTTCTATTGCTTGCCTACCCTCGGGCAAGTCAACCAAAGTCCATACTTTGTTTTCATACATGGATCCCATCTCAGATTTCATGGCCTCAAGCCATTTTATGGAATCTGGGCTCACCATCGCTTCTTCATAGTTCGTAGGTTCATCATGATCTAGTAGCATGATTTCCGAACAGGATTACCGTACCACTCACAGTGCGGATCTTATTCTGGTTGATCTCGAGGTTTCAGAGTAACTTGATCTGAAGTTTCATGATCAACATCATCAACTTCCTCACTACTTGGTGTAGATGTCTCAGAAACCGGTTTCTGCGACAAATTACTTTCAAGTAAGGGAGAAGGTACAATTACCTCATCAAGTTCTACTTTCCTCCCACTCACTTCTTTCGAGAGAAACTCCTTCTCTAGAAAGGATCCATTCTTGGCAACAAATGTCTTGCCTTCGGATCTGTGATAGAAGGTGTACCCAACTGTCTCCTTTGGGTATCCTATGAAGACACATTTCTCCGATTTGGGTTCGAGCTTATCAGGTTGAAGCTTTTCACATAAGCATCGCATCCCCAAACTTTAAGAAACGACAACTTTGGTTTCTTGCTAAACCACAGTTCATAAGGTGTCGTCTCAACGGATTTTGACGGTGTTCTATTCAGTGTGAATGCGGCCGTCTCTAGAGCATAACCCCAAAACGATAGCGGTAAATCTGTAAGAGACATCATAGATCGCACCATATCTAGTAAAGTGCGACACGACGTTCGGACACACCATTACGTTGTGGTGTTCGGGTGGCGTGAGTTGCTAAACTATTCGCATTGTTTTAAATGTAGGCCAAACTCGTAACTCAAATATTCACCTCCACGATCAGATCGTAGAAATTTAATTTTCTTATTACGATGATTTTCAACTTCACTCTGAAATTCTTTGAACTTTTCAAATGTTTCAGACTTATGTTTCATTAAGTAGATATACCATATCTGCTTAAGTCATCTGTGAAGGTGAGAAAATAACGATATCCGCCACGAGCCTCAACATTCATCGGACCACATACATCTGTATGTATGATTTCCAACAAATCTGTTGCTCTCTCCATAGTACCGGAGAACGGGTTTTAGTCATCTTGCCCATGAGGCACGGTTCATAAGTGCCAAGTGATTCATAATCAAGTGACTCCAAAAGTCCATCAAGATGGAGTTTCTTCATGCGCTTTACACCGATATGACCTAAACGGCAGTGCCACAAATAAGTTGCACTATCATTATCAACTCTGCATCTTTTGATTTCAACATTATGAATATGTGTATCACTACTATCGAGATTCATCAAAAATAGACCACTCTTCAAGGGTGCATGACCATAAAAGATATTAATTATATAAATAGAACAACCATTATTCTCTGATTTAAATGAATAACCGTCTCGCATCAAACAAGATCCAGATATAATGTTCATGCTCAACGCAGCCACCAAATAACAATTATTTAGGTCTAAAACTAATCCCGAAGGTAGATGTAGAGGTAGCGTGCCGACCGCGATCACATCGACTTTGGAACCATTTCCCACGCGCATCGTCACCTCGTCCTTTGCCGGTGTTAAGCAATCCGTAGTCCTGTTTGAGTTGCAAATATTAGCAACAGAACCAGTATCAAATACCAGTGCTACTCCGAGCTCTAGTAAGGTACACATCAATAACATGTATATCACATATACCTTTGTTCACCTTGCCATCCTTCTTATCCGCCAAATACTTGGGGCAGTTCCGCTTCGGTGACGGTCGCTTGCGGTAGAAGCACTCAGTTTCAGGTTTGGGTCCAGACTTGGGTTTCTTCTCTGAGCGACAACTTGCTTCTTGTTCTTCTTGAAGTTCCTTCTTCTTCCCTTTGCCTTTCTTATTGAAACTAGTGGTCTTATTGACCATCAACACTTGATGCTCCTTCTTGATTTCTACCTCCGCAGCCTTTAGCATTGCGAAGAGCTCGGTATAGTCTTTACTAACCCTTGCATATTATAGTTCATCACGAAGCCTTTGTAGCTTGGTGGCGTGATTGAAGAATTCATCAATGACACAATCATCGGAAGATTAACTCCCAATTGTGTCAAGTGATTGTAGTACCCGGACATTACGAGTATGTGCTCACTAATGTAACTATTCTCCTCCATCTTGCAGCTATAGAACTTATTGGAGACTTCATATCTCTCAATCCGGGCATTCTGTTGGAATATCAACTTCAACTCTGGAACATCTCATATGCTCCATGACGTTCAAAACGTCGTTGAAGTCCCGGTTCTAAGCCGTAAAGCATGGCACATTGAACTATAGAGTAGTCATCAGCTTTGCTCGCCAGACGTTCTTAACGTCGTCGGTTGCATCAAGAAGAGTTCTGGCACCTAGCGGTGCATCCGGGGCGTAACTCTTACGTGCAGCAATGAGGATAATCCTCGTTACGGACCCGATCCGTGTAATTGCTACCATCATCTTTCAACTTTGCTTTCTCAAGGAACGCATTAAAATTCAACGGAACAACAACACGAGCCATCTATCTACAATCAAACATAGACAAGCAAGATACTATCAGGTACTAAGTTCATGATAAATTTAAGTTCAATTAATCATATTACTTAAGAACTCCCACTTAGACAGACATCTCTCTAGTCATCTAAGTGATCACGTGATCCAAATCAACTAAACCATAACCGATCATCACGTGAGATGGAGTAGTTTTCAATGGTGAACATCTTATGTTGATCATATCTACTATATGATTCACGCCGACCTTTCGGTCTCCGTGTTCGAGGCCATATCTGCATATGCTAGGCTCGTCAAGTATAACTGAGTATTCTGCGTGTGCAAAACTGGCTTGCACCCGTTGTAGATGGACGAGAGCTTATCACACCCGATCATCACGTGGTGTGCCGGGCACGACGAACTTTGGCAGCGGTGCATACTCAGGAGAACACTTCTTGATAATTTTAGTGAGAGATCATCTTAAAATGCTACCGTCAATCAAAGCAAGATAAGATGCATAAAGGATAAACATCACATGCAATCAATATAAGTGATATGATATGGCCATCATCATCTTGTGCTTGTGATCTCCATCTCCAAGCACCGTCGTGATCACCATCGTCACCGGGCGCGACACCTTGATCTCCATCGTAGCATCGTTGTCGTCACGCCACCTATTGCTTCTCGACTATCGCTACCGCTTAGTGATAAAGTAAAGCAATTACTGATGCGTTGCATTTCATACAATAAAGCGACAACCATATGGTTCCTGCCGATTGCCGATAACCGGTTACAAAACATGATCATCTCATACAATAAAATATAGCATCACGTCTTGACCATATCACATCACAACATGCCCTGCAAAAACAAGTTAGGCGTCCTCTACTTTGTTGTTGCAAATTTTACGTGGCTGCTACGGGCTTAAGCAAGAACCAATCTCACCCACGCATCAAAACCACAACGATACTTCGTCAAATAAACTCCGTTTAACCTTCTCAAGGACCGGGCGTAGCCACACTCGGTTCAACTAAAGTGAGAGAGACAGACACCCGCCGGTCACCTTTAAGCAACGAGTGCTCGTGGCGGTGAAACCAGTCTCGCGTAAGCGTCACGCGTAATGTCGGTCGGCCGCTTCATCTCACAATACCGCTGAACCAAAGTATGACATGCTGGTAGGTAGTATGACTTGTATCGCCCACAACTCACTTGTGTTCTACTCGTGCAAAACATCAAACCATAAAAACCTGGCTCGGATGCCCTTGTTGGGGAACGAGTAATTTCAAAAAAATCCTACGCACACGCAAGATCATGGTGATGCATAGCAGCGAGAGGCGAGTGTTGTCGTACCCTCGTGAGACCAAGCGGAAGCGATCACAACGTAGAGGAAGTAGTCGACGTTCTCCTCGCGATCCGACCGATCCGGCGCCGTTACTCCGGCGCCCCGAGTTCTTGACACACGTACAGCTCGATGGCGCTCCTCGGGCTCCAATCCAAGAGAGCCGGGGAGGAGAGTTTCACAAGACGACGGCGTGGTGGCGATCTTGATGTACTATCGGCGCGGGCTTCGCCTAAGCTTCGCGACGATATGACCGAGGTGGAATATGGTGGAGGGGGGCACCGCACACGGCTAAGGAACGATCCGTAGATCAAACTTGTGTGTTCTAGGGTGCCCCCCTGCCCATGCATCAAAACCACAACGATAGTTTGTCAAATAGACTCCGTTTTAACCTTCACAAGGACCGGGCGTAGCCACACTCGGTTCAACTAAAGTTGGAGAAACAAACACCCGCTAGTCACCTGTTTGCAAAGCACGGCGGTAAAACCAGTCTCGCGTAAGTGTACGCGTAATGTCGGTCCGGGCCGCTTCATCCAACAATACCGCTGAACCAAAGTATGACATGCTGGTAGGTAGTATGACTTATATCGTCCACAACTCACTTGTGTTCTACTCGTGCATATAACATCAAACCATAAAAACCTAGGCTCAGATGCCACTGTTGGGGAACGTAGTAATTTCAAAAAATTTCCTACGCACACGCAAGATCATGGTGATGACATTGCAACGAGGGGAGAGTGTTGTCTACGTACCCTCGTAGACCGAAGCGGAAGCATTGACACAGCGTAGTGGAAGTAGTCGTACGTCTTCCCGGTTCAACCGATCCAGGCACCGTTACTCCGGCACCTCCGAGTTCTTGACACGCGTACAGCTCGATGACGCACCCTCGATCTCCAATCCAGCAGAGGCGCCGAGGGGGAGTTCCGTCAGCACGACGGCGTGGTGATGATCTTGATGTTCTCCTGTCGCAGGGCTTCGCCTAAGCACCGCTACAATATGACCGAGGTGTAATATCGTGGAGGGGGCACCGCGACACGGCTAAGGAGCGATCTCAATGATCAACTTAGTGTCCTAGGGTACCCCCTACCCCGTATATAAAGGAGGGAGGGAGGAGGAGGCCGCCCAAGGGGCGCCATGAGAGGAGGGGAAACCTACTCCAAGTAGGTTTCCCCCTTTCCTTATCTTATTTGGAGGAGGAAGGAAAGAGTACTAGTATTAGGAATAAGTACTAGTAGTAGTAATAGGAAGAGGGGAAGGAGAAAGGAAAGGGGCGGCCCCCTCCCCCAGTCGGATTGGGCTGGGGGCCCTCCTTGTTCCTTCTCCTTCTTCCTATATGGGCCCAATAAGGCCCATATACCTCCCGGGGTTCGGTAACCTCCGGTAGCTCCAAACTTCTCCGGAACCTTTCCGGTGTCCAAATATATCCGTCCAATATATCAATCTTTATGTCTCGACCATTTCGAGACTCCTCGTCATGTCCGTGATCACATCCGGACTCGAACAAACTTGGTACATCAAAATACATAAACTCATAATATAAGCATCATCGAAACCTTAAGCGTGCGGACCCTACGGTTCGAGAACAATGTAGACATGACCAAACACGTCTCGGTCAATAACCAATAGCGGGACTGGATGCCCATATTGGTTCCTACATATTCTACGAAGATCTTTATCGGTCAAACCGCATAACAACATATCGTTATTCCTTTGTCATCGGTATGTTACTTGCCCAAGATTTGATCGTCGGTATCCAATACCTAGTTCAATCTCGTTACGGCAAGTCTCTTTACTCGTTCCGTGTCGTCATCTTATAACTAACTCATTAGTTACATGCTTGCAAGGCTTGGGTGATGAGTATTACCGAGAGGGCCCAGAGATACCTCTCCGACAATCGGAGTGACAAAACCTAATCTCAATTATGCTAACTCAACATGTACCTTCGAAACACCTGTAGTACTCCTTTATAATCACCCGATTACGTTGTGACGTTTGGTAGTACCCAAAGTGTTCTTCGTAAACGGAGTTACACAATCCTCATAGTTACAGGAACATGTATAAGTCATGAAGGAAGCGATAGCAGAATACTAAACGATCAAGTGCTAAGCTAACGGGATGGGTCATGTCAATCACATCATTCTCCTAATGACGTGATCTCATTAATCAAATGACAACACATGTCTATGGTTAGGAAACATAACCATCTTTGATTAATGAGCTAGTCAAGTAGAGGCATACTAGTGACTTATATGTTTGTCTATGTATTCACACATGTATCATGTTTCCGATTAATACAATTCTAGCATGAATAATAAACATTTATCATGATATGAGGAAATAAATAATAACTTTATTATTGCCTCTAGGGCATATTTCCTTCACGGGCCTCCTGCGCCTGCGGCCGCTGCCGTTGCTGATCCGGAAAGCATCGCTGCTGCGGTTGAAGAGTGGTTCGCTGCCTGCGTACCGGCCATGAATATTCCAACCCGGTTGAACTAGCTTGGGGGGTCCGGAATACTGTCGCCGTCGGAATAGCCCCTGATCATATCGTCCTGCAGCTGGTACAATGACTCGGTCTCTCCTGTTGAAGATTCGTCGCCGGAATAAACGACGGTCTCACTACCGTGTTCTGAACCGGCGTCGTGTTCTCCTCCGTGGATGACTCCAACGAAGACATGCTTCACGGCCGGTTTAACCTGGGCAGGTCGCGCACGCTGAGCCGTCTCGACGAGGTCGGTGCAGATGTCCGGCTCAGGCCCAGGCTCCCCGATCTTGCCGATGAAAACATGTATGCCACCGAAGGGGACCCGGTATCCGTACTCGATTGAATCGGCCTCGGGACCCCGTCCGGCGTCGTCGATGTAGATCCGGCCGCGACGACTCTTGGTCATCCGGCCCACGATGTAGCCTTCGAGTCCTTTGAGCTTGCCCTCCAAGATCGTCAAACCATCGTGCGATAGCCCCACGGTGGGCGCCAACTGTCGTGGAGCCATCACCACGGGTTTACTTGAAGGGGTTAAAGCGGACACAAAGACACAAGGGTTTATACTAGTTCGGCCCCTTCGATGAAGGTAAAAGCCTACGTCTAGTTGTGATGGAATTGATGTGGTCTCGCCGGCTAGGGAGCAAACAAGCTTCGCCTAGGCTCGAGTTGTGGTTGTCTGTCTTTGAACCGTCGCCGGGTCGTCCCCATATACACACGAGTGACGCCCGTCGGTTCATAGAGTCCCAACCGGTTCATACTCGTATCCCGATTGGTATCTCTCTATTCCTAACTTACAATACAAGTTATACATCAGGCCGGTTTACCGCTACAAGTTCTAAACCGACTACAGGCCTTGGGCCTTTCTCTGCTTATACCACTAACGGAGTTAACTCGGCCCAAACTGGCCGGGTTACAGCTAGTGGTAATATCCCCAACACCTTGTTTATGTGTGGTGTGTTTACTATGTGTGTGCTTCTTCTCGATAGTTCTCGTTTCGTTGCGATCGTGAGGATTCGTTCGTCTATGCTTGGTTCTCTTCGTGGCTTCATCTTCTTCATGGACTCGTTCTTCTTCCTTGCGGGATTTCAGGCAAGATGACCGTCACCTTGGATCTCACTACTATCTTTGCTATGCTAGTTGCCTCGTTCTATCGCTATGCTGCGCTACCTATCACTTGTTCTTCAAGCCTCCCAAATTGCCATGTCAGCCTCTAACATTGTCACCCTTCCTAGCAAACCGTTGCTTGGCTATGTTACCACTTTGCTCAGCCCCTCTTATAGCGTTGCTAGTTGCAGGTGAAGTTGAAGATTGCTCCATGGTGGACAGGATTATGTTGGGATATCACAATATCTCTTATATTATTAATGCATCTATATACTTGGTAAAGGGTGGAAGACTCGGCCTTATGCCTGGTGTTTTGTTCCACTCTTGCCGCCCTAGTTTCCATCATATCGGTATCATGTTCCCGAATTTTGCGTCCCTAACGTGGTTGGGTGATTTATGGGACCCCCTTGACAGTTCGCCTTGAATAAAACTCCTCTGGCAAGGCCCAACATTGGTTTTACCATTTGCCTACCACCTATACCTTTCCCTTGGGAGTAATTAACCCGAGGGTCATCTTTATTTTAGCCCACAGGGCCAATGCTTGTCTAAGTGTTGGTCCAAACTAGAGCACCGTACGGGACCATCCCTTGGCAACTTGGGTTACGTTGGTACCTGTACGCTTAGCTTATCTGGTGTGTCCTGAGAATGAGATACGTGCGACTCCTATTGGGATTGTCGACACATCGGGCGGTTTTGCTGGTCTTGTTTTACCATTGTCGAAATGTCTTGTAACCGGGATTCCGAGACTGATCGGGTCTTCCTGGGAGAAGGAATATCCTTCGTTGACCGTGAGAGCTTGTGATGGGCTAAGTTGGGACACCCCTGCAGGGTATAAACTTTCAAGAGCCGTGCCCGTGGTTATGTGGCACATGGGAATTTGTTACTATCCGGTTGTAGATGACTTGACACCAGATTCGAATTAAAACGCATCGACCGCGTGTGTAGCCGTGATGGTCTCTTCTCGGCGGAGTCCAGGAAGTGAACACGGTCTTTGGGTTATGTTTGACGTAAGTAGGAGTCTAGGATCACCTCTTGATCATTGCTAGCTTCACGACCGTTCCTTTGCTTCTCTTCTCGCTCTTATTTGCGTATGTTACCCACCATATCGTGCTTAGTCGCTGCTGCAACCTCACCACTTTACCCCTTCCTTACCCATTAAGCTTTGGTAGTCTTGATACCCATGGTAATGGGATTGCTGAGTCCTCGTGACTCACAGATTACTACAACAACAGTTGCAGGTACAGGTTATGCGATGATCATGATGCGAGAGCGATGTTTGTTTGTGTTGGAGTTCTTCTTCTGCTTCTTCTTCGACTGAGGGTTAGGTTCCTGGTCGGCAGCCTGGGCTAGCAGGGTGAACGTCGTTTGAGTTTCTGTTTGTGTTTCATCCGTAGTCGGATGGTACTCTTATGTAAGATGATGTTGTATTCGTGTGGCATTTATATGTCTTTTGTATGTATCCCCATCTATTATGTAATGTTGATGTAATGATATCCACCTTGCAAAAGCGTATCAATATGCGGTTCTATCCTTGGTGGGACCTTCGAGTCTTTTTAGGATAGTATCGCATATTGGGCATGACACCGAGCCCCCCAGCGCGCCGGGTTCGAGTTGGGTCCGCCGGCGCCAATTTCGGCCCGATCCGGCGAAAAATGGGCCCTGAGGCGCGATGAGCCGATTTTTGGGCCGCGGCGAAAAATCGCTGGGGGTTTTGTTGGGGAACCTTCTTGGAGATGCTCTAAGATACTACAGCGTGCCAGTCTTAGTCCTTGTTTGTTCCAGGCTTTCAGCTTTGGACCGGGGAAAGTTGAAGCTGAAACAAACATGTATTTTAAAGCAGTTGTGGAATCATAATCCAGAGCTAAGTCGGGCTATTTTCAGTGTAACAGCCCAAAGCACATCTTGAGGTACTTCACAGCCAAAGCTATTTTCCTAGCCACCCCTGCTTGGCGTTTGATCATAATTATATCATAAAACCACCGCATCGACGACCTATCTTCCATTTCAGGTTTCACTCCCCCCCCCCCCTCCCAAGAAGAGAGTTTTCATAGCCGCATTGCCAAACAGCTAACTTTCACCGCAGAAACTTCCTTAGCACAACAACTTTGCCAGCATAGCAAGTCCACGGCTGGATTTTGCGAAGCTGCGGCCCAAACAAACAGGGCCTTAGTGGCATTTCTAAGTTACCAAAATTCTTAGTGGTGTTTCTTAGTGTGTTCCATTACTGATTTCACGGCAAAAAGAACTATGAATATGTCTCGAAAAAGGGGCAATTAAGGGAAAATCCAAGTAGAAGAAACATATGACTGGATCTGTTGTAAAGTAACAAGCACAACTAATCTCGAGGCCATCCTTCATGACCTATATCTCACTTTTCTCATTGTTGCAAACTCGGGAGATCAACCATGAGTACTTGAAACTCATCTAGAGATCCCCTCGTCCGCGTCCCCCCCTCTCGCTTAGCCTCGTCCACACCAGTGCATCCTCCATCGTGTTCTTTGCCTCCGGTAACCCCCACATGTGCAAAAGGTTGAAATGGAGTACGTAAGAGCATCTACAGTGTGTTCCCTCAAATTATCCTCAAACATCCGTGGACGCGTCCAGTCAGTGCCGAACAGGAGAGAGAAGAAAAAAGGTAAACCAACCGGATCCCTCATATTATCCATAATCCTTATACGTCTAGGATGTCCACAAACCCATATAATGAGACCAAATATGGGGAGAATATGAGGGCTAGCGGGCACGCCCGGTCAGTCAGCCATGTAGGACGCGGCTCACCCATAGCATATGTTTTCTTTTTTTTTCTCTCATCATCTTCACCAATCACAAGCATGTGATCGAACATATCAATAAGAAAATAAGAAACATGATTGCATCCACGGACAAATAGAGGCTGAAAATGGACACCCTGGACACTGAACTGCTAGTTCATCTCTTTCAAATTAATGTTTTGATATCTTCTTGCCATGTCTCCACACTTCCTTTTTTTAATCCTATCATTCCATTACGGAATTTAGTTCTTTTTAAAGATTAAGAAAGATCCGAAATGAGTGCTTATTGTAAATGAATTCTTGTAATTTTTTCAAGAATTCATTTTTGCACCATTCCATAAGACCTGAGTTTGTGTGAAATTGCGCAAAGACTGCCCTTCCAATAAAGGAACTGGGTTCCTACATCCTCGAAAATTCTCTCTAGCCACGGGAGCTTAGCTCCTACAGAATTGACCAGGCGCGTCCGCGGACGTTTGTTGGGCCGAATTTGCCAAGTTCGGTTGTAGATGCTCTAACTCAAAAGCTGGAAGAACTGGCAAATATATTTTTTAAAGGGGTTAAGTTTTAAGGGTTCAATTAGCTTAGTCTTAGTCAACTGAGACTTAGCGATGCCATTTTACTGAGACTTAATTAAATCTCGACTGAGACCTAGTCACATCCTTTTTTTAACTCCTCGGATTTAAGGAGTTAAAAATGTTTGAGGAGGTGTTTAGAGAGTTAAAATTTACTCCGTCCGTAAATAAATATAAGAGCGTTTGCATCACTAAAGTAGTGATCTAAACGTTTTTATATTTCTTTACAGGGCGAGCAGGAGTTATGTTAATGCCGATGTCGTCCCACGACGACCAGCGCCTTTATTCTTCCACTGCGAGCACAGGGTACTGCTCCAGACAGAGAACTGTATTTCCATTCGTTTTGACGCGGCTGAAGTTCAGCGATTTTGCAGTTATGCAACTGCTAGTACCCCGGAAGGCTGTCGCAGGGTGATTGCTTAAACGGATTCACTTGAAGCTTGCGCGGAACCAACTGAGGCTTGGAATAGTGCGGTTGCACTGATCATTCATAGATTCTCAAGGAACCTGCAACTTCTCCGAGGAGGCCCGTTTTTGGGCAGGCTAACCAAGCTGCTAATGAGATTTCTATAAATTTTGGTCTATATAAACTGAAACTAGATTGGCCCAAGTTTCGCCATCTTTTGACTCCGCACCCATTAAACAATGTCTACGTTATCAATAGCAAAGCCTTGCCAAAACAAAATCCTCGCTAGGTGGTACTAGTATAATGTACTGCACCACCACTCATCCCAGGTGGTGTGAGCTAAACTGGCAGAGACAAGCTTCCAGTTAATTTAAATTCAGAAGCACCAGTAGGTGTAGGTGTCTTGTAAACTGACCGACGGGCACGCGCCGAATAATTGTACAATTTTGAATAAAAATGGTATGGATCTCAGTGATCAGCTAATGTCTAGTACAGTATATCGGTAAATGTCAATTTTGCCAGATAAAATCAAGTAACAAATTAGAAAGTGGAACTGTCAATGCAAAAAGCCAGTCATTGTTCTGCCTGTGCGCGGCGTCGGGTGACGAAATGTAGTGCCTTGCTTAATTTACTCTTGTGGATTGATGTTGTCTGGGCCTTAAACTTCCCCCGTGTGGTTTGGCCCCTGTAATTGCTCCCTGTAAAACTCTCTTGGGGTTTTTGCCCTCCCTTATATGCAGACGGACTGGCAGTTTATCTAAGCTACGAACAGAAAGGTAAAAACAGAAAATATAAAGGGACTAAGCTAAGTGGAGCGGTGTTTGAATAGTAAAGCATTCTCAAGGGTTCCAGAGTCATCATCACAAGTATGATATGCACAACATATGTGAAAGCATACTTATAGGTCCGTATCAAGGCACTTGGGTATGATTATGTGCACGTGTGAGCAGATCCAAATAAAGATATGTTCATACCTGCAGCAGTCATGTAGCACGCGCGTTACCACCGCTGTTTCCCCACGCCGGTTTTCACAACGGTGTGATTAAGGGTTTCCCCTTGAGCACGGCATAAAACTTTAGGGTTCTTCATTACTCCCTATTGCAATGATCGGGCAATGGAGGAGATAGGTATTTTCACTACATACCTCTGAGAACCCACCGTCACACCAATAGTAATTCCCTCAAGTCCAAAAATAACTAATGTTGAGTGATCGACCTTCACAACATCACGAGGAAATCAACACAATACATAAAAAGAGAGGATGATTGGACCGCTCATAGACATTAACTGCTAATCATGCAAGGGTTCAACCATATCCTCAAGAACTAATACAACTACTCAAACATGAAAGGGGTAAACATAGAAGGGAGAGGCGTGACACAGGCCGACACCAAGTTAGTGAAGGAGACGGCAAGGCGGTGCTGATGGACATTACACCGACCGGGATGGCACAGACCCGAAGACCGGTGCCGTGCGGTGGCGGAGCCTCCTTTTCTTTCTTCTTGTCTTGGCCCTTCTTCTCTTCTATGGATTTTGTCTTGGAGCAACAATGGAAATGGAGATGGTGATGGAGATCGTGTATATGCCGGCGGCTAGGGTTGGAGGTGTATATAGAGAAGGCCTACTCGGCTCTCCTTCGTTAATGTAGCTCCTCCACTTTGGTCCAAAGTCTAGATGGGCCAAATCCAATCTCAATACCTCTCTTGATGGCCAAGGAAGTCGTGGAAACAAACGAATGAAATCCACCAAGAATCGCGTCAGACATAGGTGATTTCGTAGCTTTCTGGGTCTGGTACGATCGCCAATAGGACCGTGTGTGGTCGTATCGAGCATCGCCTTTTGCTATGGGCCCCTATAGTAAAATGGCTGTCACTTCTTCATATGAACTCCGCTTTTGACGTTCTTAGGCTCGCTGCATTTGTATGAACGGCGTCGATGTACAGGTGGTGTTAGATCTTTAATTTGAGCATTTTAAAAAAATCTCATATTTGACACTTCAAAATGCCTATGTCTGCCTGGAAGTCCTCCATGTGGATCCCAACCTTAGCATTTTTATCATGCATTCGTGCTTGGTCTAGTCAGACGACTATGCACGCTGCAATCAAACGGCTGGCAAGGTGACTGGCTGAGGCTTTCACTGGTCAACCGACACCTAGCGCTGCCCATACATTTTTTTTACACCAAGTTTGACCATATCCCATATAAACTTAATATCACAATATCAAATAGAGCTATGCTCTAGTACCCTCCAGCAAAATGTATAAATATACTCAAACAAAAATAAACAGTATATATGCTATAATACATGTAAAATCAGCATAAATTATTTTTGAGGAATGTGATTCCATCTCTTTTAGTTTGTTTGGATCTGGAGATATTTTAATTTAGTTAAATTACTGTAATCACTTGAACTATGTTTTCAACATCTAACATAATTCCTTCAAACACATACATTTATATATTAGCAAAATTATATTTGCGTTAAAATTGAAGGAACACTATATATGAATATTATAAGCACAACCGGTAGGTCAATTTGCTGGAAACAGTTTGAAACACATTGTTAATAATATCTCGGTAACTAAATTTAAGACATTTTCGCAGTTCAATCAAAATGCAAAAACATCTTATATTTAGTTATAAATGTGGTATCATATACTAATAGTTGTGCTAATACCAAAAGACGTTGCTCCCTCTAGTAAGAATATATGTCTTCTAAGTTTAAAATAAAGTTAGAAGCATCCGTAAAATGTTCCATTAAATCATTTTCATAACATGTTTGTATTCAATTCGGACGCAATAAATATCAGACAAAATTTCCGAACTTAAGTCGGGCAAACATATCAAATAGTGAAATTGATGATAATAAATAGGTGACGTGTTCTAATATAATTGAAGAACAAGCAAACAAAGAAAAATATTTGCTAATAAGTGAAGAAAAAAAGTATTGAACAAATATAAAAGTTCGATATAAATAGGAGAGGACTTTTTCAATTCTAATATCTGCGACACACATGTGGGTCATGTGGTGGTCAGCAATGGCGGGGTTGAAAGTGCAATCATGCCCTTAATCTTATTTTGATGTTGATGACAACATGCATTTTGTTATCAAGTATATCTCAGGATTATGTTTCAAGTGCTATGTGTGTGGATCAAGACTACAAACACAGAGGTATATATTACTCAAGAGCGGAGAATACAAGACAAATGACCTTGGCCCTTTTATTTCAGTTTGTTCTTGAGTATAGGGATCCCGCACTATTAAGAGGGGACCGTTGGGTAACGTGAAGGACTTGCTCAAAATACACAAAACACTTCTTCTATCATCTTTTAGTTTTCATCATGTGTGCACGGTCTATTTTGTGTTTTTGAACCTGCTGGACTAGCCTTCACAACTGACCGGACTTCCGGTGCCCACCGGACGTCCGGTACATCTCAACAGAACACTTATTAACGGATGTCCGGTTTCTCCGGACGTCCGTTACATCCAAATAGAACACATATTAACGGATTTCCGGTCTCACCGGACGTTCGGTCAGCGGTCGGCCGCTACTCTCCGGACGTCCGCTACCTGTGCTGTGTTCACGGTCAGATTTATACTCCAGCGAGCGGACGACCGGTTGCCCGGCCGGACGTCCGGTCCGATCTATGTCACCGGTCGTCCGGTACCCACCGGACGACCGGCAGCTCCTGTACCATAAGTGGCCAAACGGCTAGCTTTTCACCAACACTATATATAGCCTTTCTTTCCCCACGGGATAGTTGACTCACTTTGAACAAACCCTAGCACACATTACACACACTCTCTCTCTCTCATTCCTTCACACCAAACCTTAGATCCCCAAGGGATTTAAGAGCACTTGAGAGAAGTTGTCCGATCAAGTGATAGATCCACTCCTTCCCCTTCTTTGCACCCAAGGAATTTGTGATTTGAGCAAGTCTTGAGCTTTTTCACATCGTTCTTGTTACTCTTGGAGGTTGGAGACTCCTAAGGCGGTAGAGTCATTCGGAGAGGAATCGAACTTTGTGATTACCCTCGGAAAAGTTTGTGAGGGTTTGGAGACCACCCCAAGGTCTACCACTAGTGGTTGAGAAATGCCTTCGTGGTGTTGTCTCAAAGGGAGGATAGGGTGAGCCTTCGTGGCGTTGGTGTGCCTTCGTGGTAACATCCACCTCTCTAACAGTGACTAGCTTCCCTCCAAGGAAGTGAACATCGGCATACATCCTCGTCTCCCGGAGTTGCGGTTATTCCTAACCCTAACTCTCTGCTTGTGGTTACTTGTCTTGTTGCACTTACTTACATCATTTTGTGCTTGCTTACTTATATGCTTGTGTTACTTGCTTAGTACTTAGTACTTACTAGCAATCGTTAGGCTCACCTTCATATTCCGCATTATTCCTAAAATTGCTAAGTAATAATTAAAATTTGTAATTGTACCTATTCACCCCCCCCCCCCTCTAGGTCCATCTCGATCCTTTCAATTGGTATTTGAGCCACGTGCTCTATTCTTGTGGCTTAACCGCCCTAGAGCGAGATGAACCCGGATGGGACTCCCCTGGTTGTAGATCCTAAGGATAAAGGCGAGGCTTCCTCTGAAGTCAAGACCTTTACGTCGGAGGATCTAGAACGGGCCCTTGCTAAGCAAAAAGAGGAGCATGATGCTTCTCTTGAGGCCTTGGTACAAATGAGATTAGCCACGTTGTCCACAGTGCTTCCACCACTCTCGGGTGGTGCTGCTTCGAGGCCAACTGTGCCTACTCCATCACTTGGTCAACAACCTTCTAGCAATGAACACGCCAGTGTTCTTTGGCTTTATGCAAGACCTCAGGTTGAGAAACCAAGATATAACCCTCAAGGCAAACCTCCTTTACTAAGTGACACTTCCGATTTTGCCTTGTGGAGAGTTGCTATGCAGGATCATCTTCGACATGGAAACGATGAGATGCTGGAGATCCTGGAGTATGGCTATCATGTGGTTGATCCAAAGAACCCCACACCAAGAGAAATATATGACAAGAACCTCAATGACACTGCAATCATGTGTATAGGGAGAGGTATGGATGAAAAGCAAAGGAGACCGTTCATACACATCACAAGTGCCAAGGAACTATGGGAAAGTATTATACGATCCAAGACTGGCACCTCTACCCTCCGGAGTGCTCAATATGAAATTGCCAAGGGGCAATTGCAAAACTTCTGCATGGAGAAAGGTGAAACCCCCAATCAACTCCATGAGCAACTCATGACTCTCACTGCCGATATTGAGTCATGTGAGTGTGACAAGACACAAGATGGATTCAACATGACTAAAAGATTCCTTGTGGATAAATTGCTTCATGCTCTTGCTCCATATCACCATCAAATGGTGTGGGACATAAGACAACACCATACCTACAAGGAAATGACTACAGATGACATCATATCCACCTTTCAACTATTTGAAGAGTCAAAGGCTAATGTCACAAAACATCTTGCCATGCATGGTTCCCCATCATCAAAGGTCAATCTTGCATTGAAGGCCAAGCATGTATGTGAAGATGAGAAAAGTGAAGAAGAAGAAGATGATGATGATGATGAAGATGGTGATGAGATTGAATCCGACGAGGGTCCTTCGTATGAAGACATGGCTCTCTTTGTCAAGAAGTTTAGCGCGGGAAAATTCAAGGGAAGATTCCAAAAGAAGAAAGTGAGAAAATGCTACAACTATGAGGAAACCAACCACTTCTCAAATGAGTGCCCTTATGAGAAGAGAGAAGATAAACCAAGGTTTCCCAAGACCTTTCCTAAGAAGAAATTGCCAAATCCTTTGAACTCCTAGCTCAAGAAGAGAGATGGGAAAGCAATGGTTGCTCAAGAAGAATCCGATCCGGATGATGTTAGTGGTGTTGCCGGAGTTGCTCAAGATTCTCAAAACACATTGAGACTAGTCAATAAGAGTGGTGAAGTTGTCACCTACAACTACATGAAGGATTACAAGGGCAACGCTCACAAGTGTCTCATGGCGAAGGCCGTGGTAGAAGATGGAGAGGATCAACACTCTCCTGACAAGGTCAAGGTAACCCCACGATCAAACCCTCCTCTTTTCACTCCTCCTACTCCTAGTGATGAGTATCTTGATGCGGAGGATAGTTATGAGGATGATGATCTAAATGATCCTATGCTTGCTAAACTTAATAAGTTCATGTGCTCCCTCAAAGGAAAGAAGCTCACTATGTTTCGTATGCTTATGGAGATGGTGAGTAAGCACACCATCACCATTAAGGAACTCGAAACCCTCGTCACCGAGGAAAAGGAAAAATGTGAAATCCTTGAGCGGAAAGTCCAATATGAGGAAATACGAAATGATGGACTATGCTTAAAAATTGGTGCAAATATTGATGTTCATACTAAAGATCTTGCCTCCTTGAAAAAGGCTATTGGCTCTTGTGAAGAGTTGATGAATGATAAAAGTAAGCTTGCGAAGTCTCATGCTTCTCTCTCTAAGGATTGTGAGCTTCTATCCGTGTCCCTCAAGACTAAGGAAGAAGAGCTCACCCTTCTTACAAAGAGTTTTGAGACGCTCAAACTTACTTATCTTGAAACTCTAGCTAAGGCCTACTCGTCTCCTATTATAAATGTTGATGCTTGTTCTACTAACTCTAGTAGTGATCTAGCATCTATTCTTGAGGAGAATCGTTTTCTCAAGGCTCAAATTGAGAAAGGGCTCATGACATGTGCTCAAGGGCAAAAGAACCTTAATGAGGTGTTGAGCCAACACAATGAAGTGTTCGCCAAAGAGGGACTCGGGTTTGACCCAAGCACAAGCAAGAAGAAGACATCCTCTCAAAAGTGCACCACCCCTTTAAAAGAAACTTTTGTATGAGAAGGACACAAGGAGAAAGGTAAGGTTGCTAGTGGGAATGCCACAAGGGGCATGCCCACTCTCAACAAGCCAAAAGAGTTCATGCCTCCATCCTATGTACTTCGTAAGACTAAGGATGGAGAAGTTTATGCAAAGTTTGTTGGCCCTCGAAATGCATTTTGGTTTTATGCTATTTGGGTCCCTAAGACCCTTTTGACTAACTTGAGAGGTCCCATTGCAAGATGGGTGCCTCTAACCAAGTAATAATTGTGTGTAGGTTGCCTTCTCTGGTGGAGTAAAATGGGTGATTGATAGTGGATGTACCAATCATATGACCGGAGATAGCAAATTGCTCTACGATTTCATGGAAGCTATTCAACCATTTATGAGCATTATGTTTGGTGGAGGATCAAAAGGACAGGTACTTGGGTTGGGCAAGGTGGCTATCACAAATGACATGTCTCTTTCAAATGTCATGCTTGTCCAATCCCTTAAATATCATTTGCTTTCTGTTCGTCAATTGGCGTCTGTTGACTATGATACACTATTTGGACTAACGGGTGTGAAAGTCTTTAAGAGAGATACTCTCGAAGTGGCCTTTGTTGGAGAGTTGGACGGCAACCTTTACACGGTTGGTTTCTCGAAAGAGAGCACATTCCATGCAACTTGTCTAATGGCCAAGGCCGACAAGGGGTGGCTATGGCATCGCCGGCTAGCCCATCTCGGCATGAGAAATCTTCAAGAAATCTTAAAGGGTAATCACATCCTTGGACTAACAAATGTCTCTTTTGAGAAAGATCGTGTGTGTAGTGCATGTATAGCCAGGAAGCAACATCAATCAAAGCACCCACCCAAGAATATTGTGCCTGCTTCAAGGCCTTTGGAGCTCCTTCATGTGGATCTTTTTGGGCCTCCTTCATGGGATAGTCTTGGTGGGAAAAAGTATGGACTTGTCATTGTTGATGATTACTCAAGATATACATGGGTGTTTTTCCTCAAGTCCAAGGACGAGACAAAGATCACTTTCATTGACTTCGCCAAGCAAGCACAACGCAAGTTTGACAAAGAAATCTTGGCAATAAGAAGTGACAATGGATCTGAGTTCAAAAACTACACCTTGGAAGAATTCCTTAGTGATGAAGGGATTGAGCATCAATATTCAGCTCCATACACTCCTCAGCAAAATGGTGTAGCCGAAAGGAAGAACCGCACCCTTGTGGAGATGGCAAGGTCCATTGTAACACCCCCGATACAACTTTCCATATTCGTAACTCCAATTCTTGCCTTTTCCAGAGATGCGTTATGATATTTCCTTCGTGGTTGGGTTTTTGTCTTTTGTTTTGCATTTTATTCATGTCATGCATTCATCATTGCATCTTTTGCATTGCATCATGTCATCATGCAATCCTTTTTAAAACTCAAGTAAATAAACCGTGTGGATCTTTGATCCATTTAAATTGAGGGAACTCACATGGTGGTTTCTCTTTAAAACATATCCTCCTAATATTTAGGGAGCTATATTAAACCATTTCTTTGGCTTGGAATCACCCATAACACATATGCACCGTTCTTCAAATTTCCTTTTATCCTACTCAACTTCTTTTCTTCCTTTGGGGCCTTTTAGTAAAATTGAGTTGCAATTTTACTCTACCCATTAATGTTCCAAATCTGCCCATAAATCACATCTATTGTGTAGGGTCACCTCCTATAATTTCAACCCATTTGAAGTTCATTTGAATGGGTTTCGAAATTCAAACTTGCCAAGTTAAATCCAACGCGTGTGGATTTTACTTCCTCTAAAAATCCTCAGGCCATGTTTGTCAAATTCCTCGTATTTTTGCGGGTTCGGGAAAATAATCCCCATGCCCAGATTCTTTGTCCACCCATTTCTTCTCTCTCCCTTATTTTTTTTTTGCTTTTCTGTTTATGGAAGAGGGTTGAAGGAGGGAATAGAAGAGAGCAGCCCAGCCAAGAACTCAGGCCGGCTCGTTTGCTCCTGGAGGCCCAGCCGCACCCCCTGTCCTTAACCCTAGCCCCCTCGATCGATCCCCATCTCTCGATCCCATCCTTCCTCCTAGCGCCGCCACCACACGCATCGAGCCAGGAAGAGAAGCTCCCTGCGACCGATCCCCTCGCCGCCTCCACCGTGAGAACCCCGCGCCCGACCTACTTCTCGCCCCCTTGGTGCCGCGCCACCGGAGCTCCCCGTCGCCCTCGTCGACGACCAGCACTGCCCGTGCAGCCTCCCCTCCTCCGCGTCGTCGCCTCCCCATGGCGCCGCGCCCGGCCTCCCGCAGCACTACCATCTCCAGCCGCGACCGGCTTCTACGCTACTGCTCTGCACCGCTCCGCCGCCCCTGCCGTCCCCGCGCCCTGCTGCCTCCTAGAGTGTCGCGCCATCGCCATTCGTCTTCAACCCCGGGAGCGCAGCCCTCCTCCAACCCCGTCCAGAATCCGGCTAGCCTCCGCCACCCTTGCCCGTTCCCGGCCGGATCTGACTCCGGTGGCCCGTCCCCGTCGGAGTTGACCTCCACCGCAGGCCACCCGCGAAGCCTCAAGAGCAGTGCCACTGCTGCCTTGCTTCTCCATAATTCGCCAAGTCCCACTGGAGGCCACGCGCGAGCCCTCGCTGACTTCCCCTGCTCCACCAGCCTTCAACCTCCACGCCCTGACCGAGACCGACAAGTACCACTACGCGAATTTGCCAAGTCCGACTACAAAGCAAAGACCATGCACCACTACTGTTCATGTGGATTTTGGCAAGTACCCCTACGCACGGATACGCCAAGGTCGACTACCGCCAAGACCCTGAACAACTACCGCCGCCGCCGTGTACCACTACTTCCACGTCGTCCGTGAACCACTACTTCCACTACGACCGTCCCGAGAACGTCTACTTCCCCTACACCGCATCGAAATCGATCCGCTTTGTTAATGCACGCTTCAAAGGTATAACCACCAAGACGACGCCCGCGAACAAATGCATGTGTGTTGCATGAGATGCTCGTGTTTGCACCGTGTCCGAGAGAGGTCTTTGCACGTTCCTCCTCATTTTCCATGCCGCCGTCCCGTGGGAACCCGGAATCCGGGATCACCCCACCATCCTTGCATGACACGCTCACGCCCACTTCCTTTTGCACCGGTATCTCCGTGAGCTACCGGAACCGATATGTTGCCGTGGCATCATTTTCGGTTTCGTTGTCGTGGCACCCGTTTCGTTCCGCCATGGTGACCAAATGCTTCATAACATGCTCATGTCAACATTTTCATAAAATTGCATAAGTTTTGAATATGTCATCCGCATCATGATAACAACAATTAAAATGTTTAAAATTGTTGTTGCATTAAATTGCTAAATAACATGGGGATTTTCCGGAATTGTTGTTTGTGTCCGGCCTCATTTAAACTTGCCTAGATAGGTAGTTTAATTGTGCTTCACCTCATGCCATGTTTAACAACATTTAACATTGTTTGGTAGCTTAAACGAGATTAAACTAAATAATTGCATGTGGTGTTTCGTTGATATGCAACTCATTGCATATTGAGCCCCATTTAACTTGTAGTATTGTTTGTTGCACTTTGAAATGCCATGCCTCATTAAACCGGACATGCATTATACTTGGTTGTGCATCATGCCATGATTATGCGATGGTTGTTTACTATGTTGTTTGCTTCTTTCCGGTTTGCTTCTCTCGTTAGCTTCGGTTTCGTTCCGGAGTTGTGAGGATTCGTTCGACTACTCCCGTTCGTCTTCTTCATGGACTCGTTCTTCTTCCTAGCGGGATTTTAGGCAAGATGACCGCTACCCTGGATCTCATTACTATCATTGCTATGCTAGTTGCTTCGTTCTATCGCTTTGCTGCGCTACCTACCATTTGTTCTTCAAGCCTCCCAAATTGCCATGAACCTCTAACCTTTGACACCATTCCTAGCAAACCATTGATTGGCTATGTTACCGCTTTGCTCAGCCCCTCTTATAGCGTTGCTAGTTGCAGGTGAAGTTGATGATTTCTCCATGGTGGACACGGTTTATGTTGGGATATCACAATATCTCTTATATTTTTTAATGCATCTATATATTTGGTAAAGGGTGGAAGGCTCGGCCTTATGCCTGGTGTTTTGTTCCACTCTTGCCGCCCTAGTTTCCGTCATACCGGTGTTATGTTCCCGGATTTTGCGTTCCTTACGTGGTCGGGTGATTTATGGGACCCCCCTGACAGTTCGCTTTGAATAAAACTCCTCCAGCAAGGCCCAACATTGGTTTTACCATTTGCCTCACCACCACCTACTTTTCCCTTGGGAGTCGCTCTCTCGAGGGTCATCTTTATTTAGCCCCCCGGGCCAATGCTTGTCTAAGTGTTGGTCCAAACTAGAGCCACTTGCAGCGCCACCTCGGGGAAACTCAAGGTCTGGTTCTAGTTGTACGTAGTGCTCATCCGGTCGTGGCTCGAGGCGAGATACGCTGCTGCTCATGTCGGGATGTCAAGACGCCGGGAGGTCTTGCTGGTCTTGTTTTACCATTGTCAAAATGTCTTGTAAACCGGGATTCCGAGGCTGATCGGGTCTTCCTGGGAGAAGGTCTATTCCTTCGTTGATTGCGAGAGCTTGTCATGGGCTAAGTTGGGACACCCCTGCACGGTTTAAACTTTCGAGAGCCATACCCGCGGTTATGTGGCAGATGGGAATTTGTTAATGTCCGGTTGTAGATAACTTGACACCAGATCCGAATTAAAATGCATCAACCGCGTGTGTAGCCGTGATGGTCTCTTCTCGGCGGAGTCCGGAAAGTGAACACGGTTTCTGTATTATGTTTGACGTAAGTAGGTGTTTAGGATCACCTCTTGATCATTGCTAGCTTCACGACCGTTCCGCTTGTTTCTCTTCTCGCTCTCATTTGCGTATGTTAGCCACCATATCATGCTTAGTCACTGTTGCAACCTCACCACTTTACCCCTTCCTTTCCCATTAAGCTTTGCTAGTCTTGATACCCATGGTAATGGGATTGCTGAGTCCTCGTGGCTCACATATTACTACAACAACAGTTGCAGGTACAGGTTATGCGATGATCATGACGCGAGAGCGATGCTTGTTTGCGTTGAGTTCTTCTTCTGCTTCTTCGATCAGGGGATAGGTTCCAGGTCGGCAGCCTGGGCTAGCAGGGTGGATATTGTTTGAGTTTCTGTTTATGATTCATCCGTAGTCGGATGTTGTTCGTGTATGTTGTATTGTTGTATTCATGTGGCATTGTATGCCTCTTGTATGTATCCCCACTATTATGTAATGTTGATGTATTGATATCCACCTTGCAAAAGCGTCTTCAAGATGCGCTTCTATCCTTGGTGGGACCTTTGAGTTCCTTTAGGATAGGGTCGCATCTTGGGCGTGACAAGTTGGTATCAGAGCCTCGACCGACCTTAGGAGCCCCCTTGATTGATCGTTTTTAGCGGCCGAGTTGTGTCTAGAAAAATGTTTTGAGTCATTTAGGATTATATATATCAGAGAGTTAGGAATTCTTTTTACTCCCGGTCTCTTCATCGCTCTGGTAAGGCATCCCGACGTAGAGTTTTGACTCTTCTCTTCTCAAATTTCACTAAAAAATTTAGGATCACGCGGGTATCTTGGAATCGTTCGATGGTTTTATGATGAGAACATTGTCTTGGTGCCTCCTGTCGGGGTTTAGTGGAAGTGTCCCGGGAGTTGAGCTCGAGGTGTTGTCGTCATAATTTTATCGTTGCAGTTCTGGAATACCGAGTTTAGTACGCCGACATCGAAAATCTCTTTTATGCAGTTGTTGGTGAGATAACCCGATAACCCGATCTTGAGTTGAGTACGGAGTATTGCCATGACTCGTATAACGGATGCTTTTCGAAGGTTGAGGTACACGATTTCCGAAGGTTTCTTGGTTATGTGTTGACGGATGGATACATCTGGATGTAGGGATTGTTAGTTTGGGTGAGATATATTGCTTCCCCTGTATCCCCAACACCAAATTGCATAACCAGAAAGTTTCGGGAGTTTATAGGTGGGAATTCAAGTAGCTCCTAGAATATCTTTTCGACAGATGCATGATATGGGATTGGGTAAATCCCTATCATATGTATTTGTTCCGGCTTATTCTGCAAGCCAAATCCTTTGTTTTGTGTTATATGTGGTATTCGAGTTGCTTCGATGTCAAATGTTGAATCCATACCTTCCCTAATTGGTGTTCTCATATTTCTATGTGAGTGTTAATCCTTCTTGATCATTGAGGTTGTCATGTTAATTCTTTTCCTACCGGCGTGCTTCTCTTCAAGTGGATCCGATCATTCTCCACATCTGCAAGATCATTTCTAAGTTTTCTCAACGGTGTTTGTTTCCTCCGTCCCAAGTTGCCTTTGTTTTCCCGCCCTCCCACCCTTTTTCTTCAGGGACACAGATTTCTTAATCAAGTATCCATTTATTCATGTGAAGTCTCTTCATTCTTTTCAATCAATGTTCTTATCCGGTGATTTCCCATGAAGATGCTCAACAGTTTCAAGTTCATCATCCTTCATTGTTGTTTATTCTCCGGTGGATCCTATTCAAGCTTTCGATATTCATCATATTCCTTTCCTCGTTTCTAATGCTTTCTCATACCGATGCACCTCTTAATCATTCACTTCCTATTCATTTGTTCTGGAGTGCTGAAGATATCTCACAAGACTTGTGTTTCCATTCTCAATCCCTTCAAGATATTTCGAGGTTGTTATCTCATTCAAGCCATTTAATTCAACTGGTGCAATTTCTCTTTAAAATCATTTCCAACGGTGTTTTCTTTTGAGTGGGCCCTAACCCACAGGTCTTTTCCCAGGATCTTACCTGACTCTTCTATATTCCGGAGCTATCCCAAATTCTTTTCCAAGTTTGATGTAAGAATGAATTTTCATCAGTCACATGCCTTCTCCAAGATCTTTCAAATTATTTTTCATTGTTGGCTCAACAACCTTGTTTTTTTCATTCTCCCGGAGTATCTCATACAATTCATGGTGGTTCTCATCTTCATTCTCAACATGTGAAGACCGAAGAAGGATTTCTCTTAAATCTTGCTCCATTCTCTTCAAGATTCATGGTTCTAGCTTGATGCCATCCTCTCATAATTGTTTTCGATTGTGAGAATTCTTTTCTTACCATCCGGAGTATTTCTTGAGTTGTTTCCATTTCTTTCTTCCGAAGGCCATCATGTCATAATTCTTTATTCTCAGCGCGTAGCTATCATTCTCCAAATCTTACCGGTGCATCATTCAAGTTTACTCTAGTCAGCTCAGGATCTCTTTGTTCTCTTGTTTCTAAATTCTGTCAAGTATCTTCATTCATTTTCCAATTCTTCCTGGTGAATTGTGCCTTTGCTACTTTCATTTTCAATTCTTACGGTGGTTCGTTCAAGATTTCACTTCCTTCATTATCATATCAATTCATTTGTTGTTTCCAAATCCCACCGGTGATTCCATCAATACCTTCTCAAGTTTACGCTATATCTCTCTTAATCCTTTTTTTCAATGGGAATAAGTAATATGCCAAATTCATTGCTTGTCATCAATTTAATTTGATGAAGGATAAGCATACAATAAATCTTATTCCTATTTCCTCAAGGTGATTCAATTCTTTTCTTCCGGAGATTGTTCATGATGAAGTAATTCTCGGTTCCTAGTGTTTCATTTTTTCTTTTCCGGAGTTCCAAGTTTTTCGCATTATCTCGTCGCGAAGCTCCATCTAAATCATCGCAAGGCTTCACCTTGTGTTTTCAACTTTCGTTTCGTTTGATCATTGTTTTATTACCGTAGTTCTTCATGGAGGCTCTACATGGTGGTTCATCAAGGATTCTTTTCATTCTTCAATTGTTCTTCAAGATTTCTCTCGAAGTTATGACCCGCCAAGCTATACTCAAAATTAAACATGGTGCTCAACACATGTTTTGTTTTGAGGCGTTCAAGTATTCTTCTTCTTGCATTTCGAAGTGCAATTCTTCTACCTTAGCTTTTGAGGTGGTATTATATCATTCTTGACTATTTCCATTCATGTTTCGTGATTCACATGTTGTCAAGAATGAGGTATTTTAAATCCATCAATCTCTTCTTTGGAATTATCTTGGTATAGATTTCACCTAAAACCTTCCCTAAGGAATATTGCTATTTGTGGTGCTTATCAATGATCCAAGTTATATCTCTATCATCTTGGTGAAGCAGTTTTCATCTCTTCATTGATCTCAAACAAGCAATTGATTTTGATAGTGGCAGAATTTCACCTCAAGTTTTGAGATGCTTACATAAGCCCACAACAAGCTTGTGCTTCTCGTTGTTGATTTTCCAACAACTCCATTCGATTCTTATTTGCAAGGATGCTTTCCAAGTTCACTTGTGGCAAAAGTTGTCATTTTATTCTCCGTCCCTTTATCCCAACGGTCTAACTTCTATTCTTTCGTTACGGAGGCATTGTGATGTTGTGCTCTTCACCCATCACCTCGTTTGGTGAGGATCGTCTTCTTTTCTTGCTTATCCATTTAACCGGAGTGTTGTGTCATCTCTTCAAGTTCTTTTCATCTTATCAAGTCTTGCATCTCTTTTCAACCAGAGTGCTGTCCGAATTTGATCTTCCTTGTTCCTTGTTTATCTCATTACAACCAGAGTGGTTTCAATTCCTTCTTGTCCATTGTACTCGTCATTCATAGCTTTGCAACCTACAAGGTTCACATGGTGTTGCTTGTTTCTATTTTCTATCGTAGTGCTCTCAATTGTGTTCAACTCCGTTGTGTTCTTTCTTTCAACTTTTCAACCTCTCAAGGTTCTTTGGTTTCACTCTTTTGTCGAAGAAGCAACTCAGTTTACCTCTTATCTTCCTCTTCCTTTTCCCTCCGGTGCCATCCTAGATCTCGGGACGAGATCCTCTTGTAGTGGTGGAGTTTTGTAACACCCCGGATACAACTTTCCATATTCGTAACTCCAATTCTTGCCTTTTCCGGAGATGCGTTATGATATTTCCTTCGTGGTTGGGTTTTTGTCTTTTGTTTTGCATTTTATTCATGTCATGCATTCATCATTGCATCTTTTGCATTGCATCATGTCATCATGCAATCCTTTTTAAAACTCAAGTAAATAAACCGTGTGGATCTTTGATCCATTTAAATTGAGGGAACTCACATGGTGGTTTCTCTTTAAAACATATCCTCCTAATATTTAGGGAGCTATATTAAACCATTTCTTTGGCTTGGAATCACCCATAACACATATGCACCGTTCTTCAAATTTCCTTTTATCCTACTCAACTTCTTTTCTTCCTTTGGGGCCTTTTAGTAAAATTGAGTTGCAATTTTACTCTACCCATTAATGTTCCAAATCTGCCCATAAATCACATCTATTGTGTAGGGTCACCTCCTATAATTTCAACCCATTTGAAGTTCATTTGAATGGGTTTCGAAATTCAAACTTGCCAAGTTAAATCCAACGCGTGTGGATTTTACTTCCTCTAAAAATCCTCAGGCCATGTTTGTCAAATTCCTCGTATTTTTGCGGGTTTGGGAAAATAATCCCCATGCCCAGATTCTTTGTCCACCCATTTCTTCTCTCTCCCCTTATTTTTTTTGCTTTTCTGTTTATGGAAGAGGGTTGAAGGGGGAATAGAAGAGAGTTGCCCGTGCAGCCTCCCCTCCTCCGCGTCGTCGCCTCCCCATGGCGCCGCGCCCGGCCTCCCGCAGCACTACCATCTCCAGCCGCGACCGGCTTCTACGCTGCTGCTCTGCACCGCTCCGCCGCCCCTGCCGTCCCCGTGCCCTGCTGCCTCCTAGAGTGTCGCGCCGTCGCCATTCGTCTTCAACCCCGGGAGCGCAGTCCTCCTCCAACCCCGTCCAGAATCCGGCTGGCCTCCGCTACCCTTGCCCGTTCCCAACCGGATCTGACTCCGGTGGCCCGTCTCCGTTGGAGTTAACCTCCACCGCAGGCCACCCGCGAAGCCTCAAGAGCAGTGCCGCTACTGCCTTGCTTCTGCATAATTCGCCAAGTCCCACTGGAGGCCACGCGCGAGCCCTCGCTGACTTCCCCTGCTCCACCAGCCTTCAACCTCGACGCCCTGACCGAGACCGACAAGTACCACTACGCGAATTCGCCAAGTCCGACTACAAAGCGAAGACCATGCACCACTACTGTTCCTGTGGATTTTGGCAAGTACCCCTACGCACGGATACGCCAAGGTCGACTACCGCCAAGACCCTGAACAACTACCGCCGCCGCCGTGTACCACTACTTCCACGTCGTCCGTGAACCACTACTTCCACTACGACCGTCCCGAGAACGTCTACTTCCCCTACACCGCATCAAACTCGATCCGCTTCGTTAATGCACGCTTCAAAGGTATAACCGCCAAGACGACGCCCGCGAACGAATGCATGTGTGTTGCATGAGATGCTCGTGTTTGCACCGTGTCCGAGAGAGGTCTTTGCACGTTCCTCCTCGTTTGCCATGCCGCCGTCCCATGGGAACCCGGAATCCGGGTTCACCCCACCATCCTTGCATGACACGCTCACGCCCACTTCCTTTTGCACCGGTATCTCCGTGAGATACCGGAACCGATATGTTGTCGTGGCATCATTTTCGGTTTCGTTGCCGTGGCACCCGTTTCGTTCCGCCATGGTGACCAAATGCTTCATAACATGCTCATGTCAACATTTTCATAAAATTGCATAAGTTTTGAATATGTCATCCGCATCATGATAACAACAATTAAAATGTTTAAAATTGTTGTTGCATTAAATTGCTAAATAACATGGGGATTTTCCAGAATTGTTGTTTGTGTCCGGCCTCATTTAAACTTGCCTAGATAGGTAGTTTAATTGTGCTTCACCTCATGCCATGTTTAACAGCATTTAACATTGTTTGGTAGCTTAAACGAGATTAAACTAAATAATTGCATGTGGTGTTTCGTTGATATGCAACTCGTTGCATATTGAGCCCCATTTAACTTGTAGTATTGTTTGTTGCACTTTGCCATGCCATGCCTCAAAACCGGACATGCATCATACTTGGTTGTGCATCATGCCATGATTATGCGATGGTTGTTTACTATGATGTTTGCTTCTTTCCGGTCTGCTTCTCTCGTTAGCTTCGGTTTCGTTCCGGAGTTGTGAGGATTCGTTCGACTACTCCGGTTCGTCTTCTTCATGGACTCGTTCTTCTTCCTAGCGGGATTTCAGGCAAGATGACTGCTACCCTGGATCTCATTACTATCATTGCTATGCTAGTTGCTTCGTTCTATCGCTTTGCTGCGCTACCTACCATTTGTTCTTCAAGCCTCCCAAATTGCCATGAACCTCTAACCTTTGACACCATTCCTAGCAAACCATTGATTTGCTATGTTACCACTTTGCTCAGCCCCTCTTATAGCGTTGCAAGTTGCAGGTGAAGTTGAAGATTTCTCCATGGTGGACTGGGTTTATGTTGGGATATCACAATATCTCTTATATTTTTTAATGCATCTATATATTTGGTAAAGGGTGGAAGGCTCGGCCTTATGCCTGGTGTTTTGTTCCACTCTTGCCGCCCTAGTTTCCGTCATACCGGTGTTATGTTCCCGGATTTTGCGTTCCTTACGCGGTCGGGTGATTTATGGGACCCCCTTGACAGTTCGCTTTGAATAAAACTCCTCCAGCAAGGCCCAACATTGGTTTTACCATTTGCCTCACCACCACCTACTTTTCCCTTGGGAGTCGCTCTCTCGAGGGTCATCTTTATTTAGCCCCCCGGGCCAATGCTTGTCTAAGTGTTGGTCCAAACTAGAGCCACTTGCAGCGCCACCTCGGGGAAACTCAAGGTCTGGTTCTAGTTGTACGTAGTGCTCATCCGGTCGTGGCCTGAGACGAGATACGCGCGGCTACTATCAGGATGTCGACACGCCGGGAAGTCTTGCTGTTCTTGTTTTACCATTGTCGAAATGTCTTGTAAACCGGGATTCCGAGGCTGATCGGGTCTTCCCGGGAGAAGGTCTATTCCTTCGTTGATCGCGAGAGCTTGTCATGGGCTAAGTTGGGACACCCCTGCAGGGTTTAAACTTTCGAGAGCCGTGGCCGCGGTTATGTGGCAGATGGGAATTTGTTAATGTCCGGTTGTAGATAACTTGACACCAGATCCGAATTAAAACGCATCAACCGCGTGTGTAGCCGTGATGGTCTCTTATCGGCGGAGTCCAGGAAGTGAACACGGTTTCTGTGTTATGTTTGACGTAAGTAGGTGTTCAGGATCACCTCTTGATCATTGCTAGCTTCACGACCGTTCCGCTTGTTTCTCTTCTCGCTCTCATTTGCGTATGTTAGCCACCATATCATGCTTAGTCGCTGCTGTAACCTCACCACTTTACCCCTTCCTTTCCCATTAAGCTTTGCTAGTCTTGATACCCATGGTAATGGGATTGCTGAGTCCTCGTGGCTCACAGATTACTACAACAACAGTTGCAGGTACAGGTTATGCGATGATCATGACGCGAGAGCGATGCTTGTTTGCGTTGAGTTCTTCCTCTGCTTCTTCGATCAGGGGATAGGTTCCAGGTCAGCAGCCTGGGCTAGCAGGGTGGATATTGTTTGAGTTTCTGTTTATGATTCATCCGTAGTCGGATGTTGTTCGTGTATGTTGTATTGTTGTATTCATGTGGCATTGTATGCCTCTTGTATGTATCCCCACTATTATGTAATGTTGATGTATTGATATCCACCTTGCAAAAGCGTCTTCAAGATGCGCTTCTATCCTCGGTGGGACCTTCGAGTTCCTTTAGGATAGGGTCGCATCTTGGGCGTGACATCCATGTTGGATGAATACAAGTCACCACGTAGTTTTTGGGCCGAAGCTGTCAACACCGCATGCCATGCATCAAACCGGCTCTTCCTCCGCACTATATTGGAAAAGACTCCATATGAGCTTCTAGCTGGAAACAAGCCAAATGTCAAGTACTTTCATGTATTTGGGTGCAAATGTTTCATCCTCAACAAAAGAGAACGGTTAGGAAAATTTCAATCCAAAAAGATTGAGGGTATATTCGTTGGCTATGGATCAAACTCTCACGCCTATAGAGTCTACAACAAATCCAATGGATGTGTTGTAGAAACTTGTGACGTGGTGTTTGATGAATTTAATCGCTCCCATGGGGAGCAAGTTGATCTAAGTGATGTAGGTGAAGAAGATTCTTCTCAAGACGTTTTGACCATGGGTGTTGGTGCACTTCTTCCTATGGAACAAGAACCTCATGATGATGAAGAAGAAGATGGAAGTCTCACACATCATCAAACTACTTCAACATCCATACCACCACAAGCTCCTATTGTTCAACCGATACCCTTAGCCCAAGTTGAAGAGGATGATCAAGTTCCTCCTCCTGACAATCTTCAAGAACAAGAACAAGAAAATCCAATCATTGATGATGAACCTCAACAAATGCAATATGAACAAGAAGATCTTCCTCCACACATTAATGATCCATATGTTGAGGATGTGGATGATGGACATGAAGTTGAACCTCGTGAAATCCTTACCTCTATCATCCCACGAGTGGTCGGTCGTGTTGATGTTGACAAAATACTCACCGGCATATCGGAAGGTAGAGTCACTCGTAAACATTTGACCAACTTTTGTGCTCACTTCTCTTTTGTGTCTAGTTTTGAGCCCATCAAGGTACAAGATGCATTGAGGGATAACGATTGGCTAGTTGCCATGCAAGAAGAGTTGAACAGTTTTGAACGCAATCAAGTGTGGTCATTAGTCAAGAGGCCATCTACCGAGCACAACGTCATTGGAACAAAATGGATTTTCAAGAACAAACAAGATGAGAATGGTGTGATCATCCGAAACAAGGCAAGGTTAGTGGCACAAGGGTACTCACAAGTTGAAGGTTTGGACTTTGGTGAGACCTTTGCCCCCGTTGCCCGTCTTGAATCCATTCGCATATTACTTGCTTATGCCGCTTTCAATGGTTTTACATTACATCAAATGGATGTGAAGAGTGCTTTCCTTAACGGTCCTCTACAAGAAGAAGTATATGTATCATAACCACCTGGGTTTGTTGATCTCGATCACAAAGACTATGTGTATAAACTTCATAAGGCTTTGTATGGCCTCAAACAAGCACTTCGTGCTTGGTATGATCATCTTAAGAAGTTTTTACTCGATGATGGTTTTGTGAGAGGGGTGACCGACCCCACTCTTTTTACTAAGAGGGATAAGGATGATTTGATCTTATGCCAAATCTATGTAGATGATATCATTTTTGGTTCTCCTAACATTCATTTGTGCAAGAAGTTTGCGGACTCAATGACCAAGAATTTTGAAATGTCACTCAATGCGGATTTGAAGTTCTTCATCGGATTTCAAATTCAACAATTTCAAGAAGGAATTTTCTTGTCTCAAGCAAAATACCTCAAGGATATCTTAGAGAAGTTTGGTATGTCTGATGCTAGTCCATGTAAGACACCAATGCCAACCAAATAAATCTCACTGAAGATACAAATGGTATCCCCTTCGACTCATCTAAATACTGCTCTATGATTGGTTCATTGCTTTATCTTTGTGCATCTAGACCAAACATCATGTTTAGTGTATGCATGTGTGCTAGATTTCAAGCTTCCCCTAGGGAAAGTCATCATAAGGCGGTTAAGCATATTCTTAGATACCGTGTTCACACCCCAAAGTTGGGTCTATGGTATCCCAAGGATGCTAAGTTTGATCTCATTGGGTACACGGATGCGGATTGGGCCGGAGACAAAGTGGATCATAAGTCCACTTCCGGTGCTTGTTAGTTTCTTGGACGTTCCTTGGTAAGCTGGTCATCGAAGAAACAAAATTGTATTGCCCTCTCTACCGCATAAGCTGAATACATTGCTGCCGCCAGTTGTGCAACTCAGCTATTATGGATGAGGCAAACCTTGAAGGATTATGGTATCACCTATAGACATGTGCCTCTTCTATGTGATAATGAAAGTGCCATCAACATTGCTGAGAACCCCAAGGATCATCTCCGCACCAAGCACATTGATATTAGGTATCACTTCCTGAGAGATCATGTTGAGAAGGGTGATATTCACATTGATCACATTGGTACAGATTTACAACTGGCCGATACTTTCACCAAACCATTGGATGAAGCAAGGTTTTGTCGACTTAGGCGTGAACTTGGTATCTTGGAGCTTGACAACATTATGTGAAAACTAGTACTCATGCATGCATTGTCATAATGTCATGTCTCTATGTAGGCATATACTTAGGGGGAGACACTCAACTCATGCGTTCTCTCTCCCTATGAAATGCATAAAAAGAACAATCACTCTCAAAGCTACCATGTTACTCTAACTGTGGTGCTTTCAATGATGGCGTAGTGATTATGGACCCAAAGTTCAAATCTTTGCAGTGTCATGTCACGTATACGCATACATGGTGGCATCTGCCACCGCATTGTCATTAGAACAACTTGTGAGCAGTATGTGTGTTTATTAGTGTTGACTTAGGAAACTCAGTGTTTCACCCAGGGTGTCCTTGCATCCTACTACCTATGTCACTCATCATCTCTCCATCATTGTCATTAGCACCAACTATGGCACTCTAATCTTTCTCGGCATATAATAATAAAAAACTGCCGCTGGACGTCCGTCAATACCGGACGTCCGTCAAATCCTCTCTGGTGCTCTTGCACCGGTCGTCCGCTGTAACCGGACTTCCGTTATTTATTGCACTATCTAAACGCGTCGGTCATCCGTTGTTGCCGGTCGTCTGCTACTCCACTCAGGCCCCGGACGTCCGGTTCACACCGGATGTCCGGTACATTTTTCGCCCGCGTATATATATACTGAGGTGTGCGGTCCGGTCGTTCCTAAACCTAACTCATCTCCACTCCCGCTACCGCCGCCGCCACCGCCGCCGCTACTCTCTCTCCTTGCTGTCTTCACGGGCTGAGCCCCTCGCCGCCGGCACCCCGTTGGGCCCTTTCGGCGGTCGTCGGGCCTCCGGCCGCCCCCTTCTCTCGACCCGGCCGGCATCGGGGGAAGATTTCTTCCCCGTCGCATCCTCCTCTCAACCTCCCAAGGTAGCAACTGCTATTCTCCTTCCCCCCATTGCTCTAACCTTCTTGATCTATGGCGATTGTTAAGTATGTTGGAGTCTCCTCCTTTGCTAGGTAGCCATGCCAAGGACAAAGCGCTCTGCTCGCAAGCATGTCAACGATGGGGGCTCTCGCCCGTCTCATCGTGGTGGGTCCGATGATTCGCAGGAGCACGCTCGTCCTCGGAAGCGTACCGCTCACCCTCACAGCTCCACTAGCGCCTCTTCGTCGGAAGAATCTGACTACGAGGATGAATTGGAAGAAATGGAGGAACCCGCTTATGTTGCTGTTCGCACCACTGCACCCAAGCCTGGAACTCGTCGGCCCACATTCAAGCCTCCTTCTCCTCTGGTTCAACCTCAAGGTGCTGTCCGTCGCATCTCTCTTGAACCTCCACTCTCTCACGGCTGCACCATCGAACAGTTCAATAAGGTTCCCATCGCCTCTTACCTTAAGCTTAGTCGTGATGTAGATCAATTCACTGTTCTTAGCGATTCACAGGATGCTCGTTTTCACACAAATGTCCAAGCCGACATTTTCACCACTATAGTCATTCCTAAAGGTTTATCGCTCCATTGGTGCATCGACTTAGAGCATATCCGCACTCATCCGGCGAAATATCCGGGAGCTATTGATCTCATTGAGTCCTCGAATCTTGCTGCACCATTTGAATTCCAGCATGATTATAACCATGCTGCAATTCATCAATTCTATGCCACTTGTTACTTTGGTCCCGATAAAACTGTCACTTGGATGACCTCCGACACCGTGCTCACGGCATCCTATGCTCAATTTGTTGCTGCACTTGGTTTTCCTGACACAGGGTTCAAAATCCATAAGGATGACCCTAACCATAGGCCCAAGGGCATAGAGGTCTGTATGGATCTTCTCAAGCCCATCAGTGAAATGTCTAATGAGGAGAAACAAAAGGGCCTGAATCAAGTTTCAATTTGGCGCTCACCCTTCTACATCATTTTTCAGTGTGTTATTCGCACCATTTATCCCAAGATGGGTGACAAGGGGTCATGTAACAGCTACTGCATTGATCTCATGCATCGCCTCTATGCGTCTCCCAAAGGGAAGATAAATATCCCTCATTTTCTGTGGCATGAGATCCGTCTGGCTTGTTTTCAACACAAGCGAGCCTTTCCTCATGCCCCCTTTCTTCAGGCATTTATCGAGAGTGTTGCTCCGTTTCCCATTGCCCGCACTCACTTGCATGAATGGTGGATCACTCCATCTCACATGGCGGCTGATTGGGTTCCCAAGGACTCTGTTGCTCCTGCTCGTCGTACCCCGGCTAGTGTTCCTTCTTCCGCCACTCCGTCTACTTCTTCCAGCTCCGCACCTTTTGGTCGCATCTCTCGCTTTCTTGGGAAGGCTCACTCTGCTATGATGAAGATGTTTACCTTTCATTGCACCCAAAACCACACCGTTGTCACACGCTTGGTCACTTCCAAGAATGCTCTGAAGGCTCATCTGCGAGACTCCGGAGTTTACGATGTAAGTGACGATGAACGTCTTCCTGATGCTCCACCTTCTGATTTCGGTTTTCCTTCGGGTCCCGAGTGGGCTGACTTTCTTGATGAGGCTGGTGGTAGTGGTGCTCGTGACAGTGATGATGATGATGCTCTTTGATGCTGCTCTGATTCCTCCTTTTTGGTTATTTGCTGCCAAGGGGGAGTAGGCACTTATTTATGTACCATAGGCACCTATTTATGTAATGTGATGATGCTATGTTATTAACTTGTTATCGAACTCATGCTATGTTAGTAGCCTACCTGTTATCTATGTTATATGCTATGAGTGTTGAAGGAGTTGATTCTCTTGTGTATTGAGTTTCTGTGTTTGAGTCTCGGTGGTGTTGGTATCATATTAAGGGGGAGCCCCTCTCATGCTTATCTTTAGTTATTGCACATAATGAGGGGGAGCTCCACATCATATTCTTCGATACTAAATGTTTTTACTTTTTTCGATATTCAAAGACTATTCAAAAAAAAAAGTGCATGTATGTTGTCATCAACTACCAAAAAGGGGGAGAATGAAAGTGCAATCATGCCCTTAATCTTATTTTGATGTTGATGACAACATGCATTTTTTAGACTAATCATGTTATCAAGTATATCTCAGGATTATGTTTCAAGTGCTATGTGTGTGGATCATGACTACAAACAAAGAGGTATATATTACTCAAGAGCGGAGAATACAAGACAAATGGCCTTGGCCCTTTATTTCAATTTGTTCTTGAGTATAGGGATCCCGCACTATTAAGAGGGGACCGTTGGGTAACGTGAAAGACTTGCTCAAAATACACAAAACACTTCTTCTATCATCTTTTAGTTTTCATCATGTGTGCACGGTCTATTTTGTGTTTTTGAACCTGCTGGACTAGCCTTCACAACTGACTAGACTTCCGGTGCCCAGCGGACGTCCGGTACATCTCAACAAAACACTTATTAACGGATGTCCGGTTTCTCCGTACGTCCGTTACATCCAAACAGAACACATATTAATGGATTTCCGGTCTCACCGGACGTCCGGTCAGCGGTCGGCCGCTACTCTCCGGACGTCCGCTACCTGTGATGTGTTCACGGTCAGATTTATACTCCAGCGAGCGGACGACCGGTTGCCCGGCCGGACGTCCGGCGGCTCCTGTGCCATAAGTGGCCAAACGGCTAGCTTTTCACCAACACTATATATAGCCTTTCTTTCCCCCACGGGATAGTTGACTCACTTTGAACAAACCCTAGCACACATTACACACTCTCTCTCTCTCTCATTCCTTCACACCAAACCTTAGATCCCCAAGGGGTTTAAGAGCACTTGAGAGAAGTTGTCTGATCAAGTGATAGATTCACTCCTTCCCCTTCTTTGCACCAAAGGAATTTGTGATTTGAGCAAGTCTTGAGCTTTTTCCCATCGTTCTTGTTACTCTTGGAGGTTGGAGACTCCTAGGCGGTAGGAGTCATTCGGAGAGGAATCGAACTTTGTGATTACCCTCGGAAAAGTTTGTGAGGGTTTGGAGACCACCCCAAGGTCTACCACTAGTGGTTGAGAAACGCCTTCGTGGTGTTGTCTCAAAGGGAGAATAGGGTGAGCCTTCGTGGCGTTGGTGTGCCTTCGTGGTAACATCCACCTCTCTAACGGTGACTAGCTTCCCTCCAAGGAAGTGAACATCGGCATACATCCTCGTCTCCCGGAGTTGCGGTTATTCCTAACGCTAACTCTCTGCTTGTGGTTACTTGTCTTGTTGCACTTACTTACATCATTTCGTGCTTGTTTACTTATATGCTTGTGTTACTTGCTTAGTACTTAGTACTTACTAGCAATTGTTAGGCTCACCTTCATATTCCGCATTATTCCTAAAATTGCTAAGTAATAATTAAAATTTGTAATTGTACCTATTCACCCCCCCCCCCCCCTCTAGGTCCATCTCGATCCTTTCAGGGGTACATGTTGTTGGTCATGGACGAAGGAGAACCTATGGCTTCGACAACGATGGCGGACGGTGAAGCAACAACTCATGGAGATTTTGGCTATAAGACTTGCGATTGTAAGAGGACAACACTTCCGACTGCACAAGAGCACCACGGAGTTGTGGGAATAGTGAAGTGAGACCGATACTTGCTAGCGAAGTAGATTCAGAGGTAAGGAAGAAAAAGAGGGCGGTGGCGGTGCTTTGAAAGTTGTCCTTTGGTTTATTCATTGTTCTTTATTTTTCATCATGACTGGTGCGAGATAAGATCTCTTGTGGTGAATATGAAGATGCGCAGTATAAGGATTGGGGGGAAAAGGAAACCAGTAAACATGACCGCGCGATATTTTTTTCTTTGTCATATAAATCTCTGACAAGTTGGGACCCTGCTAGCTTCAGCGTCAAACGAGCTAACTAAGTGAGCCTTTTTAACAATGTAATTACTCGTGAAGTTGTGTCATTCCGTAAAAGAATGACTAGTCACTGTTTTTTGTAAAGCAAAATTCACATTCAATGTGGCCGAACTTGCCCGCACTCATGCCGGGAGCTACATGGCCTTGCTTAGCGGCACCAAAACCTCTCACCGGAGGTCCGGAGCCGGCTGTGGATGTGGTATTCACAATGGTTGCTAGGGATGCTCGGGTACTCATGCTCATCTCGTGGGGCAAGATGCAGCGGGCGCCCAGGTTATTGTCAGTTGACTACCAAAGAGAACAAGCATAGCTTTGGCGTATGCACCGCAACCCGTTTTTTCGCTTACACGCTGGTAGAAATTGCGGGCTTGTGCGGGCTGTCACACTACCCCACGCTAATTGTAGCGGGCTATGACGGGCAGCCACAAACAACCGCAAAGTGTGATGGCTCCCGCAATCGAAATTTCTTCGAGGCCACGTTTACTGTAATAGGGAAGCTAATCAAGTGTTGAATGAGATTGCTAGAAGATCGGTCTAAGTTTCTCTATCTCGCTGAAGGAAACTCGTTACCTTTTCTTTTTACATGAAACTCTCGACACCTGACTGCCGCACTCCCCTCAAAAAAAAAAAAGAAGAAGATGGAGAACATCACCAGTGTGATTATCGCGCTGGCTTCCTTTCTGTTTGCCCTCAGATAATTGGTGAGCACCTCCTCCCACAAAGCATGAGAACTGAATTTCGCTGAGGGGACGGGATGGCAATATTCAGAGGTACGGTCACCAATGACCAGACAGTCCTGGAGAATGCACACTGCATTAGGAGACGATTCATCGTTTCAGGCTCCTCAAGGCACCGCACAGCGTGCACAGTGGTTGGTGCTGAAACCGTCGATCTTGAAGACGATCCTTTCTGTTTGCCCTCCGCAAGGATTCTATTCAGTGTCCAGACTCCGTGACCACTAAACGATTCATGTGTACATTACCAATAACCATACCAATAACCAAGCCTTGCCAAAAACCTCGCCAGGACGATAAGTACTACACTGCATTATCATCTCAGGAGGCATGACCTCAACTCATAGAAGGCGCCCTGTTAAATTCAAATTCAGAAGCACCGGCTAGGAGTCTGGTAAAACGCACCGATAGGTGGCGGCTGAACAATGAACAATTTTATAAAACAAAAATTGCTATGGATCCCAGTGATCAGCTAATGTCTAGTAGTATATCAGTAAGTGTCAATTTTGTCAGATAAAATCTGACAAATAAGAATACGGAATTATGAATGCAAAAAGACAGCTACTGTTGTCATGGCCAAATAGTCCCAAAGGCCAGCGAGATCAACTCATTGGACAACAGAAATCCATCTGGGTCACTCAGACGGAGGAAGGCCACCTTGCTCCCGCTCATCTCACCCTCGTTTTCCAAATCCGACTCAAACTCATTGAATTGCAGGGCCTGTCGCTCCTTATCCATGGCAATCACCAGTCCACTCTCAACAAAAGGCCTGAACGTATCACACAATGACCGTGTCAGACCCTCTCCAAAAGATTTACTGAAACTGTGCAGATCTAGCCCGCGAGCTGTTCTCAATGATAGCATCACCGAGTCCATCGCCATATCCTTCGTCTCGGAGACGCTGGACTCATGGCACCAGGTGCCGTCTTCCAGCTTCTGAACCCAATCTGCATAGTTCTTCATTCCTCTGGGCCTAGAGAACCTGACACCGTTGATGTAGCTTGCCGATCCAAGACCAAAAGCATAGAACGGCCTGTTTTGCCAGTATGTTACGTTGTGCTTGCACTCGTAACCAGGCTTGCAGTAGCTACTGATCTCGTAGTGTTGATATCCTGCTTCAGAAAGCCGTTTCGAAGCTATCTTGTAGAAGTTCGCAGAGTCTGTCTCATTTGGGAGAGGAAATACACCAGGCGTATAGCTGCAACATTTAATATGGAAAGAATGACATTGGCATCAATCTAACACATATTTACATGGGAGATCACTTGATTTTTACAGAAATGTTGCTGCAAATTAGACGAAATTTTCAGAAACTTGGATATAATTAAGATGGGTAGAGAACAACATGGCTTTATACGGTAGCAGTACAATGCAATTGGTCGTGTAATACCCCAGGAAATATTAATTTCCAGTTAAGCCTTCTAACTTCGCAACTATCAGCATCATGAGTTCGAGAAGAAGACTGAACTTCTTTCTCTGGAAGAACATAATCTTCGCACACAGTGAAGCAACAATTCGAGCTTCGGTTCAGTACTTACTCAACTATAGGAGCACTTTCTTTGCAGGATATCAAAGATTGTGTAAATGAATACGGCAAAAAGGGCAAGAGTTGTAGTCCACAGACAAGCTAGCAAGGAGAAAACTCCATACCAGACAAGTCATAGAACTAGTTGTATGCCACCTGATGTCAGATGGTTTATATGGACACCAGTTTGCGCGCCAAAATTAATACTGCCACTTGGACGTCACGGCAGTGATCAGAAACGAAGAGGAAAAGATTATTCTGTCTGCCTGGGACGTGGTGCTACGATGTACTAATGCTGATGAAGCAGAAGCCATTGCATCTATAAAGACGTACACTAACTATGCCGGTGCCACAATGCCCTAATGCTGAAGAAGCAGAAGCCATTGCATCGATAAAGGCGCGTTGGTCTACACTAATGAGGCCGGTTTCAATTGAGAACAACTGCCTGACAGTGGTTAGTGCCCTTGAACCTCATATGTTGCGCTGGTCCACAAGTAGTGGTACAATTTGGGGGATTTCTCTATCGTTGCCTGAATTCCTAGGCCACAGAATTTCAAGATCTAAAAGCAAGATAACAGGGTAGCGCATGTTATAGCTCAGTACTGTCGAAAGGTGTTGCTTGGTGGTGCCAGTGTTCTACAATATACAGTCCCGGCCTGGCTGTTAGTTATGATATTGGGTGATTGTAAGCTCTGTAATCTAGTACTCCCTCCGTCCCGTAATGTAAGACGTTTTTCGACACTAGTGTAGTGTCAAAAAACGTCTTACATTATGGGACGGAGGGAGTAATTAATAAGTGGCTCCTTTCCAAAAAGAGAAGACTGAACTGAACTTCTACAACACAAACAAGTGCAAATTGAAACAAGACTTGTAGCTAACTGTGTGATGATGATGGTTGCAGTGTGTTAGTTTTTCTCCAATTTCATTATCTATAGAACAGAACCACCACAAACCACACACATAGAGTATTTGTCAGGACCGATAATGTTTTCAAGATATGCCATAGAAGTAGTCATGCACAGAATGAACTCACATTTGGCCAAACTTGGTGCCCTGCTCGATCTGCAGGTCGTAGACGGAGACATGCGTGGGGCGGGCATCGACGGTGCACCGCAAGCTCTCCTCCCACATCTCCTGGGTCTGGTTGGGCAGGGAGGAGATGAGGTCCATGCTCCAGTTCTGGAGCCCCTCGCAGGCGGTGACGATCCCGACGGCCTCGTGCACCTCCCGCAGGCCGTGCGCGCGGCCGCACGCGCGGAGCAGCTCCTCCTGGAACGCCTGCACGCCGAGCGACACCCGGTTCACGCCCACGCCCACCAGCTCCCGCAGCTTGGCCGCGTCGAACGTGCCGGGGTCCATCTCGATGGACACCTCCGGGCACGCGGACAGCCCGAACCTGCCGCGCAGCGCGTCCAGCACCGCGGCCACCAGCCTCGGCGGGACCAGCGACGGGGTGCCGCCGCCGAAGAAGATGGTCTGCAGCGGCACGCCGTCGTCGGAGACGGGCCGCGTGGCGGCCACCTCCCGGAGCAGGAGGCGCACGTAGTCGGCGATCCGAGGGTCCTCGCCCTCGCCCGCGCTGCCGGGGGAGGGCGCGGAGGAGCCGAGCGCGACGATGGGGAAGTCGCAGTAGTGGCACCGCTTGCGGCAGAAGGGGAGGTGCACGTAGGCGGATGCCGGAGGTACTGGTCGTGGCGGAGGAGGTGGCGGCGGGGCGGCGGCGGCGGCGGGGGAGGCATACCGACGAACAGGTGGTGGGCGGGGTGGGCGGATTGGGGGCGGTTTCCTGTGCGGCAACTGGAACACTAGCGGGAAGGCTGATCTTAGCATTACTGACCACTCGCCTCCGAAGGCTCCTCCCGGTGGACTGGTAAAGAGACAATTTTGCATTGAGTTGAAAATGGCTACAAAATCCAAATTGACTTTTAAGTACTCCCTCCTGTCATATAAGAGCGTATAGTGGGAAAAAAAACTTTTATATTACGGGACGGAGGGGTAAGATGTGCGTGTGTGTATTCATAGTGGTGAGTGTATGCACGTGTATATGATCGCTGGTGTGTGTACTTTATCCAAAAAAAAATTACGGAACGGAGGGACTAGCATTCAAGCGTGCTTACTTTTTTACTTAAACTTCCAATCTATTCACATTAATTGTCGAGGTAGTACAAAAGAACATCAATAGTAAAATCTCCTTGTTAGAGTCCGAAGAAAAATGAAGCAATCTCAGGCCATGTGCCCTCTCAACCGTCGGATCGTCTCCCCGAGTGCGTCCTAGCCGTCGGATCTCCGGGTGGACCGATCCGGGCCGTCCGATCGAGCCCGCAACAACCCTGGCCGTCCGCTCGGAGTCGCCATGCCACTGCCTATAATTTCCGTGCCCCGCCGAGGGTATTCTCGTCATTTTCACCTCGCATGAGAGGGGGGTCGATAGGGCGCCCACAACGCCGTCCTCTCCTTATCTCCTCACTTCCCCCCCCCTCCCGCTCCTCATCCCCTAACCCTAGCCCATTCTCCACGCCGCCGCCGCCTCCCGTCCCCTGGCGCCGCCACCATGCCCACTCGTCGTCGCGCCTTCCCCTCCTCCTCCTCGTCTCGCTGCTCAGCAGGCGGGCCGACCGGGCGTCTCCCCCGCGACCCACATCCCCTCTTGCCGCCGCCGGCTGCTCCTCTCCTCTCCCTGCACCTCGTCTGCCTCCCTCTCCCTCGTCTCCTCTCCCGCACTGCTAGCCCCTTCTCGCTGCTCACGCCAGCCGTCTCTCTCCTCCCCCGCACCGCCAGCCCCGGATCTGGAGGAAGACGAGAGAGGCGGGATCCGCTGCTTCCCCTAGCGCCGTCCCCGGCCTCCTTCCCTGGACACAGCGAGCGTGAGCGGTAGCGCAAGGAGCAAGGCTGGTGACTGGCCACTGCCATTCCAGGGCATCCCCGGCGTTGGTGTCGTCGTCCTCGCGTGCACCTGCATCGCCATTGACGAGAGGGGCAGGAACCACCGGCCACTCCTCTGGCTACCAACCCTTCTCCCTCTCCCTCAGCCTCGACACCGCCGGGAACAGGGAAGTCATCGGCGACGACGCCGGCAAGGCCGCAGTAAGCACCCTCTCCACTTTAACCCTTTAGTTACCTTTGGCTTTTGTGCTGGCTATAGTCGCCGTCAGGGGTGCTCCTCTACTTCCCATATATTTCCCTTGTTGAGCCCGCGCCACATCTCTCTTGCAGCTGCCAACCGACTGCGTGTGCCACCTACCACGACCAATAAGTTCTAGAAGAAAGAGGAGACATAAAGAGAGAGATGGAGTGAGAAGAAGATACAGTGAGGGAAGAGGGATGTCATTGTACTAATTGTGGATGACCTACAGGTCCATCTCTCCTCTCTCTCAGTTTTCAAGCTCAATTCCCCATTGTTTTGCAGAGTGGACATGGCCTGAAAGCCACTTGACATAAATCCAGTGTCTTGTGACATGCCAATGCCACGATATTTAGATGCCTGTAGCAGATCTTTTTATTTTCATTGAAATGTTTACCTCTGATATTGAACATAGTGCATTAGTTCATGAATCAGCATTGCAAAATGCAACCATTTTGATGTACGGTAATCTTGTTTTGTTCAGAATGAGAAGGCTTTCTTGAAGCGGCCAAAGATCTTCCTTTGGTGAGGGATTTTCATCTACCTTTTTTTTGTATGTAGCCACCGAATGTTTTAACAAATCTTATCTCTGATTGCAGCTAAAAGTAAGCTGACTAGGTCTGCCTAGCAAGGCAGCTAATCACATGACGAGTTTGGACAATGATGATAGTCATTTAATTTTACTGCTTGCTTGGTATTTGTTTATGCATGCGAACAACTCGGATTATGATTGTTGCATTGCATAAGGTTTTGATTCCTTCTGATGATAAATGTCGAATGACTATGGTAGTTTTTTTGGCTTCACTACATAAGGTTGCCTGTGCCCGGCTCAGACCCATATGTCACTCCAATATCTTCCTTTCTGCTCCATAAAAGGTTCTAGTATGTCTCAATTCATTCTCACGGCATTCATGTCTGGTTTGTGAGGTCTGCTAAGTTTAACTCTTGCACTGCAAGATAGGTTTCCATCCATTATTACTTTTGAATGACAACAAGTTCAAAAATTGTTGCTCTGTAGTGATAGTACTCTTAGATTATTTCAGTCTTATTGGTTTGGATGCTGGAAATATTTGTTTGTGTAAATAATGGTGCCTCACAACATTTGGATTTTAAATTCTTAGATTGTTTGCTATGATAAGGAAGTAGTCATGTATACATATACTAATGTAGCAGTTTACCTTGCTGCTTTCGGGCCAGTCGGGGGAGCTCATGGCAGGGTCAGCAGCTTCTGCTGCACCAATGCAACTGTATGTCTCTTTAGAATATGCACTCGGCTCAAAATAAAAATCTAAAATGTATATGTTCTTGAGACATGACATACATGAACACTGACATGATTGCTACAATCCCATTATTAACCACATGCTTCTATTTCTCTCTGAATTTGTATTTTAAACATGGTGAATTTCTGGGAATGTGGTTTCATGTATATCTGTGAATACATACATGGTCAATAAGTTTGCTTGGTAAAACATATAGAATTCAGGTTCACATAAGCACCCACTTTTATGTTGGCTACATATTAGTTACACTGATGCACTACTCGAGCTTTGCTTTCCTTGTATGGAAGTTTCATCCGTTAAGTATGTTGTACTAGCCTTATGGCTTGCTGAATATTGCTCTCTCTAACCATTGATGATATGCATATTCTACTTAAGTTTGTACATACCCATTCAGTCATGCGGCCGATTTCTTGCCACTCACCCATTATATAATCTGCAACATGCTCATGATATACTACATTGATGATTTTAGGTGCCTCCTGCTAGCTCTCTTTCCCTTCCCTATTCTCTTTGCCATTGACCTTGACTATATCATTGATTCTGCCCGTCATTTCACACGTGAATCAGGATCTGATTGCTCTTCGCCTCACCATTCGGCCTTGCCGTTCTTTATCGTTGTGCATTGGAAGAGGTTGTTTTTTGTTCACCTTTTTCTCAACATTGTTTCTGCTCTCCATCTTTAATGCTGCTGCTTATTAGGTTTGTTGTTTTGCACAGCGCAGGGGTGTGGCATGCGGCAACACCAACCAACAAGGTAATAGCCGTCCCACTTGAAGGAAATATGCCCTAGAGGCAATAATAAAGTTATTATTTATTTCCTTATTTCATGATAAATGTTTATTATTCATGCTAGAATTGTATTAACCGGAAACATAATACATGTGTGAATACATAGACAAACATAGTGTCACTAGTATGCCTCTACTTGACTAGCTCGTTAATCAAAGATGGTTGTGTTTCCTGACCATAGACATAAGTTGTCATTTGATTAACGGGATCACATCATTAGGAGAATGATGTGGTTGACTTGACCCATTCCGTTAGCCTAGCACTTGATCGTTTAGTATGTTGCTATTGCTTTCTTCATGACTTATACATGTTCCTACAACTATGAGATTATGCAACTCCCGTTTACCGGAGGAACACTTTGTGTGCTACCAAACGTCACAACATAACTGGGTGATTATAAAGGAGCTCTACAGGTGTCTCTGAAGGTACATATTGAGTTGGCGTATTTCGAGATTAGGATTTGTCACTCTGATTATCGGAGAGGTATCTCTGGGCCCTCTCGGTAATGCACATCACTATAAGCCTTGCAAGCAATGTAGCTAATGAGTTACTCCCTCCGTTCGAAATTACTTGTCGCGAAAATGGATGTATCTAGACATATTTTAATTCTAGATACATCCATTTTTGAGACAAGTAATTTCGAACGGAGGGAGTAGTTACGAGATGATGCATTACGTAACGAGTAAAGAGACTTGCCGGTAACGAGATTGAACTAGGTATTGAGATACCGACGATCAAATCTCGGGCAAGTAACATACCGATGATAAAGGGAACAACGTATGTTGTTATGCGGTTTGACCGATAAAGATCTTCGTAGAATATGTGGGAGCCAATATGAGCATCCAGGTTCCGCTATTGGTTATTGATCGGAGACGTGTCTCGGTCATGTCTACATAGTTCTCGAACCCATAGGATCCGCACGCTTAAAGTTAGACGACGGTTATATTATGAGTTTATATGTTTTGATGTACTGAAGATAGTTTGGAGTCCCAGACGTGATCACGGACATGACGAGGAGTATCGAAATGGTCGAGACATGAAGATTGATATATTGGACGACTAAATTCGGACACCGTAATGGTTCTGGAGGTTATCGGATGTATACCGGAAATACGGGGTTCTTGGAACCCCGGGGTTAATGGGCCTCACGGGCCCAAAGTGGAGTAGAGGAGGGGCGGCCAAGGCAGGCCGCGCACCCCCTCCCCCTCTAGTCCGAATAGGACAAGGAGGGGGGGCGGCGCCCCCCTTTCCTTCCTCTCCTCTCTCCCCTTCCTTTCCCCTCTCCTACTTGGACAAGGAAAGGAGGGAGTCCTACTCCCGGTGGGAGTAGGTCTCCTCCTGGCGTGCCCCCTCCTGGGCGGCCGCCCCCTCCCCCTTGCTCCTTTATATACGGGGGCAGGGGGCACCTCCAGACAGAACAATTGATTCTTGAGATCTATTAGCCGTGTGCGGTGCCCCCCTCCACCATATTCCACCTCGATAATATCGTAGCGGTGCTTAGGCGAAGCCCTGCATTGGTAGAGCATTATCATCGTCACCACGCCATTGTGCTGACGGAAGTCTCCCTCGAAGCTCGGCTGGATCGGAGTTCGAGGGATGTCATCGAGCTGAACGTGTGCTGAACTCGGAGGTGCCGTGCATTCGGTACTTGATCGGTCGGATCGTGAAGACGTAAGACTACATCAACCGCGTTGTGCTAACGCTTCCGCTTTCGGTCTATGAGGGTACATGGACAATACTCTCCCCTCTCGTTGCTACGCATCACCATGATCTTGCGTGTGCGTAGGAATTTTTTTGAAATTACTACGTTCCCTAACACCACTTGCTTACTCTTAATCCTTGTTTTACCATAAAGATCTTTTAGTCATAGACAACATTTACATGAAGGATGCTCTAGGTCGCTTCTACTAGACACTATGAGGCTTCAGTTCCATCTGCCGATTGCGACTTGTGTAGAAACTATTTAGTTTTATCGCCTTGGCTTGGATAACATGCTTTGACTTGCTTAGAGGATATATATACTTATGTAGTCAGACTAGTTGAGGTAGAAAGTTACAAATTGACTGTAGACACATGTTGTATTTCTATACATTGATAACTAATATAAGTGTGCCCTCTTGATTTTTTAAAGTGTGTTGATGACTAATATATAGTCTGTAAGTGTGTTTTTATCTAATTTAAGACACTGCTCTTTGCTTCTATTGTAACATGGTTAACTTAATTTTGTATATCATTGAAGCTAGCTAAACATAGCAAGATGTTTTGACTCTACAAACAAATTTTCAAACATAGTACTTTGAGTCAATTCCACTGGCCAGTTTAGATGGTTTCAGGAAGATATGGTCTAGGTTTCTATTTTTATCCAGATAGAGGTTATGCTAAGATGGTAATCTACCTTGGTTAGCAGTAGCACCATGCCATGGTTATTGCATATTGATTTCTATAGGAGTTCTGGTTACAGTTACATGCTTACATAGTTATCCTCCTTCTTCCCTTTGCCCAATCTTTTAAAATAGATCGAGTCTATCAGGGTAAGGCCGAAGGTTTGGCACCGCCCAATATCTAACAACATCCCATTGATAGAGTGTGGAACAAAATGGAGCTTTCTCAGGGCATGTGGCTTCTTTCATGGTTTATCCAACTATTTTGCATTTAATCATCAGTTGTTTGCATTGCAAATTTGATTGATTTTATATGACTTCCTGTTTCATGGTTTAGCGATCATTCTGACTAGCTAACGAGCCTTTTCTGTTTTTTCACTTGTCGCATGAGTTTGACATGCTTGCCTTTTGTCGGTGTACTACAGGTGTTGCTACTGTTTTTGCGCAGCAAGTCGAGGCGAGCCAGTGCCGATTGCCACAAAAGGTATTTTCTTTTGCCTTTGCGTCATGTGTATGCTCCAAATTCTCTAATAGTGCTATGGCATCGGCTCATAATCTACAACTCTGTGTAGTTTTAGTTTGATTTCTCTCTGAATTTTTTATCAAGTCATTAGTTAACTCTGTTTCTTTTTACTTCATTTTGTTCCTACAAGTCATAAACTATCCCCTTCCTGCCATCAATACCCTGGGCATTGTTTGTACAGAAGTACCCAGTGCTACCTTATTCATATTTAATTGTAGCTCATCTTTTCCATGAATTTGTTAGTAGAATTTATGTTCTGCTGTGAAGTGGCATATATAATTTGATATTTCTCCAGGAAAGATATCATGAAGTATGTTTGTCATTTTGTATATTAACCGAGGGAGGATCCTGCTGCTAACTGGCCTGAGAAAATCCCTCGTGTTAAAAATATTAGTAATGGGAGTTTGTGGCGGGAGGGGTGTTACTTTAACATCGTTAGTAGCTCCTTTTTTGGTCTCCTGTGTTTGAAACCATCTTTACTTGCAGCCCCCTGTTTGGTTTTTTAGATGGAGTTTTCTTACCCAACAAGGCGGTAGGATAATTAGAAACATTCATTTTCTAATTTAACACAAATATGAAAAGTTTCTATATGGTTCAAGCTTGCTCGGATCTTTATTTTGGTACAAACCTTCCTGGATTTTGAGGTTATGATAACTGTGATGCCATTTAATTATGTGAATACTGCTCTGCCTTGCATAATTGCCTCATATACTATTCCTAATGAGTGAATGCTTTTTCCAGCCGGTAAAATTACTAAGTTCTATTGGTTAATCTTGGTATCACCACTATACCAGTTTTTCATGTGCATCACTATCCTACCAGTTAGTGTATTGCTTCGATATTGATAATTCCTTGTGTTTTTATGCTCACAGCAATACTCTTGGTCTGAATTTAACTTTTACCAGGGTGAAGGTGGTAAGCACATTGACAGGATCGATGATCGACAACCCGATCTATCTCACTGATGTTGAAGGTACACATATATACATTGGGTAGTAAACTCCGCTGCCTCTGAGTTGTATAGGTAATTTCATGCTTTCCATGACAATTGGTTTGGTTATTCAGGTAGAGGCCAGACGTTAAGATTATGTGCTGTGAACCATGCCTTTGTGAGAGGACCAAGACAAGAGGTAGCATATTCCGTTGTGGCAACTTATAATTATCATCAGAGTTTGTTGGCAATATTCGTCATAAAACAATATATATGAATAATGTCTAAATTTCACATTATAATCAATGCACAGGACCGCATGTCGAGTATCCGCCCTAAAAGTGTGGAGTGCATCCGCCGTAAACAGCCACATTGGTCTCCACCCGGTAAGATTGATGGTGTAGTTCCGTGCCTTCCTCTGTTTCTCTTAGTTTAAGGACACACCTATTTAAGTATGAAAGGTGAATTTTATTTTGAGCGACATCAATAAGAAATAAGATGTGATCCTGAACTATTCTCCGTGCAATTTAGCATTATCTAAAACCTACAGTGTCCATTTCCTGGAATTATTCAAGAGATCTTAGGTTAGTGTCTTAGGCTTTGGCTCAAGGTTCGTGTTGGTATGTGGTAACAAATTAGGTGCCAACCTGGGACATTAGGAAATTTGCATTCATAGACAAGATCTATGAGATTGGTGCCTTTATTACTGATTTTGTGCAGTGATCTGGTTTGGATTTCATCTCTTGACTTGCTCTTCTTATGTAGTTCAATGCTGCATCACTCGGTTCATTTGCTTGCTTCCTTTGCTCGGTTCAGGAGGCAGACAGGGAGAAGACTAGGGCCAGTTACAAGAACCTCAGGGTCTTGCGTCATGGCTGTATCCATGCATGTGTTGAAAGCATTGAGCTTAGTTTAGATATGTAGACGCAATTCCTTTTCGTGTATAAGATAATTGGTTTATATATAGACTGTCCATGATGGAAGTTGAAGTATCTGCTATTTTTATATTTGCAATGCTTGCCGGGTTGGATATGACTATACCCGGCAGCGGTGTGCTGCCGGGTGCGGCAAGCCGCACTTCCTACCTAGTTATATACAAGTCCATTGATCATCTAGCGATGACTACATGCACCGGAGCAAGCTGACGGAGCGCCGCCCCTTATCACCCCTTCCTTATCGGAGCCGGGCAAATCTTGTTATACTAAAAAAAAGTCGTCGCTAAGCCCTTATTGAACCAGCGCAGTAGAATAGCAACTGTCGCCGATGAAGAGAAGCGTAGATTGAAAAGACTCAGCCTATAGATAGACACTCGCAGCCGAACAAAGACCGAATCCACATGGATCCACCGAAGACAAATACCAGCCGAATCCCACGAGATCCGCGAGAGAAAAAGCTTAACATGCCCTCGGACGACGCTAGAAGCACCTATGGAACAGGGGCTAGGTGGGGAGAACCTTATTTCATCTTCAGAGAGTCGTCGCACGTCTCGCCTCTCTGAGTAGGACACAAACCCTAATAGAACTAAACGAAAACGGATCCCTCCTATCGGCAAGAGCCGGGACCACCACACCTCCATCGCCCAATGGCTAGAGGAGAAAAGGCAGACCGACGGCAGCACCGGCGGAAGGCACTGGAAAACCTAGCGGCTGGGTTCCCTTCCTAGGAGCTAAGGGGGGTACGAGTGCTGCACTTATTCAACCATACTTATTGATCATCTACACAAAGTACATCAGATTAAACCAAGACTAAAAATTCAAGGGGCCAAGATAAAACATAAAGTTACATCAAAAGCCCTTCATAGTCATTGACTCAAGATTCATCTCGTGCATCTCGACTTTTCTTCAAATATCCAGTGAAGAAACTGCGGAAGAGTGAACTTACACACGGTGTATTAACAACTTCAAAGGTCTCAAATAGTCGTATGAGCCATCTACGATAACGTGTTAGAAGCTAAGACGGTTGAACACACTATGGTTGAGGGAACATCGTTCATGAGATAGGTTGTTGAATTGTTGGTTCACCGACCAGGAGTGCAAAAGAAAATCAACATGGCCAAATGACAAGAGCATGCTTGACAAAAGAACGAATCTACATGCCTAGTGATGAGAGCATGCTTGATAATACTATCGCCACCACCGACAGATAGACCGAAGCGTCGTGCAACAATCTACAAGAGCGGGAGCCATCGACCTGCGAGACCAAAACACCATCGATCCTCGATAACCACATCATAACAACGATAAAAACCATGGGAATTATTCCATACGCTGCCGACTCCATCATCTACACTTTGTTGTCAAGGACACATAAATAAAATATAGATGAAAAGCAAACTGGATTCCGAGCGTTGATCGATAGTTCCCGCACCTCTGGAAGTTGAATAAGCTCGAAACTCCGGAAACCACGAACCTCCGAAACGAAGGAAGAACTTAAGCACGCGCTTCTTAAGTGTTCGTTTACCTTTTTTCTTGCTTTTCATCACACTTAAAACAAAAGTAAGGTTGTGTTGTTCATCTCATCCTTATTCTTAAGTATGTTCTATCTTCTTTTCTTCATTTTATTTTTTCTTCTCATATCTCTATTTCTTTCATTAGGGTACTATTTATTGACATACCAAATAAAATTATGTTTTCTTCAACAAGCCAATAATGTTTACTAAATAAAATCCTGAAATTTAGTTAGCTAGGTAAATCACAGGTACTAACATTTTGTAAAAAAATTATTTACAAAATTATATTAATATGAAAATGAAATTACGGACTAACGTACTAGAATATTTATTTCCAGTTTTAACACACGGATAATCATTTATCATTTTCTATAAAAAAAAAATAATTCCCTCGAAGAAGGGGAAAACAGAACCTAACGTGCGTCGGCCGAGCTAACCAGGCCAATATCTGGCCCAACGCGTTGCTCGCTATGTCGGCCCAAGACGTGGCTTTGCGCCTGCCTGCCGCCGCGTGCCCTATAGCTTGAGCCGCCGCGGCCCGCGTCCACCGCCGACGCATCAACCCCGCCTCCCACGAGCGTCGCCGCCGTCGCCATCGCCATCGCCGTGCCCGTTCCGCATCGTTGCGGCGTCGCGTCCCTGCTTTCTCCACTCGCCCGTGAGCTTTGGCCACTGTGTTCTGGGTTCTTAGGTATCAGCTTGTGATCAGTCAATCCCCACAATTGCAGGGCCGATGAATGCTGCTGCTTCTAATCAACATGCTAATGCCACGATAACTACTCAATTTTGTCACCAGAAGTTTCTTCCTGTAAATTCACCCGCGTGGTCGTCTCATTGTTAATTTCGATTTTCCATTGTGATTTTGTGACAGGTTGAGCAGGATGGGGATCGCCATGGAAGGAGACCCCAGAGAGAGGGAGAACCGCCGAGGCTCCCTGGACGAGATGGAGATGAAGGTGGCCAGGTTCTCCCGGGGGAAGGCTGCTAACCTGGGGGTGAGATTGCTACTCTGCTACTGTCCTGCTAGTGTAGTTGCTGGAAATTCAGGTGCTAGATGCTCTGCCTGCTATACTACTTCAAAAGTAAATTTGACATCTTTGGTTTTCTCTGTAACAGGATTTGCGCGACAAGAAACTGCAAGGGCAGCTCGCTGGAAAAGAGAAGCTGATTGGAGTGTCGGCCAAAGCTGCCGCGCAGACTGAAAATGTGTGTGGTTGTGGATTTGTTGCAGAATATGTGTGAACTTGTTGATTCATACAACATATATGTAGCTATCTCACTGGAAATCTCGGGGGCACTAACCAACGGTGTATGCATGATAAGGGAATCTGGCATTCTAGACTAGTGACTTGTGGCAATGTGATGTTCTAGAATATAGCTCTTCTTTAGCTGTTCACCAGTGTCGTGCGGAATTGTTTGGATGAAGTGCTCTACTCATCATATGTATAGAATCCATATTTTAAATGTAAACATAGATTGATCTGGCGTTGCTGTTAAAGAGATGATGGCCAGCCGGCGAATGACCGCCCAGTAGATTTTTGACGCATCTACCGTGACAAGGAGTAAAATTTACTGAGTGTACACATACTCTTTTTGGATCGTTTTAATTCACATTGCTTGACAATTATGGCATAGATAGATATGGCTATATGTCACTTTGAGTATGGACTCTCTTGCATAACTCCATGGTGCTCGTCGGAACATAATATAACACTGCACCCATATAAATTCTTTGTCTACCTCATGCCTCTTGATTTTCATGCTAAACAACTATCCAGTTGAACTGACTTGTGCAAACATGAGATAATTTGCACTATGATGATTTTTCTTTTACTCAATTTACAGTGGCTATTGCCTAGCGTTGGGGGCTATCTAGAGCCTGAAGGTCTCGAAAAGACATACAGATTTGATCAGTGGTCGATTCTGCCAAAGGTGGACATTTGGAGTTCAAGAAAATCATTTGACATGATCTTACCTGGTAAATATGTAGATCTGTTACAGTATTATCTGAATCTGCCACCCTAGCTACATTATCCAGTACCAAAATAGCCACATGATGCCCAGCTCAGATTGGCGATATCGTATTTCTTGATTCTTATTGTGTATGCCTTTATAGACTTACAATGTGGTTGTTACATATACCCTTCTTAACGTTTACGTGAAAGGAAGATGCAAGTTAGCATGTAAAACATTTGTAACCATAACATAACATTGGCACTATCAGCTTTGTACGATTAGACAGTTTTCCTAATTGAATAATTCAGTGAAAGAACTCTGCTGCAGGCTCTTATTTTATTTCATTAGGCATACTCTATGTTGCGACCTTGCTGAATGCTAACTGTCAGTTTCCCTAATTATGGTTTATGACCATGAGTTGTATGAGGGTGCTGACTAGCTGTTTTTGTATGCAGTGCTTGGTCCTTATACTCTAGAATACACACCAAATGGGCGCTACATGATAGTAGGTGGGCGAAAAGGTCATATTGCATTTATGGATATGTTGAATATGGAACTCATCAATGAATTTGAGGTCAGCTTTCAGTATTTAAGCAGTTTGTCAGTATGCAGGTTTACTTCTCTTCTGTTCTTTTTTTCTCAGTAAAATGTCCACTATTGAATTTCAGTGCTTTGCTCATAAGTTAGACTCGCGAGAATGATCTTAGTCTGGTCCTCAATTTTGGTGGAAGTTAGCAGCACTAGAAGTTTGTGCCTTTTGTTAGACCCAACTTGAAAGCAAGAACTAAATGAACGCTGGGGTTTCGTTTGCTAGTTCGAAAAATATACGCATGCGAAGGCTAAGAGCCTAAGATACCATCGAGAAATAAGGATATCTATTTTGTGTGCTCGTAAGTTGTAAGTAAAGATGATGCACATTTTAATGATGGAAGGCGTGGGTGTTGGAGTCAAGGAACTACTTAATACTTCAGATTGTTCCAAGGTATTGAAACTAGAGTAACTGCTACCCAACAATTTGCTCACCTTGCAGGGTTTACATTACATGGTTTAATCGCCCTTATACTTAGTTATAATCAGCCTTGTACTCCGGTTATTCTGATAGCCTGTGAGTGCACCTAGTACAAGTTGAGTTTACGACTTAGTAGACCTAGTCATTGAGTTTTTCATTTCATATGATTTGAGTGATAGCAGCTCAAATTCAGATCAAATACGCTGAGTTTACTGTAGGTAGTTTTTCTTGTTTGCCTAGAGAAGAGTAAAGTCCATTGTTTCTCCGTTTGTTTCCAAGGTATGCAGAAGTGATAGGCGCTAAGCGGGTGGTGTATGGATGCCTAGTTCCTAGACGGTCACCTGGAACATGGTGACAAGCAGCCAAGTAGCCAACCGGGCACCTGGGCCAAGGACCATGCATCCAAGAGCAAAAATTACATAGAGCGGTAAGGGAGTAGGATGGAGGGTGGCTGTGGAGAATGAACAGTTCGTTGCAGCTGGCAGCTGGAGGAGGATGTTTTGTGGCGGTAGGGGAGTGTGACTCGTGGAGTTTGGAAAATGATGTCCCCTGTCCCCATGTTTTAGTCCATAACGGAGCGTGTAAGCAGCGCCTAATAGCATCTTTTGAACCTTGATGAAAGAAAGCGGACCTGACCCCTTCGCATTGTTTGTCCCTCATCAAAAAAATAGAAATTTCTATGTAAGGATAGCACGAATCTTGACTCAAGCTGAATGGTCTAGATAGAGGGTACTCTGGTATGGGGTTACAAAAAATCCACACTCAAATCTAATATTGTTCCCCACTTTTCGCCGACATCAGCCCCTGGTTTTTATAATCACTGTGACTGTAGACATCTCCAAGATTATTTCTTGTTGCACCTCATATATGTATTGTACTTCTCTGATCTTATCTTTTTTATAGGTGAAGGAAACTGTGTACGACGTGGCATTTTTACAGAACGAGCAACTCTTTGCAGTCGCCCAGAAAAAGTAATTTATTGACTGTACTCAAGCTTTGCAACATATTTCCTTTTCTCATGAAGTATATCAACATGTTCCATTGTGCTAAAAAAGATGTAATAAGATGACCCCTACAGCTTGATGATGTAAAGAAAGGATGGACAAACTCATGCTCAACAAAATAAGAACCGTTGTCAGAATATGTTTGATATGTGGACCAACCAGGTTATAGAATGACACAACATTTCAACATGATTCACTACATCGTTTCCTTGTACAATTTCCTATGAGTGGGATCATCATAAAATGGCATCTGTAAACAAAACTAATTTCTGGCAGTTTCTTGAACCGTTAGTGCATAAACATGTGGGTTAGGTACGGCTTAGGGTTGCCTTCTGACTTCAATATTCGAGAATGGGTTGTTGATCTGGACTCTGTAACTGTTATTTTCTTAAATCGTGTATTAATACTCTATGTGCCAATAGTGCTTACAAGTTGTGAACGGCTGATTATGCTAATGAATTCTATACATTTTTAATATTTCCTCACAAGAATATTGTTCAAACAGGTGTCCGTACATATATAATCGTCATGGCACAGAAATCCACTGTCTGAAGGTAATCATGATTTAAATACCTCTATGTTCTTGGCAACTTTGCCCTGTTTTTTTGATGATTTTGAAGTAGTTGTATATATAGTAAATATATGTTCCTATTCCCTGCCTTTGTATGATCTCTACAGAACTAGTGACTCATATAACTCTTATGTTAGGTACATTCAGTGATTTGTTCTTAGATCAGCTAATGGGAATACATAACCTCCCTTTTTAGTAGTTGGAAAACTAATAACTAGTGCCCACCACATATTGCTATGAATCTGCATGTCAGTGTGACATTCAGATGCATTTTCGATAACTGAAAGCTTAGTGGTGGCAAAATACCGAGCATGCAAATATCCGAATTGAATGTTCCTTTGTTGATGAATGTGATACTTTTTTTCATATAGGACTTTCCAAAAGAAACTTATTGGTACGTAATAAATAGTTGAGTACTGCAAAAAATTGGTCGCAAGGAATTACTACGGACAGTGCTTAAATTTCTTAAGCATCGATCATAACACTAGTGTAGTGACACCTTCATAGCTATCAGTCAATCATCGAATTTGTACCCAATGCATCTCCACGAAAGGCGTGCTATCTCCAAAATACTTCTTTTGGGAGTCTTAACAGTGATCACTCTTCCGTTTCACAGGAACATGGCAAATCTCTGAAGCTTCAGTTTCTGGATAAACACTTACTCTTGGCATCGATAAACAGCTTCGGGCAGCTCCACTACCAAGATATGAGCACTGGTGAGATGATTGCAAACTACAGCACAGGTCTTGGACGTACGGACGTGATGCGGGTAAATCCCTACAATGCCGTCATTGGCCTTGGGCATGCTCGTGGGAAACTCACAATGTGGAAGCCAACCAGTGCGAAACCCCTTGTCACAATGTTGTGCCATAAGGGTCCTCTGACTGCAGTCGCATTTGACAAGGGTGGTCACCTTATGGCAACTGCAGGTGCTGACCGGAACCGGAAGATTAAGATTTGGGATCTCAGGAAGTTTGAGGTTGTGCATTCATACGCCGCATGTGCTCAGTCCCTAGATTTCAGCCAGAAGGGGTTGTTGGCGAGCAGCAACGGATCTCTAGTGGAGATATACAGGGATTGCGGGGGCCAGGACTATAAAATCTATATGAAGCACAGGATGGTAAAGGGATATCAGGTGGGCAAGGTTTTGTTCCGCCCTTACGAGGACATCTGTGGGATCGGGCACTCCATGGGATTTTCCTCCATGCTCGTTCCTGGATCAGGCGAGCCAAACTTCGATACCTTCGTTGACAACCCCATGGAGACCGGGAAGCAAAGGCGGGAGAAGGAGGTGCAGGCCCTCCTTGACAAGCTCCAACCAGAGACCATCATGCTTGATCCGAATGTGATAGCCACCGTAAGACAGCTGAAGAAGAAAGAGAAGAAAACCAAGAAAGAGATCGAGAACGAGATTGAAGGTGCCGTCGAGGCCGCCAAGAACATTAGGGTCAAGAAGAAGACCAAGGGTAGGAGTAAGCCGAGCAGGCGGGCCAAGAAGAAGGAGGAGGAGGTTCTCAGAGCCAAGAGGCCTTTGTTGGATCAATACAAGGAAGCCAGTGGGCACCCGGATAAGAAACAGCGGATCGGCGATGAGACCGGCGGGCTGCCGAAAACATTGCAGCGGTTTGCCAGGAACAGGCAATCGTGATTTTAGTTATCAACTTATCATTAGCGAGTGTGTGCTGTAGTCTATTCTGTAAAGGAGTAGCTGGCAAGTAGTAGTTCATGTGAACTTGTTAGAAAAATATGCACCAAAATTTTATTATCTGCTGGCATGACGTTCTCCATGTTGAAGTTTGGTTTAGGTCAGCTGTTCTTCCTTGGCTGGCATAATTTTTATGTTTGATGATGATGAGGTTGACGCTTGATAGTCCCGTTTGATCTAATTACTTGTGCCTTGGTGGTGTCTAACACTGTTATGTGCGAGTAAATTGCTCAAAGCCACCACATTTGTGGCAAGGATACTGCAAAACCACCGCTTTTGCCAAAAATCACAAAAAACCACCACCTCAGTGGCAAGTGAGTAACAAATTGCACTGATACAGACTTGAGCAGTGACTAATAGCAAAACTGACAGGTGGGACCCGTCTATCCGGGCTGATGTGGCGAAGACTAGGCCTAGTCAGTGTTTGACTTGCTGAGGTGGACAGGGGCCCACCTGTAAGCCACACGTCTTATCTCTTCCCCTTCCTCCCCACATATTTCTCTCCCTTACCACCGGCACACTCCGGCGAGACGTACCCAGCCTTCCCCACAGCGTCGCTCCTTCCGCCGTTCGGCTCACTTGTCGTGCCAGAGGCCGCCGCCCATCCTGTCCCGGGCTAAGGCACAGACCGCCGTCGCGGTCCAGCCTGAGGCCGCCGCCCGTCCTGCCACAGGTCGAGGCAGAGGCCGCCGTTGCCGCCAGCGGTCGAGCCCGAGGCTGCCGCCCGTCCTGCCCCTGGTCGAGGCAGAGGCCGCCGTTGCCGGCCGCGGTCGAGCCCGAGGCTGCCGTCCATCCCGCTCCCAGAGAAGGCAGAGGCCTCGCCGGCGCGAGTGCTTGACCATGCCTAATCGAAGGAAGAGAGAGAAAAGGAGGGCAAAGCTGGCCGACGGCGTGGCCTAGAGGTGTCGACGTGCTGCTGCGGTGGTGGGTGGTCGGCCGGTGGCGGGGCATCACGGGAATCTGGATCGATGGATCCATGTCAGGTTGTAGCAGAGGAGGGCAGAGGCATCGGTGCTGCGGGTGCGAGTGCGGGCGGGGGCGTTGCAGGCGCGAACGGGGATGGCGGCGGCGGGGCGACGGCGCTGTTGGTGCGGACGCGGGATGGCATTGCTGCGGGCGATCGGGCGGCAGCGCGCCGTGGGATGGCAGCAGGGCGGCGCGCTTGATCATGGTCGTGGGATGGCAACGGGGCGGGGTAACGACGTTGCGGGCACGGGGCTGGGCTTGCCGGCGAGCGCGAGGCGGCGGCGCGGCTAGGCAGGCTTGCCGGCGGGCACACCTCCTTGAGCTCTGCCTCTAGCCGCCGGTGGAGTTGGTGAGAAGGGGAGGAAGAAGAAGTTGTGAGACAGACAAGTGGGACCCCGGTCCACCTCAGCAGGTCAAACATCCACATCAGCTCAGACAAGTGGGTCCCAACCGTCAGTTTTGCTATTAACGGGGCTCAGTATCAAATTAGTGCATTTTGTTATTCACGTGACGCGGAAGCGGTGGTTTTTTGTGATTTTTAACAAAAGCGGTGGTTTTGCAGTATCCTTGCCACAAATGTGGTGGCTTTGAGCAATTTACTCGTTATGTGCTGAGCTCCAATTCCTATTGGAATTCACAACACTGTTTTCGTATGATAAATGTCCTTGGGTCAGAAAGACTCGACCAGTGCAGCATAGGAAGAAACAAAAAGTATAGGTCTGGTGGTTACTGCTGGGAAAGGGGCATGTATTACTTGTGTATATGTCTTTCGGTTGTAAGATCACTTAGATTCATGAAGAAACAATCAAAATCCACCGAAAATTATACAGAACAGTTTCCTGTTCCCAACCTTAGTTGTCGCCATCGCCGAAGGTCTCCTCCAGAGTCCACAGTGCTGTCTCGGCCCCTCTCCTCTCCCCTGTCCGACGTTCTCGTCGTCGGCAATAGGAGTGGGGACCTGTTTGATTTATTTTTCCTTTTTATTAGGTTTTGTTTCCATGGTGGTGGTGGCGATGAAGGCGAGTTATTGACAAAAAACTACCGCTTTAGGGGTTTGCGTCCCACTGAACTATCATGTCACTATCATCCAAGGCAACAAGTATAGTCATCATGCAGGTTGCCCTATTATTAGCCATGGCATTAGGCAGCCAATCTTTTCAATGAACGCGCGTTGATTCCAGCAATCAAGTCTTGAGATTCATGTCACTACATAGGAAGCCGAAGCCTATCCCCAAAATCCAATCAAATCATTCCTATGCACGTCCTCACCTTCAACTATATAAGATGCCTACCCCCATCTCCCTCCCGTCATCTACAAACACAACTTCATTATACATTCTCTCTTACTCCTCGAGAAGAAGAACTCTCGCAACAATGGCGGTTTCGTCGAAGCTTTTCCCGGCCGCCGTCCTCCTCCTGCTTCTCCTCCTGGCCACAGGTAATCGACTGCATGTTCGTCCTGATGGGCTAGTAATTAACTTCAAACCTAACCTGAGACTGATTGTTCTTGATGTGTACGTGCAGAGATGGGGCCTGTGCGGGAGGCGACGGCGTGCGAGCACGCCCCGTGCAAGCAGTGCACCGGGTCGTGCTTCGACCCGGAGGAGTGCGCCATCACGTGCCGGAACGAGGGCTACGACTCCGGCGACTGCACCGGCGGCGGAGCCTACCGTTGCACGTGCAGCAAGAATTGCTAGCTAGTGCGTGAAGAACACACGATCGAGTAGAATAAAAAGGGGAATTACAGTTCTGTGCTACTCCAGTCTGTTCTTTTCTTTTTGACCTTGGATTTTGTTCGAAGGTTCACACGAATATGGCCGAAACTCAGTGGACTCCCACTAGGGCCCAGTTCTGAGATTCTTTTGTATCGCAAGTTATTTACTAGGAGAGATTTCTCTCTAACAAAGATTGTACTAAAAGAGTAATCGTTTGTCGAAGGTCCATCCTTATACGGTGGGCAATCAAATTGACATGGCAAGCATCCAAAACTGCTTAGCAAATGGCCGACAAGTGGGTAACGTTGGGGCGACACAAAACAAACATATACCATTTGCAGGTAAAACATATACTCCCTCCATCCAGAAATACTTGTCGAAGAAATGGATGTACCTAGATATATTTTAGTTCTAGATACATCCATTTTTATCCATTTTGGCAACAAGTAATTCCGAACAGAGAGAGCACCATCTTAACCCTTCAGAACAATCGCAATGGCGGTTTTCCTGGTCATCCTTCTCCTAGCCACATGTACATTGTACTCCCTCCGTCTCATAATATAAGAGCATTTTTGACACTACACTAGTATAAAAAACATTCTTATATTATGGGACGGAGGGAGTAATTGATTGTTTATCCTAATGATATTGGGTGCTTATGCATGCATGGATTAAACGTCTCCAATCACAACGGTCATTTGTCCCCGGAACACATTATACAGCGTGTCCACTTTAGACCCTTGTCTAGTTTTTTCGAAAAGGATGATGACCGACGGCATCATTTGTCTAGGTACTAAACAATATCTCTCAATCCATTTTAAAATTGTTTAAAACAAGGACATGAATGATAGGGTGGTCCGCTCTTCATTAGTGAGAGGAAAGGAAGAAAAAAAAAAGGTCAAAGATGGGCCGGGCCGACGGACTATCCGGACACCTCAGTTTCTTTCACACATGGCTGGGTTTGTGGATTTGCGGACAGCAGTCCTGGCCATGGGAAGCCCGGCCCTGCCGGCCTGGCCCGACATGACCCGAAAAAGCCTGACCCGGCCCGGCCTGAGGCCCGGCGGGCTTTTATGCATTCAGGCTGGGCTTGGGCCCAAAAAATAGGCCCGATGGCCGAGCCAGCCCGGGATATATAGATATATGAGGACGATAATATAGGATCTGACCAAAAGGACGTGGTTGTTCTAATCCCGAGCTCAAAAAGAATGGGAAAATTTCAAAAAAATTCAGATTTTTTTTGTATCTGTAGGTTTGACAAAATACATATGAGGACAGTTTGACAAAGGTTTATAGGTTTGCAAAATTTCATCACCATATTACATTCGTGGAAATCGTGGCAAAAGAAACAAAATCGATGCGACAAAATGTTATTTTCAAATGTACTTTGGAGCATCGATTTTTTAAAAAAAAAAATTCACATTTTCCAGGGATGTCGTTTCATGATGAAATTTGCGATCCAACAAACATTTTGTCAATGTTTCACACACACACAAAATCAGTATTTTGGAAAAAAAATATTTTACTGGTCACCCGCGCTCACATGAGCTCGGGCTTAGAACATCACTTTTGCTGACGAAATATATTTCTTTGTCTAGCGTAGATTCATTTATACGTGCTAGAAATTATTGGAGCTGCCACTTACACTCAGAGTTGGCAGCTGGGTGTTGTGAAACACTCCCTTCGTTACCTTATATATGGTGTATTTACTTTTAATTCAATTTTACTAAAATTTTGCAAGTTAAGGTGTATTTCTTCTAATCTCACATATTATCGTTTCTATGCCTCCTCCCTCATGTACGAACAACCTCACACAAGAATCAAGGCTGAAAGCTAGTATCATAGTATGATACCATATCTTTATGGAAAGAATTATTACTATGTGCCATGCAAAACAATAAATAACGTTATCTCAGATACTAATGTACTATGCACTACGGAGCTTGGAGCTAGTATCATATACTAGGAGTAGTCTAACCTTACGCGCATGCAATTAGCTGGATGCGGCCATGCGGGCCACCAGATCATTTGTTTCCTGGTGGATAGGCATGCAACATGTATTTCTGTTTTTATAGATACTCCTAAGCAGGGGGAAAATACACCTTACATAAGAGAATATGACGATCAAGTTCTCTTCTATTGTGTGCCTTGGTCAAGAATATTTTTGTCTCAAGTTCTCCTCCATTTCATGCCTTGGTCACCATGCCGAAAAATATACCTTACATAAAATAATGGAGGGGGTAGAAAAGAAATTACGTCACGGTTTTCCTCCTTGGGATTTTGAATTTAACTCTGATTATGGGTATTAGTGGCTTTAAAATGAAATCAAAATTCATTCATCAAGGCACGATAAATACGACGATCGCAATTTCATTACAATGAGGCTAAAATTAGCCATTAATGGATTTGATATGTGTTCCGGGAAATGATGTCTTTTGGAAGGCACGCGATGAAGGTATCTTGACCTCTTAGGAAAATGGAAGGCAAAGATTGGTTGTCGATTTCTATAAATACAAGGTGGATATTTATTAAATGATTTATATAAAGATAAAAAAGGTTAGTCAAATTTTGTTGTTTCTTTGGGGGAAGTCAAACGAGTGAGGCATTTTGGAGCTCATCTTTTTTGAAAATTCAGAAAGTGTATTTCAAAGGCTCAAAATATTTTGGAAAAAATCTACATGTTCATAAGAATGTATTCTATAAGTGTATAAAGTTTCACTATGAAATATAATATCATGTGAGCTACATAAAAAGACAAATTCATGTTTTTTTTTGTAATGAAACTTGGGATGTCAACATTTCCTTCTTATTTTTTTGCGGTGGGGATGCCAACATTATCGACAGGTCCACTCGGAGATTCGCCATGTCGTCGACGTTCGCCAGTGTATCCGCCTTGGCCGGCGGCAAGCTGAGCCCTTCCACAGCATCGTCCTTCCTCACCAGCACGGACTGGGAGTACCACCTGCTTGTGGTCCAAGACTACTCGCGTACCAAGCAAGCCACTCCCACCGGCGAGTGGATCAGCTCTCATCCTTTCATGGTAGGAGGCCATGAATGGTGCATCGACTACTATCCTAACGGCTACACGGAGAGTTATGCTGACTACATTTCTCTATTTGTTAGCCTTCTCGATGACGATGACGATGCCCAAGAGCCTGTGAAGGGGAAGTTCAATGTCAGTTTCATCGACGAGGCGGAGAAGCACAAGCCAATGTACATTTCGGAAACTGAAACATTCAATTTCCACTCTGAGGCCATGCTGGGCTACAACATGTTCATGGAAAAAGATGTCCTTGAACAATCATCGCATCTAATGAATGATTGTTTCACCATCCGGTGTGACATCATGGTGTTCAGCTCCAAGGATGCCGGTGGCAATAAGGTGCCCCTGCCTGAAATAGACCAACATTTAAACAATCTCCTTCAAACTAAGGTGGGTGCTGATGTGACATTCGAGGTCAGCGGCGAGATGTTCGCTGCACACCGATGTGTGCTTGCGGCCCGGTCTAAAGTCTTCATGGCACAGCTCTTTGGCCCCATGAAGGAGGGCACTACTACATCCTGTGTCATACAGATCAAAGACATGGAAGCAAAAGTGTTCAGGGCTCTGCTTAGCTTCATCTACACAGACTCACTCCTTAAGATGGAGGATGACAACATGGAGGAGGACGAAACAGATGCCGTGGAAGAAGGACAAGAAGAGGAAGGAACAGAGGATGAAATGTCAGAAGTTGTGGAACAAGGACAAAGAGAGAAACCACCAGAGGTTGTGCAATGGCTGCAAGCCTTGCTTGTAGCCGCAGACAGATATGATCTCCAACGGCTCAGGTTTATCTATGAAAGGTAGTTGTCCTTGCGCATAGGTGTGAGCTCGGTGGCGTCTACTCTTGCTCTAGCTGAGCAGCACCACTGCCGCCCATTGAAGGCGGCATGCTTGAAGTTTATCCAAGCCCAATCTCCGTCGTGTTTGCAAATAGTAATGGCGACCGATGGCTGGGAGCACTTAATTACGACCTATCCCTTTGTTTTGAACGAGCTCTTTGCCATGGTTGCTTTGAACCAGAAGTAGCACTTCATGTGGTTTGCATCTTCCTTAGATCTGTAATGACACTTGTGCGTATATGGGATTCTCTAGAGATCGTAGCATGTCTGTCTTGCTTTTGTCTCGTCATTTAATTTGCCTATCTGCTGAATCGGACAAATCCAACATATGGGCAAATTGTCTCCTCATGGTCTGTAAATTCAGGTGTAAGCATCAACGCTGATCTGCATTGCAGCAATGTGCTAGTCGTTTTATCCTACTATATTTCTGTGTGTTTTAGTTGTGTTGCATGTTGTTCCCTTTGTGCCTTCCCTGTCATGTAAATATCTTTTTCCAGTTGTTATCAGGGAAAGCATGTAAATCTTGCTCCAGCACTCAGGAACCTTCTCCTGGGTGATTTGCCGTTCTCCTTGGGTGGGCAGAAAGATTTTGCAAAAGTTCAATGTTGTAGCTGTGCCCCTGTAGCCAGAATGATGGCTTCCGTCGAGGTGCGATTTGAAGCACGAATGGGGAGAACTTCCAGTGCACATCGTTGTCTATATATTGATGTCAGTTTGCAAGAAAGCAGAGGATATGAATCATCACAATACCTATTTGTAAATTTTCAGCAAAGAAAATATGTGAAAGTGTCTGTGGCCTATTTTAACTTGGGGAAACTGTGCTTTAACCTGTTGCTATTGGCGCAGCAGATTTCAGCAGAAATGTATGTGGGGTTGAAATTTATGTTACAAATTAGTGTGCAAGGTAGGTCAACCCTTTAGTGCATATTGGTTTCTGCATGCACCTGGCAATCAGGCAACAAGGTGCCTGCTTTCTTTTGGTTTATCACAGCTACTACTACATGGAAATTCAAATGCTGCCAGCAACGTTATGTTCAATTGTGTAGAGCTTGTCTCGCACGCAACAAAGATATATAGTTTAGCGCGTCGGTCGACCTGTAGAACAGTAGAAAGAAATCTTATATGCAGGTATGGCATACCCTGACTTGCTAGACATCTACAGCAGAAGGCACCAATATAACTCTATTTCAACCATCAGAAACAAAATATATGGCTGTCATTCAATCAGAAAATTACATCTTGTACTCCCTCCGTCAGGAAATACTATTTCCGGACGGAGGGAGTATCGACTTAGACCTGCCATTTTACGCAAAATATATATATATATATATATATAGGGTCGCACTATTCGTCACCCTGGGTGAGGAATTCTTATTCCTCACCCCAGCCTGTCCATGCATCTATAGCCACGCATGGCACACTAGAAGGTAAAATTACATTGTGGAGGAACGAGCATGTCCGGCTAAAACTACAATAAGTAAAAAAGCTTTGAAGGTAATTTTACAAGATGCATGGAGGTAAGTTACATATCGTGCATGCGAGCAACCCATCCGGTTTTGCTTTGTTTTGCGAGCAACGCAATTTTACTGTGGATAGACTACTCAAATTACCTCTGTATATAAGATCTCTATCGCATCTTCCTCTATCATCGTCAACTTCTTTTGACAAAAAATCTCCCAGCCAACTCCGAAGAAATGATGATAGAGTGCATTACGAAGAGAGAGTCGTCCAGCACATCGCTTGGCCGGCGGCAGGATGCTTCTTCGGGTCGTCGTTGTCCAGCATGTCGCTCGGCGGGTTGATCCGTAGAGAGCGCCGCCATCTTAGCATGTGCATGGATACAACACACACTAATTCTACAAACAAGGATGTAGGAAATTTGAAGCCGACAAAAGAACGTTACAAATTTGGGAGCGATGTGAAATAAAGATGTTCAACGTACAGAAAATGTCACCAATGCACGGTCCATGAATCCAATGTAAAATACTTCATAATGCCATCTTTTATTTTGTACACCGGCACGCAACCAAAAATGCAAACCAAATAACATGGCCAACTTGGAACTATTCTCACAACATGAAGCTCTACAGAGTAACGCCAGTTGCGTTACTTTACACAAGAAACAAGATTAGCCACTTTGCTGTCACGCGGGCATTGCAGGTGTAGGTCCTCTCTTTGTTGCAGTGCGACTCCACGAATATTTACAAACTATGGGGATTCTCTCAAGGTTATATTGTAACAACAGAATCAAATAACTAGGTTTCGTAAATATCTCTGGAAATTTGCCACACCGGCATATCCTAAGTTCTGAAAGTCCCAAACATGTAACATTCCAATATCTTCACAACATTGACACCATAGATTTTGGAGTCCACATGTGCTCTGAAGCATCCACGGTAACTATCTTGCAAAGTTGCAGTTTGATGTACATGACTTCATTGTTTGCTCACAATAGTTCTATCTGGAGCTTCATAATCTTCAGAACTAAGGCATGTCCGACTTCTGCCTTCTATGCTAGTATTCTTTTTCTTTTCTTTTTTGCAGGGGATGCTCGTATGTTTCTTAACCTGTAATCTTCCAAAAGGATAAAACAACCAACTATATGACCTAAAAAAAAGTATACCAGCAATCCTTGGATCTTTCTAGAGGTAACGGGTATTTACACGTTGTCCAATCCTGACCAGCAAATGGAGAAATCAAGCACACAACACCAAATCAAACCAACCAGCCTGCTGCAAGAATGTGCCTGAAAAAAATCAATGCCAGTACAAGCATATGCATGTAGAGAAGCAAGCAATCGACCAGGCACAAGCAAAATATGCTATGTAACTCGCAATATAGTAAAATCGGGTAATACGTACTTAGTACCTAGTCCATCACTTCTTTTGACTAGCAACGTTCATTTGCCTGAAACACAAGAGAGCTAAATATGTCTGAAGCTATCCAGATAAGATACAAGAATTGAAATATACATTGATTGCCACTACTTCTCTAACTGGCTAATAGACAATTAGCAAAACACAGGCCTCCATGGAAGAAGCAAATCAACCACCATTGGGAAAAAAGAAAAGAATATCTGTGCCATCGGTAGTTGAGCCAAGCTCAATAGCATGCAATCCTTTGCTAAGAGAACACCGAGATGGATTAACTGATGATTCATATCTAGTAAACTATTGCGGCTGAAACACATAAACATAGAAAGTTGGTTTTATGCTAGGGAAAATTAATTAAAAAACATGACTGGAAAATATAGTTTGAAAGATTAGCATGCATGTTGGACAAAATCAGTACAATGTACCCCCTTTCAGTACCAGCATATATGCATCCAGTCCTTTCAAGTGCACATATGTCCAAATAATTCACTGGTCCCAAAAAGTACAGACAAGATGAATGCATTTTTCGTTCAACAGACATTCATCGTAGGGGAAGCATATGTGTCTATAAATCTATAGTAGTTACTTTGGCAGGGGAGAAAAGCTCCCAATTGATCTATTATCTGAGAAGAAAACATAGTGCAATACGGAGGTTAGAACATCAACATCAATCTTAAAAAGTTGCCCAACAAAGCTGGATAGCTCCTATCTTCTGACAAACTTCTATAAGAAAACTACTAGTGAAAAACGAGTAAAAAAATTTGATAATGACCCACGCAACTATAGGCCAAGTTGTTTCTAGATAAATTTCGACAAACTGAAATAAGGCTATGTTTTTATAATAGCATGGCCAACTCAAATGTGGTCAAATGAAATTTAAGAAAAATAGGAAAGAGCATACCCTTCAACAAAGGAAAGTTGGTGTATCAGCACAAATGGTGCTACTAATACATATCAAGGTTGCTACAAGTTCAACCGTACAGTGAGCTTGCCCACCCAGATGTATTGGCTAATTACATGCTATATACCTGCCGTACCTGCCGAAGAACACTGACTGTAAATTGTAACTCGAAATTTTGTATAAACTTACTAAGAAAAGAAAAACAAAACAACTACTTGCACTGATAAGTACTTAAAAAATGAATTTTCTTACTAGCCCTAAAACTGAATTTCAAACGACGCATAAATTAATCTCTCGTACACAATTGTTTCTGTGAATACAACAATCAAACACATAGATGTATTCAGAGAAGTATGCTCCTCCTCACTTTGTGGAGATGCTGGTAGGAATGAGGTGACTCACTACAAACCATTGCCACCGGTGGATGTGTCCCAAAGATTCTTAACTAGCTACTTGGACACACTGATGGGTGTTGCACAAAATCCTCTGTATGATCCAATAAAAGGCAAGGGTCCTGCAATGATTAATTATGATTCAGTTCAGCTTCAGACTATGAAACAAACAGTACCAGATGGTAGCCGCAGGTGGATTGCTCCTCCAGATGGTTGGGTAAAATTAAACACGGATGGGTCATGGTAATCACAGGGAAGTGCGGGTGCTGGAATGATTCTTCGGGATAGCACAGGCATTATTATTTTCTCCTCCTGCAGGGAACTCTTCTCATGCAGAGATGCTATGGAGGCTGAGCTGTGTGCTTGCATGGAGGGCATTTCATTATCAATTCAGCGGTCTGATCTTCCTATCATGTTGGAGATTGATTCAATTCAGGTGGTGAGCATGTTAAAGGACGATGCTGTTGATAGATCGGTTTTTGCTACATTAGTGGCAGAGATAAAATATTTGTTTTCCCTTCGTAGTACTTGTATTACCCGTATTAATCGTAGCCAAAACACTGTCAGTGACTACTTGGCTAACTTTGCTAGGACTAAAAAAGAACTGTCATGTGGTTGGGTTCAAGACCACCAGAGCTAGTGAACTTATGCGATTGTAATGAGGGTGTTGACTGAGTAATGCAAGTATTTACCCGCGAAAAAGAAAGAATCTATATAAAGAGGTGCCCAAACAAAGAATGAGGCGGATAAAGTAAAAACAGGATTTGATCAACATACTTGTATTTAAGGTATGAGATGGTAGTCCGTAACAGAGCTACACCCTGCAGCGGGGAATTTATTGGGCCAGGTAAATAATTCTTTATTTTAGATCCAACTCTCCAGATCTCGGAAATCAACATCAGAAAATTGGGAAAGTTACGAACACTAACAAATCCATGTTGCAAAAATGAAGGCCATGTATCCTATCCAATCTGGTACTCCTCTAACTCACCGCTTCAGCTCCAAATGGTCCCTCGACCGCTCGGTGTCATACCGCTACGACGATGTCATCTGCCGCCAGACCGTACACGGCCGAACCGCGAGGCCAATGCAGCAGTTTCTCCCGCCCCCGAATCAATCTGATGTCAGTCCTTGGGCTCATGGCGTGGTGGCTTCCTGCACAATAGGGTCAGCATTCATAGGGAGGAATCAAAGACAATGGAAAAAGAGAGTTGGGGATGGAAGGAACGGAACCGTACGAGCCGAAGGAGAGGAAGTCACGGGAGTCGAGCCAGCCATGGAGGATCCGTGGTGAGCGCCACTGCCACAATAGCGCCGCCTCCGCAAACTATGCTTTCGACCATCCACCACAGTGACCGAGGCCAGCCGCCGCTCAACACACCGTCCCGGCTGCCCCGTTGAGGCGTTGACCATCACACAGTCGAGCCCAGTCGCCGCCGCTGGAACCGCTCTCATTATCTAACCAGAATAAAACTGGGATGCGGCTGGCTTGTAATCCCTGGACCACTTCTTTTTTCTACTCCATCCATCCCACGACGTGTGACATTCAGAGGCGTGGGCGCTGTAACATCGATGTAAAATTACCTCCAACAGAGACAAAAGGTTACGACAGAGGATCGGGAGCAATGAAACTTTGGCCGGGTCGGGTGACCTGGATGAGGAATAATTTATTCTTCACCCTAGGTGTCTAATAGACTTTATATATATATATATATATATATATATATATATATATCTCCCTAATAATAAAGCACGGATTGGGTCTCCGGGTTCACCGTCACAATACGCTTCCGCCCAGTCGTAATACGCTTTTATGATTCATATAGCATATTCGTCCGTCCGTCCGACCTGGTTCGTTTTCATCTTACGTCGACCCTCTTCGTTGGACTCCCGTTCTACGTGTCTTTCCCCTCACGATTCTTTTTGCCTACGGAACCTTCCCGTCTTCCCTTCCATCTGTCTGCTAAATTGCCTCCTAGGAGGAAGGCTAGAACACGGGGCCAAGAGTTCGACTCCCATAGGATCCCCTTGATTTGCCATTAAATTCCTCCTCAAATCGTACCTTGAGAACAAATCGAATCGAATCTATGTAGATTTTTGAAGAATTGAGATCCGCTCGGTGCAGACGGCCTTGTCCAAAGAAATCGACGCCGAGAGGCAGTCGAGGCGCCAGCACCGCCGGGCCTGCTTGACCCTTGCAGCAAGTCCATGTGAAGCTCCTGCCTCCTGCTTCCCCGCGCAACTCCTTGACCTGGATAGCAATCACCACCGGCGAAGATCGGCTCCATGACATCCCTCTTGACGATGAACTCTTGATCGTACTGTAGCATCCTAGGGGTGGAGCGCACTGCAGGATGGTGATGTACTATGCTACTAGCACGCCGGCGAACAGTGCCAGCACGAACCTGGTCTGTGATGAACACTGCCGGTGCCGCCTTGTTCATGCTGAAACAACGTGCGTCAGGCACAGCCACGACCGAGCGCGCCCGTCTTTCCTGGTCAGGTGACACGGCAGGATGGCAATGAGAACACGGCACTGGCAGCCACCGCTTGGAAGGCTTCCGGCACTTTGGCCATCGCGTGCTCCACCGCAACAGTGAAGGCAGCACGGCAGCGACAGAGATGGCGACGGCGGGCGTCAAAGGATGAGGAGACCTGAAGACGAGTGTGGCGGCTGCGACTGAGAGGCTAGGGGAATTAGTGTTGAGCGGCCGTACATATGTATATGTTACAGATCAAACAGTAGATATGCTTAAATTCAGATTCGTGTTTGAAGGCAGTAGACACGAATGGCATCTTTTTTGTCAAAATCGGAGGATTTACTACTTCCATCAAAAAGTTTTGAGTCTGAGAGAATGCATCTCATCTCTAAGTACAAATTATTGCCATGATGAGCACCCACAATAAGTTGCCGGAATATGTGCAGGAGGGCGAAACAAAAAAGACATGGAACTGGAAGAGGCTGCCCCATCGGATCCTAGACATGGAACCACTCGCTTCTATAGTTTAAATTCTCTAACTAAAATTAATTTTTTCTGGGTAGTCATAAGTACTAACCACTTCTTTAATTTTGTGGGAAATCCATGATGAGAAGTATAGGTGATATGATTCATGTGCAAAAACTTAGGTTTTATACAGATTTAAATACAAAGTAGCTAGGAAAAAATACTTTGATTCCAGTGGCCAGTAATTTTCGCATAAGTCCCGCAAAAAATGTAGTTTTGGTATAGGCACCTCGCTGAAGGTTTGCTGAGATGGATTGCCCTGTTGAACAACTCCAGAATCAGCTAAGTACTCTTGGCGTAGCGCATTCCCAGTTTTTCATTCAAGGATCAATCTTATTTGTTTCTTGTCACATATAAACTGAAATACAATAAACCTGCCCCGTTGTTAAATTTTTGGACATGATTTCTTTCTTCACAACGTATTAGTTCATATGGAACTAATCTCATATTTAGCTCATATATAATTAATTAAGCTGCAGATTCATGGTGAATAATGAAGAGATTGTTTCAGGCCTATGACTATGATGAATAAGGAACCCATACCACAAAAAAGAATCAGATATGCTCTATGACTTTGAATGCGTTCCTCGCCTTTTCACTTGAAGGTCTTCCTCGTCTTTTTTTGCATCGATCACGCTCGTTTTAAGTGTCAAGGTTTAACTGAATTGAATTGTCCCGTGATCCAGTTACTTGACCCGATCATTCGTAATTCATGGCAATTGCCATTTGCTCTGTGGTGAAGCACATATGTTGCATTTAACACGACTGATCTTATGCTATAAACCCCGTTGCAACGCACGGGGCCTTTTGCTAGTATATATATATATATATATATATATATATTAAGAGACAACCTGCCATGCCAGAGTATCTTGGGAGTTGGGTCTTCAGTGCCGTTGGAGGCAGACCACACAGGCCTCGAATAAGGTTATCTAAGATGTTAACATCTTATACCATGCAGTATGCACTACGAAGGTGGTATCGTACACTACGAGTAGCCAAACTGTACTGCATGCTATTAGCTGGATGCAGGCCACAAAATCATTTGTTTCCCGACGGAAGGGCATGCAACATGCATTTCTGTTTGTACCATATACTTCTAAGGAATTATTCAAGGGTATTTTTGTCTCAAGTTCTGCTCGATTGCACGTGTTGCCGAGAAAATACACCTTACAAAAAGGACCAAGGGAGTAGAAAGAAAAGTCACGGTTTTTCCCATGGGGATTTTGAATCTAACTTTGATATAATTATCAATGGTTTTAAAATGCAATCAAATTCATTCGTCAAGGCCCCATAAATGTGACGATCGCAATTCCATTATAGTGAGACTAAATTTAGCCATTAATTGATTTGATATGTGTTCCCGAAAAATAAAGGTATCCAGATCTCTTAGGAAAACTGAAGGCAGAGATCATTTGTCGATCTCAGTAAATACAACATGGATACTTTTTAATTGATTTACAAAGATAAAACAAAGGCCTGTCAAATTCTTTTGTTTCTTTGGGCAAGTCAAACGAGCGAGGCATTTTGGAGCACAGGCTCCATGGAGCTATTTTTTCGGGAAATTCAAAAAGTGTATTTCTGGTCCTAAAAAAATGGAAATATCATCATATTCATATGGATGTGTTTATAAGTGTATAAGTTTTTCACGATGAGATTCATTGAGATGTGAGCTACACAAAAGAGACAAATTCGTGGGTACTTAATATTGAGCAATGTGCGCACGTTGACCATTTTCAAATCACAAGTTTATCTTTGTGTTCATTATTAAAAAGTAAAAATCACGAATTTGTCCCTTTTGTGTCTCTCTTAAGTTAATGTATATCATCGTCAAACTTTACACATATGTAGTATACATCCATGTGAACATGTGTGATTATTTTTACAAAATTTATTGAAACTTTGAAATGTGAATTTTGAACAAAAAAGATTAAAAAAAAAGAGCTGCATCTGCATTTTCGAAGTGAAATGCTTATAGCATTCCATAAATGAAAACCGGATTATACTATTATTTTTCTGAAATGAACTGGATTATATTTTTGCATCTGCAGATTTCTGCCCGATTCGTTTCAGGCTTCGGTTCGCCCAAATCAGTCGGTGTTGTGAATGATGTATGGGCTTGCAGCTCGTGGGCTGCGAGGGCCTTCAAACAGAAAGCCCAATCAACGTGGTAAGTTAAAGAAAACCCTAACTCCTTCCCTCAAAAAAAGAAAAAGAAAAAGGCAGGCTCAGGCCGCACGCACAGACGGGCCGGCGGCGCATCCTCTGTTTCCGGGGAGAAGCGACGGCGTCAGCGCGGCGGCGCAGCGAGCTGAGCGACGGTGACTCCGTGAGCAGGTTTGCCATGTCGATCCACTCGCAGATTCGCCAATGTCAACTCTGAACTTTGGGACGCCAACATTTTCGATGGATCCACTCGCAGATTCGCCATGTCGTCGACGTTCGCCGGCGTATCCGTCCTGGCCGGCGGCGAGCTGTGCCCTTCCACCGAGTCGCCCGTCGTCACCAGCACGAACTGCGGGTACCACCTGCTTGTGGTCCAGGACTACTCGCTGACGAAGCGAGCGACACCCACCGGCTTGAGCATCTGCTCACGCCCTTTCATGGTGGGACGCCATGAGTGGTGCATCGAGTACTATCCTAACGGTCACAAGAAGAGCTGTGCCGACTTCATTTCTCTATATGTTAAACTTCTCAACGACGACGGCGATGCCGAAGAGCGCGTGAAGGCGAAGTTCGAGTTCAGTTTCATCGACGAGGCAGAGAAGCACAAGCCGATGTACATTTCTGGAACCGAAACACTCAGCTTCCGCGGCGAGTGTCTGCGGGGCTACGGCAAGTTCATGAGAAAAGATGTCCTTGAACAATCAGCGAATCTGATGGATGATTGTTTCACCATCCGGTGTGACATCATGGTCTGCGACACCGAGGATGCCGGTCGCAACAAGGTGCTCCTGTCTGAAATAGACCAGCATTTAAACAATCTCCTTCAGACCAAGGTGGGTGCTGATGTGACATTCGAGGTCAGCGGCGAGATGTTCGCTGCACACCGGTGTGTGCTTGCAGCCCGTTCTAAAGTCTTCATGGCACAATTCTTCGGCCCCATGAAGGAGGGCACTGCTGCATCAAGTGCCATCCAGATCAAAGACATGGAAGCAAAAGTGTTCAGGGCTTTGCTTAGCTTCATCTACACGGACTCACTCCCTCTATTGGAGGACGATGACATGGAGGAGGACGAAGGAGAGGCCGTGGAAGAAGGGCAAGAAGAGGAAGCAGCAGAGGATGAAGTGACAGAAGTTGCGGAACAAGGACAAGAAGAGGAAGCAGCAGAGGATGAAACGGAGCGGCAATGGCTACAAGACTTGCTTGTAGCTGCAGACAGATATGATCTCCAGCGGCTCAGGTTTATCTGTGAAAAGCGACTGTCTGAGCGCATAGGTGTGACCTCGGTGGCATCCACTCTTGCTCTAGCTGAGCAGCGCCACTGCCGCGGATTGAAGGAGGCGTGCTTGAAGTTTATCCAAGTCCAATCGCCCTTGTGTTTGCAAAAAGTAATGGCGACTGATGGCTGGGAGCCTTTAATTACGACCTATCCCTCTGTTTTGAACGAGCTCATTGCCAAACTTGCTTCAAACCAGAAGTAACAATCCGCGTGAAGTATGCTTGTTCCTTAGACCTGTAGTGATACTCTTGTCAGTCTTATGCATATATGGAATTCTCTAGAGAGATTGTAGTCTGTATGTCTTGCTTTTGTATCGTCGTGTAATCTGCCTATATGCTGAATCAGAGAAATCCGGCATATGGGCATAATGTCTCCTCATGGAATGGATGGTCTGTAAATTCAGGAGCAATGAAGCAATGTTCCTCTGCATTGCAGCAATCTGCAAGTTCCTTAGGCCTGTAGTGACTCTCTTATCAGAAGCGTCAATGTTTATCTGTGTTGCAGCAACGTGCGAGTTCGCCAGCTAGTCGTGGTATCCTCGTATATTTCTCTGTGCATTAGTTGTGTCGTACTCCCTCCGTTCCAAAATAGATGACTCAATTTTATACTAACTTTGTACTAAAGTTAGTACAAAATTGAGTCATCTATTTTGGAACGGAGGGAGTATATTTTTTGCTGTCTGCCTTCCCTGTCATGTTAAAATCCTTTTCCAGTGGTTATCAAGAAGCACATGTAAATCTTGATCCAGTAAGGAACTTCTCCTGGATGCTTTGCTGTTGTGCCCCCATGGGAGAGGAAGGTCGGAACTCGAAGATCTTATAAAAGTTCAATCTTTTAGGTGTGCCCCTAAACCCCAAAAAGATGACTTCAGTTCTTATTTGAAGCTCTTTCAAAAGAAAACTTGTTTTGAAGCACAGTTGAGTGCTGTCAATTTCGTTGATGAAAAGCTGGGGAAAGTTTTCAGTGCACATGCAGACGGGCTATATTTGGAGCTATGCTCGTGTTAACCTAGATAGGTAGGGAATCAATTGATATCCTAGCTGCTTCGATCCTGTTACAAATTCCAGGGCATACATAGCAGTTCTTTGCTGGGTATCAGAATCGAAACATTTAGTGGTGAACACATTATTGTCTTTATGTTCATGCCAGTTTGCATGAAAGCAGAGGATATGAATCATTGCTCCACCTGTTTGTAAATTTTCATCATCAGAGTTAATAGGTAGGGAATCAATTGAGGAAACTAGGTGCTTTCGACGCTTGTAACTTGGCGCGATTGGCACAATAGCTTTGAGCAGAAGTGCATGCAGGGTTGAATGGTTGACCAATTATCCATCTTACAAATTAGTATGCAGGATAGTCGACCTTGTGCAAACTAGTTTCTGCATTCACCTGCGAATCAGGCAACATGTTGCCTGTTTATCGCACAGCCACGGCTACATGAAAAATGTAATGCTGCCAGCGATGTTATGTTGAATTCTGTAGGTTTAATATCACAAGCAACCCGGATACATAGAGATAAGCATCTCCTTCGACCTGTTGAAACAAATCTTCCGCGGAACTACAGCAGAAGGCAGCAATGTAAATTGTTACCAACCAACTGATAGAAACATGACATATGGCTGTGACTTCGATCAGAAAAATATGTGCCTGTATCAACTTGGTCAAGAGTCTCTCACAGGAGACGCCCTGCCATGCCAGATGACATACTTTCAGCTACCTAGACAGCATTCCACGGCATTCCTCGAGAGTCAAGCGGCGTGCGCAGCGAGATAGGCAAGGCGCCTCTCTTCAAAGGAGTACTCGGTGCTCTCTAGCAAACACAGCTCCGGCTTGTCATTGGAGACACAGATAGGTGCAGCTCTTGCAGCGGTCAGAGCAGGCGTTGTGGTCATTTGCATGGGAGAGGTCACCGTCATCGGCGTCCTAGGAGTTGGTGCTGCGAGTATCTTGGGAGTTCGGTTCTCGCCTTCGGTACCAATGGAGGCAGACCGCACGGGCGTCACTGGGATGCTATTTCCGGGTGTGATCTGCGTGAAGGGTTTACGAGGGGTTTCAGTCTCACCAAGAGTACTTGCCTTGAATGATAACTTCTTGATCGGAGGACTGGCAGTGCCTTTGCCTCTACTACCTGAAAGCGTTTTTTTTTTCATCAGAGATAGTCTGTTAATTTGAAAGTAAAAAAAACTGAACAACTGCATCAGCTATGGTTAAGTGAACTTGCCAGGGGACAGAGTGCCACTATCTTCTGTCTTCTTGGCTGAACGGACGGATCTTGGCTGAGGTGTCAATGATTTTGGAGTTCGCACTGGTCCTCCGCCAACAGACAGCCTCCGGTTTGTACCAGCCGAGGGGTTTCTGGTAAGCTTCTTCCCGCTGTTCGACCTTGATGAAGGGCTTGGCTTTGATCCGTACAGCATCTCCTGCTCAGCTTTGAGTTGATCCTCGACCTTCTTCTGATCCTGCAATCGCTCACACATCAGATACCATCCGCAGATGAAGACAGATACAAGTGCAAGAAAAGTTCGGCAAAATATGAATACCCTTTGCCTCTTCTTTTCCTGCTCCTTTTCTTCACGAACTATCCTATAATCATCAAGCATCGACAGAAGACTAACCTGAAAAGGTTGAATGGCATGAACTTTTGACAGTATAGAAAAAGATAGTGTTTACTCACAAGAATAGAAGTGGAATTACGGATACATACGCCATCGTAAGTAAACTCAGTGCCCCTTTCTTTCTCCCAAGCTAGAACTTTGTTTGTAAGAACGTCTACAATTCCTGCTCCATGCAACAATAAACAGATAAGCAGCAGTATTTTCAAAATAACAAGCAGAAAATCGTATGTAGTAGAGGTGTTTCACCTGGTATCTTGTTAACCAAAACACGGGCTTTTTCAGCTCTCTTGAGCATAATATGTGCACCCCTCCCAGCATTATATCGGTTATCATCCTAACATCACATGTAGATAGTGAAATTAGTACTAGTTGATATAGACCTGGATCAAGTAATCAAACACAACCATACTTTGCTGTAATCCTCTAACCAAGCTTCCTCCTCACATGCATTTAGCCACCGTTCAACTCGCTCAAGTATATCCTTCCTGCTAAAAGCATCTTCTTTAACTGTTGAGATGTATGCCTCGATTTGTTCTAGAAGAAGTGAGGGATCAATAGCACCTGCAATGAAACAACAAAGAAATTACGTTGGTTGTTACAACATTAATAAATTATATCAACAAACACATCTGTTTGTATCTGAATGCTGCAGCAAAGAAATTTACAGGAAAAAAAATGCTTATTCCACCCGATGCGCCAAAGCATATTAGGAAACTAGAAACTTACCTGCTTCAATGGCCTCGATATTGAACTGAGTTGCATAATGTTCATCTCCAACCAAATGCGCCCGTCGACGATGCTCTTCTAGTTCTGTTTGCTTCTTAAGAACTAAGTCCTTCATTTTACTGACTTTCAGTTGCTCAAGCCTCAATACCTCAGCTTCTACCTGCATCAAAGAATATCATCTCCACTAAGCTAACCAAGAAAAACAATTAAAGCAAGTTCTGCAAACAACACATTGACTCACAAAGTTGATGACATCAATGGAAAGGGCATTGGCCTCTGTTATTTCAGGTTCTGATGCAGCAATATTGCATGTTATATTCTGGAATGACTGTTGCTCTTCTATCGGCGTATCCATAAGATTCCATAGTTCGAGCATTGTAGACGAGAGATCTTGAAGCTGTTAGAGCTAACAGAGTTAAGGGCCGAAAGCAGTCATATATATGATAATTTTCTAGATTAGAACTGGAAGATGCTAACCTTCTGCATCCTTTCAATTTTTGTTTCCCGTAGTCTCTGTATTGCCAGCGCCAACCTCTCAATTGTGGTGTTGCTTATGTTCATTGGTACGCCATCCTCATCGAGACTGGGGTGTACATCAGATATTGTTTGTTTGAAGTCAACGGCAAGTACTTTACATAAGGAATGCAAAGTATTCAGGTAATCCATTACTTGCTTTAGCCGCTCACTCTGCAAGATATTCAGAAAATGACAGAGCTAGCATGTGTGAGAAATAGAAAATGTAATCAGTGGGTACAAAGGGCAAAAGGCATGATCGTGAACCTTCTCTTTCTCTAGGGACTGCAGCTCCATTCTTAACTCTTCTAGCCTTCTGCAGGATAGGTCAGATTGATCCACAGGTGCTTTAGAAGGGACAAAATCTGCAGGTCTGATCTCAGATGATATCTTCTTTATCTTGCCTATAACATCAAGAATCTGATTCCATCTTTCGACCTTTCTCTTCTTCATCTCTTCCAAATATGGGACGATTGCACTCAGTTCCTCCCGTAAGCCACATCCTTTCTGTTTAGGATGAAGAAAATATATGATATAAAATACTCATTATTGGTGGAGTCCCAATAGGAAGCGCCAAGCCTTTAAAATTAGTTGCATTTAGCCATTAACAATACATGTGTGGAGCGAACGTGCAACATCATTATTCAGAAACTGTGTTTTACAGTCAAATTGGTCAGTTAATGCACACATCTGCCTCGTTAGGATGGAATCAAAATGGTATGACTGCAACCAAATTTACACGAGCCTCAGTTTTCCTCTGCATGGATTGGTTGGGGTCACTACCATTATGAACCCATGAGCCAACTTATTGCTGACAATTAGGCATACTTGCAACCATCTATGGAAGAACTCGTGCATTTATTTATTTGAAAGGGGGTTCAATTTTGAATATCCTGATTTCTCATCAGATAAATGAAATGACAGAAGTAACAAAAACAGATATCTGCTGCCTGTCCTGCAGGAATTTCTAACGTAGCTGACCTGCCGTGGCACAGAGTTAAGTTCCTAACACAATTAGGATCGACTGGATAACAGAATTGTAGGGACCCGAATTCATTTTTACAGTGTAACTGCACGCAACTAGCACGATAGTTGTGTCTTATCAACACAAGTTCCTTTGGGGCATTTGAGAAAACAACAGGCCGAGCAGTGACCAACCAACCTGCCTGACGAGGACGGGCGACTCGGCCATGGCGGAGCAGAGGGCGGCGAGCTCGGCCTGGGCGTCGGCGATGGCCTGGCGCAGCTGGGCCCGGCAGCGGCTGGCCTGGTCCACCTTCCTCCGGTAGGCGTCGAGGCACTCCTGCTGGAGCTCGAGCAGCATCGTGTCCCTCGCGGCGCCCCGCTCCCCGATCTCGTCCCAGATGACCTGCGCGCGCACGCACACACGCAACCAGCCAACACAACCACGAGCGATCATCAGACCCGCCGCGAATCACCCCGTCGCGGCACGTAATCGAAGGGGCAGCGGGCGCGCGCACCTGGAGCTCGCGCATGAGGGCGCCGCACGCCGTCTCCATCCGGAGGAGCTGGTCGCCGCCGCTCATCCCGGTCCCGGCGACGGCGCCGCGGCCGGCCTGCGAGGAGGGGACCGAATCGAGGGGAATCAATTAGGGCCTGCCGCGGATTTCCACCTCCGTGTGGTACGAGCTCACTCACCAGTGTGCGGCGACTCGGCGGGACGGAGGAGCGGTCGCCGGGGGCCCGGCGGAGATGTCGCCGGGGGAGGGCGGCGCGATTGGGGATGGGGGTGGGTGCGGCGGAGGGGGTTCGATTTGAAATGGGTTGGAATGGGGAGGGAGGCGATTGCGGGGCACACGGGGTTGGCGTTTGTGTGTTTCGGGATTTCCGGGGAGGAAGAAGGAACCGTGCTGCTGGTCCCCACTCGTTTCGAATTCGCGTCAGGATCCATCCGTCCTGGGCCTTCCGTTTTTTTCCATTGGGGAAGAAACGTTTGGGTTGGGCTCGCCTCCTTGTCAAGCTCCTCTCACCAATCACTCTGTGCATTCTCACTCTCAAAACAAAAGATAAATCTGCCTCAAAAAACAAATCCCTCACTCTGTGCATTTTAAAACTGAACTCCCAAAGCCATGCCAAAAGTAGATCGAACCGAAGAAATTTTATGGGTTTTACGGTATTTATTTATTAGTTTTTGATACGACATTGTTTTGAATTTTGGTTTTTTATATATACTGGAAAACCGAAAGATTGATTGGATTAAAGAAGTAAAAAAAATGTATTTATATTTCTTGAGAGAACACCATACAAGCATTTGAGTGCGCGAGCATGTGAGCTTGTCTCGCTTGCATTGTCCAACATTCACACGCCCAAGCACAGTCTTGTATAGACCTCACATCGACCACATGACATCTCTACTATTAGAGGGGAATGTGTGCGTCGTAGTCATTCATACGCAACTATCAATGCAAAAACAATTTGAAAATCGAGGGTCGGATCAGTTTGGAAATTAAGCCATTAATGAATTAATTAGCAAGATAATTAATTACACATGCAATTAATTAAATAAATAGAGATTTTAAGTGTGGAATCAATTATCTAGTCATTAATACAATTGATTAATTACTAGGCAGGCAGTTAATTAGGCCTTCCAGATAATTAGAAATTAGGGATTTAACCATGTTTTCCATAATAGTCTAAACTGCTCATAATCTACCACTTAGCATGCCACCACTCTTTAAATATTGTTTCATCCCTAGCAAGTTTTCGCATGCCACCACTCTTTAAATATTGTTTCATCCCTAGCAAGTTTTCGCATGCACCACAACATTGTTTCATCCCATAGAAAAGATAGTAAAAGATTAAAATGAGTTGCTGCCTGCTCACTCAGGCCCACGGAAAATGTTAATGGGCAGACCAAAGGCCCAAAAAAAACTTGTAACTTGTTTTTTTTTTACTTGCTAGAATCGATTCACTAATCACGTCCATTTTATTTTAATTTTTTGTAACAATGTCTTGATGAGGATGGACAACTCTTTTGTGGTTGATGATATACGCTTAAATGAGGGGCATTATATGGTGACGGCTCATGTTCTAGACAATTGTAGAGAGTTATTATAAAAGTTGGGGAAAGTTACTATTGAGCATAGAGAATCAAATGTAGTTGCTCATGAGCTAGCTGAGTGGCGCCATGCAAACACCCCTTCCGTATGTGCATGCACCTCCGGTTTCTATTCCTAAAAAAATTAGTAGATGATATAAGCATTATTTGAGTGTAATAAAACTAACCGTAAAGGCCTTTCAGTAAAAAACAACACATCCATTGCTTTTGGAGTTGAGCTCCGTGGAGGCCTCCAAATATAAAATTAAAAATTCATGAATATTCATATTTTTACATTTCAAAAATTCTGAAAAAAATAGAGATAGAGGCACTGCATAAGTGTGTATTTTCAGGACGAAATAGGCTGTGCAAAAAAACAAATATGAGGCTTTTTAACATGATACTATTCATCCTCTAAGACCATAAATTTGTCCTTTTTGTACAATGTCGCATTTCAATGTATTTTACCCTGAAACTTTACACACATACACCTCACATCCTTGTTTACTTGCACAATTTTTTCGGATTTTTTGAAACCAAAATTTTCAAATTTCGATTTTTTTCAAACAATCAGCCCCATGGAGGCCGAGAGCCAAAACGCGATTCTCCTAAGCACGCCCATAGACTACAAAGCAATGCATGCATATTTAGATCAGTTTTCCCAAGAATCTACGTAACTAAAACTTACGAAGAAACCACAGTACTTAAACAAGTGTGGGACACAGATGCGATGTTTGACATTGCTTGCGATGATATTTCTATGTTATCTACTACACCTATAAAAAGAAGAGAGGGGCAGATCCAAACCATCTTCACCGTCAGTAAACAAAATCTAACGACCCACGATCGTCCTGTGTTTAACAGCAAGCCACCGTAATTTAGTTTAGTGTCCGCAAATCCCCCTGCGCACCGTGGTAAAAAAAAGGCCCCACGATTAGGTTCGCCGCAACCGCCGCACTCCACTTGCCTGTTGCCTCGCTGCCGCACACACCCGCCCCCCTCACCTCTCCGCCGCCTGCCCCGCCTTCCCCACGCGAGCCGGTTCTACGCGTCGCCCCTCATCCTCGGCAGCGAGAGGCATGGGGAGCTGCCGCCGCCGCCGCCAGGGACGTGGACGCATGCAGGCCAACCGCCGATGTGAGGCCGCGCGCCCGCACCTGGCCATGCCTGAGCCTTCCGCTTCCATTCCCCTGCTGGTTCGAGATTCCCACCAGTCTCCTCCCTGCCGTCATCGTCCTTCCTGCTGCCAGCTCCGCCCTTCTCCGCCTTATCTCCACGGCAACGATTCTGCTCCATCCATCGGTAAGTAGCGACCATGTCTTCTCTCTCCCTTCCAATCCCTATAGTATTTTCCCCATGGTGTTTCTTTTCGATGATGGTGAAACTCAGCGACAATGATCAGTGTGTTTCTTTTCGATGGTGAAACTCAGCAACAATGACCACTGTGTTTCTTTTCGTTTTATTCCTTGGTCATAGTTTTCCTGAATCCCCATGATTTTCATTAGCTGTAACTGATAAAGTAAGGCATGGCTGTTTACTTCGATCAAATCCGGCTCCATTATCAAATAAAATGCTAGGCGATAATAAGTTGGTAGCACTTCTCTTTTTCCAGAAGAGCTGGCATGGTGGACAGCAGTGCTCTTTTGGTTTTGCTTAGCTGTAGGATAAAATTCTGAAATTCTGAAATTCTAAAATTCTAAAACTCTGAAACTCTAAAGACATCCTACGACCTTTGTACTGATTTCTGTAGTTGATGTTGCTAATGTTGTTGTACATACTACATAATGTTATAACGGTGTTAAATTCTGAAATTCAAGCCTCCCATTGTATGTGGCTGAAGTGTCGAATTATCTCCTTTTCTTCTTACAATACAAAAATATGAGCTGCAAAAGTGACTCAAATTCCTCTTCGCTCACAAGTAACTACACTGGTAATTGTCCATGTGTGGATCTGGTTGACATGACCATATTGTTTGATGTTTTCCATTCAATTCTAACTACAATATTGTTTCTAGATAAGATATTGGTTTATGTATTATTATGGGTGTATTTCTTAAGTTTCGTGCACAAGTTGTTGATATTTACACAATACGGAGTGTCCTATGAATAAATGATTGTGGCCATCATTAAGAGTATTCTGCCTCTGAAGTATTTTTTTTCTTCTATGTTAGTGTTTTGAATCTTGGGCAATTGACAAACGGTTCACAAATTAAGTTCTTGATAACAATTTCAGAGGTGGAGGCTGGCCTGTAGCTCGTGTGCACGGAGGAGAAGCACGCTTCACTGAGAAGTTGTTGCCACTATCCTTGGTGCCACCGCCAGTGACGAAACTTGGTGGTGAGCCTCATCTCGCCCCCTCTCAGTTCTTCCGTTTTGCTCTGGATGATCTCTGTTCATGTTGTTAGTGTTTAAAGTATCTCTTGTTGTTCTAGGCTTCTAGCTGATAATCTTGTTGGTCGCCAAATAAAATATAGATTTCATTGGTAAAAGCCAAATAAAATATAGATTTCATTGGTAAAAGCACCAAGAACATTGTGTACTGAGATATCTTGTAGGGATAACATAGGTTTGTTATCTAAACTTTGGATTTTTGATATGGCTCCTATATGTACAATATTTTTTGGACTAACATTATATATGTTTATAATTGCAGCTTTTTGTCTGGTCGCACCTATAGGCAGTATAGAGGATCTACTCTCAGTAAGCTCTACAGCCGATCATTTTTTCCGCTTCCACTACTTTCTTTTAGCTTACTTTACACTGTGTAATCTGTTTCAATGCTATGATGCACTATACGTATGTTCTGCATCATTTTCCTTGTTGTATCTACTGAGACCTATTGTTGGAGCATTCATTTTATTGGGATTCTATAGCTAAGTTGAAAACATAATAAGGTGAGGTTTAGAATTTAATTAAAGCTGATCAAAGTGTGCTTACTGGTCAGAATGTGCTTATTACTGGTTTCCTATGTTATTTTTACGACTATAAAAGTAATTATGTCCTATGAGTCTTGGAAGGTGTGAATTCGAAATCAACTATATTTCTTGATATTCTGGTTTAGATGCTTTTGATGCCTCTGATTCTACACTATTCAGCCTCCTTGATGAATAACAGTCGACTCAGATAGTGTTTGAGTATGTTTCTCCTAAAGCTAACTGACCAACATCTGAACGACTTCGACTGCTGCATACAAGTCCAGCTAAGCACGGTGCAAGTATAACTCTGTCAGCGGAAATGAGATGTATATAAGACTTCCTTATTCACTTCATTTTCTATATATTCACGGAGGGGTGTCTCAGTTTGGTTTGCTGCAGTCTTTCATCGATTTCCTATGTTGATTCATGTGTTCCTTTTAGTCAAAGGTGAGGTGCTCAGATTTAGAAAATTAGTTACTCTTATTTTGTTCACTTCCTAACTTGCAAGAAACAGGACCAGTCTCTGTAATGTACATATTGTTTTGTTATTCTCATTTACGAGCACGAATATGTCTACCATCAAACATATTAGAGTTTACAGCCAAGAAATACCTACTTAAGCATTAACATTGTATATAGACAGTATACATTAAAACGATCAGTGTTGATGCTAATTTCAGCTTTTTACTTCTGGAGTTACAAATTAACTTTACTTGAAATGTTAATATGTTTATCTCAATTGGAAACAGTCTTGCTGTACCATTGAAGTTATTTAATAAGGGATGCTTCTTTTATATTTTAGGATAAGATTTGCGACCAGCTTCATGTTCTCAGATAATACTGGTGCATAATGCATTCAGGTTGCATTTATCAGACTGCACCTTGTTATTAGATTGCATGTACAAAGACTGAATTTTGTTGGCTGGTACTTGCGGTGAGAAGCAGCATGCACATGTTGTGCATTAGTTTGGTGGATTTCCATAGCTTAGCATATGTATGAGAAATATATTATATACATTTTGTATTGGTGGTGATTCTTTTTCTTTGAAAGGTCAAATCATTTTATTATTATTGATTGATCAGCAGCAAGGTAAATAGACAAGAGTGAATGGTTTATGGAGAAAAGGCACAACGGCAAGTTGGCAAGGTTGTGGCTAGCTGCGTGTGGTGGAGATGGTTTTGTAGTGTGTAGTGGGCATGGGAATCTGTTGCATCCTGAAGTAGTCATCAGTGTTTGTTTGGCAGCCTTTCTTATGCAAGTTTTTATATAGGTTCTTAGATTTGAAAAAAAAAATCCTCAATTATGAAATTTCTTGATCCTAGAAATATAATTGATAACTACATAAACATGCATTGCACCTAATGACAAGCTAGCGCAGTCTAATACCTCAATTTTCATTCTACTCCACCCAGTTTAAAGTAGTGCATCAACACTTAGGCCTGCAATGGTAGTGCCTCTCCACTTGTGCTATTTTCTGTTGCTTCATGCGCAGGGTTATTATAGGTTCTTGAAGCTACTCAACCCTGTCCCCTATAAATTATAGCGAGGCATTACTCCAGTCACATGGTGATGCCTGCTACATCGACAATGAAGATGCACACAACATTCTGGATATTGTATGAGAACTAATTAGGCTATTAAGAAATTCTGAGATAATAATGTTATTTGAGTATCTGACAATGATCACAAGTATTAAGAAATACTGATAAAATAATGTTTTTATGGCTCTTTGTGTAGGGTGTTACATCAAAGCATTTTATTGATTTGTAATACTTTTTAGTGCAATCACAATATCTATGTCTGTTAATTCTCGCATATGTATGTAATATTAGTTGTGACGTGCATTTGCACGTGCGCGCTAACTAGTCATCACAAGAAACCGTAAAAAAAAACACCCATACGATGCAATGTTTGACATTGCTTGCATTGATTATATTTTTGTATCGCAGAGAAACCAAACTAGACACAACACAGAAAACGAGGCCATTTTAAAAACCTGAACAAGAAACAGCTTTGCCAACAACAATAAACTAAACCAATTCATGATCTGTCGGATCTGCATTACAAAGGGCACAAGTTTTTTCCAAGCCAAGAGTAGTGTTGCTGTTGTGCAGACTAAACCAATGTCACTGCAGTTGCTTATTACGGGTAAATTGGAGTAAAAACGAACAAAAACAAGGATCCCTCAGCAGGAGCTGGCACACTCCTGCTCGTGAGCAAGTCTCGGGCAAACAGCTGAAACCCAAAAAATTTAACTTGTACAGGGCGGTGGTAACACCTCGCCATCAAGCGTTCTCACTGGCGATCTTCTCCGCCTTGGCGATGACTTCATCGATGCCTCCAACCATGTAGAACGCATGCTCCGAGATGTCGTCGTACTTGCCGTCCAAAACACCCTGCACGTTTCACCAGGGATGTTAGCAAAGCGCACACAATATAACCAAGCAGTCGTATGAGAAACGGGTATTCTTAAACAAGCAACTGAACACTAAAGAGTGTCTCAAGTTGCTGCATAAGATGATCATAACAGAAACATAATAAGTTTTGTGCAATGTTCTTGCTGCATGGGCTGTCCACAGTTTGCAAGCATATGGCAAATACCGACTAATTTTCATGAGCAAGCACTTCTAAAATAGAGGCAATACTTACTGTTCTAAAAAGAACTACCATGGTTCAATTCTCACCTGGAAACTTTGAACACCCTCCTTTAGATCCACATACTTCCCTGGAGCACCAGTGAAAACTTCGGCAACATGGAAAGGCTGGCTCAGGAACTTCTGGATCTTCCTTGCACGAGCAACCGTCATCTTATCATCTTCACTGAGCTCATCCATACCCAAAATGGCAATGATATCCTGAAGATTCTTGTAGTTCTGAAGAACCTTCTGGACACCACGGGCAGTGTTGTAGTGATCCACACCCAGAACGTGGGGAGAAAGCATTCTTGATGTCGAGTCCAAAGGATCGACAGCAGGGTAAATGCCCAGCTCAGAAATCTGCACAAGTAGATCATTATAGTCATAATGAGCATATTCTGTGTGCATTGCATAATGATTATGTACGTGGGACGATGGACAAACCTGTCGTGACAACACAGTAGTAGCGTCAAGATGAGCAAAGGTGGTAGCAGGAGCAGGATCTGTCAAATCATCAGCAGGCACATAAATAGCCTGGACAGATGTAATAGAACCCTTCTTTGTTGTCGTAATCCGCTCTTGCAGTCCTCCAAGATCGGTGGCAAGAGTTGGTTGGTATCCCACAGCAGATGGAATACGTCCAAGGAGAGCAGACACCTCAGAGTTTGCCTGCCATTAAGAGTAATAAAAAATAGAACTATTAAGACTTGATAGCAATGGTAACAGCAGGTTAGAAAAGAGAAATATTGCTCAACAACACAATATGGAGCACAGAAACAGAGGTGTCAGTACAAGAAACGCCCTGCAGAATTTACCTGGGTGAAACGGAAAATGTTGTCAATAAACAGGAGCACATCTTGTCCTTCAGCATCACGGAAATGTTCAGCAACAGTCAAACCAGTCAGACCAACACGAGCACGAGCACCCGGGGGCTCGTTCATTTGCCCGTAGACAAGAGCACACTTGCTTTCAGCCTGCAACAGAAATCATTTTATAAGGAAAGATAGCTTGCATATATGAGCTTCAGAGCTAAAATGTCAAACTCCATAACAATTACCTGTTTCTCATCTAGCTTAATGACACCACTTTCAATCATTTCCCTATACAAGTCATTACCTTCACGGGTACGTTCTCCAACACCAGCGAAAACAGAGAAACCACCTGAGGAAAACAAATAAGCCAGGTACAATCAGCAAACCATAAGAAGCAGCTACACAATATAAACAATACAACTCTGTAGAATACCAACCATGGGCCTTGGCAACATTGTTGATCAACTCCATAATAAGAACAGTTTTACCCACTCCTGCACCACCGAAGAGACCAATTTTCCCACCCCTTTGGTAAGGTGCAAGCAAATCCACGACCTGTCAGATACAGAACCATCACACTACGATTAACACTTGTTACATTATGGCACATATGCTCACACTGCAATCAATGGTTACATGAAATATCCTAAGATAGTCAAGGTGATAGTGAAATGTTATACCTTAATTCCAGTAACAAGAATTTGCTGCTCTGTGGCTTGCTCAACAAAAGCAGGGGCCTCACGATGAATAGGAAGGAAGTCGTGTGTCTCTACAAGATAGAATAACAATGATAAAAAGACATTAGTACACAACTCTTTGATAAATAGGTAAAAGAAGGAACTCACATAGAGAATGTCACTTACTTATGTCACCCTTGTGGTCAATTGGCTCACCAATAACGTTAATAATACGTCCAAGGGTGGCCCTCCCAACAGGAACCTGAGAAAGAGAAACAACTTCCAAGTCAAACAAATGAAGCACACAGCAGGTGAGTATGATTCAACTTCCAAAAAGAACAACACCGGTGTACATGTATACATCATATACAATCAGAGGCTCTTGCAGCAGACTGTAAATTGATCCCACCAAGGACACCAAAACCAAGTTTCTAGTATTCACTAAGCAACACTTGATATATAGATAACTGTAACAGACAGACTTAATTGACCAACTGGCGGACGCAGGCCTATGGAGCATCAAAGCAGAACCTAGTTATATCAAACAGATGCACATATGATAGAAATTAACTTGAAAGGTTTGATAATCGAACAGCAGACTACCAACACCAAACCACAGCAGTCAGAACTTGTGAATAATACGTATACAAATATCAATGTTTACCAATCTATACAGATCCTACGGAACACAACAAGCAAGCAAGCAATCGGCATATCGGTAATGATGGAAGATAAAAGAGAGGTATATCCGACACGTGCCAGTCGGATTCGTACATCCAGATCAAATCTATCCCCGCCAGATCTACATTTCATCAGATCGGGCACGACAGGAAATGCAGTTGCGGAAATGGCGAGCGGAAAGGGAGATGCGGTGATTACAGTGATGGGGGATCCGGTGTTGAGGACTTTCTGGCCGCGCACGAGCCCCTCGGTCCCGTCCATGGCGATGGTGCGCACGACGTTCTCGCCGAGATGCTGCGCCACCTCGAGGACGAGGCGGATGCTGTTGTCGAGCACCTCGAGCGCGGTGAGGATGGGCGGGAGGCCCTCGTCGAAGCGCACGTCGACGACGGCGCCGATGACCTGGCAGACCTGGCCGATGGAGCCGGCGCCGGTGAACTCGTCGGTGATCTTGGCGCCGACGTACTTGTCGGAGGTGGGGGGCAGCTTCTCGGCGGGGGCCTCGGCGGCGGCCGCGGAGGAGGTGGCGTAGGCGGCGGCGCGGTTGAAGAGGTAGCCGGCCGGGGACGGGCGGTGGAGGGGCGCGGCGCGCGGGGCGCGCGGCGACGGGGAGGCCGCGCGCGCGCGGGAGGCCGAGCGGAGGAGCGAGGAGAGGGCCCGGCGCGTCGCCATGGCCGCGGATCGGGCGCTGGATCTAGGGTTGGACTTTGTGCGGCGGCGGCACCGCTGGGTGGGGTGGGGTGGGGTGGGGGAGAGGAGAGGGGAGGGGAGGAGGGGAGTGAGGTGTGGAGAGGGCGTGGGGAATAAAAGCGGGTGTGGTGGTATCGAAGGGCGGAATGGGGGGTGCGGGTGGACGCGGTCCACGAGGGCCGCGAAGAGTGGGGGACGGACGGCCCGTTTGGTCGCTCGCTCGCGGGGCGCCCCGGCTGGTGGTGTATGGGGCCGGTCCAGTGGACTGCGGGGTGTTTGATTCGGGATGGATTCATTGTGGCTTCGTTTCGCAGCTGGGGCGGTGGAATATGTTCCTGTTTTTGTTCGCTCTCGTTTGGTAAACTTTTTATTTCTTTGCTTTTTTTTTGAAGGGAAATGATGGGTGGGAAATTAGGAGTTCCCAATTAGCGAAGTTAGCACGCACGCCTCGCTATCAACGAAAACGTCCGCTTCTGTTTCCCTAAAAAGTTTTTACTTCTCAAAGGATTCCCTTTTGTCCTCGGAAGTCGTTTACCTCCTCAAAACTATGAAAACTCCCACCCAGCCTAAATTTGAGCACTCAAACCAACTCCTAAAAAAACTCGTGTGGCTCCTCTCTCTCTCTCTCTCTCAGCTTCGCCAACAATTGGCTTCCCTCGCCGCATGTCTCCACACCAACGCCCCCCCCCGAACACACCCACGTAGCCTTACCCACTTTGTGCACCATTGCCGAGCTCCGGCGAGATTTTGGCGATGAACTCCTTTGGTTTCTCGTCTTCCCCATCGTCTCTGTCCACTATCGTGATCCTCTCCCTCGTTCCCAACCACGAGAAGAGCAACACCACACACACACGCACACACACATCGGCACGTGCAAACCAATACATAGAGAAAAGCACATACATGCTTGCCAACCGCCATTACCGATTCTAATGAATCATTGTGTATGGTCCACACCATCGTTCCACAGGGAGAACGAAGAGGAGAAGAAACCATCCAAGAAAGATTGCCCAATCTTGACTACTTCATCGCATGCATACGTCATGCTCAGTGAAACATTACCTAGAGGAGGCACCACTCACTGCATTATCATCTTATCTCACCACATGGCGACACCCATACAAACACATCCATCAACACCCTCAGTCGAAAGCCCAATCCTCTCCACCATCGTAGAACACCTGAGACGTGCTATAGTTTGTCAGACCAGTTCACCACATAGAAATCCATGAACCATGTCGCCGCGGACTTGCTTTGCTCTAACCTGGTCTCCTAGGCATGCAGGCAAATCTAGCAAGGATTTTTGTTGTTTTTAGGTCAAATTATGCCTTTTTGTGTAGCCTGCAAATTGTTGTATTATTTAATGGAATTTGTATAGACTCATTTACATTCATCATGATATTTTAGCTTTCCATCAGCAACCAACATGAATGGCGTACACTAAATGAACTAAAGCCTGGTTTTGGAGGAGTAGTGATTCACAAGACCAACTTTTAAGACTGGGCAATACATGTTCAATTATGCATAACTCCATAGTCATTATCCATCAAAACATTAGGTTATGGTGTAAACTAAATGGAGGCTAGAAAAACAGAGGCAAATGCCTCATTGGAATCAAAAGATATGTTTCAGAACAAACACAAACTGTAAGAAATTCGCTTCTTGCTAGTCACGAAGACAAATCCACTACAATGCCTTAGCATGCATCATAAAAAATACGGGTGCTCCATGGCATTCTTTCTTTGCTGAGATCCTCTTCGTTAGCTCGTAGTTGTTGCCTCATTTTTTCAAGGATCATATTCATAAGTTATTACAAGATTCTTATAAGAGCACATCTTGTCTGTTTTTTACAAGGATCAAGTAGCATGAATACACATGTTTGATTACTAACCTCAAATAGATCAAGACCATTGGCGTAGAGAGAGTTTCGAGAAGTTTTAGTGAGGGTACTCATGCGAGTTTGGGAACTTGCATACTCTTGGCCATACATCATCGTTCGGAGTGCCCAGGAACATAGCATTCAAAAACCAAGATAGTCCATCTACATTTCATACCTAATACTAATGGCAATCGATAAGACAAGTAATATGTGACATGGTGTGTGGCGCCAAGGACCTCGGGGGGCGTACCATAGAGTATGGATCTGCGAATGAATTTAGATGTGTCATGAATAGACCAAGGAAGGGGAATTGTGCAGAGTCAACCATCGTTAGGTGCAACAATGTTTAACAGAACCAGTTGGAAATTTTAGTTGCTCGACAAAATCCACTGAAAACTAAGCACCATAAGCCCTGACCAAGCTTCAAATTTTCAAAATTGCCTTAGGAATATTGTAAAAATATAGGTCCGCATTCTCCAAATTCAGAGGCATGCTTGCTCTCTAATTTTCTTGGTTTTGTTTATTAAATGTTTTGTATAACATGATAGTGAAGTACACAGTGAAAGAAAATACAAGACTCCAGACCAAAAGAGAGTGTAAACATCAACATAAAACTAAAGAGTATAGACATTGTGAACCAAATTGGACAATATATCGATGTCCTATCGGTAAGGTACCGCATTACAACTAAAAATATGTATCTCTTTGGAGAACACATACGACGTTATTGTAAATCGAACCAAAATCATGGTAGGAAAAAGTGAGTAAACTATGGATATTAGTTGCACAACTTTTATCATTCATGGTGTATGGCCAATACCTCTGCATCACACTACATAAGCTTACCTTCCTATTATCGTTGGCGTATAGATTTAGGTAGATATCTCCAATGCAGTTGCAATAGATGGTGCAGCCAATAACAATGTGTGCAAAAACTTCTAATAAATAATGCTCTATCCAACATCAATATATGACTGGATTGAGAATTAAAAGATAATAAGACGGAGAAAAAATAGCAATCAAGGGGGATTTACGTCAAATGCAAACAAATAAAGAACATTTCGTGCTCACTTTTCAAGTTATCACATATCCCCTCAACCGCATATATGGGTATCATTTGTGCCAACCAAAGTGAGAAAATAAAAGAGCACACTATAGTTTGAGAGGAAAAAATCAGTATATTTTTGCAAGCTGATTGGGACCGAATAATGCAACTATAGTTTGATTGTAGTAGGAACTCCTCTCTAAAAGGACAACTATGGCACTTGAGCACTCTATATAGGGTGATGAACAGACTTGAAAGTCCTAGAACATTCATCAATAAACATGGTTAAAGATGTAGTTGGTGTGGGCACGTGATGAGCTAGTGGATCAAAGTAGACACGGTGACGAATGTCATTGCATCCATATGTTTTCTCTTGATTCAATGTTTTATAGAAGAAATAAGAGAGAATATAGGTGAGGGGATAAGGGAAAGTGTTGTGTGACACAACATTCATGGTTGGATGAGGTTCTATTCACTTCAATTATGCACTATTTGCTGGTCGGTTTGCCCGCAATGGACTGGAATGTTCACAATTTCAACAAAATTTATGAAAAAATGGTAATTTTGGTTGGTGCATAGATATTTGTAATGTTGAAATGCTAGGTCAAACTCATCAACCAATTTTAAATTAATCCCAGTTTTGTTGACTCGTCAAATTTTGGTAGGTTGAATTTCAGAAGAATGATAACTGGGTGATGCCAGCAGGACCACCTAAGGCAATGAGGTTCCTATATGTATGGCTGATAACCCACAAGCATAGGGGATCGCAACAGTTTTCGAGGGTAGAGTATTCAACCCAAATTTATTGATTCGACACAAGGGGAGCCAAAGAATATTCTCAAGTATTAGCAGTTGAGTTGTCAATTCAACCACACTGGATAACTTAGTATCTGCAGCAAAGTATTTAGTAGCAAAGTAGTATGGAAGTAATGGTAACAGTAGCAAAAGTAACAGTAGCAGTTTTGTGGTAATTGTAACAGTAGCAACTGTAAAGTAACTAAGCAAAGAGCAATATGTGAAAAGCTCGTAGGCATTGGATCAGTGATGGATAATTATGTAAGATGCAATTCCTCATGTAATAGTTATAACATAGGGTGACACAGAACTAGCTCCAGTTCATCAATGTAATGTAGGCATGTATTCCGAATATAGTAATACATGCTTATGGAAAAGAACTTGCATGGCATCTTTTGTCCTACCCTCCCGTGGCAGCGAGGTCCTATTGGAAACTAAGGGATATTAAGGCCTCCTTTTAATAGAGTACCGGACCAAAGCATTAACACTTAGTGAATACATGAACTCCTCAAACTACGGTCATCACCGGTAAGTATCCCGAATATTGTCACTTCGGGGTTAACGGATCATAACACATAATAGGTGACTATAGAATTGCAAGATAGGATCAAGAACTCACATATATTCATGAAAACATAATAGGTTCAGATCTGAAATCATGGCACTCGGGCCCTAGTGACAAGCATTAAGCATAGCAAAGTCATAGCAACATCAATCTCAGAACATAGTGGATACTAGGGATCAAACTCTAACAAAACTAACTTGATTACATGGTAAATCTCATCCAACCCATCATCGTCCAGCAAGGAATTACTCATGCACGGCGGTGAGCATCATGAAATTGATGATGGAGGATGGTTGGTGATGACGACGGCGACGAATCCCCCTCTCCGAAGCCCCGAACGGACTCCAGATCAGCCCTCCCGAGAGAGATTAGGGCTTGGCGGCGGCTCCGTATCGTAAAACGCAATGAAACTTTCTCCCTGATTTTTTCTCTCCGAACGTGAATATATGGAGTTGGAGTTGAGGTCGGTGGAGGTCCAGGGGGGCCACGAGGCAGGGGGCGCGCCCTAGGCGGGGCACGCCCCCACCCTCGTGGACAGGGTGTGGGCCCCCTGGTGCTGATTCTTTCGCCATTATTTTTTATTAATTCCAAAAAGTTGCTCCGTGGATTTTCAGGTCATTCTGAGAACTTTTATTTCTGCATAAAAATAACACCATGGCAGTTTTGCTGAAAACAACGTCAGCCCGGGTTAGTTCCATTCAAATCATGCAAGTTAGAGTCCAAAACAAGGGCAAAAGTGTTTGGAAAAGTAGATACAACAAAGACGTATCAACTCCCCCAAGCTTAAACCTTTGCTTGTCCTCAAGCAATTCAGTTGACAAACTGAAAGTGATAAAGAAAAACTTTTACAAACTCTGTTTGCTCTTGTTGTTGCAAATATGTAAAGCCAGCATTCAAGTTTTCAGCAAAGATTATATTCACAATAACACTTAGGTCTCATGTTTACTCATATCAACGGCATAATCAACTAGCGAGCACTAATATTAAATCTCGGATGACAACACTTTCTCAAAACAATCATAATATGATATAACATGATGGTATCTCGCTAGCCCTTTCTGAGACCGCAAAATATAAATGCAGAGCACCGTTGAAGATCAAGGGCTGACTAAACATTGTAATTCATGGTAAAAGAGATCCAGTCATAGTCATACCCAATATAAATTAATAGTAATGCATGCAAATGACAACGGTGCTCTCTAGCGGGTGCTTTTTAATAAGAGGGTGATGACTCAACATAAAAGTAAATAGATTAGCCCTTCGCAGAGGGAAGCAAGGATTTGTAGAGGTGCCAAAGCTTGATTTTGAAATAGAGATAAATAACATTTTCAGCGGTATGCTTTCATTGTCAACATAACAACTAAGAGATCTTGATATCTTCCATGCTACGCACATTATAGGCGGTTCCCAAACAGAATGGTAAAGTTTAAACTCCCCCCCCCCACCAACAAGCATCAATCCATGGCTTGCCCGAAACAACAGGTGCCTCCAACTAACAACAATCCTGGGGAGTTTTGTTTGCAATTATTTTGAATTGATTTGAGCATGGGACTGGGCATCCCGGTGACCGGCCATTTTCTCGTGAATGAGGAGCGGAGTCCACTCCTCTTGAGAATAACTCGCCTAACATGGAAGATACAGACAACCCTAGTTGATACATGAGCTATTCGAGCATACAAAACAGAATTTCATTTGAAGGTTTGGAGTTTGGCACATACAAATTTACTTGGAACCGCAGGTAGATACCGCATATAGGAAGGTATGGTGGACTCATATGGAATAACTTTGGGGTTTATGGAGTTTGGATGCAGCAGTATTCCCGCTTAGTACAAGTGAAGGCTAGAAAGAGACTGGGAAGCGACCAACTAGAGAGCGACAACAGTCATGAACATGCATTAAAATTAATCAACACTGTGTGCAAGCATGAGTAGGATATAATCCACCATGAACATAAATATTGTGAAGGCTATGTTGATCTTGTTTCAACTACATGCATGAACATGTGCCAAGTCAAGTCACTCGAATCATTCAAAGGAGGATACCACCCTATCATACCACATCACAACCATTTTAATAGCATGTTGGCACACAAGGTAAACCATTATAAACTCCTAGCTAATTAAGCATGGCATAAGCAACCATAATCTCTAATTGTCATTGCAAACATGTTTATTCATAATAGGCTGAATCAGGAACGATGAACTAATCATATTTACAAAAACAAGAGAGGTCGAGTTCATACCATCTTCTCTCATCTCCATCATTTCATCATATATCGTCATTATTGCCTTCCACTTGCACGACCGAATGGTGTGTATAATAATAATAGTGCACGTGCATTGGACTAAGCTGGAATCTGCAAGCATTCAATTCAAGGGAGAAGACAAGGTAATATGGGCTCTTGATTAATTTAACAATAATGCATATAAGAGCATACTCAACATTTTCATCATGGTCTTCTCCTCTCGACCCCAAAGAAAAGAAAAGAAATAAAACTATTTACACGGGAAAGCTCCCAACAAGCAAAAGAAGAACGAGAAATATTTTTGGGTTTTCTTTTAATTACTACTACTACAGGCATGGAAAGTAAACTAGCTAAAAACTACACTAAGTCTTTTGGTTTTTCTTAAGGTTATCAAGCACACAAGAAGAAAACTAGAAAAAGAAATTAAACTAGCATGGATAGTACAATGAAAAAGTATGAGCACCAACGACTAGAATGAGTGTGTGAACATGAATGTAATGTCGGTGAGGAATACATACTCCCCCAAGCTTAGGCTTTTGGCCTAAGTTGGTCTATGCCCATGGGTGGCCTGGCGGATATCCGAAGTTGTAACTGGGGTCGTACTGAGATGCAACAGCCATTTCCTTCTGAGCTGCAGCTTGGAGGCGAGCTGCCTCCGTCCTCTTCTCGTACTCGTTCGCCTCCTCCCTGGTTATAATATATCTTCTTTTTGCCTGATAGTCAAAGAAATCAGGAGCAGGGAGAGTAATATGGACAGCGCGACGTCTGTCAAAGATTAGTCGATACTGGAGGAATTGTTCATTCCTCTCAAGAAACTGATGACTAACCATGGCATTATAATGTAAATAAGCAGGAGGCAACTCCATATCATTTTCATGTATGGGTATCTCAAGAAAATTAGCCACACGGGTTGCATAAATCCCACCAAACAAATCTCCAGTTAAACCATTGTTATGCAACCTACGTGCAACGATAGCCCCCAAGTTATATTGTTTATCACCTAATACAACACTCTTGAGAACACTAAGATCTGGAACACACATGTGACAAGCTTCATCTTTACCGTTAATGCATCTACCTACGAAGAGAGAAAAATAATGTATAGCAGGAAAATGAATGCTCCCTATGGTAGCTTGTGATATTTCTCTGGATTCCCCCACAGTGATACTAGCAAGAAAATCTTTATATTCAGATCTGCGAGGTTCACTAGTACTACCCCATTGCGGGAGTTTACAAACAGTAGTAAAATCTTCTAAGTCTATGGTATAAGATTTATCGTAAAGATCAAACAGGACATTATGAGAATTACGAGAAGATGTAAATTTGAACCTTCTCACAAAGGAATCCGTTAAATGGTAGTATTGAGGGCACTTATCTTGCATGAAGTCCTCAAGATCAGCGTTACGCACATATGCATCAAATTCATTCTTGATGCCTGCTTTGACCATAAACTCCTTTGATGGCCATTCACAAGGCCGCACATAAGCTACCCTCGGTGGTTCCTCGTCCTGCTCACGTATTGCGAGCCTGGGTCCTTGCTTCCTTGAAGAACCACCTTGGTACATTTTCCTAGACATAATTCTTCCTCTAAAAAATTTCTGAAACTTTTAGTAACTCAAAATAAAAATGAACCAAACTCAATAAAATTGATAGCAACTACTCCCACAAGTGCCTGGAGACTATATCATGCATTAGAACTACTTGGGACCATATAAATTTGGCATGCAAGATCAAGAGCAGGGTCACCTTAGCAGCAAAAATTTGCAATGAATAAAGCACTAGAACAAAAACTAATTGGACCATTGGAGGAGTCACCTACCAAAGAACAATCCCCCAAAGCAGTTTTGTGAATGGAGTTTTGAGCAAGGAGATCGAAAATGGCAGTAAAATGAGCTAGAACTCGTGCTTGAGCTGGATAGTGATTTTTTTGGGAGGAAGAAGAAGAGTATGGATGCAGGAATAAGTGGAGGGGGGCCACCATGGGCCCACGAGATAGGGGGCGCCCCATGGGGGTGGGCGCGCCCTGGACCCTCGTGGCCAGGTGCTTGCTCCCCCTGCTGTGTTCTCAATGCCAGATATTCTCAAATATTCCAAAAAATATCATACTAAATTTTCAGGGCATTTGGAGAAATTTTATTTTCGGGGTATTTTTTATTGCATGGATAATTCAGAAAATAGACATAAAATACTATTTTTGCTTTATTTAATCTAAATAACAGAAAGTAAAAAGATGGTACAGAAAGTTGTGCTTTCTAACTTCATCCATATCATGCTCATCAAAAGGAATCCACTAACAAGGTTGATCAAGTCTTGTTAACAAACTCATTCCGAATAATATGGAACCGGAGAGCTTTCGAATAACACTAGGTTACTTCAACGGGGATATGCACATCCCCAATAATAAGAATATCATATTTCTTCTTAACAGTAGGAAGAGGAAATTCAAAACCTCCAATAATAATCGATGGAATTTTCCCAATAGAGTTGATACTGTGAACTTGAGGTTGTTTCCTCAGAAAGTGTACCATATGCTCATTACCATTACCATTAACATGAAAAGTGACGTTGCCTTTGTTGCAATCAATAACAGCCCCTGCAGTATTCAAAAAGGGTCTACCAAGGATAATCGACTTACTATCGTCCTTGGGAATATCAAGAATAACAAAGTCCATTAAGATAGTAACGTTTGCAACCACAACAGGCACATCCTCACAAATACCGACAGGTATAGCAGTTGATTTATCAGCCATTTGCAAAGATATTTCAGTAGGTGTCAACTTATTCAATTCAAGTCTACAATATAAAGAGAGAGGCATAACACTAACACCGGCTCCAAGATCACATAAAGCAGTTTTAACATAGTTTCTTTTAATGGAGCATGGTATAGTTGGTACTCCTGGATCTCCAAGTTTCTTAGGTATTCCACCCTTAAAAATATAATTAGCAAGCATGGTGGAAATTTCAGCTTCCAGTATCTTTATTTTATTTGTAATAATATCTTTCATGTACTTAGCATAAGGATTTACTTTAAGCATATCGGTCAAACGTATACGCAAAAAGATAGGTCTAATCATTTCAGCAAAGCGCTCAAAATCCTCATCATCCTTTTCTCTTGGATGGTTTAGGAGGAAAAGGCATGGGTTTCTGAACCCATGGTTCTCTTTCTTTACCGTGCTTCCTAGCAACAAAGTCTCTCTTATCATAACGTTGATTCTTTGATTGTGGGTTATCAAGATCAACAGCAGGTTCAATCTCTTCGTCATTATTATTGCTAGGTTGAGCATCAACATGAACATTATCATGAGCATTATCACTAGGTTCATGTTCGTCACTAGATTGTGTTCAGCATCAGAAATAGAAATATCATTGGGATTCTCAGGTGTGTCTATAACAGGGTCACTAGAAGCATGCAAAGTCCTATCATTTTTCTTCTTCTTCCTAGAAGGACTATAGGTGCATCAACATTATTTCTCTGAGAATCTTGCTCAATTCTCTTAGGGTGGCCCTCAGGATACAAAGGTTCCTGAGTCATTTTACCCGTTCTAGTTGCTACTCTAACAGCAAAGTCATGTTTATTATTTAATTCATCGAGCAAATCATTTTTGAGCCTTAAGCAGTTGTTCTACTTGAGTGGTAACCATGGAAGCATGTTTACTAATGAGTTTAAGTTCACCCTTAACTCTAGACATATAATCACTCAAGTGTCCAATCATATAAGCATTACTCTTCAATTGTCTACCAACATAAGCATTGAAGTTTTCTTGTCTAGCCATAAAGTCATCAAATTCATCCAAGCATTGGCTAGCAAACTTAGTAGACGGAATTTCAACTTTATCATGCCTATAGAGAGAATTTACCTTTACTACTTGTGTCGGGTTATCAAGACCATGTATTTCTTCAGTAGGTGGTACATTAAGGCCATGTATTTCTTAAATAGGAGGTAAATTCTTAACATCTTCAGCTTTAATACCTTTTTCTTTCATAGATTTCTTTGCCTCTTGCATACCTTTAGGACTAAGAAATAGAACACCTCTTTTCTTTGGAGTTGGTTTAGGAGTTGGCTCAGGAAGTGTCCAATTATTTTCATTAGTCAACATATTATTCAATAGCAATTCAGCTTGATCGACTGTTCTTTCCCTGAAAACACAACCATCACAACTATCAAGTGGTCTTTGGAAGCATCGGTTAGTCCATTGTAAAAGATATCAAGTATTCCATTTTTCTTAAGAGGATGATCAGGCAAAGCATTAAGTAATCGGAGAAGCCTCCTCCAAGCTTGTGGGAGACTCTCTTCTTCAATTTGCACAAAATTATATATTTCCCTTAAGGCAGCTTGTTTCTTATGAGTGGGGAAATATTTAGCAGAGAGGTAATAAATCATATCCTGGGGACTACGCACACAACCAGGATCAAGAGAATTAAACCAAGTTTTAGCATCACCCTTTAATGAGAATGGAAATATCTTAAGGATATAGTAGTAGTGAGATTTCTCATCATTAGTGAATAGGGTGGCTGTAGGACCGTGAGAAGAGGTGTCTAAAGGGGGGGTGGGGTGATTAGACACTAAGTATCAAAGTTGCAGTTTTTAACTTCTTTAAGTTTAAGTGGAGTTTAGGCACAAGTTTAACATTCACAATACATAACAAGCAAGCATGCAAATAGTATATGAGCAGCGGAAAGTAAAGCATGCAACTTGCAAGAATGTAAAGGGAAGGGTTTTGGAGGATTCAAACACAATTGGAGACACGGATGTTTTTTTCGTGGTTCCGATAGGTGGTGCTATCGTACATCCACGTTGATGGAGACTTCAACCCATGAAGGGTAACGGTTGCGCGAGTCCACGGAGGGCTCCACCCACGAAGGGTCCACGAAGAAGCAACCTTGTCTATCCCACCATGGCCGTCGCCCACGAAGGACTTGCCTCACTAGCGGTAGATCTTCATGAAGTAGGCGATCTCCTTGCCCTTACAAACTCCTTGGTTCAACTCCACAATCTTGTCGGAAGATCCCAAGTGACACCTAGCCAATCTAGGAGACACCACTCTCCAAGAAGTAACAAATGGTGCATTGATGATGAACTCCTTGCTCTTGTGCTTCAAATGATAGTCTCCCCAACACTCAACTCTCTCTCATAGGATCTGGATCTGGTGGAAAGAAGATTTGAGTGGAAAGCAACTTGGGGAAGGCTAGAGATCAAGATTCATATGGTAGGAATGGAATATCTTGGCCTCAACACATGAGTAGGTAGTTCTCTCTCAGAAAATGTATGCTGGAAGTGTAGGCACGTTTTGATTTCTCTCTCCACGAATGAAGAGGAGGTGGAGGGGTATATATAGCCTCCACACAAAATCTAACCGTTACACACAACTTGCCAAACTCGATGGGACCGAATTGGTAAACTCGGTCGGACCGATTCAGCAAATCTAGTGACCGTTAGGATTTTCGATGGGACCGATATGCAACTCGGTAGGACCGATATGGTTAGGGTTAGGGCATAACATAATCTCGGTGAGACCGATTACACAAACTTGGTGAGACCGATTTTGGTAATTAGCTAACCAAAGAGTTGGTCAGGCAAACTCGGTGGGACCGATTACTCAAACTCGGTGGGACCGATTTTGGTAATAAGTTGACCAGTGAGTTTGCATTGTAATCTCGGTAGTACCGATTGCTCAAACTCGGTGAGACCAATTTTGGTAATGGACATACACAGAGAGATTACAATCCCATCTCGGTGAGACCGAGATCCCTATCGGGGAGACCGATTTGTCTAGGGTTTGTGGCAGTGGCTATGACATCTGAACTCGGTGGCACCGGATAGAAAGAATCGGTGGGGCCGAGTTTGGTCATATGTGTGGAAGTGGGAAAGTGGTTGAGGGTTTTGGAGCATATCACTAAGCACTATGGATCAAGAAACTCATTAAGCAACACCTCATCCCTCCTTGATAGTATTGGCTTTTCCTATAGACTCAATGTGATCTTGGATCACTAAAATGTAAAATGAAGAGTCTTGAGCTTGAAGCTTGAGCCAATCCTTTGTCCTTAGCATCTTGAAGGGGTTCCCACATCCTTAGTCCATGCCACTCCATTGTTGAACTTATCTGAAACATACTAGATAAAAGTGTTAGTCCAACAAGAGATATGTTGACATTAATTACCAAAACCATCTAGGGAGCACTTGTTCTTTCAATCTCCCCCTTTTTGGTAATTGATGACAACATACATCAAAGCTTTGGATAAAGATATAAAGAATAGCAAGTAAAGCTTTGGAAAGACATGTAACAAGCATAGGCTCCCCCTACATGTATGCAATCATGTGAATATGGAATATAGAGTCATGTGAGAGCATAACCATGATAGAGTAGGCAATGTGTTACATGTATCTTGGCCATATGCATCAGAGCAAAGAATATTAAAGAAAATACCTTCATGCTCATGAGTCCGTCTTGCAAACAGTATGTACATCAGCAAGAATTCCTCATACACATGATTGTGATGCATATACTTACTTTGTAGTCTTGAGTTGGCTTAGGATGGAATGAACCTACGTAAACAAGGTTAGATAACACAGGTACATCTACTAGCCAGAGCAAACAGAAGAAACCACAAGAATACCAAGACTGGGATGACATGTAGAGAGTGAGTACTAAGTACCACATTGGATTAGACATGTCCCCAAGAGTAAAGATATGCAATGAATGTAAATGATTTCTTTCCCTTAGATGTCTTGCTCCCCCTGAATCTAGCATGGGATACTGGGAGAAGATAGGGAACAGAAAATCAGAGCTGAAAGATATGAATGAACAGAGCTAATGCAAGCTAATGCAAATAAGCACATATGAACATGTCTTTCCCCTCAAGAAGACATGTGGCATCTCTCCTCTTGAACACCAAGCATCTGGGATCCTTGAGAAATACTTTCTTCTCTCCCCCTGGAGATCTCTTTCTCCCCCTGAGGAGGTGATACTCTCTCTCTCTCTGATGTGATCTCTCTAAGTGATAAGCTTTGATGTGATCTCTCTCTCCCCCTTTGACATCAATTTCCAAGAAGGGTTTGATCCTTGAGTCACAGCACAAAGCATATATATAAATGGGATGCTTGTAGAGGACAAGATTCATTGAATGGAGCTGGATCAGAAGAAACACAGAATAAGTGGCAAACTGTTTTTCCTGTTGTGAAATCGGTGGCACCGAGTGGTATGCTTCGGTTGTACCGAAAGGATTCGGTTGGACCGAAAACAACAAGTCGGTGAAACCGAGTTCATCACAGAGAAAACACTTGTCACCTCAGCTCACTAGACTAGTAAGATCTCACAAAGATTTGCAAGGAATTTACTGAATGATATGCAATGAATTGGATGCAAAAAATGCAGAGCAAACAGAAAGAAATCTAAATGATTTTCTTTTTGTTTTTGAAAGGGGAAACAAATATGCATGAGACAAATGCAAAAACACAGAAAAGAACTCAAGAGAACTTCATCTAGAGATGGTCGGCGACAAAGTCACCCATGTTAGAGTATATTGACTTAGGAGTCAAGTGAGATCACTTGATCATAGGTCATACTCATCGTTTAAGCTCAAAATGGGGTTGCCATTTTTCGTTTAAGCATCTTGATGTATTCACATCTTGTCGAGTTGCTTTAGCTCATGACTTGGAGTAAAGCTCCTCTAAGATGGAATGACATACCTTGGTTGGTGGTGTTGACCATGTAGTTGAACTTGTGTGGGTTGCTCAAGGTTGATGTAGCTCATCAAGAGTTGGGAGCACCACTTGGAATTTGAGCCCATCTACCTAAATGGGTTAGTTATTGCAAGGAAGAGCACTTGTGTATCCAAAAATGACAATCATGAAGCTCAACATAGAATTTGTCAAAGGATATGTTTGAATGGTTCCGTGCTTCCTTGTCTTCAACCACCATAGTGTAGAAACTTGGTGATGTAGATATTGCTCAAGATGTGAGTAGATTACAATCTCATGGAATTTGATTCCACCAAGTACCTACATGGGTTAGATAACATGCAAGATCCAAATATATCCAAGACATAAGATTTTCATTCTAAGAGAAATATCAAGGATTAGTCATAAGCTCATGTCTTGCATGTATCCAATGGAGTTCCTACTCCAAGTTTGAAGCATCAATGATGTTCAATTCTCCTCTTAACCCGCAAAACACTTTCTCATCAAGAGGTTTAGTGAATATATCCGCTAATTGCTTTTTGGTGCGAACACGCTTAAGATTAATGTCACCCTTAGCAACATGGTCTCGAATGAAATGATGACGAACTTCAATATGCTTAGTTCGAGAATGTTGTACGGGATTATGACCAATTTCGATAGCACTTTCATTGTCACAAAGCAATGGAACATGTTTCACATATATCCCATAATCTTTAAGAGTTTGGGTCATCCAAAGTAATTGAGCACAACATGAACCAGCAGCAATGTATTCCGCTTCGGCGGTGGATAAGGATACCGAGTTTTGTTTCTTGGAGGACCAAGACACAAGAGATCTACCAAGAAATTGACAAGTACCGGAAGTGGACTTTCTATCAACCTTGTCTCTGGCATAGTCCGAGTCGGAGTAGCCAACAAGATCGAAAGAGGCCCTCTTAGGATACCAAATGCCAAAATTTGGTGTATGGATTAAGTATCTCACTATCCTTTTCACGACCTTAAGATGACATTCTTTAGGAGCAGCTTGATTTCGTGCACACATGCACACACTTAGCATGATATCGGGACGTGAAGCACATAGATATAATAATGAACCAATCATAGAGCCATAAACCTTTTGATCAACCGGTTCACCATCTTTGGTCAAGTCAAGATGTCCACTAGTAGGCATGGGTGTAGACATACCTTTGCACTCTTGCATATTGAACTTCTTGAATAAGTCCTTGGTGTACTTCGTTTGAGAAACAAAAATACCTTCCTTAGTTTGCTTGATTTGCAACCCAAGAAAGAATTTGAGTTCACTCATCATAGACATCTCAAACTTCTCTGACATTAGCTTCCCAAACTTTTCACTAAAATGAGGGTTAGTTGAACCAAATATAATATCATCAACATAGATTTGGCACACAAATAGTTCTCCATTAACCCTTTTAGTAAAAAGAGTAGAATCAATTTTCCCAATTTCAAAGCCTTTTTCAATAAGGAACTTGGTCAAGCATTTATACCACGCTCTAGGAGCTTGTTTAAGACCGTAAAGAGCTTTGTGAAGTTTGTAAACATGATTGGGTTTCTTAGGATTGACAAAGCTGAGAGGTTGTTTAACATAAACTTCCTCCTCTATTTCACCATTTAGAAAAGCACTTTTAATGTCCATTTGGTACAAGGTGATATCATGATGATTAGCATAGGCAAGTAAGATGCGAATGGACTCAAGTCTAGCAACGGGAGCGTAAGTCTCACCATAGTCCATACCTTCGACTTGTGTGTAGCCTTGGGCGACGAGACGTGCGTTGTTGTGAACTACTTGTCCATCTTCATCTTGCTTGTTGCGAAACACCCATTTGGTACCGATGATGTTGTGGTTGTTGTCGGGCTTCTCAACCAATGTCCAAACTTGGTTCCTCTCAAAGTTGTGTAGCTCTTCATGCATAGCATTTATCCAATCCGGATCTCCCAATGCTTCTTCGACCTTCATAAGTTCAATGCTAGAGATGAAATAATAGTTTTCACAAAAGTTAGCTAAACGAGTTTTAGAGCGAGTGATTCTCCCGGTTTGAATATCATTGTAGATTTGCTCGACGGGATGGTCTTTAGCAATTCTTGCTCGAACTCGTGAAAGCTTTTGCTTGGTTCTTGGTTGAACTTCTTCTTCATCTTGTTCTTCTTCTTGGCCTTCTTCATTGTTGACATTGTCATTCTCTTGTCGTGGTGGAGAAGGAGGTTGTTGACGTTCATCTTGATGCACTTCCTCGTTTTCTTCATCTTGGTGTGTCCCACTTGTGGATGCTTCCGTATCAAGTTTTGGTTCACCTTGTCGTGAAGTAGAAGCTTCCACTTGGACGGATGAGGTACTCTCCTTCACCTCCGTTGGACGGACCTTGCCAATAGACAAGTCTTGGATTGCTTCCGAAGGATCTTTGTCTCCTACATCAATTGGCAATTGCTCTACTTGCGAGCCGTTAGATTCATCAAACTTCACATCTACCGTCTCTTCAACTTTTCGGGTGAAGTTGTTGTAGACACGGTAAGTGTGAGAGTTTGAGCCATAACCTAGTAGGAAACCTTCGTGAGACTTAGGAGCAAATTTAGAACGACGATGCTTATCAAGAATGTAGCACTTTGAGCCGAATACTCGAAAGTATCCAACTTGGGGTTTGTTACCGGTGAGGAGCTCGTATGCCGTCTTGCCGAGTAGCTTGTGAAGATACAAGCGATTTGTTGCATGACAAGCTGTCTCAACTGCTTCTGCCCAAAAGTGCTTCGGCGTCTTGTACTCATCAAGCATCGTTCTCGCCATTTCGATGAGCATCCGGTTCTTCCTCTCAACAAATCCATTTTGTTGAGGTGTGTACGTAGCCGAGAACTCGTGTGAAATCCCTTCTTCGTCAAGAAAGGTGTCCACATTTGCGTTCTTGAACTCTATTCCGTTGTCGCTGTGAACCTTCTTGATCTTCACTTCAAATTGATTTTGGGCCTCCCTAGCGAAGTTTTTGAAGATCTTTTGGACCTGCGATTTATCATCAAGAAAGAACACCCATGTAAATCTTGAAAAATCATCAACTATAACTAGACCAAAAGAATTTCCACCGAGACTCTTGTAAGAGTTGGGACCAAAAAGATCCATGTGAAGTAGCTCGAGTGGCCTCCTTGTGGTCATGATGTTCTTCACGGGATGCCTTCCTCCAACCTGTTTACCTGCTTGACAAGCACTGCAAAGTCTATCCTTATCAAATATGACATCGTTAACACCAAGGATATGATTCCCTTTAATAAGCTTGTCAAGGTTTCTCATGCCAACGTGACCTAGTCGTCTATGCCATAACCAACCTTTTGAGGATTTAGCAATGAAGCAAGTTTTAGGTTGAGCCTTTTTAGTGAAATCAATAATGTATAGATCACCTCTACGCACACTGATAAAGACCATTTTATGATTGTCTCGACGAAACACTTGGCAATATACTTCAGTAAATAGGACATTGAAACCGAAATGAGCAAGTCTAGATACTGAAAGTAAGTTGTAGCCAAGAGATTCAACGAGCATAACATTCTGAATGGAGCTATCATGTGAGATGGCCACCTTACCAAGGCCAACCACCTTACCCTTTGAGTTGTCACTGAAAGTGACATACTTTCGAGGACTATCATTTTCAGCAAGCTCACGAAACATGTCTTTATCTCCGGTCATGTGATCGGTACATCCACTATCAAGAACCCATTCCTTTCCTCCTGACATATATCCCCGAAGATTTGCCATAAGACCAAAGTGTCTCATTGCATCGTCAAGATCGAAGTCACTATCATCATCCTCATCATAGTATCCATGTTCAACATCGTCATGTGGTGGATCACGTCCTAGAGAGGGTAATTCGTTAGAGTGAGTTTGACAATGATCTTGCTTATGAACTCTTATAGCTTCGGAAATAATATCACCAATAATTCCAACATCTCCTTTGGCACGCATAAGGTTTGTAAGTTCAAATAGACGATCACCAAACATAGGATCACTAGTATTCATCTTTTTCAAGGCAATAGACTTCATCTAGATTTTTCAAGGAATAATTTGGAAAGTGTTCCTCAAGAAATTTCCATATAGTGTAGGCACACTCAAGAGTAGGCAAGTCTCTAATAAAATTTCTAGGCAAGCCTCTAGTGATAAGATTAACAGTTCTAAGATTCCTAATCATGTCAATTGACTCATCAAGAGTAGGATGCATAGGATCAACATGAGGCGCACAAGGGCTAGCAATGTACTTGTTCAAGTGATATTGATTGAAAATTACAAGCATCTCATTTTTCGACTCATGAAAATACTCTCCATCAAGTATAGGCACTCTATGTCTAAGACTCCCCAAAGTAGACTCATTAAACCAAGGAAATGGAGACCAAAGCTCAAATACCACTTGTAGGACCATGAGAAGAGGTGTCTAGAGGGGGGGTGATTAGACACTAAGTATCAAAGTTGCAGTTTTTAACTTCTTTAAGTTTAAGTGGAGTTTAGGCACAAGTTTAACATTCACAATACATAACAAGCAAGCATGCAAAGAGTATATAAGCAGCGGAAAGTAAAGCATGCAACTTGCAAGAATGTAAAGGGAAGGGTTTTGGAGGATTCAAACGCAATTGGAGACACAGATGTTTTTGTCGTGGTTCCGATAGGTGGTGCTATCGTACATCCACGTTGATGGAGACTTCAACCCACGAAGGGTAACGGTTGCGCGAGTCCATGAAGGGCTCCACCCACGAAGGGTCCACGAAGAAGCAACCTTGTCTATCCCACCATGGCCGTCGCCCATGAAGGACTTGCCTCACTAGCGGTAGATCTTCACGAAGTAGGCGATCTCCTTGCCCTTACAAACTCCTTGGTTCAACTACACAATCTTGTCGAAGGCTCCCAAGTGACACCTAGCCAATCTAGGAGACACCACTCTCCAAGAAGTAACAAATGGTGCATTGATGATGAACTCCTTGCTCTTGTGCTTCAAATGATAGTCTCCCCAACACTCAACTCTCTCTCATAGGATTTGGATCTGGTGGAAAGAAGATTTGAGTGGAAAGCAACTTAGGGAAGGCTAGAGATCAAGATTCATATGGTAGGAATGGAATATCTTGGCCTCAACACATGAGTAGGTAGTTCTCTCTCAGAAAATGTATGCTGGAAGTGTAGGCACGTTATGATGGCTCTCTCCACGAATGAAGAGGAGGTGGAGGGGTATATATAGCTTCCACACAAAATCTAACCGTTACACACAACTTGCCAAACTCGGTGGGACCGAATTGGTAAACTCGGTCGGACCGATTTAGCAAATCTAGTGACCGTTAGGATTTTCGGTGGGACCGATATGCAACTCGGGAGGACCGATATGGTTAGGGTTAGGGCATAACGTAATCTTGGTGAGACCGATTACACAAACTTGGTGAGACCGATTTTGGTAATTAGCTAACCAGAGAGTTGGTCAGGCAAACTCGGTGGGACCGATTACTCAAACTCGGTGGGACCGATTTTGGTAATAAGTTGACCAGAGAGTTTGCATTGTAATCTCGGTAGTACCGATTGCTCAAACTCGGTGAGACCAATTTTGGTAATGGACATACACAGAGAGATTACAATCCCATCTCGGTGAGACCGAGATCCCTATCGGTGAGACCGATTTGTCTAGGGTTTGTGGCAGTGGCTATGACATCTGAACTCGGTGGCGCCGGATAGAAAGAATCGGTGGGGCTGAGTTTGACTTTAGGTCTAGGTCATTTGTGTGGAAGTGGGAAAGTGGTTGAGGGTTTTGGAGCATATCACTAAGCACTGTGGAGCAAGAAACTCATTAAGCAACACCTCATCCCTCCTTGATAGTATTGGCTTTTCCTATAGACTCAATGTGATCTTGGATCACTAAAATGTAAAATTAAGAGTCTTGAGCTTGAAGCTTGAGCCAATCCTTTGTCCGTAGCATCTTGAAGGGGTTCCCACATCCTTAGTCCATGCCACTCCATTGTTGAACTATAACGCCCTCGATGCGGCTATATCTCCCACGTGTCGAAGCACGACTTAGAGGCATAACCGCATTGAAAGCAATGTCGCAAGTGAGGTAATCTTCGCACAATCCATGTAATCCATAAGGGAAAAATATACATAGTTGGCTTACAGTCGCCACTTCACACAATACATAAATAAACATCCATCATTCAGCTTACACTCAAGGTCCGACTACGGAACCAAAATAAAAGAAGAAAACCCCACATGCAACACAGATCCCCGATCGCCCAAGCTGGGCTCCACTACTAATCGTGCGGAAATGAAACATAGTAACGACCAAGTGCCTCATCAAATTCCCACTTCATTTCGGTTCGCCATCTGTATTTGGCATCACCGGTAGACTGCATCTGTTTTGGTAGAATCTGTGAGCCATGAGGACTCAAGCAATCTCACACCGCGAGATCAAGACTATTTAAGCAAGGAAGGCTGGTGTCAAAAGTGGAGCTGCGACAAGCGACTAGCATATATGATGGCTACATCGCAAAAGAGAGCGAGAAGAGAAGCAAAGCACGGTCGTGAAGCTAGTAGCGATCAAGAAGTGATCCTAGAACAACCTGCGTCAAACATAACTCCAAACACCGTGTTCACTTCCCGGACTCCGCCGAGAAGAGACCATCACGGTTACATACACGGTTGATGTATTTTAATTAAGGTCAACTTCGGGTTTTCTACAACCGGACATTAACAAATTCCCATCTGCCTCATAACCGCGGGCACGGCTTTCGAAAGATAAAACCCTGCAGGGGTGTCCCAACTTAGCCCATAACAAGCTCTCGCGATCAACGAAGGAATAAACCTTCACCCAGGAAGACCCGATCAGTCTCGAAATCCCGGTACATCAAGACATTTCGTCAATGGTAAAACAAGACCAGCAAAGCCTCCCGAATGTGCTGACAAATCCCGATAGGAGCTGCACATATCTCGTTCTCAGGGCACATCGGATGAGCAGTCCGTACAACTAAAACCAGACCTCAAGTTTCCTTGAGGGGCGCGCAAAGCGCTTAGTTTGGACCAACACTCAGAGGAGCATTGGCCCGGGGGGTTAAATAAAGATGACCCTTGGGCTCGCGAAAACCCAAGGGAAAAAGGCTTAGGTGGCAAATGGTAAAACCAAGGTTGGGCTTTGCTGGAAGAGTTTTATTCAAAGCGAACTGTCAAGGGGGTCCCATAAATCACCCGATCGCGTAAGGAACGCAAAATCAAGGAACATAACACCGGTATGACGGAAAACTAGGGTAGCAAGAGTGGAACAAAACACCGGGCATAAGGCCGAGCCTTCCACCCTTTACCAAGTCTATAGATGCATTAATTAAAACAATAGATATTGTGATATCCCAAAAATCACTACAAGAAAACTGAGATACTGTGACGAAAATCCTCGTGTCGAAGTTGGAAAACGTCACAGGAATACCTGATGTGTGATGTTTTCATAAGTGGTGTCACTGATTACCACAAATCGGTGACGATAGACGTCACATAATCGCTTTAGCCTTTGACCGCACCTGGTTACCAGTTTCATTGACAGTTTGGTAATTTCCATGACGAACCTACTAGAGTCACCGAATATTACAAATGTGTGATGATTAATTTTTTATGTGATTTCTACCGATGGGACCTGCCATACCTGTTTCACGGGTTACTGAGCGGTAGGACCTGCGTACTAGTGTTGGCAGTAGGACCATAGTGTTTTCAAAGTCTATTGAGCAGTGTAATTATTTTGCTCCATCTAATATAGATAGGTAATGGCTAGGGAAATTTTTTATTTTGTTCCACCTAATGTAAATAGATAGTGACCAAGCAAAAATCCTTGAATCCATGCATTCATGAGATGATGTCATTACATTCTATGAAAAAAATGGAAATATGAGTTAACGGGATTTTTTGTGGTACAGGGAGTTTGAACACGGGACCATTATGGTCTCAACTAATGGCATTGCTAATAGGGTAGAGTTATATTTTTAGATACTAACAATTTTAATTGTGCTAAAAATATACTAGTATATTATGGTCTGGACTATATCTGTAGCACTTAACGTGTTCGTTTCTTTCTGGGCGTGTGTGGCTCGATCTGTAAGTTAATTCGTGCTGGCGCATGTGATCTATCTGTTAAATGCATCATGGGTTCTAGCCGTGTCACGTCATGGCGGGGAGAGGAAAGGCAAGCCACGACACGGCCAAGACGCCAGCTCGATTCAGTGGCGGTCGTTAACTTTTTGGGTGGCCTTGCAAGCCCTTTCTTTAAAATTTTCTACTATCGTGGGTGAAGCCACTCAACTTACCCTAAAAAAGGCCAGCTCAATAACACATATAACCAGCGATTTTTTTACCTCGCCCACCTTCTCCTCCCCGAGCGAAACCCTATCTACCCGATCTCGCTTTCTTTCACTCGTGTGGTGGCGGCGGTAGATCGGGGGCAACCAAACGCGACAACGGTGGTAAGAGTAGCTGCTCGCTCCTCTCTCTCCCGTCGGGTTCCTTGAGGGCACCCTGCTGCGGAAGCTGCTAGTGGTGTCAGGGCCCTCCATGGCGCGCAGCGTCGGACCCAGCGTGCGCCACGGCCGGACCAGCCTGGTCACGCGGTGGCGGCCCATCCTGTGTGCGTGACGTTCGTTCTCAGTGTGAGTACCTGGATGTGTGCGTCCTCTGATCCCTCTCGTGTGATTGTAGGGACTGAACTCTCACTTTGTGTTGCAACTCGTCCATACACTTTTCAATTGTCAATTCTATCGGATCAAATGAGGGAGATGTGGGTATTGGCTATGTCCTCCTTGAGCAGAACCCGAGTTTCTCCTATGACACTCGCCTCGTCTCCTTCATCAGAGATTAACTAATGAGTAGGGTCGTAGTCGTCCGATGTTTTGCACTTATCAGTACTTCTTATTGACCCTCTGTTTTTTCTTCTTCTTGTGTTTTGTCCGTCATATATTGCAGAGCACAGACCACAGGGGCACGCCGGAGTTCAACTGGAGGACCGTCAAGCTCGACCAACAAACTGGGTTAACATGTGTTCGATGCTCAACTCTCTGCTCTCAATTTAGATGAATCGCTTCCGTGCGGGGATTGGTTCAGATATTAGTTTTGTTCTATTCTTCCTTATTAGTGATTTCTTATTGGTCAATCGTGAGATGCTTGTATAGTACACCCCCAGTATTTGCTAGGTCAGACAGCCCTTGTTCGTGCCAGTAATCTTGAACTCATGGAACTAGTTTATACGTGTCATTAAGTTGAAAATTGTAAACTGAATTGTACCTACTCTGATTTATCTTTTAGAAAAATTATTATTAGAATCTAACTAGTACATGTGACATGGGTTAGTAATGAAATAGTGAGCTGCAATAAAATATTTTCATTATGCCGATGCTCCCCCAGTATTGTTATGTTATTTTGTAGTTCTGAGCACATGGCAACTCGGTTTGAGGGTGTGTGAACAGATTTGCAAGTGATTTTTTGTTGTAAAACTTCCATTGGTGTTTTTTGAGCGATTCAACATGATTTTGGTAAATTTCTAATGGAGAACTAACTCCCTGCACTCGTTTGTGGCAATTAATAGTGATACTGACTATATATTAATGCAGGTTAATGTCCAAGCAAGCAGATACTACAACTAAAGATCAAAGCCTAGATGAGCTTTTTATTGGGGCTGCGATCATCGCACAATTGTTAGTAATTTATTTTCAAATGGAAGTATCTTATTAATCAAATGTGTGCCAATGACAACAAGGAAGCTATGCGAAACTTTGTCATGCTTTCTTCACTATTCTAGCTGCTTCAAGGTTTCTTCCTTAGTAGCTTTGTCGAATATTTTGGTTTTCTGCACCATTTTAATTCCAATTTAATATTTCAGATGACCTTTGTTACTCACAAATACGACATGTTTAGTTCTGTTCATATCACTTATTACACAAGTACTATCATGTCTTTTTTTGTTAAGATTCCAACCTAGAGCTTCGAGTTATAACTTTCATGTTGTTCTTTGTTGCAATGGTCGATGGTTTTTTTCTAACTCATTCATGTTGATGTATTTATGTCTTTGTTTCTAATAGGTTGATTCGTAAGTCATCTTTCAATAAGTTGATATGGACAAAGGAGGATCAAAACAACTCTAGCTGCCTTCATGAAGTCACGAGAAGAGGCATCCAACAAGGTTTCAAGTTTTGATTAAGGTGGGAGCTAAGACTCACAACAAGAAGGTCTATATTGATGTCCTTCAAATGTTTAAAAAAATATGTTGTACCAAACGATTATGTAGCTTGGGTTATGTTGGATGGTGCATGTAAGTGTTTAGTGTACACGTTATTTCGAGGCAAGTTAGCTTGTAATGTGATGTGGAAATTGGTCAATGAAAAGATGGTCTTAAAAACACCACAAGCCCAATTGGTTTTGAATCGGACCAGGCCAAACTAATATGAGAGGAAAAACTATATATAATATAATTCTTGAAAAGGCTAGCAGAAAATGGCGACCTCTCCATAAAGAGGTGGGCTGGATCAACAACTAATGGGTTGCAAATTGGCTATGGCCCACCAAACAATTAGATCCAAAAATAGAAAAATCGCTAAATTATTGGGCTTGGCCCGTCAATACTCGTGTGACGACAGCTTCGTCACCAAAGGTCCCATATCAAGTGACGTTTTTTGCGTGTTGCGTCACTAGGAATAATCTGTGACGGGGATTCCGTGACGATGCTCGTGACACCTGAAAAATGTCACACGTGAGTATTTTGTGACGTTTTTAGCTATTACGTGACATTTTTGAGCTTGTCATAGTAGGTCCGATCTCTTGTAGTGAATATCCGTGTTCCAACAAGGAACAAACTTCATCTTCACCTGCAACTATCAACGCTATAAGAGGGGCTGAGCGAAGCGGTAACATAGCCAATCAACGGTTTGCTAGGACATGGGTGGTTAGAGGTTGACATGGCAATATGGGTGACAATATATAGCAAGTGGTAGGTATCGCAGCATAGGCATAGCAAAAGAGCGAGCATCTAGCAAGCAAAGATAGAAGTGATTTCGAAGGTATGGTCATCTTGCGCAAGGTTCTCGAGTTGTCGAAGGCTTGATCCTCGAGGCGTTCTCAACAGGTTCCTCGTTCACGTACTCGTCTCCGGCTCTACCCAAAGCAAGAACACAAGCAACGGAACCACAATCAAACAAGGAACAATGCACAAGCAATATGATGCAAAACATGACATGCGATGCGAGATGTGATATGCAATGCATATGTGTGCTCGGAAGGAAAATGATGAACGGGCATCAACTTGGCAAACCAAGTATGCCATGGAAAGATGAGATGATTTCGGTTGAAATCGATATAAAGATCACCGAATCGGATGCACGGTTTGCAAATGACAAGCAAAACAAGAATGACGCAAATCTGCGTTTAACGTACCGATGCTACTTAGCACGCAACACGAAACTATGCTACAAAGACCCCAACATACAAACAAAGCATATGGCAGCGATCTACGGAGATGCTTAACAAAAGAGGAACACTGAGCTACGGCTATATCACATCATAACATGTTCAAACAAGCATGGTGAAAGTGCTCAAAATATCAGGTTCACAGACTTAGTGAAAATACTAACATGCGAGAATTTACATCAGAAGGCATGTTTGGAGCAAGCAAACAACATGCTACAGGAACTTATAATAGCAAAACAAGGCATGACATGATTCTACTCAAAGCATATATCAATAGTCCCTTACTGACCATAAGCCAAAAGGACTTTAAGAAATGATGGCACCCATGTAAACATTGCAAGTTTTATGACGGATTTCAGACTCAGCAGAAAAACTGGGCATGGCAAAAGCAGATAACAGTAGGCATATTCGTGAGCTCGATGCACTCACTACAGAGCATCTCATGATAAACTAAGCATACAACCATCAAGAAGACATGACATAGAAGCTATACATGGCAAGAACAACATCATAGCATACGGATCAACTACAACGACCTCGTGAAAATTGAAGCTCATGCAAACGATGCCAGAAACATTTTCAAGCAAAAGTAGAGCACGAAAATGACATGCCAGACTACTCCATAAATGCCAACAAAGGCATGGATGGATAGAGCACATCCATATGTTCAAAACACCCTTACTGATCATGCTCAAAAAGGGCATGGATCCCTCTGTAACAACATGAACATATGGCATAAAATTAACAGCAGGACAAGACTTAGTGAAAATACTAAGTTCCTGAAATCAGCAACATCATCATCCCTACTTTGCATGCTTGTTCTAGTCACCACATAACTCACAAAAATACATGGCATACACCCCTGGAAAGATGGTATGGCATAGTTTACACACATGTAGGACTCAAGTTCATAGGGTGCACGCATAAATCATGGCAAAAATGACAAAAGAGCTCGTGCTGATAAGATTCTGAAACTAATGATCTGAAGCCTTCTTCCAACAGCATTTCGGGCATCAAGATGAGCTCAAATGCAAATGATGCAATGGAATGAAATGATGTACTCTTCGAGACGAACAATTTGACATATTATACGCCCAACACGGAGCCACGGGTGCGGAGATGTGATGCTATGAAAATGCCACGAAATAAAACAGAAGTAGGACTTAGTGGAAATCAGGGGGAAAGAGGTCAACCGTTAGGGTTTCGGATCTGGATCCGGATCTCGCCGGAGTTGGAGGTCGCCGGCGCGGGAGCTCGTTGGAGTTGGCTCGGTGGTGGCGGGATCCGGCGGAGGGGACGCCGGCGGGGTCGGGGCCGGCCGGTGGAGCGAGCCGGCCGAGGCGGCCTTGATGGCGGCAGGGCGGGCGGGCGCTCGGCGACAAGCCCATGGCATGCAAGGCAAGGCTGGCGGGCGGCAAGGCTGCGGCGGGCGGAGCGGCAGCCAGCTGCACGGCGGCTGAGGCATGTGTGTGGCAGGGCGTGTGCAGTGTGTGGCAGCGGTGGTCTGTGGTGGAGGCCTACTGCGGGCCTTATGACGGCGGCGGGCTGTGTGGCGCCACGTGGCACGCCCGAGTGGCTGGCTGTGTGTGGCGGACGCGTTCGCTCGCCGGACGTGTCCGGCGGAGGAGAAGCGGCTAGGGTTTGGGGATCCGGAAATGGAGGAGGGTACGAATTTATAGGTAGAGGGAGCTAGGAGTGTCCAAATGAGGTGCGGTTTTACCACACGATCGTGATCGAATGACCGAGAGCATGGAGGTGACTTAGATGGGTTATTGGGCTGTTTTGGAGGGTGTTGGGCTGCAACTTAAAAAGAGGCCTTTTGAGGGTGCGGTTAACCGTTGGAGTATCAAGCGAACTCCAAATGCCCCGAAACTTGACAGGTGGTCTACGGTGCTATACCAGGGCCACTTGGCAAGGCTCGGTCCATTCGAGAATGTTCAACACCGCACATGGAAAAAGAACAAGAGGGTGCGTGGGGAACATAGGAGTGTCGGATTGCAAAATGGACAACGGGAAAATGCTCGGATGCATGAGGCGAACACGTATGCAAATGAGATGCACATGATGGCATGATATGAGATGCATGACATGGACAAAATGCAAAACGAAAACAAAACCCAACCACGGAGGGAATATCATAGCACATATCCGAAAATGGCAAGAGTTGGAGTTACAAATATGGAAAGATACATCCGGGTGTTACAACACTCCACCACTACAAGAGGATCTCGTCCGAGATCTAGGGTGAAAGAACTCCGGATATTGAGCGGAGGTGATCCTCGCGCCCCGGTGGCTTCTCGGTTGAATGGTGTGACCACTTTACTTTCAGAATTTGATTGACTTGTTGCGAGTCTTGCGCTCGGTTTCTTCAAGAATAGCAACGGGTGCTCATGATAAGAGAGATCTTCTTGGAGGTCAATTTCTTCAAAGTTGATAGTGCGCTCAGAATCTTGAAGCACTTGCGGAGCTGTGACACGTGAAACACATCGTGCACGTTTGCAAAGTTGGATGGAAGCTCAAGTTGATAGGCGAGATCGCCTCTTTTGCCAATGATCTTGAAAGGACCCACGTATCTAGGGGCAAGCTTCCTTTGATACCGGGCGGCGAGTACCTTTCATTGGAGACGCGGAGGTAGACGTGGTCTCCGATTTCAAAAGCCACATCACGGTGCTTGTCATCATAATAGCCCTTACGCGCGATTGCGCGGCTTTAAGATTCTCACGAATGACTTTGCACATTTCTTGACCACGTGATCAAGTCGTTGCCAAGAAGTTGGCGTTCACCATCTCGGACCAATTGAGAGGAGTCGGCACTTTCGCCATAGAGAATTTCGAATGGGGCCTTGCGAACTCGCTGGAAGCTATTGTTGTAGGAGAACTTCGGCATATGGAAGACATTCTTCCACTTCATGCCAAAGGAGATGACACAAGCCCCGAGCATATCTTCAAGGATTTGATTGACTCGCTCGACTTGGCCACTTGTTTGAGGATGGAAAGCTGTCTTTGAAACGAATGTTGGTGCCCATGGCCTTTGAAAAGAATCCCGAACTTAGAAGTGAAGATGCTTCCACGGTGCGAAGAGATCAATTGTGGAATACCATGCAAGGAGACAATTACGGAGGTGTATAGCTCGCCACGGTGAGCTCTTTGTGATAGATTCTTTGACAGGAAGAAAATGAGCCACTTTAGTAAGCTTGTCAATGACAACGAAGATAGCATCATTTCCACGCTTGGACTTAGGAAATCCAGTCACGAAGTCCATCTCGATATGATCAAACTTCCATTCCGGAATAGCAAGAGGTTGGAGGAGACCAGCTGGTCTTTGGTGTTCTGCTTTCACCCTTCTGCAGACATCACATTCATTCACGAATTGAGCAATTTCTCGCTTCATTTGAGTCCACCAAAACGACTGCTTGAGGTCATGGTACATCTTTGTACTTCCAGGATGAATGGATAGGAGAGAATTGTGTGCCTCATTCATGATGACTTTTCTCAGATCGCCTTTAGGAACCACAATCCGATCCTCGAAGAAAAGAGTATCTTTGTCATCCAAGCGATAGCACTTGTATTTGGAAATGCCCTTGTCAATACCACGTTTCACTTTCTTCACCATGATATCCAGGAGTTGAGCCTCACGAATTTGATCTTCCAAAGTAGGAGAGACTGAGGTTGGCAAGAAATCCTTGAGGAACAACTTGAAGATTCAGCTTGCGGAAAGCTTCACAAAGATCCGGTTGGAAGGGCTTGAGAATTAGACTGTTGCAATAAGCCTTTCGCTCGAGCATCTGCAATCACATTCGCCTTGCCGGAGTATATTCAATACTTGGATTGTACTCTTGAATCATTTCGACCCATCGAGTTTGCTCGAGGTTGAGGTTTGGTTGAGTGAAGATATACTTGAGACTCTTGTGATCGGTGAATATGTCCACTTTCCTTCCCAACAAGAGATGTCTCCATGTTATCAATGCATGGACAATCGCCACCAACTCGAGATCATGAGTGGGGTAGTTCTTTTCGTTGGGCTTCAAATGGCGAGAGGTATAGGCCACAACCTTCTTCTCTTGCATTAACACAAGCACCGAGACCTTGCAAGGAAGCATCACGAAAACTTGAATGACTTGGATTCATCGGGAGGAGTCAAGACAGAGGCTGTAACTAGCTTCTCTTTGAGGGTATTGAAAGCGACATCACACTCGGCGCCCGGTCATACTTGACATGCTTCGGAGGAGGTTGGAAAGAGGCTTTGCAATCTTAGAGAAATTCTCAACGAATCTTGACAATAGCTTGCAAGACTATACCGAGAAAAGCTGGAGCTGCTTGACATTACGAGGAGGTTCCCAATTCAGGCGAAGACACCTTCTCGGGATTAACAGCGATGCCCTTGGCGGAGATGATATGACCAAGATAAAGAACTTCATCAAGCCGAACTCACATTTGGAAAACTTCGCATAGAATTGATGCTCTCTCGAGCTTGTCGAGCACCAATCGCAAATGTTTGGCATGATCACGCTTGTTCTTGGAGAAGACCAAAATATCATCGAGATACACCAAGGCGAAATCATTGGTGTAGGGGTTGAAGATAAAGTTCATCATGCGAGAGAAAGTTGGAGGAGCATTGACAAGGCGAAAGACATGACGGTATATTCATAAGAACCAAAGCTTGTTACGAATCTTTGTCTTGGGAATATCTTGTTCACGAATGCGAATCTGATGATAACCCATACGAAGGTCAAGCTTGGAGAATACTTTAGCACCTTTGAGTTGCTCGAATAGCTCATTGATGTTGGGAAGTGGATACTTGTTCTTGATTGTCTTCTTGTTCAATGGGCGGTAATCAACACAAAGTCGGTCCGTGCCATCCTTCTTACGGACAAAAGAACTCCACATCCCCATGGAGATGAACTCGGTCGATCAACCCAGACGCTCTTGTTCATCGAGCTGCTTCTTCAATTCCTTCAGCTCCTTGGGACCAAGCTTGTGGGGACGCTTGCAAGCGGGTTGATGCGGGCTCAAGATCGATAACTAATTCGGTGGCCGATGAGGAGGCATACCGGAAGCTCTTACGGAAAGACATCTTGGTACTCACAAGCGATGGAATCGAGAGATAGCATCCAACTCGCCCTTCTCATTGAGAGAAAACAACCGAATGGTTTCATCACGAGCGGCATAGATGATAACATCCTCAGAAGGGTGTGTCAATTGAATTTCCCTGGCAGCACAATCAAGCTGAGCCTTGTACTGAGAAAGCCAGTCCATCCCAAGAATTAGATCAATATCCGAGTCACCAAGAACAATTGGTTTAGAAAGAAATCTATAATCGCCCATCTTGATAGAAACCTCCAGGACGAAATTATTAGCTGTCATTTGCTTACCCGGGGACACAATTGATAAAGAACTAGGCAATGCTTGAAAACCCAACTCATGCTTAGATGCAAAAGGTCTTGAAATGAAAGAAAGTGAAGCACCAGTATCAAATAAGACTTTTGCAGGAATATCATTAACTGAGAGATTACCCATTATCACATCTGAAGAATCCTCTGCTATGCTGCATTCATCATGTTCACCTTTGCGACTTGGGATTATGCTTGACCCTTTGCATTGCTTGAAGACCTCACGGGGAGGAGGAGGAGGAAGGCGCCTTTGGTTATGGCATTTGTTCGCATAGTGACCCTTCTGCTGGCACTTGTTGCAAGTCACCTCTGAGAGCGGATGGTGATAAGGAGCATTTGACCTTGGAGCTTGAGGCTGAGACTTGTTTTGGTAGCTTGGGTTGGGTGGGTGGGAAGATCCACGACCACCTGAGTTCTTCTGCTGATAAGGGTGACGGAACGGAGGAGGAGGAAGGTAGAACTTTTGCTGCTTTGCTGCCACTTGAGAGGAAGAAGAAGACTGAACTGCATCCCTGATTCTCTTTGTTGAAACCTCACACTTGAGCTGAGCACCTTCTAGCTTGAGTGCCATATTGTAGAATTGATCAAACTGAGTAGGCTCAAAAAGAACAAGAGATAACTGCAGATCCTCTCTAAGGCCACCTCGAATCGATAGATCATACTTTTCTCATCAGAGCGTCTTGTTTAGCGAATCGAGCAAGTTTCAAAGCGTATGTTGTATTCGTACATCGACATGTTTCCTTGCTTGAGATTGCGGAACTCCTCACGCTTGCTCTCAATAACTTTGGTAGGAATATGGTGAGCTTTAAAGTCCCGGCGTAAATCAGTCCAAGTAATCACTCGACCACCTCTGGAATCCTTGTATTGTTGGAACCAATCGCAGCTTGATCCTTGAGCTGAAAAGACGCGAACTTGACGTAGTCCTCGTGTCGACATTGCTGCATTCAAATGCTTGTTGATATCCACGAGCCAATCGTCGGCGTCGATGGCCTCGCACACGATGGTGAAAGACTTTGGCTGGTTTGCAAGGAACTGGTTGAGTGTAGGAAGCGTGGCTGATGGAAGAACTGCCCTTGACCTTGATTCCCTTGGTTGCCTTGGCCTTGGTTACGCTCTTGCATCACCTGAATCAACAAGCGAAGGCGTTGGCGTTAGTGGTTGCCATCAAAGTTTGCCATGCCTCCGGAGGCGGAGGTGGCGGTGGAGGGTTCGCTCGACTCCCATCACTGCGTTCCGGATTACTCGGCGTTGGCGGAGCCATCTGAAGAGGGTGACATCCGTTAGCATCTTGATTGTGAGATAGACAAGTTGATTCAACGATAGAAATTGCAACATATAGTCTTCACAATAAACATTGAACAGGATGAGCGAATGAATTCCAAAGTAAACATCACGTCCATTAAGGTGAGAAGCCACTTGATAAGAGATTGATGAATGAAAATAAAAACAAGGTATGAATGGAACAAATAAGTGGTAAGGATTACCCAATCACAAACCAAATATCTGCGGAAGAAATGCTAGAGCTACTTGAATCCCACCTATAAACTCCCGAAACTTTCCGGTTATGCAATCAGTGTTGGGGATATAGGGAGCAATATATCTCACCCAAACTAACAATCCCTACATCCAAATTGTATCCATCCTTCAACACATAACCAAGAAACCTTCGAAATCGTGTACCTCAACCTTGAAAAGCATCCGTTATGCGAGTCATGGCAATACTCCGTACTCACCACAAGATTGGGTTAGCGGGTTATCTCACCAACGAACTCGCATAAAAGAGATTTTCGATGTCGGCGTACTAAACTCAGGTATTCCGAAGCTGCAACGATAAAATTATGACGACAACACCTCGGAGCTCAACTCCCGGGACACCGCCACAACCCCTAAATGTCGGGGAGGAAACCAAGACAATGTTGTCATCATAAAACCATCGAACGATTCTAAGATACCAGCGTGATCCTAAAATTTTTTAGTGAAATTTGAGAAGAGAAGAGTCAAAACTCTACGTCGGGATACCTCACCGGAAGGTCGAAGGACCGGGAGTAAAAGAATTCCTAACTCTCCGATATATATAATCCTAAATGACTCAAAACATTTTTCTAGACACAACTCGGCCACTAAAAGCGATCAAGCGGTGGGGCTCCTAAGGTCGGGATGGCTCGATTACCAACTTGTAGCGCCTCGATGCGGCTATATCTCCCACGTGTCGAAGCACGACTTAGAGGCATAACCGCATTGAAAGCAATGTCGCAAGTGAGGTAATCTTCGCACAATCCATGTAATCCATAAGGGAAAAAGATACATAGTTGGCTTACAGTCGCCACTTCACACAATACATAAATAAACATCCATCATTCAGCTTACACTCAAGGTCCGACTACGGAACCAAAATAAAAGAAGAAAACCCCACATGCAACACAGATCCCCGATCGCCCCAACTGGGCTCCACTACTAATCGTCTGGAAATGAAACATAGTAACGACCAAGTGCCTCATCAAATTCCCACTTCAGCTCGGTTCGCCATCTGCTATTTGGCATCACCGTACTGCATCTATTTTGGTAGAATCTGTGAGCCACAGGGACTCAGCAATCTCACACCCGCGAGATCAAGACTATTTAAGCTTAAGGGAAGGCTGGTGTCAAAAAGTGGAGCTGCAGCAAGCGACTAGCATATATGGTGGCTACATCGCAAAAGAGAGCGAGAAGAGAAGCAAAGCACGGTCGTGAAGCTAGTAGCGATCAAGAAGTGATCCTAGAACAACCTGCGTCAAACATAACTCCAAACACCGTGGTCACTTCCCGGACTCCGCCGAGAAGAGACCATCACGATTACATACACGGTTGATGTATTTTAATTAAGGTCAACTTCGGTTTTCTACAACCGGACATTAACAAATTCCCATCTGCCTCATAACGCGGGCACGGCTTTGAAAGATAAAACCTGCAGGGTGTCCCAACTTAGCCCATAACAAGCTCTCGCGATCAACGAAGGAATAAACCTTCACCCAGGAAGACCCGATCAGTCTCGGAATCCCGGTACATCAAGACATTTCGTCAATGGTAAAACAAGACCAGCAAAGCCTCCCGAATGTGCCGACAAATCCCGATAGGAGCTGCACATATCTCGTTCTCAGGGCACATCGGATGAGCAGTCCGTACAACTAAAACCAGACCTCAAGTTTCCTTGAGGGGGCGCTGCAAAGCGCTCTAGTTTGGACCAACACTCAGAGGAGCATTGGCCCGGGGGGTTAAATAAAGATGACCCTTGGGCTCGCGAAAACCCAAGGGAAAAAGGCTTAGGTGGCAAATGGTAAAACCAAGGTTGGGCTTTGCTGGAAGAGTTTTATTCAAAGCGAACTGTCAAGGGGGTCCCATAAATCACCCGACCGCGTAAGGAACGCAAAATCAAGGAACATAACACCGGTATGACAGAAAACTAGGGTGGCAAGAGTGGAACAAAACACCGGGCATAAGGCCGAGCCTTCCACCCTTTACCAAGTCTATAGATGCATTAATTAAAACAATAGATATTGTGATATCCCAAAAATATCCGTGTTCCAACAAGGAACAAACTTCATCTTCACCTGCAACTATCAACGCTATAAGAGGGGCTGAGCGAAGCGGTAACATAGCCAATCAACGGTTTGCTAGGACATGGGTGGTTAGAGGTTGACATGGCAATATGGGTGACAATATATAGCAAGTGGTAGGTATCGCAGCATAGGCATAGCAAAAGAGCGAGCATCTAGCAAGCAAAGATAGAAGTGATTTTGAAGGTATGGTCATCTTGCCTGCAAGGTTCTCAGAGTTGTCGAAGGATTGATCCTCGTAGGCGTTCTCAACAGGTTCCTCGTTCATGTACTCGTCTCCCGGCTCTACCCAAAGCAAGAACACAAGCAACGGAACCACAATCAAACAAGGAACAATGCACAAGCAATATGATGCAAAACATGACATGCGATGCGAGATGTGATATGCAATGCATATGTGTGCTCCGGAAGGAAAATGATGAACCGGGCATCAACTTGGCAAACCAAGTATGCCACTAGAAAGATGAGATGATTTCGGTTGAAATCGATATAAAGATCACGGAATCGGATGCACGGTTTGCAAATGACAAGCAAAACAAGAATGACGCAAATCTGCGTTTAATGACCCGATGCTACTTAGCACGCAACACGAAACTATGCTACAGCACCCCAACATACAAACAAAGCATATGGCAGCGATCTACAGGAGATTCTTAACAAAAGAGGAACACTGAGCTACGGCTATATCACATCATAACATGTTCAAACAAGCATGGTGAAAGTGCTCAAAATATCAGGTTCACAGACTTAGTGAAAATACTAACATGCCAGGAATTTACATCAGGAAGGCATGTTTGGAGCAAGCAAACAACATGCTACAGGAACTTATAATAGCAAAACAAGGCATGACATGATTCTACTCAAAGCATATATCAATAGTCCCTTACTGACCATAAGCCAAAAAGGACTTTAAGAAATGATGGCACCCATGTAAACATTGCAAGTTTTATGACAGATTTCAGACTTAGCAGAAAAACTGGGCATGGCAAAACAGATAACGAGTAGGCATATTCGTGAGCTCGATGCACTCACTACAGAGCATCTCATGATAAACTAAGCATACACCCATCAAGAAGACATGACATAGAAGCTATACATGGCAAGAACAACATCACAGCATACACGGATCAACTACAACGATCTCGTGAAAATTGAATCTCATGCAAACAGTCTGCCAGGAAACATTTTCAAGCAAAAGTAGAGCACGAAAATGACATGCTAGACTACTCCATAAATGCCAACAAAGGCATGGATGGATAGAGCACATCCATATGTTCAAAACACCCTTACTGATCATGCTCAAAAAGGTCATGGATCCCTCTGTAACAACATGAACATATGGCATAAAATTAACAACAGGACAAGACTTGGTGAAAATACTAAGTTCCTGAAATCAGCAACATCATCATCCCTACTTTGCATGCTTGTTCTAGTCACCACATAACTCACAAAAATACATGGAATACACGCCTGGAAAGATGGCATGGCATAGTTTACACACATGTACGACTCAAGTTCATAGGGTGCACGCATAAATCATGGCAAAAATGACAAAAGAGCTCGTGCTGATAAGATTCTGAAACTAACGATCTGAAGCCTTCTTCCAACAGCATTTCGGGCATCAAGATGAGCTCAAATGCAAATGATGCAATGGAATGAAATGATGTACTCTTCGAGGTGAACAATTTGACATATTATACGCCCAAAACGGAGCCACGGGTGCGGAGACGTGATGCTATGAAAATGCCACGAAATAAAACAGAAGTAGGACTTAGTGGAAATCAGGGGGAAAGAGGTCAACCGTTAGGGTTTCGGATCTGGATCCGGATCTCGCCGGAGTTGGAGGTCGCCGGCGCGGGAGCTCGCCGGAGTTGGCTCGGTGGCGGCGAGATCCGCGGAGGGGACGCGGCGAGGTCGGGGCGGCCGGTGGAGCCAGAGACGGCAAGGCGCATGATCGAGGCGGAGGCGGGGCGGGCGCTCGGCTGACAGAATGTGCGGCAGTGATGGGTATGATCTTGTGCAGCTGCGGCTTGTGTGGAGAAGCGGCGAAGCGCTGTGTGGTGTGTGTGGCATGTGTGTGTGTGGTATGGGGGCAGGCAGTCTGTATGAGGGGGCCATGGCGGGCAGGCTGGCGCGACGGCGCCACGTGCACGCCGGAGTGGCTCTGTGTGATGTGGCGGACGTCCGCTCTCGCCGGACGTGTCCGGCGGCGGAGGAGGAGCGGGCTAGGGTTTGGGGATCCGGAAATGGAGGAGGGGTGCACGAATATATAGGTAGAGGGAGCTAGGAGTGTCCAAATGAGGTGCGGTTTTCGCCCACACGATCGTGATCGAACGACCGAGAGCATGGAGGTGACTTAGATGGGTTATTGGGCTGTTTTGGAGGGGTGTTGGGCTGCAACTTAAAAGAGGCCTTTGCGAGGGTGCGGTTAACCGTTGGAGTATCAAACGAACTCCAAATGCCCCGAAACTTGACAGGTGGTCTACCGGTGCTATACCAGGGCCACTTGGCAAGGCTCGGTCCATTCCAAGAATGTTCAACACCCGCACACGGAAAAAGAACAAGAGGGGTGCGCCGGGGAACATAGGAGTGTCGGATTGCATAACGGACAACGGGGAAAATGCTCGGATGCATGAGACGAACACGTATGCAAATGAGATGAACATGATGGCATGATATGAGATGCATGACATGGACAAAAATGCAAAACGAAAACAAAACCCAACCACGGAGGGAATATCATAGCACATATCCGAAAATGGCAAGAGTTGGAGTTACAAATATGGAAAGATACATCCGGGGTGTTACATGAACTTATCTGAAACATACTAGATAAAAGTGTTAGTCCAACAAGAGATATGTTGACATTAATTATCAAAACCACCTAGGGAGCACTTGTGCTTTTAGTGGCTATATCATTCAATTTAGTAAGATGTGCCACAACAGTTTCAGATTCATAGCCATAAAAAGGATCAGATTCAACCAAAGTAATTATCTCAGGATCGACAGAGAAATCATAATCCTTATCAGTAATAAAGATAGGTGAAGTAGCAAAAGCAGGTCATATTTCATTCTAGCTTCAGAGATTTCTTCAGATTTAGCTAATAACTTCTTAAGATCAGATCTATCATTGCAAGCAAGAAAATCTCTAGCAGTTTCTTCATCCATAACATAACCCTCAGGAACAACAGGCAATTCATATTTAGGGGGAGAACCTTCATCATCACTATCATCAATAATATCAGTTTCAAGAATTTCATTCTCTCTAGCCCTAGCAAGTTGCTCATCAAGAAATTCACCTAATGGCACAGTAGTATCAAGCATAGAAGTAATTTCATCATAAGTATCATGCATAGTAGAAGTGGCATCATCAACAACATGCGACATATCAGAATTCATAGCAGAAGCAGGTTTAGGTGTCGCAAGCTTACTCATAACAGAAGGAAATCAAGCGCATAGCTAGATTGCAGTTCCTTACCTCCGCTCGTAGTTGAGGGATAAATCTTAGTTCTTTCGTCTTTCAAGTTCCTCATAGTGACCAGTAGATATAAATCCCAAGTGACTCAAAGAATAGAGCTATGCTCCCCGGCAATGGCGCCAGAAAATAGTCTTGATAACCCACAAGTATAGGGGATCGCAACAATTCTCGAGGGTAGAGTATTCAACCCAAATTTATTGATTCGACATAAGGGGAGCTGAGGGAGTCCTGGACTAGGGGGTGTCCGGACAGCCGGACTATCATTATCCGCCGGACTCCAAGACTACGAAGATACAAGATTGAAGACTCCGGCCCGTGTCCGGATGGGACTTTCCTTGGCGTGGAAGGCAAGCTTGGCAATACGGATATGTAGATCTCCTACCATTGTAACCGACTCTGTGTAACCCTAGCCCTCTCCGGTGTCTATATAAACCGGAGGGCTTTAGTCCGTAGGACAACATACATTACAACAATCATACCATAGGCTAGCTTCTAGGGTTTAGCCTACTTGATCTCGTGGTAGATCCACTCTTGTACTACCCATATCATCAATATTAATCAAGCGGGGCGTAGGGTTTTACCTCCATCGAGAGGGCCGAACACAGGTAAAAACATCATGTCCCTCGTCTCCTGTTACCATCCGCCTAGACGCACAGTTGGGACCCCTACCCGAGATCCGCCGGTTTGACACCGACATTGGTGCTTTCATTGAGAGTTCCTGCGTGTCGTCACCGATAGGCTTGATGGCATCTTCAACCAACAACGCTGTCGAGGGTGAGACTTTTCTCCCGAACAGATCTTCAGATTCGGCGGCCGCGCTGCGGGCAATTCACTTGGCCATCTGGAGCAGATCGAAGCTTCGCCCGCCGTCGGTCGATTCGAAGCTTAAACTTCACGGCCGATGTCGCGGAGACTTGATCTTCGACGGACTCGAGCCTGACCAAGCGCCCGACTGCGATAATGGGCATGATCTAGCTCGCCGCGAGCAGTGCCCGGTGGCGCACCGGATCCGCTCGGCCATTAGGCGAGCCGATCGCCAAATCGAGGGCGGTGGATAGCGCGCCGCCTGGGGCTTCAACATCCATGGCGATGGAGCCGAACACTGATCTTGTCCCTTGCGAGACTCATAATTCCGAGGCACCGGACTCCTCGCCGGACTCCGAACCTCCCACGCCCCCACCAATCAATCCGGATTGGGCGCCGGTCATGGAATTCGCCACCGCGGACATCTTTCAATACTCGCCTTTTGGCGATATCCTGAATTCATTAAAGCATCTCTCGTTATCGGAGAGTCTGGCGGACTATGGCGGGATGGTTGAAATGCAGACGACGGAGAAATTGAGCCCACCCACCACCCACTTTGTAGCCACTGCCGATGATCGACCGACATGCTAGACTACGACCGACGACATCGGCGCTATGGGCGGCGATGCCGAGAGCGAACAAGAAGCAGAGCCTATAAGGCACGGAGGACCACCTTGTCACATGACATATATATGGTGAACACCCCAAAGGAGAGCGATACGAGGACCAGCGGGCGGCGAAGATGACCCGCCAATAAACGACCAAAAGCGGCGGCGCGAGCGCCGCCCTAAGTCCCGCCTCAGCGACAACAATGCTCGAAGGAGCCCGCAATCTGGCGGGGCTCACAAATGGACGACGAACATGCAAATAAGCAACCGTCCGAACATGACGAGTCGATAATCAGTCGAGACCGGTGAAAACAACGAGACGGACGACCTCATGCGGATATGCACGGAGAGCAAGAACCTTCGGAAAAGACTTCGTCGATCTGCAAGAAGCTGAAGAAGGAAAAGCGGAGGCTCAAAACAGCGGAAGACACACTCGAGAATGAGATGGAGCAAAGTGCTCAAAACCCAGAGATAAATGCGGCAATGACCACCAATCAAAGAGCTACCCAAAGTGCAAGCTGCTATGAAATTGACGAGGAGGCCATAGAGCCTCCACCGTCCAAAAATAAAGGGCTGCTGGTTGGATAGACGGCCGGATGATAGGCCAAATTCGGCAATGGCGCCACACATAAATCAACCAACGAACTTGGAAGGATAGATGGCCCAGCCAGTCCATCTACAGGCCAAAGGAGAAGGCCCCAAGAAGCAAGGCAACACGTCAAGTGTCCGATGATAGCGGCACACACAAATCTGGGCGCCGCACACCCACTATGTTTCACCAATGAGGTCTTTGGACCATGAATTCCCAACAGGATTTAAACCCATAAACATAGAGGCTACGATGGAACAATAGACCACAGAGTCTGGTTAGAAGATTATATACTACATATACACATGGCGGAGGAGGCGATCTCACGCCATAAAATACCTACCCTCAAGCTCAAAGGGCCAGCCCGTCATTGGCTTAAAAGCCTCCCGAAAACTTGTTGGAAGTTGGGAAGAGCTCGAGGGCGCGTTTAGAGCAAATTTTCAAGGGACTTATGTCCGCCCTCGGATCTGAGATGATCTAAGTCATATAACTCAACAGCCCGGAGAGTCAGCGCGGAAATTCTGGAACAAGTTTCTTACCAAAAAGAACCAAGTAGTCGACTGTCCGGACGCTGAAGCCTTAGCAGCTTTCAAGCACAATGTCCGAGACAAATGGCTCGCCAGGCACCTCGGTCAAGAAAAACCGAGGACAATGTCCGCACTAACAAGCCTCATGACCCGCTTCTGTGCGGGAGAGGATAGCCGGCTAGCAAGATGCAGCACCAGCAACCCAAGTACATCCGAGATAAGAGATGGAAGCGGAAAATCACGACGCCTTGAGAAAAAGAGCAGCGCGGAGTAAAGAGAAAAGCCTAAAAGCACGGCGGTCAAAGGCGGATTCAAAAGCTCATGCCCAACAACAAAACACAGCCTCTAAAGGATGATAGCGACGAATTGTCCAACTTAAACAAGATTTTGGGTCGGATATGTCAAATCCACAGTACCCCCGGAAGGCCTGCAAATCACACCCACCGAGATTGTTGGGTTTTTAAACAGTCCGGCCGACTAAATGCTGAACACAAGGGCTCGGCGCATCAGCTTAAGCGATAAATCCCAACAGCAGAGCACCGGAAAACAAAGGACTTTCCCACAAGGGGTCAAAGAAGTAAATTCACTTCACGTGATAATACGGAAAAATAGTGCGGCACTTTCTAAAAAGAGCTTCGCACAGTCCAACCCAGCAGACCGTAGAGATTGGATATCAAAACCAATCACTTTCGACCACCTGGACTGTTCCAGAAGTGTTCGAAACGCGGGACGGACTCCCTTGATATTGAATCCCATAATAGACGGATTACAATTTACTAACGTCCTAATGGACGGAGGCAGCGACTTAAACCTGCTATATTCAAAAACAATCCGTAGGATGGGGATAAACCCTGCCAAAATCCGACACAGCCGCACTTCCTTCAAAGGAGTGACGCCAGGCCCTTATGCCAAGTGCACAGGCTCCATATTATTAGAAGTCGTGTTCGGATCGCCGAACAACTTTCGACGAGAAAAATTATTTTTTCACATCGTCCCATTTGAAAGTGAATATCAAGCACTCTTGGGACGAAAGGCTTTTGTCCGCTTCAACGCCATACCGCATTCTGCGTCTCTTACACTCAAGATGCCCGGTCCGCGGCGTCATTTCGATCGAGGGTCACTTAAAGACCCGGACTCGGATAGACGAATCCGGCTTCAAAGAAAGCTAGGGCTCCCTAGCCGCATACCCCATCACGAGGGGCTGCGCGCTAAAACAACCGCGAGTTCATACAAACCCCGCTTTAATTGTTTATATTTCTTGTTTTACACATATTTTTCATACGATTTGTTTCGAACTAAACGTTCATCTCTTTTCTGAGATGAACAAAGTGCACACCCGTCCGGGATAAGCGGCGAACGGAGACACGGCAGAGCGTGCGAGAGGGACCCGTTGTGAGATTCTTTTGATTAAGACCTGCATAAACCTTTTTTCTGTCTCTTGTTGTTATCCTCCTTGGTTTCTTCCTATAGCCAAAGCGAACTGGCGCTTTGGCATCGGCGCGTCGAAGACCATGCCGTGCACGGACACTAGGGGCTTAGGGCATTGTTACGCCCATTATTATAAAGACCAAACACCTTAGGGAGTGTTGGCGTCTCGAGTTAGGCATTATATGCATCAGCTCGAATCATGTCTTTGGTCAAATGTTGGGTTTGCCGGCTCCGTGTTTTGCTGCCTTACGTTCCGTATCATCGGCTAACGCGGCACCGGAGAACTCTGCGATTGTGCCCGGTTAATTTGGCGAGCACCTCGATGAAAGCCGAAAATCGATCATCATGATCTGACGAGACTAGTCAACCACTCGATCGACTATCGGAATGTTTAGAATTCCCCGCTTTGACGAAGGACCGTTTCCCGGTCAGGCACACACGCGCTCCGACTTCGGAGAAGGGCGATGCCACCAGGGGCTGTATCGTAGCCCCACCCTCGAGCTCCACTGGCTAAGTGAAAGTGATAAAGCATTATAGTCTGGATTGCCTCGTTCGCTATGCGACCACCTCCTTAAAACAGGACCGAGACGTCGGATTAAGTGTGAAAACGCGCTATTTTTGCGAACACCCCGCACTTTGTGCGTAAATAAGCAAGAACTGCCATCTTTCAAGTTATACAAAGGTATACGTGGCGGCCGCACAGAGAAGTTTTACTACTTGGGCGCATAAGTATAAAAAGCAGTTATAACATAATCATCGATTTACAAGCTAATGCGTTCATTTGAGCGTGACATTTTTCGAAACATCGCGACTCTATTACACAAGCGCCACGCATAACTTCCCGAAATAGTGATCGACGGAGGCGGCTTTCATCCGAACCTGGCGGCAATAGCGGTGGCGTCCATCTCGGACAATCGCCTTCACGGGCAAGAGCCATCCGCGCGCCCTCGATGCAGGCCGACCGCTTCATCTCCTTTATATGCGGCACCGCTCCAAGGAATTGCTGCAGTAAGCCGAAGTAGCTCGTCGCCTTGGACCTCTCTGGCCATACATGGGCCACGATGTCAGTCATGGCAAGTCCGGACAATCTATTTAGCTCGGCCCATTCGGCCAACTGGTCTGTCAATGGAAGTGAGCGATCCGGACTGTGGAATTGAGACCAATATAGCTCTTCCGTCTTGTGATCCTCCTGGCTCCGGAAATGCTTATATACGGATCCTCCGGACTCCACAGCCGCTCAAATTGAGCATACTTTCCATCCATAAACCGGCGGCGCAGCAGAAAAGGCTTGCCACCACGATATCTCGACTGGCGCGATTCCTCCTTCATAGCCCGCATTGCGAGCGAGCATCCTTGGCCGGCGGTGGCCTTCTTGGTCTTCCCGCTCCGATAAGCGCTCCTTTTCAAGAGCCTCATTGCGGTCGGCAGCATCCTTTACTTTCATGGCCAATTCGGCCACCCGCCTCGCTTAGGCGCAAGGCGCAGCCTTTTCGGCTTTCAACTCCTCGGCCGCCCTCGAGGCAGCCGCGTCACTCCTTCGGGCTTGCTCCTTAGCTCGAGCAAGTTCGGCCCGAAGGCTCTCCACAACAGCAGCACCGTCTGTACAAACAGCATATAATTTATCAGAGGAGGGCTTCGACCCCCTTCATAAAGCGGCTGCGGAGAACTCATTTACCTTGCGACTCGTCAAGTCGCCGGTTGACAAGTGCGATGTCCGCATCTGCCAAGTCAAGTTGCCGATTTAACTCGGCAAACCCACTAGTCCGGCTAGCCCTCGGACTATCCGCCACCTGCATAGGAACGGCGGCATTCATTACTGACGATTTTGATCCTCGACACACTGTCGTTTCCGATAACCTACCGAGTCCCAGGGGCTACTATCTATCTGAGGCACATTTTTATATGCGGCTGTTAAAAACAAAAGGGTGCGTCATTCTCGCATACCTCAAATCCCGCCCGACAAACTCATGGCGGCATTGCATAATCCGCTCTCGGCGGACGAAATCCTTCCAATCACCATACGCATCAACGCACGGTGATCTTCTGAAACGGACGCCCTCTCAAGCAGATCCTTCAGTTCCCCCGGCCAGATACTAGTGGGTGCCGAACTCTCTGGCCCCTCCGGACTCAGGGATACTCTCCGTGACGACACTTCGGGCTCGCCTGCCTCATCTGGCGGCGCTGCAGACGGAGGCGCATCGCTCTCCATCATCTCCGGAAGAAGGTCCCCTGAAGAAGAACTCATTTGAGAAGGCTGCAGATCCGAACTGCAATATAAATATTTTGGGTCACCCACAGAAACACGAATGAAGGTATTTCCTTACTAATTAACTCCCTCTTTCATACTCACGGCTCGCTGGAGGGCCGATCCTTTGGTGATGATTGTGCGTCCGGACTCTTTCCGGGCGCGGACCAGTGAAGATCTCTTCCCACGCTTAGGGGCTTTGGCCTCCGGATCTTGGAGGCGGTCCTCTTCTCCCCCTGAAGGGAGGGGTTCTTGGTTCCCCCCTCTTGATCGCCCTTTGGGCGAAATATTAGCTCCTCTATTTTCCCGTCGCCTCAGTAGGATCGGAAGTATGTCTAGAGGGGGTGATTAGACTACTTGACAACTTAAAAGTTTAGCCTTTTGGTTGGAGTAGATTTTAGCAAGTTCACAATGATAACCAAGTCAAGTATCACCCTACACATGCAATTCTAGAGTTGTGGCAGCGGAAAGTAAATTGCACATATAGTAAATGAGAGGGGAGAAGAGCAAACGCAATTTGGAGACACGGAGATTTTTCTCGTGGTTCCGATAGGTGGTGCTATCGTCAATCCACGTTGATGGAGACTTCAACCCACGGAGGGTAAGCAGCTGCGAGAGTCCACGGAGGCTCCACCCACGAAGGGTCCACGAAGAAGCAACCTTGTCTATGCCATCATGGCTTACGCCCACGGAGGACTAGCCTTACTCGGGGTAGATCTTCACGAAGTAGGCGATCTCCTTGCCCTTACAAACTCCTTGGTTCAACTCCACATCATGACGGAGGCTCCCAAGTGACACCTAACCAATCTAGGAGGCACCACCCTCCAAAAGGTAATAGATGGGGTTGGTGATGATGAACTCCTTGCTCTTGTGCTTCAAATGATAATCTCCCCAACACTCAACTCTCCTCACTGATTTGGCTGTGGTGGAAGAAAGGATTGAGTGGAAAGCAACTTGGGAAGGCTAGAAATCAAGGTTCATATGGTGGGAGTGGAGCAACTTGATTTCAACACAAGGGTAGGTAGTTTTCTTCAAAAAAATGTAAGGTAGGAGTGGTAGATCTTTCTGATGGCTCTCTTCACGAATGAAGAGGAGGTGGAGGGGTATTTATAGCCTCCACACAAAATCCAACCGTTACACACATTTGACCAATCTCGGTCAGACCGAAGTTGACAACTCGGTGAGACCGAAAGTTCAAATCTTGTGAGCGTTGGGATTTTCAGTGGGACGAAAATACAATCTCGGTTAGTCCGATTCTTCCAAAGTCTAGGGTTTGCCAATCTCGGTGGGACCGACTTTCTCATCTCGGTGACACCGATTTGAGTCTGTAAGATTCTGAAGCTTGGCAACACCAATTTTGGTATGACCGAGTTTGGAATCGGAAAATCCGAAATTCTTAGGGTTTGGCTATATGGTGAGGTGGTTCATCTCGGTGTGGTGGGTTTGGAATCGGTGGGACCGAGATTACTTATGGGTTTATGTTGGAATGAAAGATTGCGATAGTTTGAGAGATAAATCACTAAGCACTTAGAGCAACGGATCATCATCATAACCTCATCCCTTTTAATAGTATTGGCTTTCCTATGGACTCAATGTGATCTTGGATCACTAAACCAAAAATGGAGTCTTGAGCTTTTGCCAATGTTTTCCTTAGCATTTTGAGGGTCCACATCATCGGTCATTGCCATACCCATATCTTGAACTTTCGAAATATTCTCAAGAAATGATTAGTTCAATGATATATATGTTGTTATTAATTACCAAAACCACCGGGATTAGTTGCACTTTCAATCTCCCCTTTTGGTAATTGATGACAACATATAGATCAAACTTCGACAAATGATGTAATCAATGAATAACATAAATAAGCTTTGAGAAGTATGTGATAAGCAAGAGCTCCCCTAAATTTGTGCATTATTTAAGATTTGCGTTTGAATGCAAATGCACAATCGATTAGGATCATGGGTCACTCTTCCATGTCACATACATCTTGGTGGAGCGCACAAAATGATAAGAATGAATAACATGCACCCAATCACCAAGACATGAGTAAGTGATCATACAAGATATGAATGGAATATGATAAGCAATAAGCACACATTAAGCATAGTATGATCAAGCACTCATCAAGATCGAGCAAGCGTAGTATCAAACACACGAAATGTCTCAAAAAACTCAAAAGTATCTCAAGGAAAACCGCAAGCGAAAGAGCAAAAACGAGCACTCTCTCTCGAAGCCCTATGATCTATACAATTTCTCCCCTTTGGCAACAAGTTACCAAAAGTTCAAAAGGTATAGAGCTAATCGTCACTCGGGACTCTGCTGGCGGCTCTGTCTGCGTCGATGGAGTGGAGATAGCTGCATCTGCAAAAGCTTCTGCTTTGAAGTCTGTGGAGCTGGTCTTTGGGACAGGAGCTGTAGGAGGTGCTGATGTAGTAGCCACAGGGTGCATCCACAGGAATAGCAGCTGATCTGGGCTTTGTGGGCCTGCGAGAGGCTGCTCATAGTCATCTGAACCATATCACCTTCCATCTCTCTCATGAGTTCTGCCTTCTCCCTCTTAGCTTCCTCGATGTCGCCTCAAGCTTGTTGGCGGTGACACTGCACTTGATCGACTTGACGTCGAGCATGGAACTTATCTTCAACTATCCTCTCAAGGCTCTCCCGAGATTGCACTATCTGGCAGGCGTAGCTCAATTCTCTGAGTGGCTTCAAGAAGTTGTTCTGCAACGCTCTTGGGCTTTCTTGCTGCTTCCTTCTCAGCTTTAGCTTGTTTGGCAGCTTCGGACTTAGCATGTCCTTGACGGATGTGGGAGCATCCTCGGTCATCACAACCGTTATCCTCGTGTTCAGCTGCGGTGGCAAGTGGGGTCTATCCAACAGGTAGGTGTCCGTGCCAAACTTGGCATTAATGAGCATCTGAATATGCGGAGCAAACCCACACGACCTCTTACAGTCTGCTGCTTTGTCCTCTTGATAGTCTCTACTATCGGGTCCATCACCTTAAAAGGTGTCTTCGATCTAGAATGTGCAGCATGTTGATAGAATACCCTCTTATCATGCGGTGGTCTCTCGACTTAGGCATCAAAGTATGCCTCGAATAGTGTTGGTGGTTGGGAGACCTGCACGAAGATAATAAATGAACCAAGCTTCCATATCTCTACATCCTTGTCGGTACCTCATTGTACATGTTCCTCATCGACTCATGATTTTTCTTTGGAATGCCATAGACATCAACATCATCATCCCTTGATTGGTGCATTCAGCAGCGCTCTCCATTCTTCAACTGTTGAATGGAATCTACGTCATACATCATCCATACAATTCGCCATCTGGATAGAAGTGTGCGGTGGCATAGAACTGCATGATCATCTCATCATTCCAAGCGATCGATTTCGACCAACAAACTCTGCAATCCCACAAGCGGTGAAGCTTTCATGCACATGTGGGAAATAGTCTCTGTGCTCTTTCTTTGTCGATGTATTTCCGGTCTACATATCTGGTGTCGGCAACAATTGGCTTCTTGTCCATGAGCACTTTGTCTCATAAAAGTCTTGTTGCTCTCTTGTGTGGAATCTTGGGTCAGCTGCTGTCCTTCTCTGGTGGCATATGGATCAACTTGCCTCCATAGCTTGAGTCCTTTATCCTTCCTCTCCTTCATATTTTCAGCTCGAGGATGAGCATCATTATGAACTGGCGGTTTACATCGAGCTTGACAAAACATGAGCCTCATCATCGATTCTGCAGGTGGCACATTTTCCTTCTTCTTCTCTCAAGCGGTATGTTCCTTCACAGTCTTCTTTGGCTTGGCGGCAGGTTTGGCTTGGGCTGCCTTTGCTTGAGTGATGGCTTAGCTTTTGTGGGTGCTCCTGCCTACGATGGCATCTCCCATCAACTTCGCTACGAGGAGGCTGGGGTGCTTCCTCATCGAATCATCATCATCGGCTTCTTCATGAACTAGTCTCTTCCTCTTGGAAGTTTTCTTGATCTTTTTGGAGGTTTCTTCTTCCATCTTGAGCTTCTTTGTGATGGACTTCTTCACTTTGCTTGTGCCTTTCTTTGTTGTTGCCCTTGATATCCCTTGGCAACCACTTGCCTTTTGGCTTTGAAGATATCTCCTCATCTGCAACAAAGTCTGAATCCTCCTCATCGAATTTCTCTTCTTCCCGGCCTGGTAGCAGTTGCAGCAGATCCACTTGGAGTGCTTCTCTCTCCATCATCTGAAAAACTGCTTTCTTCGGACTTGTCCTTGCCTCGGGAATCTCAGCGGCAACTCGGACCTGTTACATTGTCACTTCCATCGGACATGGTGACAACCTGTGAATAGAATAGGTATAGGCGAGAATAGAAGAGTTATCACAAACTGCAGAGGATTTTGCAAAAAAATGAGTTCAAACTTTAGTCTTAGGTTTTCACGAGAATACATGTCGGTCGACCGAGTCTATAAATTCGGTGAATCCGAAGTGTCTAAACAGACCACATACACCACTTTCGGTTGGACGAAATGGGTTTCAGTCTAGCCGAGAGCACTAGGGTTTCACTAAATCCTCACTTGGTCTTACCGATTTGCACAACTTCGGTTTAACGAAAAGTGCGATCAATGACCAGAGGCCAAATCGGTCGATCCGAGAATGTCGATTCGGTCACACCGAGATGTGTTGGCGGAAACCTAACCTAAAATTTTCACTCGAATTTTGTTCTATGACCTAAACGGCTGGATAGAAGATTTCAATCTTGGCAAGAAACTAGGCAAAACCTATCGTGCGAAGAATCAGTGGTTGGAGCACGAGAGGATGAAACTCACCCAATGCGGTGGAGCTTCACTCTGGCGGCAACGGCGCGATGAGAAAGACCGTTGGCGGCGATGGAGACCAGCGGCGAGGGCGCCTGGTGATGGCGGAGACGATCCGGAGACCAAGGCGGCGGCAGTGAAGGGTTTGAGGCGGGCGTTTGAAGAAGTAATCAGCGCTGTCCTCGGGTATATATACCCTTCGGTTGTCGGTGGGACCGAGTTGGAAAACTTCGGTGGGACCGAGATGGTTAGCTGCGTGCGATTACACACTTGATCACGCCGAAATTTGTACTTCGGTTTCACCGAGGTGAAAACCTAGATCAATCCAAGTGATTTGGTCGTCCGATTTGAGTATATCGGTTTGACCGAAAGTACTTAGAAGGTTTTGGAAGTTAGGCTTTTGACGGATCGGTGGCTCGAGTGCTCCTCACTCGGTCGTCAAAAAGTCTTGTTCAAAGTTTGTGATATAAGCATGAATAGAGTTTGAGACAAGAAAGCATAGATAGCTAGGGGAGGAACTTAGGCATTCTTGTCCATCCATTTGGTCAAAAGAAAAAACCAAAAGACCAAAGCAACAAATGGATGTCCTCGAATGGATAAAATCATGCATCCAACATGCTCACACAATAAGATAGCAAATGAAATATGTGTCAAACATGCACAAACAAAACACTAGCAACTAGCACACAATTTGGCGATGACTAGGTCATCTATATATGAGTATATTGACTTAGGAGTCAAATGAGAACATTTGATCATAGGTCATACTCATCGTTTAAGCACAAGTGGGGTTACCACTTTTCCATAAAGCATTGATGTGTTCACATCATTAGAAGATGCTTTAGCTCATTTCTTTAGAGCAAAGCTCCCCCTTGATGTGAGAACCCCTTTTAAAGGGTCAAACTAACCTTGGGTTGTCGTTGAAGACTTCATGTAGATGTTGAAGATGTGGATGCTCAATGTTGATGAAGATCATCAAGAGTTGGGAGCAATCCTTTGGATTCGGGCACTTTCAATACCTACATGGGTTAGTCCCACAAGGAACAAACAAAAATATCCATGGACATAGATTGAAGTACACAATAGATGATGTCCATGAAAGCAATGATTACCTTGTCCCTTGACTTACCAACATGAGGGTTTGTGACTCCATGAACTAGTGCAAGATGTGGAAGTTGATTGCACAAGTCCTTGCCATAAATGAATGTGAGTGAAGTATATTGGCGGAGTCACCCTCAAGAACTCTCTAGTTCTTCTTCTTCGGGATCCACATCATCTTGATGGGAATCCTTGGGGTAGTAGTTGAGCTTGTCGAAGTAGAACTTGAAGTTGCCTTGGGAACCCACTTGACCATGGCCTTGGGTGCTTCAATGAATGCATCAATCTCCTCTTGAAGCTTGTCCTTGCCTTTTAGCTTGTGGTCTTGTGGTGGAAGGTCATCTTGAGCTTGTTCCTCATTTGAAGAAGTAGGATCATACTTCTCCTTTTGAGAAACAAACATTGGAGTGGGATATTGACCTTCTTCCCATTCAACACCCTCGGCGTTGAACTTTCGCTCAAAACCAATTCCTTGATTCTTCGGTGTCTTCCTTGCTTGCGAACAATTTCCTCAAAGCTCTTGCTTCCGGCAAGACTCTTGTAGACACCTTTCTCTATAATCCCTTTCAATAGACTATTTTCTTGCTCAAGTGAAACTTGGCTTGAAACATTGTTAGTGGAATCAAGAGAATTACTAGAAGTAACAACATTTGATTTAGCATGATTATTGTTACTACTAGATGAAGAATTTTCTTATGCTTGTCATGCTTAGTTTTGATAGGTGGCAAGAAATTAGACAAGAGAAGTCGTTTGGCAAGATATGAAGAACTCTTCTTTGAAGATCGTCATTGATAGCTTTTAGAAACTCATGTTCTTGCTCTAGATTGAGCTTCTCGAAGCGTAGCTTCTCATGAGATCTTAGGAGCTCTCTATGATCTTCTTGAGTTGTTTCATGAGCTAACTTAAGAGTGTTTAGTTCTTTAGTTAGTCGCTCAATCTCCTTCATAGCATTGTCATTCGACTCTTCTCGACTATAAAGACTACTAGCATGTTCATCATTACTAAGCTCACTAGATTTATCATGTAAAAGCTCATCTTCACCAAGCAAGTCATCCTCATCACTATCAAAGTCAATAAACTCAGGATGTGATACCTTGGGGCCTTTTGCCATGAAGCATCTTCCAATTCCCTCATTTGGTGAATCAAATATGTCATAGGAGTTGGAGTTGGAGGACACGAGAGCAAGACCGGCAACACCTTCATCTTGACTATATTCGGAGTTGGAGTGATAGCTTCTTTGGAGTGATTGTCGAGTCGGGCGGAAACCCATTCACCAACATGAGCTTGATGTTTTCTTCTTGTGTAGCTCCTTGATGACTTGTCTTTCCTTTCCGAATCCTTGCTTCTCCGAGAGGATCTTCGTTCATAACGATCATCTCTACTCCTTCTCTCTTTCGAGGCGACTCTTCTCTTGAGCTTCTTCTTCTTGGAGATTCTTCTCTTCTCTTGTGGGAGTCGAACACTCATTTGAGTAGTGTCGGGTCTTCCACAATTGTAGCAGTTTCGATCACGACTAGAAGATCTCTTTTCATCATATGATCTAGACTTTGAGCTTCTTTCCTTGCTTCTACTCTTGTAGAATTTGTTGAAGTTCTTCACCATTAGGCTTATCTCTTCATTGGAAACTAGCTTGTCACTTGAGGTTGTGGGAGCTTCAACTGCAGCTTTGTAAGCACCACTTGACTTGTTGTGAAGCTCTTCCTTATCTTTAAGTGTCATCTCATGAGCAACAATCCTTCCAATGACTTGGTAGGCTTGAGATCTTTGTAGTTTGGCATCATTTGGATCAAAGTGCACACGGTGTCATACTTTCCATCCAAAGCTCGAGAATCTTCTTGATGATGAATCGGTCGGTCATTTCTTCACTTCCTAAGCCTGCCATCTCATTGGTGATGAGAGCAAGCCTAGAGTACATTTCAGCGACTCCTTCACCTTCCTTCATCTTGAACTTGTCAAGTGACCTTGAAGAACATCTAGCTTTGATTCCTTCACGGACTCGGTACCTTCGTGCATTTCGACCAAAGTATCCCAAATCTCTTTTGCATTCTCAAGATGGCTGATCTTGTTGAACTCCTCGGGACACAAAGCATTGAAGAGAATGTCACAAGCTTGAGCATTGTTACGTAACATCCGCAACTCATCCGCATAGCCCGCGATCCGGAACTTTTCCTTCCTCGAAGAACTCACCTTGCAAGCCAACACAAATAATGCCCCATGCGGCGGGGTTATGTCCAAGAATATGCATTTTCATTTTGTGCTTCCAACTAGCAAAATTTGAACCATCAAAGTAAGGACCTCTCTGAAATTACCCTCACTAGACGCCATACTCTCCTAGGTTGTGAAACCAAGCTTATGGAGTCAATGCAATGAAACCAATCCAATGGAGACCAAAGCTCGATACCACTTGTAGGATCGGAAGTATGTCTAGAGGGGGTGATTAGACTACTTGACAACTTAAAAGTTTAGCCTTTTGATTGGAGTAGATTTTAGCAAGTTCACAATGATAACCAAGTCAAGTATCACCCTACACATGCAATTCTAGAGTTGTGGCAGCGGAAAGTAAATTGCACATATAGTAAATGAGAGGTGGAGAAGAGCAAACGCAATTTGGAACACGGAGATTTTTCTCGTGGTTCCGATAGGTGGTGCTATCGTCAATCCACGTTGATGGAGACTTCAACCCACGGAGGGTAGCAGCTGCGAGAGTCCACGGAGGCTCCACCCACGAAGGGTCCACGAAGAAGCAACCTTGTCTATGCCATCATGGCTTACGCCCACGGAGGACTAGCCTTACTGGGGTAGATCTTCACGAAGTAGGCGATCTCCTTGCCCTTACAAACTCCTTGGTTCAACTCCACATCATGACGGAGGCTCCCAAGTGACACCTAACCAATCTAGGAGGCACCACCCTCCAAAAGGTAATAGATGGGGTTGGTGATGATGAACTCCTTGCTCTTGTGCTTCAAATGATAATCTCCCCAACACTCAACTCTCCTCACTGATTTGGCTGTGGTGGAAGAAAGGATTGAGTGGAAAGCAACTTGGGAAGGCTAGAAATCAAGTTTCATATGGTGGGAGTGGAGCAACTTGATCTCAACACAAGGGTAGGTAGTTTTCTTCTCGAAATGTAAGGTAGGAGTGGTAGTTCTTTTCGATGGCTCTCTCCACGAATGAAGAGGAGGTGGAGGGTATTTATAGCCTCCACACAAAATCAACCGTTACACACATTTGACCAATCTCGGTCGGACCGAAGTTGACAACTCGGTGAGACCGAAAGTTCAAATCTTGTGAGCGTTGGGATTTTCAGTGGGACCGAAAATACAATCTCGGTTAGTCCGATTCTTCCAAAGTCTAGGGTTTGCCAATCTCGGTGGGACCGACTTTCTCATCTCGGTGACACCGATTTGAGTCTGAAGGTTCTGAAGCTTGGCAACACCAATTTCGGTATGACCGAGTTTGGAATCGGAAAATCCGAAATTCTTAGGGTTTGGCTATATGGTGAGGTGGTTCATCTCGGTGTGGTGGGTTTGGAATCGGTGGGACCGAGATTACTTATGGGTTTATGTTGGAATGAAAGATTGCTGATAGTTTGAGAGATAAATCACTAAGCACTTAGAGCAACAGATCATCATCATAACCTCATCCCTTTTAATAGTATTGGCTTTCCTATGGACTCAATGTGATCTTGGATCACTAAACCAAAAATGGAGTCTTGAGCTTTTGCCAATGTTTTCCTTAGCATTTTGAGGGGTCCACATCATCGGTCATTGCCATACCCATATCCTTGAACTTTCGAAATATTCTCAAGAAATGATTAGTTCAATGATATATATGTTGTTATTAATTACCAAAACCACCCGGGATTAGTTGCACTTTAAGCCCCCTTCTGTGGGCGCGACCTCCAACATTCTGACCAGCACGGGCTCCGGTCACGGTCTCTGGGAGGGGGCGGACACCTTATCGGCCTTGATCGCGCCACCCATTCCTGTAAGGAACAAGGGGTCGAGGCGAACTCTAGAAAGGCATATAAGCAGAATGTCCGGACTCGAGCTATTTACACAGTATCCGAGGCGATCACGGCTTAGAGCACTGCGTCCTCGGCTAAATCCGGACACGCCACCTGCGGTCGAAGAACAACTTGTACATCTCCACGGGTGTCGCGCCCATAAAGTGTTGGAGAATCGAGGTCCCTCCGGGTTGAACTCCCATAGGCGGAGAGGGCGGCGTTTGCGAGGCGAAGATGCACGATTAGCATAACTGCATCACCACGATCGGTCGATCTCCCTCGCTTGGAGGTCTCGAATCCGTCCCTGCGGTGAGGCACGTCTTGAACGGCCCCCAATTGAGCCTTGGTTGACCCACGACATCGGTTGGCGTGGAGGTCCCGGCGGAATAAAAGCGGCGGCTTTTACTGCGCCCCGCCGGAGCGGGATATAGAACCACTCCTGCTGCCACAGTCCGAGTTCCTCTTGGAAGGAACCCTCGGGCCCACGAGGCATCGGCCTTTTGCTTATAGTCGCCCGCCCGTACTCCGCTTAGCGCCCCGATTATCTTCGGCTCCACCTTGAAGGTCTTCAGCCATAGGCCGAAGTGGGGAATGACGCGGAGGAAGGCTTCATAGACGATAATGAATGCAGAGATGTGGAGGATGGACTCCGGGGTCAAGTCGTGAAAATCCAGCCCATAGTAGAACATGATCCCTCTCACGAAGGGGTCCGTCGGAAGCCTAAACCCGACGGAGGTGGGATCTGAAGACAACGAACTCACGGGCTCGGGGTGGGCACGGCCTGCCCTTGGGCGGGCAACTGTCTGCGAAACCTCGTGGGCAGTGCTTGGCCTCACGCAACTTCAATATGTCTTCCTCCGTGACGGAGGAGGGCATCCATCGACCACGGAGGTCGGGCGGACATGGTTAAAGTGCAGGCGCTCGAATCTGAGGCTCTGGGTGTTGGAACCGGGAGCGAGGAAGAGATTCGATCACGAGATTGAAGAACAAGGACAAGCCTTGGTCCTCTTATAAGAGGAAAAATACCAAGAGTCGTCTCGTGACCGTTTGGGATTCACCTTCGATAGAGGAGGCATGGCGGCGGGAATGGTTGGGTTACCACGCACGTATTGATGAGAATCCGGGATAAGGGAACACGATCTACCCGACAAGGCGTGCCAAGAAACTAACCGCTAAGCGTGCTGAGGTGGTATAGTAAAAAGCGATTCAAACAAAGGCTTGGTGGCGGTGTGATGTCACGCCGCATATCGTCAGCGATTAAGCTAAGTGTACATTTTATTCTCTCTACGGTGGAATGTGGAAATTATTTTTGCGAGCCAAACACTATCTGGTGTTCATGATCTTCTCTCGATTATTCAAGGAGGAACCCGCCTTGCAATGCCGAACATTATCGCGCCGGACTTATCGTCATTGAAGCCTGGTTGAGAGGCTCTTGAGGAGTCTGGACTAGGGGTGTCCGGACAACGGACTATCATTATCCGCGGACTCCAAGACTACGAAGATACAAGATTGAAGACTCGGCCCGTGTCGGATGGGACTTTCCTTGGCGTGGAAGGCAAGCTTGGCAATCTGGATATGTAGATCTCCTACCATTGTAACCGACTCTGTGTAACCCTAGCCCTCTCCGGTGTCTATATAAACCGGAGGGCTTTAGTCCGTAGGACAACATACATTACAACAATCATACCATAGGCTAGCTTCTAGGGTTTAACCTCCTTGATCTCGTGGTAGATCCACTCTTGTCCTACCCATATCATCAATATTAATCAAGCAGGACGTAGGGTTTTACCTCCATCGAGAGGGCCCAAACCTGGGTAAAAACATCGTGTCCCTCGTCTCCTGTTACCATCCGCCTAGACGCACAGTTCGGGACCCCCTACCCGAGATCCGCCGGTTTTGATACCGACAGGAGCCAAAGAATATTCTCAAGTATTAGAGTTGAGTTTTCAATTCAACCACACCTGGATAACTTAGTATCTGCAGCAAAGTATTTAGTAGCAAAGTAGTATGGAAGTAATGGTAACAGTAGCAAAAGTGACAGTAGCAGTTTTGTGGTAATTGTAACAGTAGCAACTGTAAAGTAACTAAGAAAAGAGCAATATGTGAAAATCTCGTAGGCATTGGATCAGTGATGGATAATTATGTCGGTTGCGATTCCTCATGTAATAGTTATAACATAGGGTGACACAGAACTAGCTCCAGTTCATCAATGTAATGTAGGCATGTATTCCGAATATAGTCATACGTGCTTATGGAAAAGAACTTGCATGCTGTTGGGGATATTACCACTAGGCGTGAACCGGCCTACTTGGGCCAGGTTAACTTGATTAGTGGTATAAGCAGATGAAGGCCCAAGGCCTATAGTCGGTTTAGAACCTGTAGCCGTAAACCGGCCTAATGTGTACTTGTATTGTAAGTTAGGAATAGAGAGATACCAACCGGGATACGAGTATGAACCGGTTGGGACTCTATGGACCGACGGGCGTCACCCGTGTATATAAGGGGCGACCGGCGGGCGATTTAAAACAGAACAACCACAACTCGAGCCTAGGCGAAGCTTGTTTGCTCCCTAGCCATCGAGACCATATCAATTCCATCACAACTCGACGTAGGCTTTTACCTTCATCGAAGGGGCCGAACTAGTATAAACTCTCGCGTCTTTGTGTCTGCTTTTAACCCCTTCAAGTAAATCCGTAGCGATGGCTCCACGACTAAGTCCTTTCACTAGGACATCTGCCGTGACAAATCCACGACAGTTGGCGCCCACCGTGGGGCTATCGCATGATGGTTTGACGATCTTGGAGGGCAAGCTCAAGGGACTCGAAGGCTATGTTGTGGGCCGGATGACCAAGAGTCGTCGTGGCAGGATCTACATTGACGACGCGGGATGGGGTCCCGAGGCCGATTCGATCGAAATCTGGCACGGGTCCCCTTTGGTGGCATACACGTTTTCATCGGCAAGATCGGTGAGCCTGGGCCTGAGCCGGACATCTGCACCGACCTCGTCGAGACGACTCAGCGTGCGAGATCTACCCAGGCTAAACCGGCCGTGAAGAGTGTATTTGTTGGAGTCATCCACGGAGGAGAGCGTGAGGACAAATCAGAACACGGTAGCGAGACCGTCGTCTATTCCGGTGACGAGTCCTCAACCGGAGAGACCGAATCGCTATACCAGTTGCAAGACGATCAGGTTAGGGGCTGTTCGATGGCATTGCCGGGGCTCTATCTTGACCTCGAGCACCTATAGAACCTTTGGGGCCCCTTACAGTTCAACAAGGGAGGCGGGGCAGCGCTTGCAGAGCAGATCGAGGTCGGCCGGGGAGACAGACGATTTTACCCAGCCGGGGCTCTCGGAGAGATAAAACCCCCTCTGCTGCCTTTTGCTTGTTATTTGATCTTGCTCGAGCGTGCGAGCGTATGGTGGTGTCCTAGGTATCAAATGAATCGAACCCCTTCTACGTTCGCATGGGCCTCCCTTTTATACTCTGAAGGGGGGAATCCATAGGTGGCAGCGTAGGAAGAGGGGGTAGAAAGGTAAAATCGCGGGTTGGTACTCGATGACCAACGGTGACCCTACCTAACTCGTGGCGGGGACAAGGGCATTAAATGCCCGTCCGGTCGCCCTAATGAGTCACGAGGAGGTGACCGTTAAGTGAGCCACCGGTTGCCACGATGGCATCTCTGTCAGCTCTGTTTGCCACCTCGCTCCGCATGGCTGTGTAGTGCCTCGCCACGTGCCCTTGGGATGGCCTTGTGATGACGCGTCACTGGGTGCGCTGGGGTTTGGGTGGCAGCCTTGCCGCGGCAAGTGCCTTGCCCCAGCCCTTCTCTTGTTGCACCGGCAAGCTTGCCGGCCGTCGGGCCTTGCCGGGGCGCGCGGGGCGCCGCGGCAAGTCTTCTAGTGATGCCTCGGTTGGCCTTCCCGGCAAGCTCTTCTTGCCGGGGCCTTCGTTTTCTTGGTTAGTACTTTGTTCTTGAATGGCAGTAATAAGGAGCGGTGGAGGGCCTTGGCGGGCGCCCGGCAAGCCTTGCGAAGTGCTGCTGTTGCCGTGCACAAGTTCGGGTACTAAGGTACCCCTACTTTAGTACACAGCACAGAGCCCGGGCTGGGCCATACACGGCGCCCGGCGTTGTTGGGCCAAGCCCAAGGACGGTCTGCGCACGCGTGGCACAGGTCCGCCGACAGAATCGGGCTCCGCGTCCACCGCGCTCCCCATAGCAGCCAGCGTCGATTGCGGCGTCGTGGGAGACGTGGGTGGCGCTTGCGATTTTTAAGGCATCCACCTCCATGATCATGGTGCAGGGCGAGGTCATTTCACCCGTCGCTCCGGCTCCGCTTTTTCGCCACGCGGCTCCCATGCATGGGGGGTCGTGGGCGGCGAAGGTGGGAGACCGAGCCGTCACGGGCGAAGATGGCGAGTCGGCCCCGCTCCTCTGTCCTCCTTACTCCCTGATTGGCTGAGAGGGGCGGCTGAGCCCCCACCTCGCCCTTTAAAAGGGGCGGAAGGGGAGCGAAATAGTCCCGCACTTCCTCTTCTTCCTTCGTCCTCAACTTCCGTTACTCTTCCTCCCATCTGCCATGGAGGGAGGGAATCCTGGTCCTTCAACGGTGGCAGCAAGGGTCGCTTCTAGGCAGCGCTCTCCTATCCTATTTTGTGGTGGCGAAGCCGACCCACGAGGGGAGAGGGAGAAGGCGAGCAGCGGACGAGGTCGAGGGCGTGGTCGGCGCTCGGGGAGAGGCGGCCGGGGCGATGCACCTCCCCCGTCTCCGCCGGCGGCTCCTTTCCTCGAGGCGGTCCACATCGGGGACGACCCCTGGGAGTTCTTTATCAAACTGCGTCGAGGACCCCGTCGTCGCCTCCGGTTGCCGACCCCGTTCGCGAGCGCGATGGAACCGGATCCGCCCGAGATGTTGGAGTTGCGCATGAGGGCTGCGGGATCGTGCACTTTTCGAGTCGATGTCGTATCCCCGGCCCGGCGTGATGTGCCGATCGAGGTGGAAGGCGTTCGCGCATCCACAGCTTGGCGGCGGGGTTTACCCTCCATTTTAAGTTAATGGAGGCGACATTCTCGCCGTCAAGGTCTTGAGGACTCCGGCACCGGCGAGATGCTGCGTGGACAGCTCCTCCGATAGCGAAGGTCCCTCCTCGGCGAAAGTAGCGAGGAGGAAGCGACAGCAACGGCAGCGAGATGGCGGGTCGACTAAGGCGTCGGACGCTGCCTCGCGCACCACCAGCGACCCCATCATCCGGGTGCCCGGCCTTCTAACTCCGGGCCCGTCTCCTTGGGCCGGCTGGCATAGGAGAGCTGCGGAAGAAGGAAGAGGGGTGGCGGCAAGGCCGTCAAGTCGAGTAATCTGGCGGCGCCCTCGGCAGCGTCTTGATGTCCCGCCGCCCCGTCTTCAAGCTCTGCCTCCGGCGCCTCCGTCTCCGCCAAGCTCCTGGCCGGCCCCCAGGAAGTTCTCTTGGTGTCTTCTGGCGCCCGTAGCTCTCCTAGGCGCCCCTTTTGCCCTCCCCGGCAAGCTTCTCTTGCCGGGGCCTCCTTGACCTACCTCCTGAACAGAGAAACAGGAGAGGGATTACGGGCATCTTATCTCTCAATTTGTAAGCCTTCAGGCCTTAGCTGTATTCAAAATCTGTAATCCTCTCTATCATGTTTTTCATCCTCTATGGACTTGTACTAAACTTGGGTGTTTTTAATGAAAAAAGAGGAACGCTTGCGGACTAAGTCCTTTACTTGATTTCGTGCCTTATGCGCTCCACCCCTCGCTTCTAGGGGACTTGCTGGAACGAACACACTTGCTGAGTGCGGGACATCAGCAGCCCGCTGGCGGTGTTGCTTCCGGCAAGCAACCTTGCCGGGCTAGTTGCGTTGCGCTTGTATTTGTTGAGCGGACTCGGAAACAAACCAAGGGCGCAACTTGGCCGCGACTCGGCTCCTCCGCGCACGGGTTTTACAAGACACGCTCGTTCAAGGACGCGGCCCCGCCTTCCCCCAGTCCATAAGAGGATGCATGACGAGGGATGAAAAACTTATCTGACTCTGCAGCCCCCCGGCGACATTAGCTTGTCGGGGAGAAATCTTGGCCTTCGCAGCCTCCGGCAACTCTGGCTCCGCCGAGATCCAGGTGCTGGTGTGCCTTCTTTTGCCCTTGTCGCTGGCGCGCCGCGACCTCAGGGGCCCGGCCCGTCAGCGAAGAGCTTTGGCACTTACAGCCCCAATGAAGCTGGCTGCTGAGAACTGCGTGCGGTAGCGCCCTCCGGCTTCTCCTTGTCCCTGTGATTATGGCCATGAAAACAACTGAGATAGCGCTGTAATAAGCTATTCTTTCATGGTGCGACTCTACAACGCGCTGCCATGCTTTGCCCTTCGTATGTTTACACTCTACGCTTCTAGGGAACTTGCCGGCGCTAACACACTTGCTGAGTGCGGAACATCAGCAGCCTGCTGGCGGTGTTGTTTCCGGCAAGAAACCTTCTCGGGCTAGTTGCAGCGCACTTGAATTGTTGGCGGACTCGGAAACAAATCAGGGCGCAACTCAGCATGCGAGTTAGTTCCTCAGCGCACAAGTTTCTCATCTGAAGGCGCCCTCGGCAAGGCTTGCTATATTCGCCCTCTACTTTGTTATGTCCTTTATGCGTTTTACCCTCGCTTCTAGGGAACTTGCGGCGCTAACACACTTGTTGAGTGCGGGGCGTCGGCAGCTTCTTTGGCGGTGTTGTTTCGGCAAGAAACCTTCTCGGGCCAGTTGCAGTGCACTTTTATTGTTGAGCGGACTCGGAAACAAAGCAAGGACGCAACCTATCCACGAGTCGGTTCCTTCGCGCACAGGTCTTTCGTACAAAGGACGAACGCACAAGGAACATAACATAGAAAAGCATAAGACTAAGAAGTGCTCTATACAAAAACTCGGGTGACTTAGCTTTTCCGTCTTGACAATCCGTCGAGCCGTGCTTCTTCCCGATCCCCCCTATGTTTTCATCCTCACGCTTCGAGGAACCCCCGGCGCAAACACACTTGCGAGTGCAGGACATCGCAGCCCATTGGCGGTGTTGCCTCGATGGGAAAGAACTCGTCGGGCTGGTTGTGGTGTACTCTTTTTTTACCGTTGAGGCGGACTCAAAGCGGACCAACAGCGCAACCTAACCACGATTCGACCCCTCTGCGTAGGTTCTTCATACAGAAGTGCGGGCTTTCGGAGAGCACAACTCAAAAGTTGAAGCTTGGCAACTTTCTTTGCCTTCTTGGCTGGCGAGCTTCGATGGCGTGTCCTCGGCAGCCAAGCAGCACTCCGGAGGCGGGCTTGCGGAGCGAACACGAGCCGTTCTTGCCGGGCTTAGTCTTTGGTTGGTCTGCCTTTGCCTTCTCGCACTTGTCGGTGGGGCTCGATGGTGCGTCCTCGACGGCAGCGCAGTACTCCGGGGAGGTGCGCTTGCCGGAGTGAGCATCAGAGCTATCCTTGCCGGCGGAGCTCGATGGTGCGTCCTCGACGGCAGCGCAGTACTCCGGGGAGGTGCGCTTGCCGGAGTGAGCATCAGAGCTATCCTTGCCGGACTTGGCCTTCTTCTTCCCGGGGAGCCCAATGCAAGTGGCTCGGCGCTCTGTTCGGCTTTGCTTCCCAGTAGATCTTGTCTGTCCGCAGATGAGTGCATCCCTCTTGTCGCCTTGGACAGAAATGACACTCATCGGGCCTGGTATCTTGAGCACATTGTATGCGTGGTGAGAGGCCGCCATGAACTTGGCAAGCGCTGGTCGGCCGAGTATCCCGTTGTAGGGTAAGGGATATCAGCCCGTCAAGCGTGACCCTCTCGATCCACGAAGTTCAATTCGCTGCGAGCGTCACGGCAATGTGATCTTCCCTTGGGTTGGCTCCTTCCGGATTTATCCCTTGAAAGGTGCGAGTCTCTTCAAGCTCCTTGTCGGGGATCTGGAGCTTCTTGAGTCGCTGGAGGAAATCAGGTTCAGGCCGGCCCGCCGTCAGCCAACATCTTCGTGACCTTGAGGTTGCGGTTGTTGAGTGAAACCAACATCGGCAAGCACCGACCGCGATGACACGATCGGTGGTCCTCAGCGTCGAAGATGATGGGCGTGTTGGACCACTTCAGAGGCTTGCGCGCCTCAACGGACGGCTCCGCGGCGTTCACTTCTCGCACCCATTGTTTGAGTTGGCGGTGCGAGGTGTGCAGGGAGGCGCCGCCGTTGACGCATAGCACCTCTGTTGCCTTCTGGAATTCCTGGTCATCAGTCTCATCTTCCTCCCTCTCATCATCTTCATCTTCATCTTCGTCTTTGTCGCGGCCGCGGGGAGGTCTGTCTCCTTGCCGCGCCTTGGCCTTGCCGCGGAGCCCTCCCCGGGCGGGAAGCTTCTTACCGGATCCTCCGCCACCTCCTTGGGCTCTCTCCTTATCGCGGCGCTCGTATTTAGCTTTCTGCAGCTCCGCCATCTGCTCCACTTTCTTGCAGGTTTGGAGATCATGGCCCTTGGTACGGTGGATCTTGCAATACCGCTTGCCGGAGCTATCCTGCTTGTCGGCGGCTACCACGGCCTCGCCGGAGTTGTCGGTCTTGGCCTTGTCGGAGCCGCCTCCGTTGCCGGAATGCTCAACAGCTAGTACATCCTTAGCCTTTCTCTTTCTATTGTTCCGCCTCCGGTTTTTCCTTGTCGGGGCGGCGTCCTCACTGTCAGATCCTTCTGCTCCGGCAACTTCTCCGGGGATTTTCCTCCCCTCCTCAGCTCGTGCACACTTGTCGGCCAGAGCGTAGAGCTCGCTGACATCTCTGATTTTGCACATCGCCATCTCCTCCCTCATCCTGCGGTTACGCACGTTCGATGAAACGCGCTAATAACCGCGGCAGGGTGGACGTCTGGGATGTTGCGGTGCACCTGGCTGAATCTTTGTATATACTTGCGCAGGGGCTCCCCTCCTTTTGGACGAGCAAGTGGAGGTCACTCTCCTGGCCATGAGGCTTGTGGCCACCCGTGAAGGCGCCGACAAACTAATGACACAGGTCCGCCCATGAAGAGATGGAGCCGTCCGGCAAGTGCATGAGCCAAGATCGGCGTTGGGCTTGAGCACCGATGGGAAGTAGTTGGCGAGATCTTCTCGTCGCGTCCTCCGGCGCTTGCACGCGATGGTGTAGATCTTTGAGAACTCCGACGGATGTATCCTGCCATCATACTTCTCGAACACGTCGGCTTGAAGTTCTTGGTTTTGGGCCACGGACTTGCCGCCTTCGCGGGTGAGCGCAGCGACCTGCAGCGTATAACAAGTCGCTGGTTCCCAGTGCGTGCATGTCGACGGCGGGCCCGGCGCTGGTCAGATTAGCGTCGCGCTTCTCTCCGGCGCTTCGTCACGAGTCGGCGTCTTTAATGTTGCCGTTCTTGGAAACGTGGCGCTGATCCTGGCGAGTTAGCGGGTCCGGCAGCGGTGGAGTCGGCGTCAAGGTTGCTCCGCGAGTGGCAATCTTAGCCTTTAGGGCTGGGGCGCCGCAAGCGGCACCCCAGCGGATCTGTCGGCGCCGGCTGCGCCGGCGTCTTCTTGGGGCCTCGGCGCTTCGATGCGCCGGGCTTATCGCCGTTAAGCGAAGCCGATGAGGTTGTATATGGTCATCCTCCGATCGTCGATCTTGTGCGGCGCGGAGGTAATCTAAAGCAGGTAGGCTCGGGCCAGCGCTTCCTCTGCTATCTTGGTGGCGGCGGCGGCGAGCGGCGCGAGCGGATGTGCTCGGACTCCCAACGGATTGGGAGGAGCAACACCTCGTCCGGCGTCGTACCTCACTCGCACCAGCATGCGGGCGTGCATGCTGACCTCGGCGCCCCGCGACCCACCGGCTTAGCCTTGCTCCAAGCGAGCGGTCTTTGGGAGCACCGGGCGTTGTTGACCTTGCACCTCTGGGAAAGGTGCGGCGTCTGCACCATCGCCCGGCGCTATGGGGCCTTGTTCTTGGATCTGGTGACGACGCGAGACCCACACCGGGCACCCGCTCCTCGCGGCGTCCACCTCACCACCTGCTTGCTCCGGCGGTGGTGGTGGTGGAATGGATGTAGAGCAGGCGGCCACCTCCGAAGCTTCTTCTTCGGTGGCATGTTGGCGATGACGCTGATGTAAGCGTGTGGAGACGGATCGGATGCTCACGACCTCGACGCCCCCTACAGCGCGCCAAAGATGTCGGGGCTCTCTGTGACCTCGAGCACCTATAGAACCTTTGGGGCCCTTCAGGTTTAGCAGGGAGGCGGGGGCGCAGAGTAGAAGCGAGGTCGAGCGGCGGGGAGGCAGGCGATTTTACCCAGCCGGGGCTCTCCGGAGAGATAAAACCCCTGCTGCCTTTTGCTTGTTATTTGATCTTGCTCGGCGTGCGGCGTATGGTGGTGTCCTAGGTATCGAGCAATCGAACCCCTTCTCGTGCGCATGGGCCTCCTTTTATACTCACGAAGGGGAATCCACAGTGGCGGCGTAGGAAGAGGGGTAGAAAGGTAAAATCGCGGGTTGGTACTACTGATGACCAACGGTGACCCTACCTAACTCGGCGGCGGGGACAAGGGCATTAAATGCCCGTCCGGTCGCTAACTTGATCGCGGGAGGTGACCGTTAAGTGAGCCACGGTTGCCACGATGGCATCTCTGTCGACTCCGTTTGCCACCTCGCTCCGCATGGCTGTGTAGTGCCTCGCCACGTGCCCTTGGGATGGCCTTGTGATGACGCGTCACTGGGTGCGCTGGGGTTTGGGTGGCAGCCTTGCCGCGGCAAGTGCCTTGCCGCGGCCCTTCTCTTGTTGTGCCGGCAAGCTTGCCGTGTGTGCTGCTGCCGGGCGGCGGCGCTGCGGCAAGTCTTCTAATGATGCCTCGGTTGGCCTTCCGGCAAGCTCTTCTTGCGGGGCCTTCGCTTTCTTGGTTAGTACTTTGTTCTTGAATGGCAGTAATAAGGGCGGTGGAGGGCCTTGGCGGGCGCCCGCAAGCCTTAGAAGTCTTCGATTGCCCGTGCACAAGTTCGGGTACTAAGGTACCCCTACTTTAGTACACCGGCAATGACAGTATTCCGGACCCCCAGGCCAGGTCAACGGGTTGGAATATTCATGGCGGCACACGGCGGCGAATCACTCTTCGACCGCCGCAGCAATGCTCTCCGGATCGGCGGCGGCGTAGCGAAGCGAGGAGGCCTGTCGCCCGCCGGTTCAAGTTCTATCGATCTGTTTGATGCTACTAGCGCTTATGGCGAGAGGCCAATCCGGCGGATCAGGAGGCCCATAATGCGAGATTGCAAAGGTGAGAGAACAGATAGTACAAGCCAAAGCAGATCTGGCGGCGAAAAAAACAGGATGGCGCAGAGCGGAGCCGTCTTGGACGCCCTGGCTTATAAGCTCATGCTTGACCGTAACGCATCACGGGGAGGTCTTGAAGCGAGCGCAGATCACGCTTTGCCGTTAGGGTTTGACCCGAAATCTCTTTCACCTCCGGGAGCTGGACCCGATAATCCGCCGCGATACACGGAGGCAAACCGGATCGAGGCACGGGGCGGGGCGACGGTCCAACCCGCTGATGGAACCTCCTCAGCGAGCGTTGTGGTTCCTCCGCCGATCGAGACGCCCCGGGTCATTATTGAATCCTATGGACAACCTTGTTGCAGCTGCCGCATGATTAGAAGCTATGCCGGTCGAAGGGGACTCTCCGCATAGCGATAGAGGCGCGCCGGGTTAAGGAGCTTCTCCGGACGCGCTGATTCAGCGAGGAAGCATATTAAATGCTGTCGTGACGGATTCACTCTCGCCCGTCAAAGCGGAGCTATAGCAGGTGCATAGATGAACCGGCCATATCGAGCAATCGCGAGGCCGTGAAGCGGCCCGTGGCAATAACCGGCAGGTGGTGTTCGCGATGCTCGGGATGTGGTGGGTGGGCGGAGCGGCGAAGGAGGCGAGTTAGCGGCCGAGAATGATGCGGTCAACTTACACCGGTTCGTCCTACCACCTTCGCCCGGACCGGGGTCGCATCCGCTTTAGGAGTGCCTTGTTTAATTTCCGCTTTACGCAATGTGCGCCTGCCCAAAGATTTCAAGGGTCGCGCAAGGTGCGAATTACACCGCCGATTTATCTCCGGCGTGGGTGGAAAGTTATGAGATGGCTATGGAGATGCTAGATGTGGATGAGACCGCGTGTGCAAAATACTTCACCATGATGCTTGAAGGCACGGCTCGTACTTGGTTGAAGAGCCTGCCGCCCAATTCTATCAGCTCATGGGCGATTCTTGGGCCGGTTTATCAAATTTCAAAGATACATGTAAGCAGCCCAAGTCCATAGTAGACCTAGCGGCTTGTGTCCAGGAGGACGGAGAATCAATGACTCATTGGGTGCGCCACGTTTCGGAAGTTTTGCACTCGTCTGACAGGATCAATGCTGACTCTGTGATCTTAACCCTGGAAGGCAACTGCGGTTTAAGCCTTTAAAATTGAAATTGGGGCGCATGAAGCGTTTACGTAATGACATAGGAACTCTCATGGCGCTTTAGTGAAGTATGCTGATTGGACGGTACCAAGGATCCCGAGGCTGATGATGATGAAGCGAGGAAGGGAAAGAAGAATAGCAACTCAAGGGCAACAATTACAAACCGGCGGGTCATGGAAGCGGAGGCAAGCGCAAGGCGGATGGCAGCATGGACTTTGTGGCCAACACTAATGCACATGACAGGGGGCAGCGGCCCAGAGGTAAAGCGGCAAATCGTAATGGGGCTCCCAATCCTAACGCAAACCGTTTGAATTATTTGTTGAATCAGCCTTGCCCAAAGCACGGGACGAAGGAGTCGCCGGCTAACCACCTTTGGAAGGATTGTTATATTATGCAGGAGTTTAAAAACTCTAAAGCCTTCCGATATGACCACGGGTCAGGTGGCGGTTCAGGATCCGGTTTCCATGGGCCGGGTCACGATGGACTTCCAGTTCAGGTCTCAATCAGGGCGGTCACAACAACCAGAATAATCAGAACGGCCAGCAGCAGCAGCAGCAGTCGGGTTATCAGAGCCAGCCAAAACAGTTGAACAATGGGAAATATCATGTTTTCACAACTAGCTTGGATAAACGCGACCGAAAACTCCACAAGCAAGCGGTGAATTCTGTTGAACCGGCCTTACCACATTACTTACGCTGGTCAGAGCAGCCTATAGTGTGGAGCAAAGAGGATCACCCGCCCCGGGTTGATAATCCGAGCCAGCTAGCATTAGTGGTAGACCCTCAGGTGGGGGGTTATAAATTCACCAAGGTACTCATGGATGGAGGGAGCAGTATTAACATATTATACTATGAGACATTCCACCGCATGGGTCTAACAGACAAGGATCTCAGACCGTCCAATACGGTGTTCCATGGTGTGGTGCCTGGCAAATCTGCATATCCTGTTGGTAAGATAGCCCTGGATGTGGCTTTTGGGGACGAAACACGATTCGGTCGGAAAAACTAACCTTTGAGGTGGTGAAGATCCGGAGCCCGTATCATGCCTTGTTTGGGCGGCCGGCTTATGCCAAGTTCATGGCGCGGCCTTGTTATATCTACTTGCAGCTCAAGATGCCGGCTTACAAGGGGACAATAACGGTTCATGGGAGCCGTAGGGTCGCTTTGGAATGTGAGGAAGGTGATGCGGCTTATGCAGAGTCGGTCTATGCCACGGAGGAGTTAAAGTACTATAAGGACAATGTTGATCCGGCGGATATGACCCCTTTGAAGAAGCCAACTCTGAGCATGATTCGGATATGAAGTTCAAATCGGCAATGAGACCAAGCTTGTTGACTTCGTGCGGCGATTCATCCAAGCAGTTCCTTTGTCGGTGCCAATCTGGATCCCAAATAGGAAAGCGCGCTCATCGAGTTCATCCGTGAGAATTGGGACATTTTTGCATGGAAACCGTCCGACATGCCAGGTGTACCGAGGGAACTCGCTGAGCACACTCTTAATGTGGATCCCAAGTTTAAACCGGTGAAACAATTCCTCCGCCGGTTTAACGAAGAAGCATAAAGCCATTGGAGAGGAAGTGGCGGGCTTTTGGCAGTTGGCTTTATCATTGAGGTGTTCCATCCAGAGTGGCTTGCTAATCCGGTGCCGGTTCTTAAGAAAAACGACACTTGGCGTATGTGTGTGGATTACATAGATCTTAACAAGGCTTGTCCGGCGGATCCTTTGCCCTCCCGCATTAACGGATCATTGATGCCATGGCAGGTTGTGGCGTTTGAGTTTTTGGATGCATACTCGGATATCATCGAGATCAAAATGGCGGTTAAGGACCGAGGAGAAGACAGCGTTTATTACTCCCTTTGGAGCCTTTTGCTATGTATCTATGCCCTTCGGGCTCAAGAGTGCCCAAGCCACCTATCAGCGGTGTGTCTGAAATTGCTGCATAAATAGATCGGCCGCAATGTGCACGCTTATGTGGATGATATTATAGTAAAGTCAAGGCGTATGAGAGCGCTGGTGGATGATTTGAAGGAAACCTTTGACAACTTGCGAGTTTACAAGATGATGCTTAATCGGCCAAGTGTGTCTTTGGTGTTCCGGCAGGCAAGTTACTGGGTTTCCTGGTGGCTAACAGAGGAATTGAGGCTAATCCGGAGAAGATTACGGCTATCACTTCCTTGGCTAAACCGAAGTGCATCAATGATGTTCAGCGTTTGGCGGGCCGAATCGCCGCACTGAGCCGGTTTATCAGCCGCCTCGGAGAGAAGGCCATCCTTTGTACCAAATCTTTGAGGAAGATGCAGACCATTTAAATGCGAGTCGGCTCTTGATGAAGCATTTGAGGACTTGAAGCGGCAATTAGCCAATCCTCCTGTTCTTGTAGCTCCGGTCGACAAGGAGCCATTATTATTATACGTGGCAGCCAATGCTCGGGCAGTTAGCGTGGCTATTGTGGTGGAACGCAGGAGGCGAGCAAGGAATATCCGGTTCAGCGGCGGTTTATTATATCGATGAGGTGCTTATTGAATCCTAGCAAAGGTATCCGCATTGGCGAAGCTGGTCTATGGTGTCTTCATGGCGATCGGAAGTTGAAGCTGTATTTTCAAGGCACCCCATTACGATGGTCGATTCAGCTCCCTTAGGTGATATCATCTGAACCGGAGGCGATCGGCGGATTATAAGTGGGCCATAGAGCTTGGGCCACACGGATCGAGGTATGTACCTCGGACGGTGAAGTCTCAAGCACTTGTTGATTTCATCAATGACCGGACGGAGTTACAAGCACCAGAGGAGAAGCGGATCACACGTATTGGACTATTCATTTTGATGGATCTAGGCAATTGGAAGGCTCGGGGCTGGAGTCGATTAACTTCCCCACGAGGTGATAAGTTTTGTTATGTTATCCGCTTAATGTTCCCTTGTACTAATAATGCAGCTGAGTACGAAGCCTTGCTCCATGGTCTCCGGATGGCTAAAGAGATGAATTTAAGCCGGGTTAAGTGCTTCGGTGACTCGGACCTCGTGGCTCAACAGGTGTCTGGCACTTGGGATTCTAAGGACCCGCTCATGGCTGCATATCGTCGGGAAGTGGATAATATTGCGGGTTGCTTCAAGGGTTATCAAGTGGATCATGTGGACCGTCGGAAGAATGAAGCGGCGGACGCTTTAAGCCGGTTGGGCTCTCAGCGCAAACCGGTCCCGCCTAATGTCTTTCTGGACGTGTTGCACAACCCGTCAGTCAAGCTCCCAGGTGAAGCGGATTTGGCTATTCCTGATCCGGAGGCTCAATTGGTGGCAGCCCTGCATGTTATTCCGGATTGGACAGTTCCTTATCTTGCGTACATGAACCGGGGGGAGTTACCAGAGGATGAGATTCTAGCCAGGCAGATAGTCCGGCGATCCAAGTCTATGACGATTGTCAATGGTGAATTGCATCATTGCAGTGTATCAGGGGTGTTTCAATGTTGTGTTTCTCCTGAGGAAGGCTGCGAAATCTTAAGAGAAATCCATGAAGGGGATTGTGGACACCACGCCGGTTCAAAGTCTCTGGTGGCAAAGGCGTTTCGTCACGGGTTCTACTGGTTGACAGCGCATGCTGACGCGGAGGACTTGGTTAAACGGTGTGATGGATGTCAGAAATTTTCAAGGCGTGCTCATGTGCCGGCTCAAGAATTGAGGATGATCCCAATAACGTGGCCGTTTGCAACTTGGGGGCTGGATATGGTCGGACCTTTTAAAAGATCCAAGGATAAGAAAACCCACCTTTTGGTGGGAGTTGACAAATTTACCAAGTGGGTTGAAGCGGAGCCTGTCAGCAAGTGTGATGCAGCGACAGCGGTGCAGTTCATCAAAAAGGTGATTTTCCGGTTTGGCTTTCCACACAGTATCATTACTGACAATGGTACCAATTTATCCAAGGGTGCTATGAAGGAGTTCTGTGAACGTGAGCACATCCGGCTTGACGTGTCGTCAGTGGCACACCCCCAGTCCAATGGACAGGCAGAACGAGCTAATCAAGAGATCTTGCGAGGCATCAAACCCCGGCTTATGGTCCCATTGCAAAGAACACCAGGATGTTGGGTTGAAGAGCTACCATCTGTGCTATGGAGTATCAATACTACGCCAAACCGATCCACAAGATACACACCATTTTTCATGGTCTACGGAGCAGAGGCAGTTCTCCCTAGTGATATCCGGTACGATTCGCCTCGTGTGGCAGCTTATGTTGAAGCGGACAATGAGACAGCACGGGAAGACGCTTTGGACTTATTGGACGAGGAGCGTGATATAGCAGCTAACCGTTCAACAATTTACCAACAAGATCTTCGTCGCTATCACAGTTGCTGGGTTAGAACCAGAACTTTTCAAGAAGGAGACTTGGTGCTTCGACTCATCCAAGACCAGACAGATATGCACAAGTTATCCCCACCTTGGGAGGGACCTTTCTTGGTCAGCAAGAATCTGCACAACGGGTCGTACTATCTGATTGATATTCGAGAGCATAAATACTCACGCACATCAGAGGAGGAGACCAACAGGCCGTGGAACATAGCTCATCTTTGGCCTTACTACACTTGAGCCATCGGCTCTATCTATGTACATATCATGACAGTGTATATATTATCTTTGATATAATAAAACCGGAGCCTCAGCTAAAGCGGGGTCTTTGTCTTTCTTATCATGCATGGTTACATGGAGTGGCTCTGTTTTAAAGCGGCCTCCGGTTTACCCCTTGACATTTGCTTTTTATATATCACTTGGGGCCTTGGTCGTGTCCGAACCAACGCGACACCTTTCGATAGGCGACAGCCACCAGATCATTTGGGGACATGGTCAAGTCTGAACCAGTCACGCCTCTTGATCGGCCTAAGGCCACAAAATCACTTGGGGGCTTGGTCGAACCCGAACCATTGCCATGCCTCTTGATCGGCATATATGCCACGGTTTCATTTGGGGACCTGGCTGACTTGAATCATTGTCACTCCTATTGGGGGCTTGATCCTGTCCGACCATGGTAACACCATCTGATCAGCTCAGTATAGCATATTTTTGCAAACGGTTTTTATCATTGCCTTTGCTTCCATATTATTTTCTTGGCTTGTTTGTTCTTTGTTTTTGTTGGATTTCTTTTATGTCAACAAACACCTTTTTTCCGGTTCAGCCGATGAATTTGATTCCCTTTTAATCTGGAGAAGTATGCCCGGTTTACCTTTTCCTGTTAACATCATGGAGTAACAAGGGGGTTTGTATTGACTCAGTACGGTTTATACGGGAGCTGTTTTCTCCCCCCTTGTTGACGGTAATGGTTTATAAAACCTCCGCTTCAAGCTTGGCTAAGCCGACTTCATGCCCATATGGCGGTATTTTGTATCACCTATTTGTTATATTCTTGATACACATATCAAGATCATAAACGTGGCGGTATAACCGCCACCAAGTTCAAATTTTTACGATTGCAGGAAATATGAGTTGAGGTTTTTGAACAAAAGCTTGAAGACTTATGCACGAAGGCATATTCAAGGCGAAGTATTAACTATCCTATTACAAGGCGACACGATGCTGAATAAGATCATTGTTATTTTGGAAAGATGCCAAAGACAGCTATCCAAACCGCTTACGGTTCAAGCCTGCTCCTCGTCATTGTCCGCTGCAGCTTCCTCGTCTCTACCCATTGGCCGGAAATCAACGGTGGTCCATCGATTCCCATTAAAGCTTGGAAAACAGCCTCTTCATGGATCGGGAAGACGGTTCAATATCGAGCGTAAGTATGCTTACGGATTGGAGGAATCAGATTCTCCGCTTCAAGAGTTGGGGCGAGCACTTGCTTGTTCTCGATCGTTGTATTGGCGCTTGATAATGCATCAAATCTGCCTCTTCACTAATTGACAAGCCGAGGTCGACTGCACGGTTTATTACCCTCGGATCATCTTCGTTAAATTGAGCCATCTTCCTTCAGCTGGGATAGCCTTGAGCTGCTTCCACGTGGTCGAAATCGCACCCATGCCTTTGCCCGGATCAAGGTGTTAATAGCTCGGTTCGAGCAGCGGATTTTTCAGCTCCTCAATCCGGGCGGAAGCATTGACAACCTGTTAAGAGTGTCCGGATTAAAGAGGGTGCTGGGTTGTTATGAGAGGCTGTGGTGATGATCCGCTGGGCTCCGGTATACAATTGTTCCACTAAGGTGTAGGCAGCCTTCAGTTTCTTCCGCACATCATTTCCTAAGTGCCAGATGCATGTGCCTACAACAATATAGGGATGGTCTCAATTCGGATTTATACTATAGCAGGTTCAAGTTATCACAGAGGTTAAAAGGAGCTTACCAAAGATCGCAGCGGTCATGGAGTGTATTTGCCGCTTTACGACCGTAAGTTCATCCACTACCGGTTTAAGGGCAGCTTCAGCATTTTCAGCCCTTTTGATTAAAGCGGCCTTCTCAGTGGCCCAATCAGCCCGCTCTTTCTTGACGCCTTCCTTCAGCTGTTCAGCGATGCTCAAGGCGCTGGTTAATTCTTCATTTGCCTTGTCTGTTTCAGCCTGTTGGGTTTTCAAGGTCTCCTGCAAATCGGCAATCCGGTCCTCCTTGATTCTCACCTCAGCCTGCATACAGACATAATTTAGCTTTAAACAAGCGGTCCAAGAAATTGAAGTATCAACCACATAACAAAGTTATACGCCTGATACTTGGGGGATAATGCACCTTCAGTTTTCATATATTACTAGATTGCAATGTCCCAAGCTCAATACAAGTATTCAACTTGGCACTTGGGGGCTAATGGCTATTTGATCAAATTATGTTCTAACGATAGTTTTCTATCGAAGCCCCAGTTTAATTATGCTAAGTTAAACCAGCCCTTGGGGGTTATATTGATGGATTTCAAAGTATTGAGGATCGTATTCAAGTCCCGGTTTGACGAAGGTTACAAACCGGCCCTTGGGGGCTAGGAGGATTGATGCAATGGCAGTCAGGAAAGAAGTAAGTTACCTCAAACTTATCCCTCATCATCTTTACCAGACCGGCTTCACAGTCATGGCTAGTATAAAGCCGGTTTAAATAGCCGGAATGAAGATCTTGGGCACTCAGAGCAGCATATGTCTCCAGTTCAACATCCCATTTTCCTTTATTCAGAGCGGAAAAATCCTCTTTTATGGTATGCTTGGTTAAGGTGACAGGATTCCCGGGTTCAAAGCGGCCTACACCGGTAATCACAACATCATCATCTTTGAACTCGCGGGTTTATGTTGGTGCGGTCGGTTTGTCAGCAGAACTGTGGGATTTCTCAATCCGGACGGAGGTGGCAGGCGGGTCTGCAGAGACTGAAGTATTAATAGGCCTCTCTTCGGGAATAGCATCGTCTTGCAAAGGAGGATCATTGGGAATATCCTCAGGAGCAAACGCTTCAAGATCTGGCGTTTTTTCATGTTCGGGCTACATCTTCACCGCTTTATCCAAAGGGCTTTCTTGCTCGGTTTAGGTTTGGCCCTGAAAGAAAATCAAAGAGTCAAGGAAAAGCATAAGCCATTACATAGTATACTGGAAGCATATGTTCAGCTTAGCTTACCCAAGAACCGTTTTCAATGGTGGCAGCTGAGTGGCCGACGATTCACCAGAAGATGAATGAGAAGTAACCTGATAATCGGAGTCGGATGGATTAAGAGGTTGACGGAAGAAACCCGCTTTAGGATTTAAATCAATAAAAAGGTCGGAGACCTCGGATGGCGTTCGAACCGGATCGTTTGGTAAACCGCGGAGGTAACTACCGCCACAAGGTTGGTCGTATGGGCGAGCTTCATGTTGCTTGAGTCTTCATAAGAAATTTGGGATCCAAATAAGCAAGAGGATGAGAAAATTTAACTTTCCGGTTTGCCTGGCGAAATTTTGGCAAAGGCAAGATTTCTGAATCGGAAGAGAGAATAGTTACCTCAACGAATTCCGCATTGCTGGCTTCAGCCGCCCTAACAAGCATCATCATCAATAAGACGGTAAAAAGTAAGCCAAGTGAATCAAGTTCTACCTCAAGGTCCGGTTACCCACATCATCATCAATAGCTGGGTCGATGAAGCGGTGGTTTTCTCTTATGAGATGGCTTCTTGATAACCTTGGTCTTGGGCGGGTTGACCGCCTGCCTTCTGCTTTTGTCTTGTGGAAGCTTGCTCCAAAACGGATTATCACCTGGATCAGTGAGAATTAAATATCGAGATAAATAAAGCAAGAACAGGTTCAACAATAGAGCAACTAAAATCTTACCGCTGGCGGTTTGTTGGTGGTGTAGTAAGGAAGCAGACCGGTTTGAGCACAGAGGTGCTCCGGTTCATTCAACATCTTCGTTACAGAATCCGTGACTTCATCGTCGGAGAGTTGGATTTTAGTGTGTCGGAGTGGGTCATCGACGCCACCAGTATACTTGCACATCAAACCGGGGCGCCGGCTCAGAGGCAGTATGCTCCATGATATCCAACAACGTGCAAGGTCTATTCCTGTTAAACCGTTGGCCATAAAGGCTCGGAGCTTGGACGATTATGAGCATATTTAATTCTCTCCTTGGCGCTTAGTCTTTGTGGAAAAGGGTGAGTGTTCTTTGAGCTGTTCGGACGGAAGCCGTGCAAGGGATTTTCATTTTCGAGAGAGGTATCTTTGCAATAAAACCAAGTTGCATTCCACTCCTTGGGGTGAGTATGGAGTTTGACGGGGATAAGTGATCTCCTTCCTCTTTCGAATGGCCATGCCGCCTAATTCAGTATTGGGACCGTCAAGAATTCAATGCGACGGTTTAAATGGAAGAGGTCTCTAAACAACTCGATCAAGGCTCCTCTTGAAGGTATACCTCAGAGAGTACTTGAAAGTGACATAGATTGGTGACGGAATTGGGGCTAATATCCTGTGGGCGGAGCTGAAAGTTGGCTAACACATCTCGGTAAAACTTAGAACCGGGCGGTTTGAAGCCCCGGGCCAAGTGATCTGCAAAGACAACAACCTCTCCCTCTTGAGGTGTGGGAGGACATTCATTTCAGGAACCTCCAAAGGATCGTATCTTTTTATCTAAAGCTACCGATCAGACTAGATCATCCAACTGAGATTCAGTGACGCAAGAGGTAACCCAATTGCACTCATATACTTGTTTGGCCATGGTGAGATCTACAAGAAATAGGTGATCCGGTTCAAGAGTATGTTGGATAAAAGAAGGTGTTGATCTAAACAACGATAAACCGGAGGCAATACCTATAAACCGGTCTTCTACAATGCGGCATCATAAGGATTCTGGCGGTTCAACCAGGGGACTAATGGTATATACCGGTTTAGTAATTTTTCTCTATGGTAAAGTTAAACCGCCTGACCTAAGCATCGGAAGCAATTTAAGTCGTGGACAGCTAGGTATGCAGAAACAGGTTTCACAAGATCCTATTACAACCGCGGACCTACAGCAAGTTCATAAAAACAGAGAATATTTCGAAGAGTAAGGCAAAACGGAAGTGAACCATTGAGCGGGTATGTGCGTGAGATCTATGGACTTAGATGAGAAAATACAGGCGGATGCTTAGAGATTACTACTAAACACAGCAGGGGTTCACAGATTCATTCAAGAGTCAGAGAACAAGTATGAGCAAGCGGCTAACACAAAGACTTAACATGGAACCCTAAGAACAGATCTAGGTCAAGAAGAGGAGAAAGCTTACTGGAAACGGAGAAGATGCGGAAGGATGCCGCAATGCTCTGGTGCGTTCAGGTTGATGCAGCGGCCCAAGACGAAGCAGAGGTCGATGGCGGCGGCGGAGCTCCAAGGATAGTGACGCGAGGAAGACGAAGAAGAAGAGACGAGGGGAAAAGAAAGGAGATGACCCTTCGATCTTATTTATAAGGCAACAGAGTTAGGTCAAGCGCGCGGATCTAGGAGCTATTGTTAAAGGAGGGCGTTATAAATGATAAATTTCATGATGACGTCATGCCAGTTTACAGCAACCAAGAATGATGACGACATGACGGTTTACCAATTACCAGAAGATGTCCAAGACAAGATTTTGGGAAGGATTGACATGAACCGGTTCAAATCAATCTGGGGCCTAATGTTAGATATTACCACTAGGCGTGAACCGGCCTACTTGGGCCGGGTTAACTTCATTAGTGGTATAAGCAGATGAAGGCCCAAGGCCTATAGTCGGTTTAGAACCTGTAGCCATAAACCGGCCTAATGTGTACTTGTATTGTAAGTTAGAATAGAGAGATACCAACCGATACGAGTATGAACCGTTGGGATTCTATGGACCGACGGGCGCCACCTGTATATAAGGGACGACCCGGTGGTTTAAGACAGACAACCACAACTCGAGCCTAGGCGGCTTGTTTCCGCCTCTAGCCATCGAGACCATATCAATTCCATCACAACTAGACGAGGCTTTACCTTCATCGAAGGGCGAACTAGTATAAACTCTCGTGTCTTTGTGTCCGCTTTAACCCCTTCAAGTAAATCCGTAGTGATGGCTCCACGACTAAGTCCTTTCACTAGGACATCTGCCGTGACAAATCCACGACACATGCCATCTTTTGTCCTACCCTCCTGTGGCAGCGGGGTCCTATTGGAAACTAAGGGATATTAAGACCTCCTTATAATACAGTACCGGACCAAAGCATTAACACTTAGTGAATACATGAACTCCTCAAACTACGGTCATCACCGGTAAGTATCCCAATTATTGTCACTTCAGGGTTAACGGATCATAACACATAATAGGTGACTATAGACTTGCAAGATAGGATCAAGAACTCACATATATTCATGAAAACATAATAGGTTCAGATCTGAAATCATGGCACTCGGGCCCTAGTGACAAGCATTAAGCATAGCAAAGTCATAGCAACATCAACCTCAGAACATAGTGGATACTAGGGATGAAACCCTAACAAAACTAACTTGATTTCATGGTAAATCTCATCCAACCCATCATCGTCCAGCAAGCCTACGATGGAATTACTCACGCACGACGGTGAGCATCATGAAATTGGTGATGGATGATGGTTGATGATGACGACTGCGATGAATCCCCCTCTCTGGAGCCCCGAACGGACTCTAGATCAGCCCTCCCGAGAGAGATTAGGGCTTGGCGGCAGCTCCGTATCGTAAAACGCGATGAAACTTTCTCCCTGATTTTTTTCTCTCTGAACGTGAATATATGGAGTTGGAGTTGAGGTCGGTGGAGGTCCAGGGGCCCATGAGGCAGGGGGCGCACCCTAGGGAGGGCGTCCCCCACCCTCGTGGACAGGGTGTGGGCCCCCTGGTGCTGATTCTTTTGCCAGTATTTTTTATTAATTCCAAAAAGTTGCTCTGTGGATTTTTAGGTCATTCCGAGAACTTTTATTTCTGCACAAAAATAACACCATGACAGTTCTGTTGAAAACATCGTCAGTCCGGGTTAGTTCCATTCAAATCATGCAAGTTAGAGTCCAAAACAAGGGCAAAATTGTTTGGAAAAGTAGATACGACAGAGACGTATCAATGGCTTGCCAAACCAACTGAGCAAATACCTTTATTTGTTGATGATCATTGCTACGTCTTGAGATTGCGTTGGTTTTCCTTGAAGAGGAAAGGGTGATGCAACAAAGTAGTTCCCTCAGTTTTTGAGAACCAAGGTATCAATCTAGTAGGAGGCTCCTCAAAAGTCCCACGCACCTACACAAACAAACAAGAACTTCGCAACCAACGCAATAAAGGGGTTGTCAATCCCTTCACGGCCACTTGCAAAAGTGAGATCTGATAGAGATAATATGATAAGATAAATATTTTTGGTATTTTTACGATATAGATTGGAAAGTAAAAGATGCAAATAAAAGGTAGATGGAAAACTTATATGATAAAAGATAGACCCCGGGGCCATAGGTTTCACTAGTGGCTTCTCTCAAGATAGCATAAGTATTACGATGGGTGAACAAATTAATGCCGAGCAACTGATAGAAAAGCACATAGTTATGAGATTATCTAGGCATGATCATGTATATAGGCATCACGTCCTTGACAAGTAGATCGAAACGATTCTGCATCTACTTCTATTACTCCACACATCTGTTGGGGAACGTAGCTAAAATTTAAAATTTTCTACGCATCACCAAGATCAATCTATGGAGTAATCTAGCAACGAGGGGAAGAGGAGTGCATCTACATATCCTTGTAGATCGCTAAGCGGAAGCGTTCAAGTGAATGAGGTTGATGGAGTTGTACTCGTCGTGATCCAAATCACCGATGATCCTAGCGCCAAACGGACGGCACCTCCGCGTTCAACACACATACGGTTGGGAGAGACATCTCCTCCTTCTTGATCCAGCAAGGGGAGGAGAGGTTGATGGAGATCCAGCAGCACGATAGCGTGGTGGTGGAAGTAGCAGGATCCCGGCAGGGCTTCGCCAAGCGCAAGTGGGGAGGAAGAGGTGTCACGGGAGGGAGGGAGGCGCCAGGGACTCAGGTCCGATTGCCCTCCCTCCCCTCCACTATATATAGGGGCCTAGGGGGGCGCCGGCCCCCTTGGAGATTCAATCTCAAGGGGGGGGGGGCAAAGGGGGTGGCTTGCCCCCCAAGGCAAGTGAGGCGCCCCCACCCCTAGGGTTTCCAACCCTAGGCGCAGGGGGGGCCCAAGGGGGGGGGGGCGCACCAGCCCACCAGGGGCTGGTTCCCACGCCCCTTCAGCCCTTGGGTCCCCTCCGAGATAGGTGGCCCCACCCGGTGGACCCCCGGGACCCTTCCGGTGGTCCCGGTACAATACCGATGACCCCCAAAACTTTCCCGGTGGCCGAAACTGGACTTCCTATATATAAATCTTTACCTCCAGACCACTCCGGAACTCCTCGTGACATCTGGGATCTCATCCGGGACTCCGAACAACTTTCGGGTTACTGCATGCTAATATCTCTACAACCCTAGCATCACCGAACCTTAAGTGTGTAGACCCTACGGGTTCGGGAATCATGCAGACATGACCGAGAGAACTCTCCGGCCAATAACCAACAGCGGGATCTGGATACCCATGTTGTCTCCCACATGTTCCATGATGATCTCATCGGATGAACCACGATGTCGAGGATTCAATCAATCCCGTATTCAGTTCCCTTTGTCTACCGGTATAGTACTTGCCCGAGATTCGATCGTTGGTATCCCGATACGTTGTTCAATCTCGTCACCGGCAAGTCCCTTTACTCGTTCTGTAACACATCATCCCGTGATCAACTCCTTGGTCGCATTGTGCACATTATGCCAGAGATACCTCTCCGTCACACGGAGTGACAAATCCCAGTCTTGATTCGTGCCAACCCAACAGACACTTTCAGAGATACCCGTAGTGCACCTTTATAGCCACCCAGCCGTTGCTAGACGTTTGGTACACCCAAAGCATTCCTACGGTATCCGGAGTTGCACAATCTCATGGTCTAAGGAAATGATACTTGACATTAGAAAAGCTTTAGCATACCTAACTACACGATCTTTGTGCTAGGCTTAGGATTGTCTTGTCCATCACATCATTCTCCTAATGATGTGATCGCTATCAACGACATCCAATGTCCATGGTCAGAAACCGTAACCATCTATTGATCAACGAGCTAGTCAACTAGAGGCTTACTAGGACATGGTGTTGTCTATGTACCCACACATGTATCCGAAGTTTCCTATCAATACAATTATAGCATGGATAATAAAAGATTATCATGAACAAGGAAATATAATAATAATAACTAATTTATTATTGCCTCTAGAGCATATTTCCAACAGTCTCCCACTTGCACTAGAGTCAATAATCTAGTTCACATCGCCATGTGATTAACACTCACAGGTCACATCGTCATGTGACCAACATCCAAAGAGTTTACTAGTGTCAATAAACTAGTTCACATCATCATGTGGTTAAGATTCAATGAGTTATGGGGTTTGATCATGTTTTGCTTGTGAGAGAGGTTTTAGTCAATGGGTCTACAACATTCAGATCCGTATGTACTTCGCAAATCTCTAGGTCATATTGTAAATGCTGCTTCCACGCTCCACTTGGAGCTATTCCAAATGGTTGCTCCACTATACGTATCTGGTTTGCTACTCAGAGTCATTTGGATAGGTGTTAAAGCTTGCATCGACGTAACCCTTTACGCCGAACTCTTTATCACCTCCATAATCGAGAAACATGTCCTTATAACTCCAAGGACAATTTTATCATTGTCCAATGATCCATTCTCGATCACTCTTGTACCCCTTGCCGACACGTGGCAAGGCACATATCAAAGTGTACAAAGCATGACATATCAGATAGAGCCTATGGCTAAGGCATAGGGACGACATTCGCCCTTTCTTTCTTCCGCCGTGGTCGAGCTTTTAAGTCTTAACTTCATACCTTACAACTCGTGCAAGAACTCCTTCTTTGATCGATCCATCTTGAACACCTTCAAGATCATGTCAAGGTATGTGCTCATTTGAAAGTACTATTAAGCATTTTGATCTATCTTATAGATCTTGATGCTTATTGTTCAAGTAGCCTAATCCAGGTTTTCCATTGAAAAACACTTTTCAAATAACCGTATATGCTTTCTAGAAATTCCACATCATTTCTGAACAACAATATGTTTACAGCATATACTTATCAAAAAATTTATAGTGCTCCCACTCACTTCTTTGGAAATACAGTTTCTCATAAACTTTGTATAAACCCAAAATCTTTGATCATCTCATCAAAGTGTATATTCCATCTCCGAGATGCTTACTCCAGTCCTTAGAAGGACTACTGGAGCTTTGCATACTTGTTAGCATCTTTCAAGATTGACAAAGCCTTCTGGTTGTATCTCATACAAACTTTCCTCAAGAAAATCGTCGAGGAAACAATGTTTTGACATCCTATCTGCAAGATTTCATAAATAATGCAGCAACTGCTAATACAATTCCAACAGACTCTTAGCATCGCTACGAGTGAGAAAGTCTCACCGTAGTCAAATCCTTGAACTTGTCGAAAAACATCTTAGCGACAAGTCGAGCTTTCTTAATGGTGAACCATACCATCATTGTCTGTCTTCCCTTTTAGAATCCATCTGTACCCAACAGCCTTACGACCATCAGGTAGTTCTTCCAAAGTCTATACTTTGTTTTATACATGGATCCTCTCTCAGATTTTATGGCCTCGAGCCATTTGTGAGAATCCGGGCCCACCATCGCTTCTCCATAGCTCGTAGGTTCATTGTTGTCTAGCAACATGACTTCCAAGACAGGATTACGTACCACTCTGAAGTAGTACGCATCCTTGTCGTCCTACGAGGTTTGGTAGTGACTTGATCTAAAGTTTCATGATCACTATCATCAGCTGCCACTTCAATTGGTGTAGGCGCCATAGGAACGACTTCCTGTGCCCTGCTACACACTAGTTGAAGTGACGTTTCAACAACCATATCAAGTCTCCGCCATCCTCCCACTCAATTCTTTCGAGAGAAACTTTTCCTTGAGAAAGGACCCGTTAGAAGAAACAATCCATTTTGCTTCCGGAACTGAGACAGGAGGTATACCCAACTGTTTTGGGTGTCCTATGAAGATGCATTTTATCCGCTTTGGGTTTGAGCTTATCTGCCTGAAACCTTTTCACATAAGCGTCGCAGCCCCAAACATTTAAGAAATGACAGCTTAGGTTTCTCTAAACCATAGTTCATATGGTGTCATCTCAACGGAATTACGTGGTGCCCTATTTAAAGTGAATGTGGTTGTCTCTAATGCCTAACCCATAAACGATAGTGGTAATTCGATAAGAGACATCATGGTATGCACCATATCCAATAGGGTGCAGTTATGACGTTCGGACACACCATCACACTATGGTGTTCTAAGCGGTATTGGTTGTGAAACAATTTCCACAATGTCTTAATTGTATTCCAAACTCGTAACTCAGATACTCATCTCTATGATCATATCATAGACATTTTTATCCTCCTGTCACGACGATCTCCAACTTCACTCTGAAATTACTTGAACCTTTCAATAATTCAGATTTGTGTTTCATCAAGTAAATATACTCAGCATCTACTCAAATCATCTGTGAAGTAAGAACATAACGATATCCATCAGATGCCTCAAAGACTCATTGGACTGCACACATCAAATGTATTACTTCCAACAAGTTGCTTTCTTGTTCCATTTTATCGAAAACGAGGCTTTTCAATATCTTGCCCATGTGGTATGATTTGCATGTCTCAAGTGATTCAAAATCAAGTGAGTCCAAACGGTCCATCTGCAAGGAGTTTCTTCACAAGATATACCAATAGACATGGTTCACATGTCTCAATCTTTTCAAAAACGAGTGAGTCCAAAGATCCATCAACATGGAGCTTCTTCATGCGTTTTATACCAACATGACTTACATGGCAGTGCCACAAGTAGGTGGTACTATCATTACTATCTTATATCTTTTGGCATGAACATGTGTATCACTACAATCGAGATTCAATAAACCATACATTTTTGGTGCAAGACCATTGAAGGTATTATTCAAATAAACAGAGTAATCATTATTCTCCTTAAATGAATAACCGTATTGCAATAGACATAATCCAATCATGTCTATGCTCAATGCAAACACCAAATAACAATTATTTAGGTTTAACACCAATCTCGATGGTTGAGGGAGCGTGCGATGCTTGATCACATCAACCTTGGAAACACTTCCAACACATATCGTCAGCTCACCTTTAGTTAGTCTCCGTTTATTCCGTAGCTTTTATTTCGAAGTTACTAACACTTAGCAACCGAACCGCATCTAATACCCTGGTGCTACTAGGAGTACTAGTAAAGTACACATTAACATAATGTATATCCAATATACTTCTATCGACCTTGCCAGCCTTCTCATCTACCAAGTATCTAGGGTAATTCTGCTCCAAAGGATCGCTCCTTATTACGTAGCACTTAGTCTCGGTTTGGTTTCAGCCTTGGGTTTCTTCACTAGAGCAGCAGCTGATTTGCCGTTTCATGAAGTATCCCTTGTTGCCCTTGCCCTTCTTGAAACTAGTGATTTCACTAACCATCAACAATTGATGCTCCTTCTTGATTTCTAGTTTCACGGTGTCAATCATCGCGAATATCTCAAGGATCATCATATCTATCCTTGATATGCTATAGTTCATCACGAAGCTCTAGTAGCTTGGTGGTAATGACTTTGGAGAAACATCACTATATCATCTGGAAGATTAACTCCCACTCAATTCAAGTGATTGTGGTACTCAGACAATCTGAGCACAAGCTCAATGTCGGTGTCAAAACCGGCGGATCTCGGGTAGGGGGTCCCGAACTGTGCGTCTAGGCGGATGGTAATAGGAGACAAGGGACACGATGTTTTTACCCAGGTTCGGGCCCTCTCGATGGAGGTAAAACCCTACTCCTGCTTGATTGATATTGATGATATGGGTAGTACAAGAGTAGAGCTACCACGAGATCAGAGAGGCCAAACCCTAGAAGCTAGCCTATGGTATGATTGTCGTTCGTCCTACGGACTAAAACCCTCCGGTTTATATAGGCACCGAAGAGGGTTAGGGTTACACAGAGTCGGTTACAATGGTAGGAGATCTACATATCCAGACGCCAAGCTTGCCTTCCACGCCAAGGAAAGTCCCATCCGGACACGGGACGAAGTCTTCAATCTTGTATCTTCATAGTCTAGGAGTTCGGCCATCCGGACACCCCCTAATCCAGGACTCCCTCAGTAGCCCCTGAACCAGGCTTCAATGACGATGAGTCCGGCGCGCATGTTGTCTTTGCAAGGCGGGTTCCTCCTCCGAATACTTCATAGAAGATTTTGAACACAAGGATAGTGTCCGGCTCTGCAAAATAAGTTCCACATACCATCGTAGAGAGAATAATATTTACACAAATTCAATCTGCTGACGCATTCCGTGGCGTGACATCACACCACGGCCAAGCCTTTATTCGAATCATTTTACTGTCACACCTCAGCGCGTTTAGCGAGGCGGTTTCCTTGTCACGTCTTGTCAAAGCAGAGATCGTGTCCCCTTATTCCGGTATTCTCATCAATACGGGCGGGGGTAACCCAACCGCGCCATTAATTATGGCGCTTGGGAGATAAGCGAGTTTTACCAGGCTGGTGGGGACGCATAGCTTCGTCCGTCCATATAAGGGGATAAGGATCCACCTTTTCACACACGCCTTCTTCCTCCTTCACTCATCCGCTTCACAAGACTCGAGATCCAAAGGCCCAAGTTCCGCACATCTTGCCTCAACCTTCCCCAGCCATGTCCGGAGGGGGAGGCAAGTGGATGGTCTCCTCCATCACGGAGGGGCACATCAAAAAGCTGTGGAAGGCCGGATACTTGTCCAACGACATCGTGCATCAGCTCCCCAACAAGGGGCAGCTTATCCCCACCCCCGGGCCCCATGAGAGGGTGGTGTTCCTCACCCACTTCCTCCGCGGACTAGGTTTTCCACTTCACCCATTTGTCCCGGGGCTCATGTTCTACTACGGCCTGGATTTCCACGATCTATCGCCGAATTTCATCCTCAACATCTCGGCGTTCATCGTTGTGTGCGAGGCCTTCCTCTCAGATCCAGCCCCACTTCGCTTATGGTCAAGACCTTTAATGTCAACCCAAGGTAGTATGGCCGCCAGCAGAAAAGCGGAGGTGCCATGGTGGGCGGGATGCCCAACGCCTTATGGCTCGAGGGCTCCTTCATGGAGACCATAAAGGTGGCAATCGGGTGGTTCTACATCACCCAACAAGGACCCTAAATGGGTAGCGGCCCCAATTCCGATCCGCTTCCCTACACGGCTCACCTATTGGAAAGATACGGCCTAACATGGGGTAATTCGAGGAGCCGACCGACTCCAATCCTGCACAAAACCTTGGTGAACAAGAAGCTCAAGCTCACAACGAGTCCAGTCATGCTCATCCGCCGGATCCTCCTGCCAACAACGGGCCTTCAGCCTGTGGGAGTTTGATCCGGCACAACACCAAACCTTGAGCAGGCTCTTCGACACTACATACGAAGATGCTTGGAAGGTGCTGTTCAAGGGCGCCGAGACTCCCGTATCCGCTACCGAAGATTGCGGATTCAGCTCGCAGCGTCAAGCCGACGAGGTAAGCTATTTTACTCTTTATAGGACACTTGTTTCTCAAAGTTTGACTCTATGCGGGATCTAAACTCCCCTACCTTTGATAGGCCTGGCAAAAGACGTCCGGGCAGGTTAACTGTCCGGCTCCCTTGCCAGAAGACCCAGCGAACACCCAATTAACGGGCCTACTGGTTCCGGCGCCTTACATGGTGCCAGAGAAGAAGGCCAAGAAGAAGGCCACGGGAACTCGAAGGAGTTCCCGGTGCCAAGTGTTGTCGGACTCATCGTCCGATGACTCCGAGGCAGACTCCTCCCGCGAAGAGGAGGAGGAAAAAGAGGCCTCTCCCCCAGCGGGGGAAGAGAAGAAAAGGAAGGCCGCCCCAACTGGGGAGGCCGGAGGGTCCAAGAAGGGAAGGACCCTTCCTCCGGACTACTCCACCAACGCCGCCGATAACGAATAGGAGTGGCCACCGAGGGCTAAGCCCCTGGCGAAATCGTAAGTGTCCGGATACCAGAATAACTCATGGCACTTCATTTGTCGCATAGAATCTCCTCACGCCGAATATAACCCTACAGCCCGCCCAAGGACGGGCTCGACACTTCAACGAGCGGCTCCCTGGCTTCGTCGGACGCAAATAGCACTTCACTTTCGGCCATCTCCTCTCCTCGCGCTGCTGATGAAGCTGAGGTGGGGTCCCAAAAGGGGCCCAGCTAGGAGGAGGAGGTCCCGGAGGTGCCGCAAGGCAACCTCCCGGACTTCGAGCACAAGAGGGATCAAACCCCGAAGGGTTCCGAGTCCAGCCCTGGGCCGGACTCCGCACCGGAACCTTCAGTGGTTCCGGAGTCCGGCAGGCGGCCCCTTCGTAAGAAGGGCGAGATCAGGACACCGTGACCTCCGCCCAACCGAGGCACCGGATAATTTGCCGGAGGCGCTTAACGGCGCCCATCGACGAGGAGCACCGCATCGCTATGAGTGTGGTGATCTGAAAGTTCATCCGCCAAGAGCTGGCCGATCGAAGCCGTGCAGCCTTCTAACAGGCTTTGAGGTATGTATTTAAGATATGTAAAAATATTACCGCATAGGCAGTAGCCCCTGATGCTCAGTTTGGTGTTCGGAAAGAAAAGCCGAACTGAGGATCTAAAAAGATGTACGCAGGAGTCTAACATAAGTATGTCAATATGGGGAATGCAGGCTACGCTGCTGACCTCTACCGCATTGACTACGAAGGTTAATGCATTGAAGCAGAGCCTCGAGCGGTCCGAGAACGAGCTCGGCCTTGCCAAAAAGCAGCTTGAGGACAAGGAAGGTAAGTAATACCTTACGGAAATATATAAAAGATGTGGTTGCAAAAATTGACAGAATAACGTGAGTATTGCAGGGCCACTAACGAGGTGGCTACCTGAAGGAAGCGGTGTCCAAGGCCGAAAGCAATGCGGCCGCAGAGCGCACCGAGCGAGAGAAATAGGAGGCGCGGGTGGCGGAGGTGCGGCAAGAGCTCCAGGCTCTCGTGGAAAAACACGAGAGTTTGGAGCGTGACTCAAGGACTCGAGAGTCGAAGCTCGCCTCGGCCCTTGAGAGCGCCAAAGCCGCTAAGGCCGAAGCCCAAAAAGCCCTTCAGGAAATTGAGGCGATGAAGAAGATAGCGGCGGGTAAGGCATTCTTCATGCAAAGCAAGCACGTGAAAGTGAATTACTTGTTACTTACCCGAATCCGGAGCTCTCCAGGAGCATTCGCAGATCTGCCTGAAGCAGTGTCCGACGCTGCCGATTCTACCGGGCCGAGGAGGGAGCTCGACGGAGAAGGTGTTCGTCTCAAGATGCCGAGGCCGAACACCGGTGTTTTAGAGCGACCAGTCAAGCAGCTGGTCGAGCTCCATAAGGTGGCCGAACAGGCCATGAAGGGCCTCATAGTTCGGCTGTGGCCTAAGGAAGCCATGCTTGGGAGCTACTTCGGGCTGGTGAGGCGACTGGTGGATGCCTGTCCATGGATTGAAGTCGTCAAGCGCTCCGTGTGTATCGAAGGTGTCCGTAGGGCCCTTGCCCGTGCTAAAGTGCACTAGGGCAAGATGGGCACCGAGAAGCTTGAGACGGACGCCCACATTTGGGGTGGAGTATCGCAAGCCCGAGATGTATTATCGTGGTGTCTCAAGGGTGCCCGCTTTATAGCGGTGAATGCTCCAAAGATGTAATTTTTGAGTAAACTTGCATTTGTTATCCTGTACGCTTGAAAACTTATTCATATGCGCTAAGCAACTCTTGTGAATTTAAAATATTACCTTCTGTGCGGCCGTTTATGAAATTTGAGAGATGGCGAGTCGTCGGCTTCGCCCCCATGCCACGAAAGTGGGTGTTGGGATAAACTTGAGCGCTTTTTTCCCATTCTTGTGTCCTTTGAGGGAGGCGCTCAACGCAACGAATGAGGCAACCGGACTATAATGCTTGAACACTCTCACTTAGCCATAGAATTTATAATTTTAAATTTCGCGAAGCCCCTAGTATTCGGAAGACCGAGTTCGGGCGCTATCCACGCTGGGCAGATAAAGCCGACTCGCCTAAGCGGCATAAGTATTTAGGGACTCGAAAACCTCTCAAACAAAGGACCGCTCTTGCCCTATCATGACGGTCATTTTTAGCTTTTCCATCGAGGAGCTTAACCCAGCTCAACCGGGCACAATCCCTGGTTCTCCCAAAGCGCTACCTTAGCCGATATAACGGAACGTAAGGTACCAAAACATGGGAGCCGGGCAAACCCAACTATTGACCCAAGACATGATTCGGAGCCGATGCATATAATGCTAGAAGTTTGGGGTGCCGCACTTGTGGAAGTGTTCCGACTTATCACACCATATTTTGGGGTACTTAAGCCCCTGGTGTATTTGGCCGTACCAAAGCGTACGGATGCAACATGTCATAAGTGAACATATATAGATAAGAAAAAGGAATCCAATGATAGGCAAAAGCTGTGCATTTTTTATTAAAAAAGCTGTGGTAAAAGTAGAACGATACAAATAGTGCGATAAGCAAGGGACGGGACTATTTGACATGTCCTCCGTGAGCGAGCTATGGATGATATGTAAAACAAGTATACTGCTCGTTATAGAGACCACCTGGACACTCGACGTAGTTTTCTGCTTCCCTGGCTGTTGCATCATGTGTTCGGCGGTTCTACTGCCGGACAGGGCTTCTTGATAAAGGAGTCCTAAATGTAAGAAAAAAGAATTATACAATCGGGACCCCCTGGTGCGGTTGAGCCGCATTCTGGGCCTGTCGTGGTCGTGCCCCTCCCCCTATGCCCATGGTATTTCCAGAGCGTAATTATGTACGCGTAGTACTGGTTTCGCGATTTCACGAGGGCTGGGGTTGGGGCCGCATTGCTACGCGTGCTCGGGACGTGCCAGGCGATTTTGTTGTAGGTTACTCCGGGCGCGCTTGACAGTGTCGGGACGTTTAATAGCCGGACTCGAGAATTGCCTTGAGAGGCTGCTTTGTACTTCCGCCGCGAGAGTCGCCAGATGCTCCTCCGCTCGAGAGAGCTGCTCGTGTTTCGCCGACCGTAATGACTCGAGGGCCTGGCATCTTGAGCTTGAGGTATGCGTGAGTGCGACACCGCATTGAACTTTGCAAATGCGGTTCGTCCGAGCAAAGGTGTGATAGCTGGTGGGACTATGTCAAGATTAACTCCTCGCTCGAAGTTATCCGGGATCCAAGACCACTTCAAGTGTAATCGAGCCTGCATACTGGCCTCTACACTCGGTATGACGCCTTTAAAGGTCGCCTTTGTGGGTTTAATCCTTGAGGGTCTATGCCCATTTTATGACCGTATCCCGATAAAGCAGTTCAAAGCTGCCGCCGCCAGACATCAGACTCTAGTGAGGTGAAACCGTCAAGGATTGGGTCTAGAACCACGCGTGAATCCGCCGTGGCGGATGCTAGTGGGTCGCCCTTTGATCAAAAGTGATCGGGCAGAGGACCACGGATTGAATTTTGGGGCGATGGCTCCATCGCATATACGCCCCTTAGTGCACGCTTCGCTCCCTTTTGGGTATGTGGGTTGCGATATCATGTTCATCGTCCGCACTTGTAGGGGAAGCCCTTCGTCCTCTTTGTTCGGCGGTCGGCCTCCTCCTCGCCGCTTATGCAGCCCTTGTCATTGTCTTCGACATTTAACTTGCCTACCTGCTTGAACACCCAACAATCCCTGTTGGTGTGGTTGGCTGGTTTTTCAGGGGTGCCGTGTATCTCGCACGAGCGATCGAGTATTCGGTCCAAATTGGACGGGTCTCGAGTATTTTTTTCAATGCCTTTTTCGCCGACCGGTTTAGAGCTCGAATCCGCATTGACCGCCAGATCCTCAAAGATTATCGCCATTAATGCGGCGCTTGTGCTTGTTGCAATGCGACCTGCCGTTATTGTCCTTGGTATCCGAATTACCAAGGCTCTTGGTCATGTTGTTACTACGAGCTCGCCAGCTGTCCTCTCCCGCGCAAAAGCAGGTCATGAGTGTTGTGAGGGATGCCATGGATTTTGGCTTTTCCTGTCCTAGGTGCCGGGCAAGCCACTCATCGCGGATGTTATGTTTGAAGGCTGCAAGGGCCTCTGCATCCGGACAGTCGACGATTTGATTTTTCTTGGTTAGGAACCGTGTCCAGAATTGTCTGGCTGATTCCTCTGGCTGCTGAATTATGTGGCTTAGGTCATCGGCGTCTGGTGGTCGCATATAGGTGCCCTATAAGTTGTCGAGGAATGTGGCTTCCAGGTCTTTCCAGCAGCTAATTGACTCTGCTGGCAAGCTGTTAAGCCAATGCCGAGCTAGTCCTTTAAGCTTGAGTGTGAGGTATTTGATGGCGTGTAGATCGTCACCGCGGGCCATGTGGATATGAAGGAGATAGTCCTCGATCCAGACCGCAGGATCTGTCGTGCCATCGTATGATTCAATGTTTACGGGTTTGAAACCCTCAGGGATTTGATGATCCATCACTTCGTCTGTGAAGCATAGTGGGTGTGTGGCGCCTCTATATTGGGCTATATCACGACGCATCTCAAATGAGCTTTGTCTACTGTGTTCGGCCCGGCCGGAATTGCCATATCCAGCGTGACGGTTATCATCACGTATCGTGGGGCGCCCACGCGATCCGTAGATTGATCTTGTTTGCCTTGCCTTGTCCTCCAAAGATATCCTCGCAGGTCCGGGCGATTTCCCGCCTTGGTATTTTTGAGCGGCGCGGGTGCGGCTTGAGTGGAGGGCCGAGAGGTTCTCCGTCATGCCACGAGGTGGCCGGTCGGCCGATTACGCGCTGGTGATGTAGGTTTAGGTGCTTCCTCCTCTAATCAGGGTAGCAGCCTACGTTTTGGGTAGCTCTTGGAGGGGCGTTCGAGTTCATACTCTTCGTCTGCAAGGACTTTAGTCCATCTGTCGGCTAGCAAGTCTTGGTCAGCTCTAAGCTATTGCTGCTTTTTCTTGGGGCTGCTTGCCGTGGCCATTAGCCTGCGTTTGAAACGCTCTTGTTCGACGGGATCCTCAGGCACGGCAAATTCGTCGTCGTCGAGGCTTGCCTCGTCTTTGGAGGGAGGCGTGTAATTATCGTCCTCTACCTCTCTCGTCTCGCCGCTCTCTCATGAGGGCTGGCTTCTCCATCCTCTGCGCTGAATCCTGCCGGAGGGGGTTGTCTTCGCACTTTCCGGGTGTTATTGTCTCGTGCGGAATCACCGCTTTTGCTGTGGCGGATTTAGAGCGGCGCCACGACGCCGGCGCTTAGGCTGTTTCTTGAGGGTCATCTCCATTGTTCCATCGCCATTCCCATCTTTTGGGATGTCCACCATGTAAATGTCGATGACGAGGTGGCCTTCCAATGCCCCAGAGGCGCTGGTTCTTGGTCGCTCTCTCGATCGCCGCCCATACCGTCGATGTCTTCAGAGTCGAAGTCGAGCATGTCGGTTAAATCATGGACAGTGGCTACGAAGTGGGTGGTGGGTGGGTTTTGAATTTTTTCATCGTCCGCATCCCAACTTTCCTGACCGTAGTCCGGCCAGGGCTCTCCTGACAAAGAGAGAGATTTTAGTGAATTCAGGATGTCGCGAAAGGGCGAGTGCCCAAAGATGTCCGCGGCGGTGAACTCCATGATCGGCGCCCAATCGGCGATTGGCAGGGGCGCGGTAGGTTCGAAGTCCGGAGAGGGGTCCGGCGCCTTGGAGTCACGAGCTTCAAAAAGGACAGGGTTGGTATTCGGCTCAATCGCCGTAGAGATAGCAGCCCCCGAGGCGGTGTCCACCATCCGTCCTCGACGACGCAATCGGCCCGAGCTAAGGGTCGAGCAGACACTTGTGCGCCCCCTGTGGCACCGTCCGCGGAAGAGCTAGATCATGCCCATCGTGATAAAGGCGGGCGCTGCTTGGCTGCGGCTCGAACCCGTCAAGATCAAGTCTCCGCGGATGTCACCAGATAGTTCAAACTTCCAAATCGACTGATGGCCGGGCGAAGCTTAATCGCTCCGGATGGCTGCTTAATTGGCCCACATTGCAAAGCTGCCGAATACGAAGATCTGTCCGGGGAGAAAAGTCTCATCCTGGACCGCATTGTTGTTGATGATCGGAGGAGCCATCGGGGCTAAAGACGACGACATAGAGGAGCTCTCAATGAAAGCACCAATGTCGGTGTCAAAAACGGCAGATCTCGGGTAGGGGGTCCCGAACTGTGCGTCTAGGCGGATGGTAACAGGAGACAAGGGACACGATGTTTTTACCTGTGTTGGGCCCTCTCGATGGAGGTAAAACCCTACTCCTGCTTGATTGATATTGATGATATGGGTAGTACAAGAGTAGATCTACCATGAGATCAGAGAGGCTAAACCCTAGAAGCTAGCCTATGGTATGATTGTTGTTCGTCCTACGGACTAAAACCCTCCGGTTTATATAGGGACCGAAGAGGGTTAGGGTTACATAGAGTCGGTTACAATGGTAGGAGATCTACATATCCGTATCACCAAGCTTGCCTTCCACGCCAAGGAAAGTCCCATCCGGACATGGGACGAAGTCTTCAATCTTGTATCTTCATAGTCCAGGAGTCCGGCCAAAGGCTATAGTCCGGCCATCTGGCCACCCCCTAATCCAGGACTCCCTCACTCAATGATTGAGCTTTTCTCCCTTAGTTTGCAGGCTAAGAAACTCGTCGGAGGTCTTATAACTCTTGACGTGGGCACGAGCCTGAAATCCCAATTTCAGCCCTCAAACATCTCATATGTTTCATGACGCTTCAAATCGCCTTCGTGCCTCAACTCTAAACCGCTTAACATTATGAACTATCACGTAGTTATCAAACGTATGTCAGATGTTCGCAACATCTACAGACGACGTTCGAGATTCAACACATCGAGCGGTGTATTAAGGACATAAGCCTTCTATGAAGCAACGAGGACAATCCTCAGTTTACGGACCTAGTCCGCATAATCGCTACTATCAACTTTCAACTGAATTTTCTCTAGGAACATATCTAAAACAGTAGAACTAAAGTGCGAGCTACTTACATAATTTGCAAAAACCTTTGACTATGTTCGGGATAATTAAGTTCATCTTATGAACTCCCACCAGATAGACATCCCTCTAGTCATCTAAGTGATTACATGATCCGAGTCAACTAGGCCGTGTCCGATCATCACGTGAGACGGACTAGTCATCATCGGTGAACATCTTCATGTTGATCGTATCTACCATACGACTCATGCTCGACTTTTCGGTCTCTTGTGTTCCGAGGCCATGTCTGTACATGCTAGGCTCGTCAAGTCAACCTAAGTGTTTCGCGTGTGTAAATCTAGCTTACACCCGTTGTATGTGAACGTTAGAATCTATCACACCCGATCATCACGTGGTGCTTCGAAACAACGAATTTTCGCAACGGTGCACAGTTAGGGGGGACACTTTCTTGAAATTTTAATGAGAGATCATCTTATTTACTACCGTCGTTCTAAGCAAATAAGATGCATAAACATGATAAACATCACATGCAATCAAAAGTGACATGATATGGCCAATATCATTTTTGCTCCTTTTGTTCTCCATCTTCGAGGCTCCATGATCATCATCGTCACCGGCATGACACCATGATCTCCATCATCATGATCTCCATCATCGTGTCTCCATGAAGTTGTCTCGCCAACTATTACTTCTACCACTATGGCTAACGGTTTAGCAATAAAGTAAAGTAATTACATGGTGTTGTACAATGACACACATGTCAAACAATAAATTAAGACAACTCCTATGGCTCCTGCCGGTTGTCATACTCACCGACATGCAAGTCGTGATTCCTATTACAAGAACATGATCAATCTCATACATCACATATCATTCATCACATTCTTTTGGCCATATCACATCACATAGCATACCCTGCAAAAACAAGTTAGACGTCCTCTAATTGTTGTTTGCATGTTTTACATGGCTGCTATGTGTTTCTAGCAAGAATGTTTCTTACCTACACAAAAACCAAAACGTGATATGTCAATTGCTATTTACCCTTCATAAGGACCCTTTTCATCGAATCCGATCCGACTAATGTGGGAGAGATCGGCACCGCTAGCCACCTCATGCAACAAGTGCATGTCACCGGTGGAACCTGCCTCACGAAGTGTACGTAAGGTCGGTCCGGCTGCTTCATCCCACAATACCGTCGAAACAAGATTGGACTAGTAACGGTAAGCATATTGAACAAAATCAACGCCCACAACAACTTGTGTTCTACTCTGCATAGAAACAACGATAGACCTAGCTCATGATGCCACCGCTAGAACGAGCAGAAATTTAAAATTTTCTATGTATCACCAAGATCAATCTATGGAGTAATCTAGCAACGAGGGGAAGGGGAGTGCATCTACATACCCTTGTAGATCGCTAAGCGGAAGCGTTCAAGTGAACGGGGTTGATGGAGTCGTACTCGCCGTGATCCAAATCACCGATGATCCTAGCGCCGAACGGACGGCACCTCCGCGTTCAACACACATACGGTTGGGAGAGACATCTCCTCCTTCTTGATCCAGCAAGGGGAGGATAGGTTGATGGAGATCCAGCAGCACGACGGCGTGGTGGTGGAAGTAGCGGGATCCCGGCAGGGCTTCGCCAAGCGCAAGCGGGGAGGAAGAGGTGTCACGGGAGGGAGGGAGGCGCCAGGGACTCAGGTTAGGCTGCCCTCCCTCCCCTCCACTATATATAGGGGCCTAGGGGGGGGCGTCGGCCCCCTTGGAGATCCAATCTCAAGGGGGGGGCGGCCAAAGGGGGTGGCTTGCCCCCCAAGGCAAGTGAGGCGCCCCCACCCCTAGGGTTTCCAACCCTAGACGCAAGAGGGGCCCAAGGGGGGGGGGGCGCACCAGCCCACCAGGAGCTGGTTCCCACGCCCCTTCAGCCCTTGGGGCCCTCCGGGATAGGTGGCCCCACCCGGTGGACCCCCGGGACCCTTCCGGTGGTCCCGGTACAATACCGATGACCCCCAAAACTTTCCCGGTGGCTGAAACTGGACTTCCTATATATAAATCTTTACCTCCGGACCACTCCGGAACTCCTCGTGACATCTGTGATCTCATCCGGGACTCCGAACAACTTTCGGGTTACTACATACTAATATCTCTACAACCCTAGCGTCACCGAACCTTAAGTGTGTAGACCCTACGGGTTCGGGAATCATGCAGACATGACCGAGACAACTCTCCGGCCAATAACCAACAGCTGGATCTGGATACCCATGTTGTCTCCCACATGTTCCACGATGATCTCATCAGATGAACCACGATGTCGAGGATTCAATCAATCCCATATTCAATTCCCTTTGTCTACCGGTATAGTACTTGCCCGAGATTCGATCGTCGGTATCTCGATACCTTGTTCAATCTCGTTACCGGCAAGTCTCTTTACTCGTTCCGGAACACATCATCCCGTGATCAACTCCTTGGTCACATTGTGCACATTATGATGACGCCCTACCGAGTGGGCCTAGAGATACCTCTCCGCCACACGGAGTGACAAATCCTAGTCTTGATTCGTACAACCCAATGAGACACTTTCGGAGATACCCGTAGTGCACCTTTATAGCCAGCCGCCACGCTAGACGTTTGGTACACCCAAAGCATTCCTACGGTATCCGGGAGTTGCACAATCTCATGGTCTAAGGAAATGATACTTGACATTAGAAAAGCTTTAGCATACGAACTACACGATCTTTGTGCTAGGCTTAGGATTGGGTCTTGTCCATCACATCATTCTCCTAATGATGTGATCGCGTTATCAACGACATCCAATGTCCATGGCCAGGAAACCGTAACCATCTACTGATCAACGAGCTAGTCAACTAGAGGCTTACTAGGGACATGGTGTTGTCTATGTACCCACACATGTATCTGAGTTTCCTATCAATACAATTATAGCATGGATAATAAACGATTATCATGAACAAGGAAATATAATAATAATAACTAATTTATTATTGCCTCTAGAGCATATTTCCAACAACATCGACCGACTCCTGCCTGCATCTAGAGTATTAAGTTCATGAAGAACAAAGTAACGCATTAAGAAAGATGACATGATGTAGAGGGATAAACTCATGCAATATGATATAAACCCCATGTTTTTATCCTCGATGGCAACAATACAATACGTGCCTTGCAAACTGGGAAAGGACACTGGGAAAGGACACCGCAAGATTGAACCCAAAGCTAAGCACTTCTCCCATTGCAAGAATGATCAATCTAGTAGGCCAAACCAAACAGATAATTCGAAGAGACTTGCAAAGATAACTTAATCACACATAAAAGAATTCAGAGGTGATTCAAATATTTCTCATAGATGAACTTGATCATAAAGCCACAATTCATCGAATCTCGACAAACACACCGCAAAAAGAGTTACATCTAATAGATCTCCAAGAAGATCGAGGAGAACTTTGTATTGAGAATCAAAGAGAGAGAAGAAGCCATCTAGCTAATAACTATGGACCCGAAGGTCTATGGTAAACTACTCACAACTCATAGGAGAGGCCTTGGAGATGATGTAGAGGCCCTCTATGGTCGATTCCCCTTCCAGCGGAGCGCCGGCGAAGGCTCCAAGATGGGATCTCACGGATATAGAAGGTTGCGGCGATGGAACTAGGTTTTGGTGGTCGCTTCTGATGGTTTCAGGGTACGGGTGTATATATAGGAGGAAGAAGTAGGTCGGTGGACGCTCGAGGGGCCCACGAGGGTGGGGGCGAGCCGGGCACCCTCGTGGTCGCCTTGTTTGTTGCTTGACGTCCTCCAAGTCTCCAGGTTGGCATTTGTTCCAAAAAGATCGCTCCCGAAGGTTTCAACCCGTTTGGACTCCGTTTGATATTCCTTTCCTTCGAAACACTGAAATAGGCAAAAAACAGCAATTCGGGCTGGGCGTCCGGTTAGTAGGTTAGTCCCAAAAATGATATAAAAGTGTAAAGTAAAGCCCATAAATATCCAAAACGGGTAATATAATAGCATGGAACAATCAAAAATTATAGATACGTTGGAGACGTATAAATCATAAATAAAAAGAATCATAACTGGTGTGATATGAGCATGACCGATCTAAGGACTAGTGCATCACTCCCTTTTCGACCATAATTATGATTAGAGTAAAATACACCCTAGATCCTAAATTTATTCATGGTGTGTCAACTAGGTCCTAAATGTTTAAGAATGCATGTGTAAATCCTAATTGTTTTTAAATACCCCCATTCATTAGTTACTTCAAAATGTTATTACAATCCTTCGTTACATCATACAACACGAAGGGCGGAAAACTATTACCAAGAACACCATCCGATCTAGTATCAAAACTATACTTCACAATATCATGTGCCATCCCATTGGCCAGGTGGTTAATTTTAAAAACTTGAAAATTCTGAAGCAACCTGGAAATGGTTAGAGCCTCCTTATTCAAATCAACAAGAGGGGCCATTCAAGTTTTTCACTTGCAAGGAAGAAAGCAATAAAAGCACAACCAGTCCAACATAGAGACCGGCCAGGCAAGCCCGAATGTCGGCTACATTCACACTGCAATTCCGCCCAATGAAATCCCATGAAGATGATGACATCGTCCGAGAAAATCCTAGCAACAAACCCACGCTCGCGGCACCAATGCTCTCCACAAAACTGACATCAAGGTTGATCCTGATGTAATCGTGCGGGGGAGGCTGCCAAACCATGGTCAAATAACGGAGCAGTGGTGAACTTTAAACCATCTGCCTTTCCCTTCCCTTTGCTGTTTGAATCCACCTCAAAAAGATTGGACGAGAAGGATGATCAATAATTACCCACAAAATTTGCAGAGCAACAACAGATTCACAACCCTTCCTAAAAATCAAGTCTTGACCATATCACATCACAACATACCCTGCAAAAACAAGTTAGACGTCGTCTACTTTGTTATTGCAAGTTTTACGTGGTTGCTACGGGCTTCTAGCAAGAACCGTTCTTCCTACGGCACAAAAACCACAACGGTGATTTATCAAGTTTGATGTTTTAACCTTCAACAAGGACCGGCTTCAGTCAAATTCGATTCAACTAAAGTAGGAGAAACAGACACCCGCCAGCCACCTTTATGCAAAACTAGTTGCATGTCTGTCGGTGGAACCGGTCTCATGAACGTGGTCATGTAAGGTTGGTCCGGGCTGCTTCATCCAACAATACCACTGAATCAAAGTAAGACATTGGTGGTAAGCAGTATGACGATCACCGACCACAACTATTTGTGTTCTACTTGTGCATACCTTCTACGCATAGACCTGTCTCATGATGCCACTGTTGGGTAACATAGCATGCAATTTCAAAAAATTACCTACGCTCACGCAAGATCTATCTAGGAGATGCATAACAACAAGGGGGAGAGTGTGTCTACATACCCTCGTAGACCATAAAAGCGTTTCACAACGCGGTTGATGTAGTCGAATGATACATCTCCAATGTATCTACTTTTCCAAACACTTTTGCCCTTGTTTTGGACTCTAACTTGCATGATTTGAATGAAACTAACCCGGACTGACGCTGTTTTCAGCAGAACTGCCATGATGTTGTTTTATGTGTAGAAAAGAAAAGTTCTCGGAATGTCCTGAAAATCCACGGATGCACTTTTTGGAATTAATAAGAATTATTGGGCGAAAGAAATACTCCAGGGGGCCCACACCATGTCCTCGAGATAGGGGGAATGCCCCCCCTATAGGGCGCCCCCTATCTCGTGGGCCCCCTGTACCTCCACCGACCTCAACTCCAACTCCATATATTCACGTTCGGGGAGAAAAAAATTAGAGAGAAAGTTTCATCGCGTTTTACGACACGGAGCCGCCGCCAAGCCCTAATCTCTCTCGGGAGGGCTGATTTGGAGTCCGTTCGGGGCTCCGGAGAGGGGGATTCTGAAGGAAATATGCCCTAGAGGCAATAATAAAGTTATTATTTATTTCCTTATTTCATGATAAATGTTTATTATTCATGCTAGAATTGTATTAACCGGAAACATAAGACATGTGTGAATACATAGACAAACATAGTGTCACTAGTATGCCTCTACTTGACTAGCTTGTTGATCAAAGATGGTTGTGTTTCCTAGCCATACACATGAGTTGTCATTTGATTAACGGGATCACATCATTAGAAGAATGATGTGATTGACTTGACCCATTCCGTTAGCTTAGCACTTGATCGTTTAGTATGTTGCTATTGCTTTCTTCATGACTTATACATGTTCCTATGACTATGAGATTATACAAATCCTGCTTACGGAGGAACACTTTGTGTGCTACCAAACGTCACAACGAATCGGGTGATTATAAAGGAGCTCTACAGTGTCTCTGAAGGTACATGTTGAGTTGGCGATTTCGAGATTAGGATTTGTCACTCCGATTGTGGAGAGGTATCTCTCGCCCTCTCGGTAATGCACATCACTATAAGCCTTGCAAGCAATGTGGCTTATGAGTTAGTTATGGATGATGCATTACGAATGAGTAAAGTGACTTGCCGTAACGAGATTGAACTAGGTATTGAGATACCGACGATTGAATCTCGGGCAAGTAACATACCGATGACAAAGGGAACAACGAATGTTGTTATGCGGTTTGACCGATAAAGATCTTCGTAGAATATGTAGGAGGCAATATGAGCATCCAGGTTCCGCTATTGGTTATTGACTGGAAACGTGTCTTGGTTATGTCTACATAGTTCTCGAACCCGTAGGGTTCGTACGCTTAAGGTTTCGATGACAATTATATTATGAGTTTATGAATTTTGATGTACTGAAGGAGTTCAAAGTCCCGGATGAGATCAGGGACATGACGAGGAGTGTCGAAATGGTTGAGACGTAAAGATCGATATATTGGACCACTATATTCGGACTTCAGAAAGGTTCCGAGTGATTCGGGTATTTTCGGGGGTACCGGGGAGTTACGGGAATACGAGGAAGAAGCAATGGGCCTCATGGGCCAAGTGGTGGAAGAGAGAAGGCAGATGCATGCCCCCAGCCCAAACCAAATTGGACTAGGGGGCCAGCCCCCCTTTCCTCCTTTTCCTCCCTCTCCTTCCTTCTCCTTCTCCTTCCCTTCCTTCCCCTCTCCTACTTGGAATAGGAAAGATGGGAGAATCCTACTTGGAGTAGGATCCCCCCTTGGGCGCGCCTCCTCCCCTTGGCCGGCCCTCTCCTCCTCCCCCCTTTATATACGGAGGAGGAGGGCACCTCTAAGCACAACAATAATTGATCCCTTAGATCTCTTAGCCGTGTGCGGTGCCCCCCTCCACCATAATCCACCTCGATAATATCTGAGCGGTGCTTAGGCGAAGCCCTGCGTCGGTAGAACATCAACACCGTCATCACGCCGTCGTGCTGACGGAACTCTACCTCAAAGCTCGGCTGGATCGGAGTTCGAGGGACGTCATCGAGCTGAACGTGTGCTGAACTCGGAGGTGCCATGCGTTCGGTACATGATCGGTCGGATCCTGAAGAAGTACGACTACATCAACCGCGTTGTGCTAACGCTTCCGCTTTTGGTCTACGAGGGTACGTGGACACAATCTCCCCTCTCGTTGCTATGCATCACCATGATCTTGCGTGTGCGTAGGAATTTTTTTGAAATTACTACATTCCCCAACAATGGTATCAGAGCCTGGTTTTATGCGTAGATGTTATATGCATGAGTAGGACACAAGTGAGTTGTGGGCGATACAAGTCATACTGCTTACCAGCATGTCATATTTTGGTTCGGCGGTATTGTTGGATGAAGCAGCCCGGACCGACATTACGCGTACGCTTAGACTGGTTCTACCGACGTGCTTTGCACACAGGTGGCTGGCGGGTGTCTGTTTCTCCAACTTTAGTCGAACCGAGTGTGGCTACACCCGGTCCTTGCGAAGGTTAAAACAACACTAACTTGGCGAACTATCGTTGTGGTTTTGATGCGTAGGTAAGAACGGTTCTTGCTCAGCCCGTAGCAGCCACGTAAAATTTGCAACAACAAAGTAGAGGACATCTAACTTGTTTTTGCAGGGCATGTTGTGATGTGATATGGTCAAGACGTGATGCTATATTTTATTGTATGAGATGATCATGTTTTGTAAACGAGTTATCAACAACTGGCAGGAGCCATATGGTTGTCGCTTTATTGTATGAAATGCAAGCGTCCTGTAATTGCTTTACTTTATCACTAAGCAAGAGCGATAGTCGAGAAGCAATAGATGGCGAATGACAACGATGCTACGATGGAGAGCAAGGTGTCGCTACCGGTGACGATGGTGATCACGACGGTGCTTTGGAGATGGAGATCACAAGCACAAGATGATGATGGCCATATCATATCACTTATATTGATTGCATGTGATGTTTATCCTTTATGCATCTTATCTTGCTTTGATTGACGGTAGCATTTTAAGATGATCTCTCACTAATTATCAAGAAGTGTTCTCCCGAGTATGCACCGCCAGAAAGTTCTTCGTGCTAAGACACCACGTGATGATCGGGTGTGATAGGCTCTACGTTCAAATACAACAGGTGCAAAACAGTTGCACACGCGGAATACTCAGGTTAAACTTGACGAGCCTAGCATATACAGATATGGCCTCAAAACATGGAGACCGAAAGGTCGAGCGTGAATCATATAGTAGATATGATCAACATAGTGATGTTCACCATTAAAAACTACTCCATCTCACGTGATGATCGGACATGGTTTTAGTTGATTTGGATCACATGATCACTTAGATGACTAGAGAGATGTCTGTCTAAGTGGGAGTTCTTAAGTAATATGATTAATTGAACTTAAATTTATCATGAACTTAGTCCTGGTAGTATTTTGCAAATTATGTTGTAGATCAATAACTTGCGTTGTTGCTTTCATATGTTTATCTTGATATGTTCCTAGAGAAAATTGTGTTGAAAGATGTTAGTAGCAATGATGCGGATTGGATCCGTGATCTGAGGTTTATCCTCATTGCTGCACAGAAGAATTATGTCCTTAATGCACCGCTAGGTGACAGACCTATTGCAGGAGCAGATGCAGACATTATGAACGTTTGGCTAGCTCAATATGATGACTACTTGATAGTTTAGTGCACCTTGCTTAACGGCTTAGAATTGGGACTTCAAAGATGTTTTTGAACGCCATGGACCATATGAAATGTTCTAGGAGTTGAAGTTAATATTTCAAGCAAATACCCAAGTTGAGAGATATGAAGTCTCCAACAAGTTCTACGGCTAAAAGATGGAGGAGAATCGCTCAACTAGTGAGCATGTGCTCAGATTGTCTGGGTACTACAATCGCTTGAATCAAGTGGGAGTTAATCTTCCAGATAAGATAGTGATTGACAGAGTTCTCTAGTCACCATCACCAAGTTACTAGAACTTCATGATGAACTATAATATGCAAGGGATGACGAAACCGATTCCCGAGCTCTTCGTGATGTTGAAATCGATGAAGGTAGAAATCAAGAAAGAGCATCAAGTGTTGATGATTGACAAGACCACTAGTTTCAAGAGAAGGGCAAAGGGAAAGAAAGGGAACTTCAAGTAGAATGACAAGCAAGTTGTCACTCCTGCGAAGAAGCCCAAAGCTGGACCAAAGCCTGAAACTGAGTGCTTACACTGCAAAGGAAATGGTCACTGGAAGGGGAAATGTCCTGAATATTTGGTGGATAAGAAGGATGGCAAATTGAACAAGGGTATATTTGATATATAGGTTATTGATGTGTGCCTTACTAGTGTTTATAGTAGCCCCTGAGTATTTGATACTTGTTTAGTTGCTAAGATTAGTAACTCGAAACAGGAGTCACAGAATAAACAGAGACTAGTTGAAGGGGAAGGGTGACGATGAGTGTTGGAAGTAGTTCCAAGATTGATATGATCATCATCACACACTCCCTATACTTTTGGGATTAGTGTTAAACCTAAATAAATGTTATTTGGCGTTTGCGTTGAGCATGAATATGATTTGATCATGTTTATTGCAATACGGTTATTCATTTAAAGTCAGAGAATAATTATTGTTCTGTTTACATGAATAAAACCCCTTCAATGGTCATAGACCCAATGAAAATAGTTTGTTGGATCTCGATCATAGTGATACACATATTCATAATATTGATGCCAAAAGATGCAAAGTTAATAATGATAGTGCAACTTATTTGTGGCACTGCTGTTTGGGTCATATCGGTGTAAAGCGCATGAAGAAACTCCATAAAGATGGATTTTCAGAATCACTTGGTTATGAATCATTTGATGCTTGCGAACCGTGCCTTTTGGGCAAGATGACTAAAACTCCGCTTCTCCGAACAATGGAACGAAGCTATCGACTTATTGGAAATAATACATACTGATGTATGCAGACCAATGAGTATTAAGGCTCGTGGCGGGTATTATTATTTTCTGACCTTCACAAATGATTTGAGCAGATATGGGTATATCTACTTGATGAAACATAAGTCTGAAATAGTTGAAAAGTTCAAAGAATTTCAGAGTGAAGTGGAAAAATCATCGTAACAAAAAATAAAGTTTCTATGATCTGATCGTAGAGATGAATATTTAAGCTACGAGTTTGGCCTTCATTTTAAACAATGTGGAATAGTTTCACAGCTCACGCCACATGGAACACCACAGCGTAATGGTGTGTCTGATCGTCGTAACCGCACTTTATTGGATATGGTGCCATCTATGATGTATCTTACCGATTTACCACTATCGTTTTGGGGTTATGTATTAGAGATAGCTGCATTCACTTTAAATAGGGCACCATCTAAATCCGTTGAGACGACACCGTATGAACTATGGTTTAGCAGTAAACCTAAGCTGTCATTTCTTAAAGTTTGGAGTTGCGATGCTTATGTGAAAAAGGTTTCAACCTGATAAGCTCGAACCCAAATCGGAGAAGTGCGTCTTCATAGAATACCCAAAGGAAACTGTTGGGTACACCTTCTATCATAGATCCGAAGGCAAAACATTTGTTGCTAAGAATGGATCCTTTCTAGAGAAGGAGTTTCTCTCGAAAGAAGTGAGTCGGAGGAAAGTAGTGCTTGATAAGGTAATTTGTTCCTTCTCCCGAATTGGAAAATAGTTCATCACAGAAATCAGTTCCAGTGATTCCTACACCAATTAGTGAGGAAGCTAATGATGATGATAATGAAACTTCAGATTAAGTTACTACAAAACCTCGTAGGTCTTCCAAAATACTGTCCGCACCAGAGTGGTATGGTAATCCTGTTCTGGAAGTCATGTTACTAGACCATGATGAACCAACGAACTATGAGGAAGCGATGATGAGCCCAGATTCCGCGAAATTGCTTGAAGCCATGAAATCTGAGATGGGATCCATGTATGAGAACAAAGTGTGGACTTTGGTGGAGTTGTCCGATGATCGGGAAGCCATATTGTATAAATGGATCTTCAAGAGGAAGACAGACGCTGATAGTAGTGTTACTATCTACAAAGCTCGACTTGTCGCAAAAAGGTTTTCGACAAGTTCAAGGTGTTGACTACAATGAGATTTTCTCAAACTGTAGCGATGCTTAAATCTGTCCGAATCATATTAGCAATCGCCACATTTTATGAAATCTGGCAAATGGATGTCAAAACTGCATTCCTTAATGGTTTTCTTAAAGAAGAGTTGTATATGATGCAACCAGAAGGTTTTGTCAATCCTAAAGATACTAACAAAATGTGCAAGCTCCAGCAATCCATCTATGGACTGGTGCAAGCATCCCAGAGTTGGAATATACGCTTTGATAAGTTGATCAAACCATATAGTTTTATACAGACTTGCGGTGAAGCCTGTATTTACAATAAAGTTAGTGGGAGCACTACCGCCTTTCTGATAAATATATGTAAGTAACATATTGTTGATCAGAAATGATGTAGAATTTTTCTGGAAAGCATAAAGGAGTATTTGAAAGGAATTCTTTAAAAGAAAGACCTCAGTAAAGCTACTTACATATTGAGCATCAAGATCTATTGAAATAGATCAAGACGCTTCATAAGTTTTTCAATAAGTACACACCTTGTCAAGTTTTTGAAGTAGTTCAAAATGGAACAGTCAAAGAAAGAGTTCTTGCCTGTGTTTCAAAGGTGTGAAATTGAGTAAGACTCAAATCCCGACCACGGCAGAAAATAGAAAAGAGAATGAAAGTCATTCCCTATGCCTCAGTCATAGGTTCTATAAAGTATGCTATGCTATGTACCAGACCTATTGTATACCTTGCTCTGAATTTGGCAAGGGAGTACAATAGTGATCTAGGAGTAGATCACTGAACATTGGTCAAGAATATCCTTAGTGAGTACTAAGGAAATATTTCTCAATTATGGAGGTGATAAAAGAGCTCGTCGTAAAGAGTTACATCGGTGCAAGCTTTTACACCGATGCAGATGACTCTAAGTCTCAATCGGGATACATATTGAAAGTGGGAGCAATTAGCTAGAGTAGCTCCGTACAGAGCATTGTAGACATAGAATATTTGCAAAATACATACGGCTCAATGTGACAGACTGCTGACTAAGCTTCTCTCACGAGCAAAACATGATCACACCTTAGTACTCTTTGGGTGTTAATCACATAAGCAATGTGAACTAGATTATTGACTCTAGTAAACCCTTTGGGTGTTGGTCACATGACGATGTGAACTATGGGTGTTAATCATATACAGATATGAATATTGGTGTTAAATCACATGGTGATGTGAACTAGATTATTGACTCTAGTGCAAGTGGGAGACTGAAGGAAATATGCCCTAGAGGCAATAATAAAGTTATTATTTATTTCCTTATTTCATTATAAATGTTTATTATTCATGCTAGAATTTTATTAACCGGAAACATAATAAATGTGTGAATACATAGACAAACATAGTGTCACTAGTACGCCTCTACTTGACTATCTTGTTGATCAAAGATGGTTGTGTTTCCTAGCCATACACATGAGTTGTCATTTGATTAACAGGATCACATCATTAGAAGAATGATGTGATTGACTTGACCCATTCCGTTAGCTTAGCACTTGATCGTTTAGTATGTTGCTATTGCTTTCTTCATGACTTATACATGTTCCTATGACTATGAGATTATGCAACTCCCGTTTACCAGAGGAACACTTTATGTGCTACCAAACGTCACAACGTAACTGGGTGATTATAAAGGAGCTCTACAGGTGTCTCCGAAGATACATGTTGAGTTGGCGTATTTCGAGATTAGGATTTGTCACTCCGATTGTCGGAGAGTATCTCTGGGCCCTCTCGGTAATGCACATCACTATAAGCCTTACAAGCAATGTGGCTAATGAGTTAGTTGCGGGATGATGCAGTACGTAACGAGTAAAGAGACTTGCCGGTAACGAGATTGAACTAGGTATTGAGATACCGACGATCGAATCTTGGGCAAGTAACATACCGATGACAAAGGGAACAACTTATGTTGTTATGCGGTTTGACCGATAAAGATCTTCGTAGAATATGTAGGAGCCAATATGAGCATCCAGGTTCCGCTATTGGTCATTGACCGGAAACGTGTCTCGGTCATGTCTACATAGTTCTCGAACCCGTAGGGTCCGCACGCTTAAGGTTTTGATGACAGTTATATTATGAGTTTATGAGTTTTGATGTACCGAAGGAGTTCGGAGTCCCGGATGAGATCGGGGACATGACAAGGAGTCTTGAAATGGTCGAGAGGTAAAGATCAATATATCAGACGACTATATTTGGACTTCGGAAAGGTTTTGAGTGATTCGGGTATTTTCGGGGGTACCGGGAGTTACGAGAATACGAGGAAGAAGCAATGGGCCTCATGGGCCAAGTGGTGTAAGAGAGAAGGCAGGGCGCGCGGCCCCCTAGCCCAAACCGAATTGGACTAGGGGGTCGGCCCCCCTTTCCTCCTTTTCCTCCCTCTCCTTCCTTCTCCTTCTCCTTCCCTTCCTTCCCCTCTCCTACTTGGAATAGGAAAGAGGGGGGAATCCTACTTGGAGTAGGACCCCCCCCTTGGGCGCGCCTCCTCCCCTTGGCCGGCCCTCTCCTCCTCCCCCCTTTATATACAGAGGAGGGGGGCACCTCTAGACACAACAACAATTGATCCCTTGGATCTCTTAGCCGTGTGCGGTGCCCCCTCCACTATAATCCACCTCGATAATATCATAGTGGTGCTTAGGCGAAGCCCTGCGTCGGTAGAACATCAACACCGTCATCACACTGTCGGTAGAACATCAACACCGTCATCACGCCATCGCGCTGACGGAACTCTCCCTCAAAGCTCGGCTGGATCGGAGTTCGAGGGACGTCATCGAGCTGAATGTGTGCTGAACTCGGAGGTGTCGTGCGTTCGGTACTTGATCGGTCGGATCGTGAAGACGTACGACTACATCAACCGCGTTGTGCTAACGCTTTCGCTTTTGGTCTACGAGGGTACGTGGACACAATCTCCCCTCTCGTTGCTATGCATCACCGTGATCTTGCATGTGCGTAGGAATTTTTTTGAAGTTACTACGTTCCCCAACAGATTCGTCACCGTCGTCATCATCAACCATCCTCCATCACCAATTTCATGATGCTCACCGCGTGCGTGAGTAATTCCATCGTAGGCTTGCTGGACGGTGATGGGTTGGATGAGATTTACCATGTAATCAAGTTAGTTTTGTTAGGGTTTGATCCCTAGTATCCACTATGTTCTGAGATTGATGTTGCTATGACTTTGCTATGCTTAATGCTTGTCACTAGGGCCCGAGTGCCATGATTTCACATCTGAACCTATTATGTTTTCATGAATATATGTGTGTTCTTGATCCTATCTTTCAAGTCTATAGTCACCTATTATGTGTTATGATCCGACAACCCCGAAGTGACAATAATCGGGATACTTCTCGATGATGACCGTAGTTTGAGGAGTTCATGTATTCACTAAGTGCTAATGCTTTGTTCCGGTTCTCTATTAAAAGGAGGCCTTAATATCCCTGAGTTTCTGCTAGGACCCCGCTGCCACGGGAGGGTAGGACAAAAGATGTCATGCAAGTTCTTTTCCATAAGCACGTATGACTATTTACGGAATACACACTGATGAACTGGAGCTAGTTCTATGTCACCCTATGTTATAGCTATAACATGAGGAATCACATCCGACATAATTATCCATCACTGATCCATTGCCTACGAGCTTTTCACATATTGTTCTTCGCTTATTTACTTTTCCATTTCTACTGTTACAACTACTACAAAAACCCAAAAACTATTATCTTTACTTTTGCTACCGTTACCTTTACTATCATACTACTTTGCTACTAAATACTTTGCTGCAGATACTAAGTTATCCAGGTGTGATTGAATTGACAACTCAACTGCTAATACTCAAGAATATTCTTTGGCTCCCCTTGTGTCGAATCAATAAATTTGGGTTGAATACTTTACCCTCGAAAGCTGCTGCGATCCCCTACACTTGTGGGTTATCAAGACCAATTTCTGGCGCCGTTGCATGTTAAATTTATGAGGTCCCAAGCAATTCTGATGCATGATATAGGCTCTAGGCACTTGTAGGAGTAGTTGCTACCAATCTTGTTTAGTTTTATTCACTTTTATTTTGAAGTTACTAAAATTTCAGACATTTTCAGAAAAAGAATTATGCTTAGAAGAATGTACCAAGGTGGTTCCTCGGTGAAAAAAGGGCCCAGGATTGCTATACGTGAGCAAGATGTTGAATTGCCAAGGAACGCGGATGTACGAGCTTTTGAGTGGCCATCCGATGATTATGGTCGAAGCAGGCTTTAAGGAGGAATTTGACGCAGATAAATGCGTAATGCCAAGTCGGAGGACTTCTTACAAGATAAGTGTCCTCAAGATTATCAATTGACTCCTTTGTGCGGAGGTTTAAATATAACTGTGCGCGTAATTCTCCTAGTGTCATATTTGATATTTATGATACATCTTATACCATGGACTTAGAGGATTTTACAACTGCTTGCAAACTCCCGCGGTGGGCTAATAATAATGATCCTCACAAATCTGAATTTAGAGACTTCCTTGCTAGTATTACTATGAGAGAATCCAGGGACATAGCACAAGCTACCATAGGGAGCATTCATTTTCCTGCTATACATTATTTTGCTCTCTTCATTGGTAGATGCATCAACGGTAAAGATGAAGCGTGTCACATGTGTGTCCCTGATCTGTGTGTCCTCCACAGTGTTGTGTTAGGATATAAAGGTTATAGGGCAATAGTTGCACGTAGGTTGCAGAATAATAGTAGAAAGGGAAATTTATTTGGAGGAATTTATGCAACCCTTGTGGCTAATTATCTTGGTATAGCCCCACGAGAGGGGGATATGATGATACCTCCTGCTTATTTAGATTATGACGCTATAGTCAATCATCAATTTCTTAGGAGGAATGAACAATTCCTCCATTATCGACTAATCTATGACAGACGCAATGTCGTCCTTGTTACTCTTCCTACTCCCCACCTTTTTGATTATCAGGCAAAAGGAAGATATGTTGTCACCAGGGAGGAAGCAGCTGAACACGAGGGGAGAGCGGAGGCAGCTCGCCAACACGCCGCAGCTCAGGAGGCGGTTGCTGCGTGATCTCAAGACGACCCAGCCATAACTACGGATATCAGCCAAAGGTCCTTGGTACTAGACCAACTTAGCCCAAAAGCCTAAGCTTGGGGGAGTACGTATTTCTCACCGACTTTCCATTCATGTTCACACACTATTTGTCAGTGCTCATACTCTTTCATTGTATTATCCATGCTAGTTTAAATTTCTTTTTCTAGTTTTCTTCTTGTGTGTTTGATAAACCTTGAGAAAAACCAAAAAATACTTAGTTTAATTTCCATGCTTGTAGTAGAAATTAAAATGAAAACCCAAAAAGAGTTCTAGTTCTTCTTCTTACTCGTTGGGAGCTTTCCCGTGTAAATAGTTTTATTTTCTTTTCTTTCCTTTGGGGGTCGAGAAGACCATATTGAAAATGTTTAGTGGCTCTCATATGCATGATTGTTTATTTAACTTAGAGCCCATATTACTTGTCTTCTCTCTTGAGTTGAATGCTTGCAGATTCCAGCTTAGTCCAATGCACGTGCACTCTTATTATTATACACATCGTTCGGTCGTGCGAGTGAAAGGCAATAATGACGATTATGATGGACTTATTGAGATGAGAAAAGCTGGTATGAACTCGACCTCTCTTGTTTTTGTAAATATGATGAGCTCATCGTTTCCGATTCAGTTTATTATGAAGTAAACATATTTGCAATGACATTTAGAGATTATAGTTGCTTGTGCCATGCTTGATTAGCTATGAGTTATAATGGTTTACCTTGTGTACCAACATGCTATTAGAATGATTATGATGTGGTATGATGGGATGGTATCCTCCTTTGAATGAATTGAGTGACTCGACTTGGCACATGTTCACGCATGTAGTTGAATCAAATCAACATAGCCTTCATGATATTTATGTTCATGGTGGATTATATCCTACTCATGCTTGTATTCAGTGTGAATTAATTTTAATGCATGTTTATGACTGTTGTCGCTCTCTCAGTTGGTCACTTCCCAGTCTTTTGCTAGCCTTCACTGCATTAAGCGGAATCTGCTTGTGCATCCAAACTCCTTAAACCCCAAAGTTGTTCCATATGAGTCCACTATACCTTCCTATATGCGGTATTTACCGCCGCTCCAAGTAAATTTGTATGTGCCAAACTCCAAACCTTCAAATGAAATTCTGTTTTGTATGCTCAAGCATCTCATGTTTCAACTAGGGCTGCCTATATCTTCCATGCTAGGTGGGTTATTCTCAAGAGGAGTGGACTCGCTCCTCATTCACGGAAAGGGCCGATAACCGGATGCCATCCCATGATCCAAAAGATCAAAGCAAATCAAAATAATTAAACAAAACTCCCCCAGGGCTGTTGTTAGTTGGAGGCACTCGTTGTTTTGAGCAAGCCATGGATTGATGCTTGTTGGTGGTTGGGGGAGTATAAACCTTTACCATTCTATTTGGGAACTGCCTATAATGCATGTAGTATGGAAGATACAACCATCTCATAGTTGTTGTGTTGACAGCAAAAGTATGCCACTCAAAATGTTATTCAATCCCTATTTTAAAATCGAGCTCTGGCACCTCTACAAATCCCTGCTTCCCTCTGCGAAGGGCCTATCTATTTACTTTTATGTTGAGTCATCACCCTTCTTATTAAAAAGCACCCGCTGGAGAGCACACTGTCATTTGCATTCATTACTATTGGTTTATATTGGGTATGACTTGACTTGATCTCTTTTACCATGAATTACAATGTTTAGTCAGTCCTTGATCTTTAAAGGTGCTCTGCATTTATGTTTCGCGGTCTCAGAAAGGGCTAGCGAGATACCAATTTGTTGTATCATGTTATGATTGTTTTGAGAAAGTGTTGTCATCCGAGTTTTATTATTATGGCTCGCTAGCTGATTATGCTACTGATATGAGTAATTGTGAGACCTAAGTGTTATTGTGAGTATGGTTTGTTCATAATATTTGCTGAAACTTGAATGCTGGCTTTGCATGTTACAACAACAAGAGCAAACAAAGTTTGTAAAAGTTTTTCTTTATCACTTTCAGTTTATCAACTGAATTGCTTGAGGACAAGCAAAGGTTTAAGCTTGGGGGAGTTGATACGTCTCCAACGTATCTAATTTTCCAAACACTTTTGCCCTTGTTTTGGACTCTAACTTGCATGATTTGAATGAAACTAACCCGGACTAATGCTGTTTTCAGCAGAACTGCCATGATGTTGTTTTATGTGTAGAAAAGAAAAGTTCTCGGAATGTCCTGAAAATCCACGGAGGCACCTTTTGGAATTAATAAGAATTATTGGGCGAAAGAAATACACCAGGGGGCCCACACCCTGTCCACGAGACAGGGGGCACGCCCCTATCTCATGGCCCCCCTGGACCTCCACCGACCTCAACTCCAACTCCATATATTCACGTTCGGGGAGAAAAAAAATCAGAGAGAAAGTTTCATCGCGTTTTACGACACGGAGCCGCCCCCAAGCCCTAATCTCTCTCGGGAGGGTTGATCTAGAGTCCGCTCGGGGCCCGGAGAGGGGATTCGTCGCCGTCGTCATCATCAACCATCCTCCATCACCAATTTCATGATGCTCACCGCCGTGCGTGACTAATTCCATCGTAGGCTTGCTGGACGGTGATGGGTTGGATGAGATTTACCATGTAATCAAGTTAGTTTTGTTAGGGTTTGATCCCTAGTATCCACTATGTTCTGAGATTGATGTTGCTATGACTTTGCTATGCTTAATGCTTGTCACTAGGGCCCGAGTGCCATGATTTCAGATCTGAACATATTATGTTTTCATGAATATATGTGTGTTCTTGATCCTATCTTGCAAGTCTATAGTCACCTATTATGTGTTATGATCTAACAACCCCGAAGTGACAATAATCAGGATACTTCTCGGTGATGACCGTAGTTTGAGGAGTTCATGTATTCACTAAGTGCTAATGCTTTGTTCCGGTTCTCTATTAAAAGGAGGCCTTAATATCCCTGAGTTTCTGCTAGGACCCCGCTGCCACGGGAGGGTAGGACAAAAGATGTCATGCAAGTTCTTTTCCATAAGCACGTATGACTATTTACGGAATACTGTTGGAAATATGCCCTAGAGGCAATAATAAAAGTATTATTATATTTCATTGTTCATGATAATTGTCTTTTGTTCATGCTATAACTGTATTATCCGGAAATCGTAATACACATGTGAACACATAGACCACAATATGTCCCTAGTGAGCCTCTAGTCGACTAGCTCACAGATCAACAGATAGTCATGGTTTCTGACTATGGACATTGGATGTCGTTGATAACGGATCACATCATTAGGAGAATGATGTGATGGACAAGACCCAATCCTAACCATAGCACAAAGATCGTAGTTCGCTTGCTAGAGCTTTGCCTATGTCAAGTATCTCTTCCTTCGACCATGAGATCGTAACTCCCGGATCATGTAGGAGTGCCTTGGTGTATCAAACGTCACAACGAATCGGGTGACTATAAAGGTGCATTACGGTATCTCCGAAAGTATCATTGGGTTGACACGGATCGAGATCGGATTTGTCACTCCGTATGACGGAGAGGTATCTCTGGGCCCACTCGGTAATGCATCATCATAATGAGCTCAAGGTGACCAAGGTGTTGGCCACGGATCATGCATTACGGACGAGTAAAGTGACTTGCCGTAACGAGACTGAACAAGGTATTGGGATACCGACGATCGAGTCTCGCAAGTAACGCATCGATTGACAAAGGGAATTGCATACAGGTTTGATCAATCTCGACATCGTGGTTCAACCGATGAAATCATCGAGGAGCATGTGGGAGCCAACATGGGTATCCAGATCCCGCTGTTGGTTATTGCCCGAGAGTCGTCTCGGTCATGTTCACAGTGTCTCCCGAACCCGTAGGGTCTACACACTTAAGGTTCGGTGACGCTTAGGGTTGTATGAATATGAGTATGCAGCATACCTAATGTTGTTCGGAGTCCCGGATGAGATACCGGACGTCATGAGGAGTTTCGGAATGGTCCGGAGGTAAAGAATAATATATAGGAAGTGGTATTTCGCCATCGGAAAGTTTCGGGTCTCCGTAATGTACTGGGACCACCGGAAGGGTCCTGGGGTCCACCGGTGGGGCCGCCCATCCGGAGGGCCCCATGGGCTGAAGTGGGAGGGAACCAGCCCATAGTGGGCTGGTGCGCCTCAGGCCCACCTCGCGCCTAGGGTTGAAACCCTAGGGGGGGCGCCCACTTGGCTTGGGGGCACTCCACCCCTTGGCCGCCCCCTTGAGATTGGGTCTCAGGGGCGGCGCCCCGAGGCCTATATAAAGGGGGAGGAGGGGCTGCTGTACCCTTGTGCTTGGCGCCTCCCTCCCCCTGCTACACCTCATCCTCCTCCCGTAGTCGCTTGGCGAAGCCCTGCCGGAGTTCTGCTGCATCCACCACCACGCCGTCAGGTTGCTGGATCATCATCAACCTCTCCTTCCCCTTGCTGGATCAAGAAGGAGGAGACGTCTCCCATCCCGTACGTGTGTTGAACGCGGAGGTGTTGTCCGTTCAGCACTTGGACATCGGTGATCTGAATCACGTCGAGTACGACTCCATCATCACCTTGCAAGCTTCCGCACGCGATCTACAAGTGGTATGTAGATACAAACTCTCTCCCATGACTCGTTGCTTAGATGAACTCATAGATGGATCTTGGTGAAACCGTAGGAAAAATTATAATTTTCTCGCAACGCTCCCCAACAAAGGGTATCGAGCTAGGTCTATGCGTAGTTCTCTAATGCACGAGTAGAACACAATTTGTTGTGGGCGTGGATCTTGTCAACTTACTTGCCTCTACTAGTCTTTTCTTGCTTCAACGGTATTGTGGGATGAAGCGCCCGACCAACCTTACACGACGCTTACGTGAGACCGGTTCCACCGATTGACATGCACTAGTTGCATAAGGTGGTGGCGGGTGTCTGCTCTCCCACTTTAGTTGGAGCGGATTCGATGAACAGGCCCTTATGAAGGGTAAATAGTAGTTGACAAAATCACGCTCGGTTATTCGAGGTAAGAAAACGTTCTTGCTAGAACCCAATTGCAGCCACGTAAAAGATGCAACAACAATTAGAAGACGCCTAACTTGTTTTTGCAGCGATTGATCATGTGATGTGATATGGCCGAAGTTGTGATGAATGATGAATTGTGATGTATGAGATCATGTTCTTGTAATAGGATTCACGACTTGCATGTCGATGAGTATGACAACCGGCAGGAGCCATAGGAGTTGTCTTTATTTTTTGTATGACCTGCGTGTCATTGAAGAACGCCATGTAAACTACTTTACTTTATTGCTAAACGCGTTAGCCATAGAAGTAGAAGTAGTCGTTGGTGTGACAACGTCATGAAGACACGATGATGGAGATCATTATGATGGAGATCATGGTGTCAAGCCGGTGACAAGATGATCATGGAGCCCCAAAGATGGAGATCAATGTAGCTGTATGATATTGGCCATATCATGTCACAACTATATAATTGCATGTGATGTTTATTATGTTTATGCATCTTGTTTACTTAGGACGACGGTAGTAAATAAGATGATCCCTTACAAAAATCTCAAGAAGTGTTCTCCCCTAACTGTGCACCGTTGCTACAGTTCGTCGCTTCTAAGCACCACGTGATGATCGGGTGTGATGGATTCTTACGCTCACATACAACGGTGTAAGAGAGTTTTACACAGAAAACACTTAGGGGTAACTTGACGAGCCTAGCATGTACGACATGGCCTCGAACACGGAGACCGAAGGTCGAACACGAGTCGTATGGAAGATACGATCAACATGAAGATGTTCACCGACGATGACTAGTCCGTCTCACGTGATGATCGGACACGGGCTAGTCGACTCGGATCGTCTAACACTTAGATGACAAGAGGGATGTCTAATCTAAGTGGGAGTTCATAATTTTGATTAGAACTTTATTATCATGAACTTAGTCTAAAACCTTGCAAATATGTCTTGTAGATCAAATGGCCAACGCCATGTCAACATGAACTTCAACGCGCTCCTAGAGAAAACTAAGCTGAAAGATGATGGAAGCAACTATACGGATCGGGTCCGAACCCGAGGATCATCCTCATAGCTGCCAAGAAACAATATGTCCTAGAAGCACCGTTAGGTGACCCACTGTTCTCCCAAAGACCGCAAGACGATTTGAACGCTTGGCAGACACGTGTTGATGATTACTCCCTCATTCAGTGCGGCATGCTTTACAGCTTAGAACCGGGGCTCCAAAAGCGTTTTGAGCATCACAGAGCATATGAGATGTTCAAGAGCTGAAACTAGTTTTCCAAGCTCATGCCCGGTCGAGAGATATGATGTCTCCGACAAGTTCTATAGTTGTAAGATGGAGGAAAATAGTTTCACAAGGAGCACATCCTCAAGATGTCAGGTTGCACAACCGTATGACCCAAATTGAACATTAACCTCCCTGATGAGGCGGTCATTGACAGAATCCTCCATCGCTCCCACCAAGCTACAAGAGCTTTGTGATGAACTACAACATGCGGGGATGGTGAAGACCATTCTGAAGTGTTCTCGATGTCTGAAGTCAGCAGAGGCTGAAATCAAGAAAGAACATCAAGTGTTGATGGTCAATAAGACCACTAAGTTCAAGAAGGGCAAGGGTAAGAAGAACTTCAAGAAGGACGACAAAGATATTGTCGCGCCCGTAAGCCTCGCTGCCGGAAGAAGTCAAAGAATGGACCCAAGCCCGAGACCGAGTGCTTTTATTGCAAGGGAAGGGTCATCGAAGCGGAACTGCCCCAAATACTTAGCAGATAAGAAGGCCGCAACACCAAAGGTATATTTGATATACATGTAATTGATGTGTACCTTACCAAGACTCGTAGTAACTCCCGGTATTTGATACCGTGCCGCTGCTCATATTTGTAACTCACAGCAGAGCTGCGGAATGAACGGAGATCGGCGAAGGACGAGGTGACGATGCGCGTCGGGAATGGTTCCAGAGTCGATGTGATCGCCGCCGCACGCTACCTCTACATTTACCCACGGATTAGTTTTGAACCTTAATAATTGTTATTTAGTGCCAAGTTTGAGCATGAACATTGTATCCGGATCTCGCTTGATACGAGATGGCTACTCATTTAAGTCTGAGAATAATGGTTGTTCAATTTATATGAGAGATATGTTTTATGGTCATGTCCGATGGTCAATGGTTTATTCTTAATGAATCTCGAGCGTAATATTACACATGTTCATAGTGTGGATGCCAAAAGATGTAAAGTTGATAACGATAGTCCCACATACTTGTGGCACTACCGCCTTGGTCACATTGGTGTCAAGTTTATGAAGAAGCTCCATGCCGATGGACTTTAGAGTCTCTTGATTATGAATCGCTTGACACATGCTAACCATGCCTCTTGGGCAAATGACCAAGACTCCGTTCTCCGGAACAATGGAGCGTGCAACCAACTTGTTGGAAATCATACATACCGATGTGTGCGGTCCAATGAGCGTTGAGGCTCGTGGAGGATATCGTTATGTTCTCACCTCACCGATGACTTGAGTAGATATGGGTATGTCTACTTAATGAAACACAAGTCCGAGACCTTTGAAAAGTTCAAGGAATTTCAGAATGAGGTGGAGAATCAACGTGACCGAAAGATAAAGTTCCTACGATCGATCGTGGAGGAGAATACTTAAGTCATGAATTTGGTCCACACTTAAGGAAATGTGGAATCGTTTCACAACTCACGCTACCGAACACCTCAAATAAACGGTGTGTCCGAACGTCGTAATCGCACTCTATTGGATATGGTGCGGTCTATGATGTCTCTTACCGATTTACCGCTATCATTTTGGGGATACGCCTAGAGACAGCTACATTCACTTTAAATAGGGCACCGCCTAAATCCGCTGAGACGACACCATATGAATTATGGTTTGGGAAGAAACCTAAGCTATCGTTTCTAAAAGTTTGGGGATGCGACGCTTATGTCAAGAAACTTCAACCGAAAAGCTCGAACCCAAGTCGGAAAAATGCGATTCATAGGATACCCTAAGGAAACCGTCGGGTATACCTTCTACTTAAGATCCGAGGGCAAGACCTTTGTTGCCAAGAACGGATGCTTTCGAAAAGAGTTTCTCTCGAAAGAAGTAAGTGGAGGAAAGTAGAACTCGATGAAGTACTACCTCTCGAACGGGAAAGTGGTGTAGCTCAGAAAATGTTCTGTGATGCCCACACCAACCAAGAGGAAACCAATGATGATGATCAAGGTACTTCGGATCGAAGTTGCTCTTGAACTTCAGAGGTCCACGAGGACACGCTCCGCACTGCAGTGGTACGGCAACCCTGTCCCGGAAATCATGTTGTTAGACAACGGTGAACCTTGAACTATGTAGAAGCAATGCGGCCCAGATTCCAACAAATGGCTTGAAGCCATGAAACCGAGATAGAATCCATGTATGAAAACAAAGTATGGACTTTGACAGACTTGCCCGATGATCGGCGAGCTATAGAAAACAAATGGATTTTTAAGAAGAAGACGGACGCGATGGAAATGTTACCATTTATAAGGCTCGACTTGTCGCTAAGGGTTATCGACAAGTTCAAGGGATTGACTACGACGAGACATTCTCTCCGTAGCGAAGCTGAAGTCCGTCCAATCATGTTAGCAATTGCCGCATACTATGATTATGAGATATGGCGATGGACGCCAAAACGGCATTCCTTAACGGACATCTTAAGGAAGAGCTGTATATGATGCAGCCGGAAGGTTTTGTCGATCCTAAGAACGCTAACAAAGTATGCAAGCTCAGCGATCCATTTATGGACTGGTGCAAGCATCTCGAGTTGGAACATTCGCTTGATGAGATGATCAAAGCGTTTAGTTTATGCGAGACTTATGGAGAAGCCTGCGTTTACAAGAAAGTGAGTGGGAGCTCAGAGCATTTCTCCTACTATATGTAGATGACATACTCTTGATGGGAAATGATACAAAACTTCGACATCATTAAGGCCTACTTGAACAAGTGTTTTTCAATGAAGGACCTTGGAGAAGCTGCTTATATATTAGGCATCAAGATCTATAGAGATAGATCGAGACGCCTCATAGGTCTTTCACAAAGCACATACCTTGATAAGATTTTGAAGAGGTTCAAATGGATCAGTCCAAGAAAGGGTTCTTGCCTATGTTACAAGGTGTGAGATTGAGCTCAGCTCACCACCCACCATGGCAAAAGATAAAGTAGAGATGAGTGTCATCCCCTATGCTTCAGCCATAGGATCTATTATGTATGCCATGCTGTGTACTGCACCGATGTAAACCTTGCCGTAAGTTGGTTAGCAAGATACCAAAGTAATCCCGCAAGGAACACCGGACAGCGGTCAAGAATATCCTGAAGTACCGAAAAGGACAAAGGACATGTTTTCGCTTATGGAGGAGACGAAGAGCTCGTCAGAAGGGTTACGCCGACGCTAGTTTCGACTCACATCTGGATGACTCTAAGTCACAAACCGGATCGTGTATATGTTGAATGGTGGAGCAAGAAGCTGGTGCAGTTGAAAGCAGAGTGTCGTGGCGGGATCTACGTGTGAAGCGGAGTACATGGCATCCTCGGAGGCAGCGATGAAGCGATTTGGGTGAAGGAGTTCATCACCGACCTAGAGTCATACCCAATGCGTCGGGCCGATCAAACTCTTCTCGGACAACACCGAGCTATGCACTTGCCAAGGAGCCTGTGTTTCACAAGAAGACCAGCACATCAAGCGCCGCTTCAACTCCATCCGTGAAAATGTTCAAGATGGAGACATAGAGATTTGCAAAGTGCACACGGATCTGAATGTCGCAGATCCGTTAACTAAACCTCTCTCGCGTGCAAAACATGATCAACACCAGAACTCTATGGGTGTTCGATTCATCACAATGTAACTAGATTAGTGACTCTAGTGCAAGTGGGAGACAGTTGGAAATATGCCCTAGAGGCAATAATAAAAGTATTATTATATTTCATTGTTCATGATAATTGTCTTTTGTTCATGCTATAACTGTATTATCTACACGTGTGAACACATAGACCACAATATGTCCCTAGTGAGCCTCTAGTTGACTAGCTCACAGATCAACAGATAGTCATGGTTTCTGACTATGGACATTGGATGTCGTTGATAACGGATCACATCATTAGGAGAATGATGTGATGGACAAGACCCAATCATAAGCATAGCACAAAGATCGTGTAGTTCGCTTGCTAGAGCTTTGCCTATGTCAAGTATCTCTTCCTTCGACCATGAGATCGTAACTCCCGGATATCGTAGGAGTGCCTTGTGTGTATCAAACGTCACAACGAATCGGGTGACTATAAAGGTGCATTATAGGTATCTCCGAAAGTATCTGGGTTGACACGGATCGAGATGGATTTGTCACTCCGTATGACGAAGAGGTATCTCTGGGCCCACTCGGTAATGCATCATCATAATGAGCTCAAGGTGACCAAGGTGTTGGCCACGCGATCATGCATTACGATGCGAGTAAAGTGACTTGCCGTAACGAGACCGAACAAGGTATTGGGATACCGACGATCGAAGTCTCGCAAGTAACGCATCGATTGACAAAGGAATTGCATACGTGGTTTGATCGAATCCTCGACATCGTGGTTCAACCGATGAAATCGTCGAGGAGCATGTGGGAGCCAACATGGGTATCCAGATCCCGCTGTTGGTTATTGCCCGAGAGTCGTCTCGGTCATGTCTGCGTGTCTCCCGAACCCGTAGAGTCTACACACTTAAGGTTCGATGACGCTAGGGTTGTATGAATATGAGTATGCAGCATACCTAATGTTGTTCGGAGTCCCAGATGAGATCCCGGACGTCATGAGGAGTTTCGGAATGGTCCAGAGGTAAAGAATAATATATAGGAAGTGGTATTTCGGCCATCAGGAAAGTTTCGGGGTCTCCCGGTAATGTACCAGGACCACCGGAAGGGTCCCCGGGGTCCACCGGGTGGGGCCGCCCATCCCGGAGGGCCCCATGGGCTGAAGTGGGAGGGGAACCAGCCCATAGTGGGCTGGTGCACCCCCCTAGGCCCACCCCGCGCCTAGGGTTGAAACCCTAGGGGGGGCGCCCACTTGGCTTGGGGGCACTCCACCCCTTGGCCGCCCCTTGAGATTGGATCTCAGGCCGGCGCCCCGGAGGCCTATATAAAGGGGGAGGAGGGGGCTGCTGCACCCTTGTGCTTGGCGCCCCTCCCCGCTACACCTCATCCTCCTCCCGTAGTCGCTTGGCGAAGCCTGCCGGAGTTCTGCTGCATCCACCACCACGCCGTCAGGTCTGCTGGATCATCATCAACCTCTCCTTCCCCCTTGCTGGATCAAGAAGGAGGAGACGTCTCCCGTCCCGTACGTGTGTTGAACGCGGAGGTGCTGTCCGTTCAGCACTTGGACATCGGTGAGATCTGAATCACGTCGAGTACGACTCCATCATCACCTTGCAAGCTTCCGCACGCGATCTACAAGTGGTATGTAGATACAAACTCTCTCCCATGACTCGTTGCTTAGATGAACTCATAGATGGATCTTGGTGAAACCGTAGGCAAAATTTTAATTTTCTGCAATGTTCCCCAACAAATACATGCCTACATTACATTGATGAATTGGAGCTAGTTCTATGTCACCCTATGTTATAGCTATTACGTGAGGAATCGCATCCGACATAATTATCCATCACTGATCCATTGCATACGAGCTTTTCACATATTGTTCTTCGCTTATTTACTTTTCCGTTTCTATTGTTACAACTACTACAAAAACCCAAAAACTATTATCTTTACTTTTGCTACCGTTACCTTTACTATCATATTAATTTGCTACTAAATACTTTGCTGCAGATACTAAGTTATCCAGATGTGGTTGAATTGACAACTCAACTGCTAATACTCAAGAATATTCTTTGGCTCCCCTTGTGTTGAATCAATAAATTTGGGTTGAATACTTTACCCTCGAAAGTTGTTGCGATCCCCTACACTTGTGGGTTACCATCGAACTTTCTTCACGATCCACCAATCGTGTACCAAACGTACGACACCTCCGAGTTCTGCACATGTTCAGCTCGGTGACGTCCCTCGCCTTCTTGATCCAGCAAGACGTCGAGGTAGTAGATGATTTCCATCAGCACGACGGCGTGGTGACGGTGATGGTGAAGTGATCTTCGTAGGGCTTCGCCTAAGCACTACGAAAATATGACCGGGGGAGTAAACGGTGGAGGGGGGTGCCGCACACGACTAAGCAAATGTCCATGTGTTCTAGGCGCCCCCTCCCACATATATATAGGTGGGGGGGAGGAGGGAGTAGCTAGGAGCCGCCCCAAGTAGGATCCAAATCCTACTTGGGGTTTCCCCAAGTGGCGCCCCCTTGCCTTATTTCATCGGAGAAGAAAGGGAAGGGGGAAGAGAGAAAGGAAAGGGGGGCCGAACCCGCCTTTTCCTTCTCCCAATTCGGCCTCCTACCATTGGGGGGGGCTCCACTCATTGTGGGCTGGTGTGCTCCCCTCTTATGGCCCATATGGCCCATATATTCCCCCGGGGGTTCCGGTAGTCCGATAAATACCCGATACACTCCAGAACACTTCCGGTGTCCGAATAATATCGTCCTATATATCAATCTTTACCTCTCAACTATTTAGAGACTCCTCGTCATGTCCGTGATCATATTCGGGACTCCGAACAACATTTGGTCACAAAATCATATTACTCATATAGCACTATATCGTCAACGAACGTTAAGCGTACGGACCCTACGGGTTCGAGAACTATGTAGACATGACTGAGACACCTCTCCGGTCAATAACCAATAGCGGAACCTAGATGCTCATATTGTCTTCCACATATTCTACGAAGATCTTTAGCGGTCGAACCGTTATGACAATATATGTTATTCCCTTTGTCCATCGGTATGTTACTTGGCCGAGATTCGATCATCCGTATCTTCATACCTAGCTCAATCTCGTTACCGGCAAGTCTCTTTACTCGTTTCGTAATACATCATCTTGCAACTAACTCATTAGTCACTTTGCTTGCAAGGCTTCTTATGATGTATATTACCGAGAGGGCCCAGTGGTACCTCTCCGATACTCGAAATGACAAATCCTAATTTTGATCTATGCCAACCCAACAAACAAACACCTTTGGATATACCTGTAGAGCATCTTTATAATCACTCAGTTACATTATGACATTTGATAGCACACAAGGCATTCCTCCGGTATCCGGGAGTTGCATAATCTCATAGTCGAAGGAATATGTATTTGACATGAAGAAAGCAATAACAATAAAACTGAACGATCAATATGCTATGCTAACGATGGGTCTTGTCCATCGCATCATTCTCCTAATGATGTGACCCCGTTCATCAAATGACAACACATGTATATGGTTAGGAAACTTAACCATCTTTGATTAACGAGCTAGTCTAGTAGAGGCTTACTAGGGACACAGTGTTTTGTCTATGTATCCACACATGTATCAAGTTTCTGGTTAATACAATTCTAGCATGAATAATAAACATTTATCATGAAATAAAGAAATATAAAATAACAACTTTATTATTGCCTCTAGGGCATATTTCCTTCAGCCCCATATCCTCTTTACTATCCTTCAGATTGAGCACAAGATTGTACACACCATTAACTGAAAACATGCCATCATTTTCATAGCGCCACACAATAATGTTCCTAATCAAATTATCATCCCAATATGTCAGTCCACTCATGAATAAATCAAGCACTTACTTCAGGCTAGTATATTGCTTTTTAGCTGAAATGTTTATGCCGGAACTCCTGGACAACCAATTATCTCACCAAATCGTAATATTAGAGCTATCAACCAGCCTCCAAATGACTCCCCTTTTAAGCAACTCCAGTCCATGCATAATACCTTGCCAAGTCATGGACGTGAACTACAAAAAGACAGTGTCAAGAATATTTCTCTGGGGTTAATACTTTGCCTTCAACAACTTGGCACACAACGAGTCAGGGTAAACCAACATGCGCCATGCCTGTTTAACCAGAAGAGTTTTAAATAACCCGAGATCATGAAATTTCATACCGCCCTTGCCTTACGGCCTGGTCATTTTGTCCCAAGCTAACAAATAAGTTTTCCTTCTGTCCACCTCATCAACCACCAAATTTTTTGGACAAGCTAGGATAACTCCTCACATAGTGAAGACAGAAATTTTAAAATACTCATAGCATAAATGGGAGTGTCTGGATAACTGACTTCATCAAGTAAGCATATTTTTTAAATCCAGTCTGAGAGCCTTTTCAACGTCTTATATCTAGTTGACTTACACTTACCCGCCTTCATTCTACCTTCTAGCATCGATAATCCAAGATATTTATCCTCAAATCCATCAACGATAATTTTTAACATTACCATGGTGGACACTTGATACTCCAAAATACAATTTTCTTCAAACATTATCGAGCACTTATTGGGACTTAAAACTTTCCCAGTCCCCTTCTCATAATTCATCAAAAATAAATTAATCGTTAGTGCTTGATCAGTGGAACCTTTAAAAAATAGCAAACTATCGTCGGCGAACAACCCTTTTTTCACTCTACATTGGTCCAAATACACAAAATTTCTGACTTCTCATGGAGTACTAGATCCAATAAAAGTGTGAAATACCTAGAGCATGCATGTTCAACCAGAAATCCTAAAGGACCCCTCTTTCACAAGCACTATTAAGCAACAAAGGGAGTGCCTCAGTCACAACCAAAAATAAGTACGAGGATAATGGACCCCCTGCCCGAGACCACGGAAAAAGGGAAAATGCCTTCAACAACTAGCCATACAAACGCATCACAGATTTCACCGACGTGACACAAGTCATAAATCCAGGTAATCCAAAGCGGTGTATAAGCCAAAGCCCCATGCATACTTTTCATGAAATGCAAATCCACACGGCCATAATAAGTGATTCATCGTGGATGCTATTTGCATCCGACCAGGCCACATGCCGAGTTGACAAGTGCCACATAGCTAGGTGCCAGAGCAACACGCAACAACAACACCCTAATCGATCGCCCAAAACGTGATTGGTGTCCAACATGTGTCGTCGTTCTATATAATCGCGACCAACAAATAGTCAGGCCTCGCAAAGGTTGCAACCTCCCCACTTCGATGGTTGTCTATGCGAGGTGCGTGCCAAGGAATGCGTCGTGTGCCGTGTGTCTAAGCTGAGCTGTAGCGAGAAGTCGTTTCTCTTGCTCGCGGACGAGAGCCACGCTAGCGCCACCAACAAAGACACATAGGTTGTTGTCGTTTGGCACTATGCGTTCTCGACCCCATCGTTGCATATGAACCTCAACACCTCCGAGGTACGCCTGGCCCGTTCGCCATGGACCATGGTCATACCCACACTAACCTCTGCTGATGGGCTAGTTGGCACGGTTGAACAAGATGACAACCCAGCCTTACGACCTGTCATAATGTCGTCATATGTGTTCTATAGAGTAGAGAAAAGGAGAGAGGGGCGATAAATGAGAGGGAGAAGCCTACCAAGGGTGTGTTCATGTAAAATGTTGTCTACCTGACGCCAATCAACTTGCCACGTGTACTTATCAGATGCGCATAGAACCCGCGGTGAATCACTTAATACAATTAGAACCCAAATTTGCATTTTAAACTTTTAAGACTTAGTTGACACACCTCAAATACCATGCATTTTACTCTTATTATTATTGCGCTATTGGATTTGAAATCGGCACTTTTGGGTTGTCATATGGTGGACATTGAAGTTCATGTCACGTTGAACTATTTGTAGTGTTGAATTTAACCTTTTTTTTATTCCTGCTGAGTAATCAATAAAGCTCGTGATTCAGAAAAGAATTAGAGATAACAAAAATCTCGAAACACCTAAAAAACAAAGGTGACGAATACAAAAGTGTTATTATAAAACAAATAAATAAAGTGATACAAGATACTCTAAGTATCCAAACGACTTTTCTTAAAAGAAAAAAACAAGCGACATGATAGATGAGCTTCAAACATGGCTAGTGGGGTCAGCATTGGCCTTGGGCGACATGGCAGGCGCCGAAGGAGGAAGAGGAGGGTCAACATTGGCTTCTGACGACGCAGTAGACACCGGAGGAGGAAGGTCACCGCCGGCAGCTGCAGCAGGCGCCGAAGGAGGAAGTTCACTGGCGGCAGCTGCAGTAGGCGCCGAGGGAGGAAGGTCACCGGCGGCAGCTGCCTTCTGTTCAGCATTACTCGCAGGCACCGCCGCCGCCGGCTGTCCCATGGCGATCCCCGACTCCTGCGCGAGCGGCGACTTCGTAGAGCCTGCAACCGATGTGGCCTGCAATAGGATGTACGAGGTGATCTGACAGACCATCGATATGAAGAACAAGATCGTGGCCGCCACGAACGCTCCGGTGCCCGGCGGGACGCACTTCCCGTCGTTGTACGTCGGGAGGCCACCGCCCGTGCTCAGGATGGCGCCCACCATGAACAGTATCACCACTATGATGGCGAGGACCCTGCAAGTATTCGTATACGGATGTCATGTATGCATGTACAGTATGTACAAACTGCGAAGCATGCATGCATGCATCCGCGCGCGGTAGACGTATATGTACCATGAGACGGTGGACAGGACGACGGCGACGATGCGCTTGGCCTCGTTGGGGATGCCCCACGTCCGGCAGCAGCCGCAGCAGCCGGTGGCGGCGGTGGCCACGATCTGCGTCGTCAGCGCCAGCAGCGACGCCACGACCCCGCAGCCCACCGCCGGCGAGGCGTCGCACGACGACGAGGCCGCGCCGGCGATGCCCAAGATGACCGTGATGAGGCCGAGGACGCCCACCGCGGCGCATGCCGCCATCATGCCTTTGGTCATCCCCATCGATCGAGCCAAATACCTCGAGGCTACTCCCAACTTTAATTTCCTAAGCTAACCCCTCGCAAAAACAAAATGTTTAGTTTTTTCTAACGATATTAAGCAAGGCTTTTGATGCTCTATAGAACCTTATTATGTATACATATATATAATGCGTGTGCATACGAGGTAGCTAGGGTTATTTCGGCGACGGTCCTGTACAAGGTTGATTCCTTGTTTCATTTCGTTACGTGCTATAAAGTTGTCGACTCCACCTATGTTTATAATGTTGGTGCTTAATTAAGCTGCACGCAAGCTGTTTCGCACACTGTGCGGGTACCAATCTTTTTGCATTGGGTTCTCAGTTGATCCGTTTAATAGTTGTGGACTTGGTCACTACCGGCAGCTAGCTAATTCTCTCTTTTTTCGCAAAAAGGCTAATTCTCTTTTGTTATACAGTTTTGCTAAGTCTCAGTCGACTGAGACTTTGTTATGTCTCGGCCGTTGCTATATCGTTCGATCTTGCACGGAGATTCATGCAAAATTTTCTTTTAGCATTTATTTTCATATATACTACTTCCTCCGTTCCAAATTACTCGTCGTGGTTTTAGGTACGTCCCTTGATTGAGACTTGTTTAAAGCTCAGTCGACTTAGACCTAATCACACCCTTTGTGATAACGATTTCAATATACTCTCATTTATTTCTGTCTAATAATTAACCGAGCTAATGCAAAAGCTTGCTACTCAGCACTTATTTCAATATAGTGTCAATATACTCTATTAACTTTAAGATACCACCGCTCACCGAAAGTGCCATTCTGCTCCAGGTGCACAAACACTTGGGGAGAACAGTAAAATCAAAAAGTCGCCCGCAAAAAAATCAAAAAAGAAATAGAAAAACTTCTGAAGTTTTTTTTGGCGACAAAGACTGCTTAGTTTTCTACATGGCTCCAAAGTTTCGTGATGGAATGACACTGTGAAGGTCTAGGGTTAATGCTCCAAAATGCTTTCAGACCCAGCAATTTAGGAGCATCACTTTTTTGCCCAGAGCATTTCAAATGTTTTGCTTCACGAAACTTTACACACACGCGAAACACTCACCAATGTTTGTAAGAAAAAAAATCAGTTTATGTTTTAAATAATATTTTTTATCTTTTTTACTGCTCATCAAGCGCATCGAAAACTCAATGTCCTTCTACTCACCTCGTAAGAGCATCTCTAAGCGGACACCCATTCACCCCGCCAGCTCCACATTTGTCCAGGCGGACAGCCCAGAGGGGCTTGGACAGAAAAACATTCTACGACCGAACACTTCATTTTCAGTCCATATGTCCGGGCCATCCGACACCCCCATTCCTGGCACGTTTGGATGCGTCTGCCACGTCGGATCAGCCCACCATGACCCCATAAAACCCCACCGCCACCCTACCCTGGATAAAACCGTAACTCATGCTATGTGCTCTGCTCCTGGATCTGTCCTATCCTCTCGCTCCACTTCGGTCTTGTCCTCGCCATCCCTCGCCATCATGTCCGGTTCTGACAGCGAATCCAGATCTGAGGCAGGCCCCATTGACTGGGACACTCGCGGCGGAGTCTGATGAGGAGCTCTCCCTCCGCGTAGCCGTCTGCTGTTCCCGGATGGACATGGGTCGCCGTCGTGCTTCGTGGCCTCTCCGCCAACCCAACAGGTCTCTTCCAACTCTGTGATCGACTATCATAGGTCATTGAGGTCTGTTTCATCCCTGGTGACCTGGCAGGGCTCCTGCAGCCCTGGGTCTTCACAACCGGACCGAACTACCTACCGGCGTTAGGTGTTGGTCCCTTGTCCTTCGAGCCCGTAGTGGCTCCATGAGTCCAAGGCACGACCAGCTCACTGTGCCAAGCAAGCAACCCGGGTAGGATCCTGTTGCTCTGGTCATGGTTGCGGGCAATTCCTCGAGGTCCACGTCGTCCCTGCACTGAGTCGGACAAAGAGTTGTTGCTTCGCGGTGACCTATGTCGTTCCTTGACCAGCATAGAGATGGACACCCGATGCAACCGCCGCAAGAATACGAAGGCATTGCAACAGGGCATTGAGGCATAGGAGTGGCTCGCAGATGAGCAAAGCAGACACCGCCTCCAAAGCCCGTGGCCTCACCATAGAGCAGGCCCACACCGCCCGACGTCTCTTCGGGCTCCCCTCCTTCTCCAGCTCCTCCGCCGACTCCGACACTCCCGGATAACGACCCCTACGCCATCTTTGAGATGTACTGCCGCCACCTCAGAGATGGCAATGGCAACGTCAAGACAGCCGCGATCCTATCCTATGAACTGCTAGAACTGATATGTCCTTTTGAGCTACATAGAGACGAGGGCAAGAAAAAGTTCAAAGTTGCTACTACATCCAAAGAAGATTATATCTCAGAAACACTTCAACAGACTTGCCCTATTTTGGTTAATTCTCGTGGAAAGGATGAGAAACTATGGTGTTAGCTTTCATCCAAGAGTCAGCATTATTCATTTCCTGTAAATATATTATGCACATCAAAACTTAATATGAAGATGAATGATTTTTTAACAGCCATTAAAGTGTGTGTTTGATCGCTTTTAAGCATGGGAACATACGATTGCCTATCCATTTGCTAAGGGCAACAACGGGCAACAAAAAACTAAGGCAAATTCTTTTTAAATACAAACTAACCCGATTTCCTAACATGAGAATTCTTCCTTATTTTAATTCTGCAAAATACAACCCATACTTTCTGGCGAATATAAAATTGTGTTTGGTGCACTTAATGTTGATTGACAATCCGGACAAGCTGCAACATGACAAAAAGGAACACTATTACATCATACATGAGGATGGGGTTTAGTTTACAAATTCGGAAATTCCAAATCATACAGGTCACACCAATAAAATGAATTTTCATATAAGAGAAATGATAGAGAGATGTGCGAATCTCACACCTTATTTTCTTCCAAAGAATGCCAAGGTCCACTGAATACGAATTATCAGGAACAAACAATAACTTTATTCTACTTAACTTGAAAGGCTTGTGTTCTTGGTAAAATGAATTAAGATGAAGAATGTGTAGGACCAGTCATAAGGTGAACGCAATAGGAAGAGAAAGCAACACAAAAATGTCCTTACCCGCCATGAGATGAGATCTCAAATCAAGTCGTCCTGCTGTAGCTTGACCGTTAAAATACAATACCTTGGTCAGGTATTTGAACCCAAATGAGCTGACAGCTTGAACATTCACCTTCAGTTATGTTAGCAACATAGTCAACTCCTTTTCCCATCCTTCATTTGGCTTCACAAATTCTTCCTTTCTGACCTTGATACTGTAACCACTCATGGGAAGCAGACACTCCTTTACCAGTGTGCACATCGTCAGCTTGGCTGTCCTCAGTGAAGCCCATGAAGGCGGTGTCTTTATCCACAAGGAAGATGAAAAAGCTGTCCCTCTTTTTTGGATGAATCCTTTCTTCCTTCAGACCAGTTTGGATATCATCCATACGATGAGCCATTGCCCAATGATTGAACAAAACACATAGCCGAGCAAAGAGAAAAATAAAAAGACCAAACACACATGCATGCCTCACAGTCATAAATCTCCAGCCGACTTTTGTACACTCACACTCGATCAGCATACCAAAGATGAGTATTAGAAAAGGGATATGATCTTTCAGAGAGGAATGCGGTAAGTTTCCTAAAAATGAAGATAGTGTATGCATGACAAGCATAAATGCAGGTTAAACTGATGATACGTACTGAATAGCAGCAGGTTCAGCGGAATATGCAGCATCATTCACCTTGTAAAACATATCAGAATTGACAAATATGTGAAACAGATACCTATAGGTGAGAGAAAACATGATCAATTATGATTAGCTACAAAGATCTTACCTAAGAAGTAGAATGGTATTACAAATCCTGAATTTATATTAATTTAGATAAACATGGATATTTTCCCTACTTATATGAATATATTAATCCTAGCCAACATTAAACACTACTGGTATTTTACAAATCTTCTGCCAAACAGGAGCAATGATAGCTGATGCGCATTAAATATTTTATACTCTCATAGATGGCAAAAACTATGGTAACATCACATTAGTAGCCAAATGCCTGTAGTAAAGTAACATATTATTATGCTTAGCCAGAGCTAAGAACTGAAGTTTTTCAAAGTAATGTACCTCCACGAGTACGTAATGTCTTTCAAATGGTTGATTAGTCAGAGATGGTAATGTAGCTACAGATCTTGAATCATTCAATTGCTTGAACTGTGACAGGAGCCAAAAAGTATATTAAAGTATAATGATTATCTAGTGTTACAGACTAAAAAAACCTACTGTATTCTCGACCCTATTATCTTTCAAATAGTTACCTAATCAAATCAGAGATGGTTTAGAACTTGCAGATTTCCCATTACCGAATTTTGCTTGGCGCTTGAACTGTAGTAACAGCCTACATTATTTACTTTAGAGCATCTCCAACAGCCGCTGACGACGCTTGCGCCTAAAAATCGCGTTTGCGCTGCTGCTGGCTGGTTTGTTTGCCGCACACAAGGCTGGCTCCAGCGGCTGCTGTACAATAGAGGCTACAAGACGCAGCTCCAGCAGCAAAAAAATGCAGCAGCAAGGCCACACAGCAGCGCCAAATATGCCATTTGGACCCAATTATAAACATTCAAAATGCAATGAACATGTGAAATTTAACAAGTTGATGATGAATACATAAAAGTCGCCCACAAGTTCATCCAACCAAGTCCAAATTCAAACCAAGTTCAAAATACAAGTGCAACCAACAAAGTTCAAGACATATATAAAACACATCAACCATCTTGCTCGTCTTCTTCGTCTTCTTCCTCTTCTTCGGCCGACGATTCTTCCTCTTCTTCCTCCGATGAATCTTCCTCTTCATGACTTTCCGCATCGAAAGGCATGGCCGGAGGTGCGCCCATGCCTCCCATGGCGGCCGGAGGTCCGCCCATGCCTCCCATGGCGGCCGGGAGTGCGCCCATGCCTCCCATGGCGGCCGGAGGTGCGCCCATGCCTCCCATGGCGGCCGGAGGTGCGCCCATGCCTCCCATGAGAGAAGCAAAACTCATGCCACCCATGCCTCCCATAACGTTGGAGGGTGCTCGAAAGCCACCCATGGCTCCCATAGCATTGGAGGGTGCTCGAAAGCCACCCATGCCTCCCATGGCGGCCGGAGGTGCACCCATGCCTCCGAAGCCACCCAAGCCACCCATGTCGCCGAGGCCACCCAAGCCACCCATGCCGCCGAGGCCACCCAAGCCACCCATGCCGCCACCCATTGTGTTGATCATGGCTCTTTTTTGAATCAAGACTTCTTGACGGGCAAGGTTGACATATTCCATTTGCGCTTCATTGAACAAAGATGTGTCCAAGAAGAACAAATTTTTTTCCCATTCCATCAACCTAGTTCGCTCCTCCATGGCAACCTTCCTCTCCTCCAATGCCACTTTCCTCTCCTCGGCGGCCACCCTCCTCTCCTCGGCCGCCAACCTCCTCTCCTCGCCATGCATCTTGGTTCCTTGCCATTTTCCTCACCTCGTTCGCTTCTTTTCTTGCCTTCACAATAGCTTCCATAGCATTTGTGAGCTCATCATCTCCTTTCCTCTTCTTCTTTTCGGTTTTGTCCTTCTTGCACCCATCCGGTCGTTTGGGTTTCGAGTATGAAACCGAGTTGGGTGTGGGGCTTCTCATGCCCTCCTCACTTGAGGCATCATCCTCCTCATCATCATCATTCAACTCAATTGTGCGCTTATGCTTGTTGCTCAAATGCAAATCATCCAAATCTTCACGCTTCCTCCATTTCTCATCATCCTTCAACACTTCATAGCAATGAGGCAAGGTAAAGATCTTTCCTTTCTTGATCTTCCCCTTCTTGGTTGTCCTCGTCTCTTCTATGAACAAGTTTTGTGCAATGTTGTACTACAAAAAAAACAAAACAAGTTAGCACTTCGGACACCAAAAAAAAGTATGATGAACATGTATGATATGGCACTTACTCTATCATCCTCGCTTGTCCCACTTGGGTTAAGCTTGTCAACTGCCTTTGTGCGGCCGCCCACTTTTGACAATCCGAGTTGATTACCGACCATCGGGACCGAAGTGATCTCTCGGAGCGGTAAATTCCACTCTTGTTGTTAGCATTATAGTATTCTGTCATTCGCCCCCAATACGCGTCTCTACTTTGATCACCTCCAATGGATGGATCCTTGGAGACATGCAAATAAGTGTTGCATAGTAACTTGTCATCGGTGGTGGAGTAATTGCCCGCTCTTCCTTTCGGCGCCTCGACAATGCCCTCACCCTCCTCGTCCACCTCAAACTCATGGTCGTCAAAATGGATTTCATTGGTTTGAGACCAATGCGAATTGTTGGACCCAACACCCATAGTTGACATGTATGCATCATCGTTGAGACTACAAATGCAAATATAAGCTATCTATATGATGATGCATTGAACAAATAACAAGAAAATAAAAGTTGGAACTTTTTTCACCTTGGGGCATTTCGTCGAGCACGTGGTGCTTGCGTCGGCCGCCGCTCAACGGTTGAGCTCTTGGCGCTTCGGTAGACGCCGAGCCGCCCGCCGCCTGCAAGCTTCTTCTTCTTCGAGGTGCGGAGCCGTCCGCCGCCTTCTTCTTCGCGGATATTTTTCTTTTTCGCCTCAATGGTGCGGCGGTAGCACGGACGGCGCGGCGCAACGCCGCTCGTCGGCGTGGTCATCCGCGGCGGCAAGAAGAGATCTGCGCGAGGCCGACCGATGGCGGAGCTCCGCGTCATGGCGGTAGCGCCAGCTTAACGCCGCCGCTTAGGGTTTAGGCGGCGGCGGCGGCGGCGGCGGCGGGGGTCGCGCTGTAGAGCGGGGTGAGAGGGGCTCGGTGTGCGCATCCATGGCGGAAGGGCGCGCGGCGCCGGCGAGTGGAAGAAGAAGAAAAAGGAAGTTGCAGGCTTCGAGTGTGCAGCCATGAAGTAGACGCGAAATCAACAGCGGGATGGGGCATTCACCAGCGCCTAACTCGCTTTAGCGCGCGCGTTTTTATGCGCGCCGCTGGAGCTGTGCGACGCGTTGCGCGCGCGCTAAAATGGCGTTTTTTCCGGCGCGGCGCTAGTATAGCGCGGCTGTTGGAGATGCTCTTAGTAGAGATTAAACTTGGACCATTTGATAAATCTCACAGCCAAGTTAACATCCAGCAATGGCACCCAAAATACAAAAGTTAAAGATTGTACCCCTAATATACGTCTGGAACTCGATTAAAGTATGTGATTCACGATGTTGCCAGTCATCGAGGGTGAAGAACATGTCCATGTCATATATGCCTTGTTGTTCACCATCCTGACGAGCCTAACCTGTAGACCACCCAATCATCATGTAAGAGCCAAATTTATAACCTGTCATTTTTTTACATCAGCTGAAGAAAAGATTCAGAGAGACTGCAGCAGCTTATATAACATACCTAAGCTATTGAACTTTCCAAGTTACTCCTGGATATAATTATACTTCGATTCTTCCTTGTCATTCTACATGTATACTCCTCAAGGAGAAGTGGGACAGACAATATTTACATTTCAAACAAACCTACTGGTAACTGGCACATTGTGCTTCTTTACATTGTAGCCTTGGTTAAGTGCACCTACATGGTGCAGGCAAAATAAGATTCATGTTAAAAAAAAGGTCTCAAAATACTACAGGGATATGTGATCTCAATTCGGAATAAATTATGTGGCTGCTGAGTAATAAGCATGCAAATTGTTCGTGAACTCGTCGCCAAAAATGTTAGAGCAAGCAGGGTGTCGACGTCATGTCCCTGCCAGCCAAGTCCCCTACTTGGCATACTAAAATGTGAATACATCCAAACAAATTAGAGCAAGCACACATTCTTCCTCGGCAATCAAATGGACTATATAGCTAACCAAATCACCGATCAACGAATCTTGTGAAAGGCCAGAGGGTTTCTAGTCACTAATCCTTCTTATGTTAATGTTTTTCTTCTCTGTTTTGATCAGTCAGCGGTCCGGCAGGTGGTAAACATATTCTGAATATTTCATTTGTTAATCAGAACTAACCACTGGAACATATATGTGGGATCGGCATGAATGAATATATGCCCATTCTTGGAGTAGGTCGCAGCACATAAATCAATAAATAGTATATAATATCTTGATTGATACATAAAACTATGTGTACATGATTGTTCAAGAGCTGGGATAGAATGAATGAATTGCTGCATAAAGTGTCCATCCTTCCCATCAGGAGCTCCTTTCCTATCAATTACCTGCACACAACGCTCTGGTGTAGGTTACAGTTCAGAACAACAGCCGTGCTAAACGAGACATCATGTCAATTCGAGCGACACATGATCTTCGCAGCAGTGCATGCAGAGAGACTCGATTCCATGAAGCGTCGCCGCCCGCAGACTCCGCAGCGGAGCGGAGGTCCGTCACAAGGCGCCCTTCTCTGACCGTGCTGCGCGCTGCCGGCGATACTGACGACTGCAATCGGTCGACGAGCAGCGCCGTCACGGCTTAGAGGGACCACACCAAGGAGGGGAATTGGCTGACGGGGACACGAGGATCATGCAGTAGAGGGCCAGGGGAGAGGAGAACAGGGCAGACGGCGGCAGTGCGTGGGTACTTTTGCCATAACAGTAGGGATGTCAACCGGGCCCCGTTTAATCCCGTTTAAAGTCCACATATGATATGATAGTTCAAAAAGGTTTTTTGTTTGTTTGACAAAAATGAACTATCAAGCTAGCAAAAACTAACTGAACGGGATTGTGGACGCCATTTATTTGCCACTTACATCCCTACCTAACAGGCCATCCAGATCGGGCGTGTGTAGGGGAGTCGGAAGGAGGAGTGGGACAGGCGGCCTGGTTCTCCTGGTTTTTTATGCATGCGTAGGTTGGAGAGAAAAACAAAATCAATGGGGAACGATCGAGGGAGGGGTGGAGGGGAGGTGAGCAAACGAAACGAAACCAACTATCACGACCGCAGACTCCTCCTTTAGGAGTAGAGATCTTTGCCGCGGTGCATGCAGAGAGACTCGATTCCATGAAGCATCGCCGCCCGCATACTCCGCAGTGGAGCGGCGGTCCGTCACAACGTGCCCTTCTCTGACCGTGCTGTGCGCCGCCGGTGATTCTGGCGGCTGCTATTGGTCGATGGGCATCGCCGTCACGGCTGAGAAGGACCACACCGAGGAGAGGGACTTGGCCGATGGGGACACGAGGATCATTGTAGCGACCAGACCTCAAACCTTCTAGTCTCTATGCATCAGTGTCATCCCTGGATTGGTAATGTTGACACGCACAGTACTTGAGGATTTATAACAGAGTTTCAATCGCACACTTATTACATCGAATGTCTCAAAAGAGAACTTATTACAATAATATGACTTAAGGCCAACTAAATACGATAACAGCGGAAGGCTTGGAAGATAAAGTGAGTCCATCAACTCCAATGGCATAGCTGAGTGAACGGCAATGACCTAGCGCACCTTACTCTTCGTCTGAAAAGTCCGCAACATGATATGTTGCAGCCCAAAACGGGTCAGCACATGAAATATGTTGGCAATGTAACACAAAAGAGCAATCAACAGAATAAATGCTATCACTACATGCATATATGGCTGGTGGAGAGCTCTATGGTTAATATTTTGCGTAAAGCCAATTTTTCTCTACAACAAAGGAATATATTTTATTTAACTATCATGGTGGTTGTTAAACCTTGAGAAGGTTCCTCCAACCCAATCCCAATTAAACATGTATCAATTAACCCAACCACTTAATTTAGAGTGATGAGATCAACATGATAATCCAAGAACCAGATACTCAAAATGTCCATAACCGGGGACATGGCTAACCATGATTAGTTTGTACACTCCGCAGAGGTTTGCATACTTTTCCCACAAGACTCGATCTCCTCCGTTAGATTTCTCGCACTACATGGTGTTTGAGAAACGAATGACCGAGACACAGTCTTTCATAAACATTAACTCTTTACTCTGGATGGACAGTTACACCTACTTTCCCCTACATCTGTTAGCCCACCACTGAAAGAGGTCATGCAACCTACTCAACTATGCTAGAGCCCATAATAGCTTGTGGCTGCACACGGAAGTTTCTAGCATCAATAATCTTATGATCCCTTTGAGCCTGGGTGGCAAACCGTAGGATGATCACACGGGCACTCCGGGATATCCTAGGACAACACTGGATTCTCCAGGTGCTCGCAGCCAATCCACCCAGATGTGTATTTAAGTAGCCACCTTAAGTTAACCATTAATTTAACAACTCTCACATCTGTCATGGATACACTCAACCAATCCACGTCTACGAGCATAGCATAGCAATCTAAGCATAACGTAGAAGTAACTCCCAAATGTTTGATAATAAAAAGGCAATAGGTTCTACCTCATCATATACTTCCCAAACACATAAGTTAATCACATCCTAATCATGCAGTGTTTGAGGATTGGAACTAATGCATAAAAACTGGGTATGAAAAGAGTATGATCAATGTGTTACTTGCCTTGCTGACGATCTGCAAACCCTAGGGACTCGTAGTAGCACGCTTCGCACTCCGGGAATTCTATCGCAAACAAATAATAGCATACATAAGCAATCAAGCATAGATGCACAGGTAAAACTCAAATAAGATGATCCAATCTGAAAGTTCAACTGAAGAGCTTCGATTTGCAAAAAGAATCAATCATATCGGAGCTACGAAACTAAACTACGCTCAAAAGAAGATCGAAATCAAATCTACTTGAAACCAAATTTTAGTTTGTCAAAATCTAGTTTAAGTTGATTAAACAGAAAGAGGGGCTCGAGACGAAGATTTTAGCGTTGGTTTCACTGGATTCCGAGGGTTTGAAGATCAGGGGCTAATCTGCAATAAAAGTAATTGTGGATAGGTCCCTGGCGAAAATAAAATAAAAAGAAAAAGACTACAGCACGAACGTTCGTTAACAGGGATGAATGGGCAAACACGTTCGTTAAAAATGAACTAACGAGCGTACGATCGCTAAATAACGAAACCGAAGAAAAACAAAATGAACCGAACCGATCTGAAAAAACCGAAACTAGGGTTTCTAAAAAACCGGGACGGTTAGCACCTAAAACTAAAAAAACACCGGCGGCGGCGGGTCCGACGGCGGTGGGTCCGACGGCGGCGGGATTCCGGCAAGGCGGGCGGCAGGGCTGCTGGGACGGCGAGGCGAGGCGAGGCACGGCGGCGGGCGCGGGCTGGCAAGCAGGGCGTGGCGGCGGCAGCTGCTCGGGCGCTTCTGCTGGGCTTGCGGTGGGCGTGGGTGGCGATGTGGGGTGGGGCGGCTTTTAAAGAGGTCGAGCGGGAGGGTGGCTTGGGGAGGGGGCAAGGCGGCGGCGGTCCGAGGTGGCAACGGCGCTGGCGGCGTGCGCCGCTGGGAGACCGCTCGGGGTTGGGGGGCGACGCGGTGCTGGGCCGACTGGGCTTCGGCCCAGTCGGTCTAAGATTTTTTTTTTAATAAATTCCGGTGAAAGAAAAAAAAATCCTAAAGAAATATAAAAAATTTCTAAAAATTCCAAAAACAATTTTTACCGTGTAAATAAAATATTTAGAACAAAATGAACATTTTTCTGGCCTAAAAATGCAATTTTGAAAAATGCATATTTTTCTAATTCAAATAAAATAGCAATAAAATCCAAATAAAATCATTTATATTTTAACATTTTTCCTCCAATATTTCGTTTATTTTGGAGAAGTCATTTTATCTCCTCTCTTTTATTTTTATTTTGGAAATATTTTGCAGATAAAAATTAATTAAAACCAAAATGATCATCTTTTCAATATTTCAGAAAATTCAAATATGAAAATGAATGAAATCCCCAACTCTCTCTGTGGGTCCTTGAGTTGCTTAGAATTTCTAGGATCAAACCAAAATGCAATTAAAATATGATATGCATATGATGACCTATGTATAATATTCCAAATTGAAAATTTGAGATGTTACAAACCTAACCCCCTTAAGATGAATCTCGCCCTCGAGATTCGGGTTGGCTAGAAAATAGGTGTGGGTGGTCCTTCCGTAGATCTTCCTCTCGTCCCCAGGTAGCTTCATCCTCACTATGGTGGCTCCACTAAACTTTGCAAAACTTGATAACCTTGCTGCGTGTGACTTGGCTGGCAAACTCGAGAATCTTCACTGGTTTCTCCTCGTAGATTAAATCACTATCCAAGCTGAATCGCTTCCAGTGGCACTGATCTCTCAAAGGAATATCTGCCATCTCTGTGTGGCACTTCTTCAACTAGGAAACGTGAAATACATCGTGAACTCCTGACAATCCTTCTGGCAATTCCAGCTTGTAAGCAACTTCTCCCATACGCTCCAAAACTCTGTATGGTCCCACAAAACGTGGTGCTAGCTTTCCATTAACTCCAAAACTCTTAACTCCTCGAAGCGGTGACACACGCAGGTATACTCTGTCTCCGACTTCGTAAACTGTCTCCTTGCGTTTAGAATCTGCATAACTCTTCTGCCTGGACTGGGCTACCTTGAGTCTGTCGCGAATCAGCTTAACCTTCTCTTCAGACTCTTTAATCAAATCTAGTCCAAACAACTGACAGTCTCCAACTTCATCCCACAATAATGGTGTCCTACACCTTCTTCCGTACAAAGCTTCGAAAGGGGCCATCTTTAAACTGGCTTGATAACTGTTGTTATAAGAGAACTCTGCATACGACAAATTGTCGTCCCAACTAGATCCATAATCTAGCGCACAAGCTCTCAACATGTACTCCAGAATCTGATTGACTCTCTCGGTCTGTCCATCTATCTGTGGATGAAAGGCTATACTGAACTCTAGCCTAGTACCCAAAGTGTCATGCAACTAATTCCAGAACTTTGAGGTAAACTGGGTTCCTCTGTCTGATACAATGGTCCCCGGAACTCCATGCAGACATACGATCCTGGTCATGTATATCTTTGCCAACTTAGTGCTCGTATAGGTGGTCTTCACTAGAATGAAATGAGCTACTTTCGTCAATCGATCGACTACAACCCATGTAGAGTCACAGCCTGAATGAGTCCTGGGCAATCCAGTGATAAAATCCATGCCAAGCTTGTCCCACTTCCATTCGGGTATCGGTAATGGCTGTAGCAATCCAGCTGGCTTCTGATGCTCTGCCTTAACTCTCTGACATACATCACATAATGCTACATACTCGGCAATATCCTTCTTCATTCCTGTCCACCAGAAACTTTCCTTCAAATCCAGATACATCTTAGTGTTTCCTGGGTGAATCGAATATGGCGAATCATGGGCCTCCTGCAGAATCAACTTCTTGATCTCGGGGTCATTAGGCACATATACGCGATCCTCAAACCATAAGGTATCGTGCTCATCCTCATGAAATAATTTAGCCTTTCCTTTACTCATCCTTTCCTTTATCTCGGCAATGTCCTTGTCAGTCTTCTGGGCTTCTCTGATTTACCCATCAAAGTGGACTGAATTTCCAATGCTGCTACATAATCTCTCGAAACTATTTCCAAACATAGCTCGCGAAGATCCTCTGCTAACTCCTTGGGTAATCCTCCAGTCATGAGCATATTAACATAACTCTTGCGACTCAACGCATCGGCTACTACATTAGCCTTTCCGTGATGATAGTGCAATTTCATATCATAATCCTTAATGAGCTCCAACCATCTCTCTGCCTGAGGTTCAACTCCTTCTGCATGAAGATATATTTCAAACTCTTATGATCCGTGTATACCTCACAGTGGTTTCCGATGAGAAAATGTCTCCATGTCTTCAACACATGCACTACAACTGCTAACTCCAAATCATGTGTAGCATAATTCAGCTCATGGGGTTTAATCTGTCATGAGGCATATGAAACAACTCTTCCCTCCCGCATAAGCACTGCTCCAAGTCCTCGACGAGAAGCGTCGTGATACACTTGATAATCCTTTTGTTGATCTGGAAGAATCAACACTGGGCTGTAACCAAACGTTTCTTCAACTCCTGAAAACTAGCTTCACATTCCTCAGTCCATTTGAACTTGGTGTCCTTCTTCAACAACTCTGTCATGGGCTTTGCAATCCTGGAGAAATTCTCAATGAACCTCCGATAATAACCTGCGAGTCCGAGAAAACTCCTGATCTCTCCCACTGATGTGGGTGTCACCCATTTAGTCACAGAAACAACCTTGGTGGGGTCTACTGATATTCCTTCTCCGGATATAACATGTCGTGGAATCCAACTTCCTTTAACCAAAACTCACATTTGCTGAACTTGGCATATAACTCGTGTTCTCTGAGCTTCTCAAGGACCAAATGCAAATGTTCCTTATGATCCTCTTCATTCTTCTAGTAGACCAATATATCATCAATGAACACCACGACAAACTTATCCAAAAACTCCATAAACACTTTGTTCATCATGTTCATGAAATAGGCAGGCGCGTTAGTCAGACCAAATGACAGAACGGTATACTCGTATAGCCCGTACCTTGTGGTAAAAGTTGTCTTAGGTATATCCTGCTCTCGAATCTTCAGCTGATGGTATCCTGATCGCAGATCGATCTTGGAAAATACTTTATCTCCTTGCAACTGGTCAAATAAATCATTGATCATCCGCAACGGGTACTTCTTCTTAATTGTCACTTCATTCAACGCATGATAATCAACAACCATCCTTAATGATCCATCCTTCTTCTCCACTAGAAGTACTGGGGCTCCCCAAGGTGACGAACTTGGTTGAATGTAACCTTTATCCAGTAACTCGTTAATCTGTTTCTTAATTTCCTCCAAATCCTGTGCGAGCATCCGATACGGTCTCTTTGATATTAGCCCGGTGCCTGGCAAAATCTCAATCAAAAACTCAATGTCTCGATCCGGTGGCATGCCTGGCAACTCCTCCGGAAATACGTCGGGGTAATCCTTCACCACTGGTACTTCCTCCTGTACAACTCCTGATAAGGAATTCACTTGAGTCCTCCTCGGCACATGCCGGGATACATACTTGATTCTTCTTCCTTCTGGGGTGGTGAGCATAATTGACTTACTAGCGCAATCGATGTTTCCTCCATACATCGATAACCAATCCATACCCAATATCACATCCAACCCTTGCGACTCTAGAATTATAAAATCCGAGGGGAAAACATGCCTACCTATGGTCAATGGCATCTGAAAACATCCTTGGGTTGGCATATGCTCCGCTCCTGATGATCTTACTAACATAGGTGTCCTAAGAACCTTGGTGGGCAACTTATACTTATCCACAAATCCCCTTGATATGTATGAATGCGATGCACCAGTATCAACAAGAACGATTGCAGTAAATGACTTAAGCAAAAACTTACCTATAACTGCATCTGGCTGCTCTTCAACCTCCTCCATGCTAATGTGGTTCACTTGTCCCCTGTTGAAAGGGTTGGGCTTCTTCCCAGAGCTTCCATTGCCATTTCCATTCTTTGCTTCAGAACACTCGGTGACGTTGATTTTTGATTGTTCCATGCTATTATATTACCCCTTTTGGATGTTTATGGGCTTTATTTTACATATTTATATCATTTTTGGGACTAACCTACTAACCGGAGGCCTAACCCGTATTGCTGCTTTTTGCCTATTTCAGTATTTTGAAGAAAAGGAATATCAAACAGAGTCCAAATGGAATGAAACCTTCTGGAGCATGATTTTTGGAATGAACGTCATCTGGAGAACTTGGAGTGCAAGTCAAGAAGCGAACGAGGCGGCCAGGAGATAGCAGGGCGCGCCCACCCCTATAGGGCGCGCCCCTGTCTCCGGGGCCCCACGAGCGGCCACCGACGTACTTCTTCCTCCTATATATACCTACGTACCCCGAAAACATCGAGGATCCAACGAAGAACAATTTCCACCGCCAGAACCTTCAGATCCGCGAGATCCCATCTTGGAGCCTTCGCGGCTCCGAGGGGGAATCGACCATGGAGGGCTTTACATCAACACCATAGCCCCTCCGATGAGTTGTGAGTAGTTTACCACAGATCTTCGGTCCATAGTTATTAGCTAGATGGCTTCTTCTCTCTTTTGGATCTCAATACAATGTTCTCCCCTCTCTTGCGGAGATCTATTCGATGTAAACTCTTTTTGCGGTGTGTTTGTCGAGATCCGATGAATTGTGGGTTTATGATCAAGTTTATCTATGAGAAATATTTGAATCTTCTCTGAATTCTTTTATGTATGATTGAGTTATGTTTGCAAGTCTCCGAATTATCAGTTTGGTTTGGCCTACTAGATTGATCTTTCTTGCCATGGGAGAAGTGCTTAGCTTTGGGTTCAATCTTATGTGTCCTTAGCCAATGATGTAAAGGGTTGCAAGGCACGATCTTGTATTGTTTCCATCGAGGATAAAAGATGGGGTTTATATCATATTGCTTGAGTTTACCCTCTACATCATGTCATCTTTCTTAATGCATTACTCGTTCTTATGAACTTAATACTCTAGATGCATTTGGATAGCGGTCGATGTGTGGAGTAATAGTAGTAGATGCAGGCAGGAGTCGGTCTACTTGTCGCGGACGTGATGCCTATATACATGATCATGCCTAGATAATCTAATAATTATTCGCTTTTCTATCAATTGCTCGACAGTAATTTGTTCATCCACCATAATACTTATGCTATCTTGAGAGAAGCCACTAGTGAAACCTATGGCCCCCGGGTCTATCTTTTATCATATAAGCTTTCAATCTACTTTTATTTGCATCTTTACTTTTTGCATCTATATTATATTAGACCAAAAATATATTTATATTATCATACTATCTCTATCAGATCTCACTTTCGCAAGTGGTCATGAAGGGATTGACAACCCCTTTATTGTGTTGGTTGCGAGTTCTTTGTTTGTTTGTGTAGGTGCGTGGGACTTTTGAGGAGCCTCCTACTAGATTGATACCTTGGTTCTCAAAAACTGAGGGAAATACTTACGCTACTCTGCTCATCACCCTTTCCTCTTCAGGGAAAATCAACGCAAGCTCAAGACGTAGCAAGAAGGAATTCTGGCGCCGTTGCTGGGGAGGTCTTCGCTCAAGTCAAGACATACCAAGTACCCATCACAAACTCATCTCTCTCGCATTTATATTATTTGCCATTTGCCTCTCATTTTCCTCTCCCCCACTTCACCCTTGCCGTTTTATTTGCCCTCTCTTTCCCAATCTTCTCTCTCTTTTTTGCTTGCCTTTTCCGTTTGCTCGTGTGTTAGATCGTTTGCCTTGTCATTATGGCTAGTTCCTTATCCGCCCCTATGTCTCCCGAGTTTGAAGTTTCAATTCAAGCAAAGGCAGGGAGAAAACTTAAAAGATGCTTGGTATAGTATGATGGAATCTTATCGCAAGTGCACCCTAGAGGTGAACTTTAGAATTCTTCTTCAAAAAAATTCTGTTGGGTTAAATATGACGCATAGACAACTCTTGGATTGCATTGCCAAGGGAAATTTTATTGAAATCGATCCTAGTATTGTGTATGAAATTATATAGGGAATAGTGGGAACACTACCTCAAAAGGGAGGACCACATCCTACCCAAGAAGAAACACAAGTGTTTGGAAAGATTTGCAAAGTAACAAAAATATTACAAAAGTCTCTTGAGCCTCTTAAAAGTGTTAGCGGAAATCTTCACCGCATGAATATGTTGATTACTCTTGGCAATAAGCGGTTGGATTCTTAGATCTAAAAATTTCTGAGTATGAAGGGAAATGTAAAGAACCTCCCGGATTTGAGCATGACTCCGCTAAAAAACTGAAAATCAAAGATGGCACTACTTAGACCTATCTTCGCTTTTATGCCTAGCTAGGGGCGTTAAACGATAGCGCTAGTTGGGAGGCAACCCAATTTTATTTGTGTTTTTTTGTTTTTGTTTCTGTTTAGTAATAAAATTTTGCATCTACCTTCTATTTAGATGTGTTTTTATGTTTTAATTAGTGTTTGTGCCAAGTAGAACCTATAGGATAACCTATGATGATAGTTAATTTGATTCTGCTGAAAAAGAGAAACTTTGCGCGCACGAAATTAGTTTTGTTAAATCATAGAAACGTGATTTTGCGTTGATTATTTTTGTTGCTGATCAATAGACAAATTTTACAGGACTTCCTATTTTGGTAGGATTTGTAGAGTTCGAGAAGTTTGCGTTAGTTACACATTGCTACAGACTGTTCTGTTTTTGACAGATTCTATTTTTCGTGTGTTGTTTGCTTATTTTGATGCATCTATGGCTAATATTAAGTGGTATGAACCATAGAGAACTTGGAATACAGTAGGTTTAACACCAAAATAAATAAATAATGAGTTCATTACAGTACCTTATGTGGTGGTTTTGTTTTCTTTCACTAACGGAGCTTATAAGATTTCCTGTTGAGTTTCGTGTTGTGAAGTTTATAAGTTTTGGGTAAAGCTTTGATGGACTATGGAATAAGGAGTGGCAAGAGCCTAAGCTTGGGGATTCCCATGGCATCCCAAGATATTCAAGGATAGCCAAAATCCTAAGCTTGGGGATGCCCCGGGAAGGCATCCCCTCTTCCGTCTTCGTTCATTGGTAACTTTACTCCGAGCTATATTTTTATTCACCACATGATATGTGTTTTGCTTGGAGCGTCGTGTAGTGTTTGCTTTTTAGTTTACCACAATCATCCTTGATGTACACACCTTTTGGGGGAAGCCTACTTGATTGAATTTGTTAGAATATGCTATGTGCTTCACTTATATCTTTTGAGCTTGATAGTTTTTGCTCTAGTGCTTCACTTATATATTTTAGAGCATGGCGGTGGCTTAATTTTGTAGAAATTGCTAGTCTCTAATGCTTCACTTATATTATTTTGAGAGTCTTTTAGAACAGCATGGTATTTTCTATGGTTATAAAATTGGTCCTAGAATGGTAGGCATCCAAGTTGGGTATAATAAAAACTATCATAGGAAGTGAATTGTATGCTATGATCAATTTGATTCTTGATAATTGTTTTGAGATATGGAGTGATATTAAAGTCATGCTAGTTGGGTGATTATGAATTTAAAGAATGCTTGTGTTGAAGTTAGCAAGTCCCGTAGCATGCACATATGGTAAAAGTTGTGTAACAAATTTATTGCATGGAGTGCTTTTTTGATTGCCTTCCCTTGAGTGGAGGTCGGGGGCGCGCGATGGTTAACTCCTACCAACCTCCCCCCTAGGAGCATGCGTAGTAGTACTTTGCTTTGAGGGCTAATAAAACTTTTTCAATAAGTATATGAGTTCTTTTGACTAATGTTGAGTCCATGGATTATACGCACTTTTACCTTTCCACCATTGTTAGCCTCTTCGGTACCGTGCATTGCCCTTTCTCACCTTGAGAGTTGGTGCAAACTTTGTCGGTGCATCCAAACCTCGTGATACGATACGCTCTATCACACATAAACCTCCTTATATCTTCCTCAAAACAGCCACCATACCTACCTATTATGGCATTTCCATAGCCATTCCGAGATATATTGCCATGCAACTTTCCACCGTTCCATTCATCATCATCATGACATACATTACTTTTGTCATATTGCCATTGCATGATCATGTAGTTGACATCGTATTTGTGGCAAAGCCACCTTGCATAATTTTTCATACATGTCACTCTTGGTTCATTGCGCCATCCCGGTACACCGCCGGAGGCATTCATATAGAGTCATATCGTGTTCTAGTTTCGAGTTGTAATTCCTATGTTGTAATCAATAAAAGTGTGATGATCATCATTATTAGAGCATTGTCCCAAAGAAAGAAAAAAGGCCAAAAGAAAAAAAAAGAAGGCCCAAAAAAAGAAAAAAAAAGAAAAAAGAAAAATAAATAAAAAGGGGCAATGTTACTATCTCTTTTTCCACACTTGTGCTTCAAAGTAGCACCTTGTTCTTCATGTAGTGAGTCTCATATATTGTGCTTCAAAGTAGCACCATGTTTTTCATATAGCGAGTCTCATATGTTGTCACTTTCATATACTAGTGGGAATTTTTCATTATAGAACTTGGCTTGTATATTCCTATGATGGGCTTCCTCAAATGCCCTAGGTCTTCGTGAGCAAGCAAGTTGGATGCACACCCACTAGTTTTATTTTGTTGAGCATTCATTTATAGCTCTAGTGCATCCGTTGCATGGCAATCCCTACTCCTCATGTTGACATGAATTGATGGGCATCTCCATAGCCCGTTGATTATCCTCGTCAATGTGAGACTTTCTTCTTTTTTGTCTTCTCCACACAACCTCCATCATCATATTCTATTCCACCCATAGTGCTATATCCATGGCTAACGCTCATGTATTGCGTGAGAGTTGAAAAAGGCTAAAGCGCGTTAAAAAGTATGAACCAATTGCTTGGCTGAAACCGGGGTTGTTCTTGATGGGAGTATTTTGTGTGATGAAATTGAAACATAGCCTAACTATATGATTTTGTAGTGATGAACTTTCTTTAGCCATGTTATTTTGAGAAGACATGATTGCTTTTATTAGTATGCTTGAAGTGTTACTATTTCTTTTATCAATATGAACTTTTATTTTGAATCATTAGGATTTGAACATTCATGCCACAATAAAGAAAATTAGATCGAGAATTATGCCAGGTAGCATTCCACATCAAAAATTCTGTTTTTATCATTTACCTACTCGAGGACGAGCATGAATTAAGCTTGGGGATGCTTGATACGTCTCCAACGTATCTATAATTTTTGATTATTCCATGCTATTATATTACCCCTTTTGGATGTTTATGGGCTTTATTTTACATATTTATATCATTTTTGGGACTAACCTCCTAACCGGAGGCCCAACCCGTATTGCTGTTTTTTGCCTATTTCAGTATTTCAAAGAAAAGGACTATCAAATGGAGTCCAAACGGAATGAAACCTTTGGGAGCGTGATTTTTGGAACGAACGTGATCCGGAGAACTTGGAGTGCAAGTCAAGAAGCGAACGAGGCAGCCAAGAGATAGCAGGGCGCGCCCACCCCTATAGGGCGCGCCCCTGTCTCCTGGGCCCCACGAGTGGCCACCGACGTACTTCTTCCTCCTATATATACCTACGTACCCCGAAAACATCGAGGGAGCCAACAAAGAACAATTTCCACCGCCGTAACCTTCTGTATCCGCGAGATCCCATCTTGGAGCCTTCGCTAGCGCTCCGCCGGAGGGGGAATCGACCATGGAGGGCTTCTACATCAACACCATAGCCCCTCTGATGAGTTGTGAGTAGTTTACCGTAGACCTTCGGGTCCATAGTTATTAGCTAGATGGCTTCTTCTCTCTTTTTGTATCTCAATACAATGTTCTCCCCCTCTCTTATGGAGATCTATTCGATGTAAACTCTTTTTGCGGTGTGTTTGTCGAGATCCGATGAATTGTGGGTTTATGATCAAGTTTATCTATGAGAAATATTTGAATCTTCTTTAATTCTTTTATGTATGATTGAGATATCTTTTCAAGTCTCTTCGAATTATCAGTTTGGTTTGGCCTACTAGATTGATCTTTCTTGCCATGGGAGAAGTGCTTAGCTTTGGGTTCAATCTTATGGTGTCCTTACCCAGTGAAAGAAAGGGTTGCAAGGCACGTATTGTATTGTTGCCATCGAGGATAAAAAGATGGGGTTTATATAATATTTCTTGAGTTTACCCCTCTACATCATGTCATCTTTCTTAATGTGTTACTCTGTTCTTATGAACTTAATACTCTAGATGCATGCTGGATAGCGGTCGATGTGTGGAGTAATAGTAGTAGATGCAGGCAGGAGTCGGTCTACTTGTCGCAGATGTGATGCCTATATACATGATCATGCCTAAATAATCTCATAATTATTCGCTTTTCTATCAATTGCTCGAAAGTAATTTGTTCACCCACCGTAATACTTATGCTATCTTGAGATAAGCCACTAGTGAAACCTATGGCCCCCGGGTCTATCTTTTATCATATAAGCTTTCAATCTACTTTTATTTGCATCTTTACTTTTTGCATCTATATTATAAAATACCAAAAATATATTTATCTTATCATACTATCTCTATCAGATCTCACTTTCGCAAGTGGTCGTGAAGGGATTGACAACCCCTTTATTGCGTTGGTTGCAAGTTCTTTGTTTGTTTGTGTAGGTGCGTGGGACTTTTGAGGAGCCTCCTACTGGATTGATACCTTGGTTCTAAAAAACTGAGGGAAATAATTTTGCTACTCTGCTGCATCACCCTTTCCTCTTCAAGGAAAACCAACGCAAGCTCAAGACGTAGCAGACGTAATGTCCATTCTTCCCGCACTTGATACAAGTAATGTGACTTAGATCCTTCTTGGTGGGCATTGCCAGGTTGGAACGGTTTTGGCTGTTGCTTCCTCCATTTCAATTCCCATTCTTCGGGCCACTATGGTTATGCGAACTTCCTCCATTGGAATTATGGCCTCCATGGTTATGGTGAATGTGTCCTCCCGAGTTCGGGGTAAAATGAGGTCTCTGCTGAGCTCTTGAATTGTACTTCCCTTGTCCATACTTCCTCTTGCGGCTCTCTATCTGCTGCTGCTTCCCTTCAATCATAAGAGCTCTATCTACCAACTCCTGGTTGTTGTTGAATGTTGCCACCATCAACTGCATGCTCAGCTCATCATCCAGTTCTTCCAAAAACTTCTCCTGCTTAGCAGCATCAGTTGCTACGTCATCAGGGGCATAGCGTGCTAACTTACTAAACTCATCCACATACTGGCCCACTGTGCGTCCTCCTTGGCGCAAGTTGCGGAACTCGCGTTTCTTCATGTTCATATCTCCTGCTGAAACATGGGCAGTGCGGAAAGCCTGCTGAAACTGATCCCATGTAACCGTGTCAACGGGGTAAGTGGCTGTGAAATTCTCCAACCATGATGTTGCGGGTCCATCAAGCTGATGTGCGGCAAAATGGACTCTCTCCGCATCTGTGCATCCTGTAGTGGTCAGCTCCCTTCCCATCTTGCGGAGCCAATCATCTGCAACAATCGGCTCGATGCTACTAGAGAACACCAGTGGATTCAGCCTTAGGAGACGGGCTAAGTGATCAACAGGTGGTGGTGGTGGTGGTGGGTTGTTGTTGTTGTTGTTGTTGCCTTGGTTCTGATTCTGAACTTGTAGCTGCATCAAGGTATTCTGCTGCTGAATCAACTGAGTGAGCTCCGGTGGGAAAGCAAATCCATTGTCACGACTCAGAGGCATCTGATGGGTTTTAGAAAAGGTGAGAAAACAAAATAGAATGAGGTCTAAAGGGAAAACACTACCAATATGCTCATGAGACAAACACACTCATATCACACCAATCAATTCAAACAAGGGCGTACAATCGATCTAACTACCGTTACAAAGTGCTCGGACTATTTCAATATACATGGGGTATACTACTAATAATATGGTGGTCGACCAGAAGTTTTGATCGGTGGAAGACTCCATGATATCTGCTCCAGCTTCGTCTTCGTAGTCATCATCGCTATCGTTGGGGTCAGAATTGGTGTCATCGATGATGATGTAGTCCTCAGAATGGATACTCCGCAGCGGAGAGGTGGTCCGTCACAACGCGCCCTTCTCTGACCGTGCTGCGCGCCGCCTGTGATTCTGACGGCTGCTACCGGTCGACGGGCATCGCCGTCATGGCTGAGAAGGACTACACCGAGGAGAGGGACTTGGCTGATGGGGACACGAGGATCATTATAGCGACCAGACCTCAAACGGTCTATTCTCTATGCATCAGTGTCATCCCTGGATCGGTAATGCTGACACGCACAGTACTTGAGGATTTACAATAGAGTTTCAATCACACACTTATTACATCGAATGTCTCAAAAGAGAACTTATTACAATAATATGGCTTAAGGCCATCTAAATACGATAACAGCGTAAGGCTTGGAAGATAAAGTGAGTCCATCAACTACAACGGCATAGCTGAGTGAACGAAAACGACCTAGCGCACCTTACTCTTCGTCTGAAAAGTCTGCAACATGATATGTTGCAGCCCAAAACGGGTCAGCACATGGAATTTGCTGGCAATGTAACACAAAAGAGCAATGAATATAATAAATGCTATCACTACATGCATATATGGCTGGTAGAGAGCTCTATGGTTAATATTTTGCGTAAAGCCAATTTTTTCCTACAACAAAGGAATATTTTTTTAACTATCATGGTGGTTGTTAAACATTGAGAAGGTTCCTCCAACTCAATCCCAATTAAACATGTATCAATTAACCCAACGACTTAATTTAGAGTGATGAGATCAACATGATAATCCTAGAACCAGATACTCACACTACTAGGAAAAGGCCTACTAATGGCGCACTGGTTTTGCCTACTAATGGCGCATTACCAGTGCGCCATTAGTAGCACGCCACTAATATTTTTACTAATGGCGCACCACCAGTGCGCCATTAGTATATCTGTATACTAATGGCGCACAAGCGATGCGCCATTAGTTTTTCCCTGAGGCGCCACTAGTTTATTCTATACTAATGGCGCATCACATGGTAGTCGCCATTAGTAACAATTTTTTTATTTTTTTTCTTAATCTCAGGTCACTATTTCACCGATGAGATATCCAACACATATATATACAACAAGCATCCATATAACAATCATAGCCAACACACAAGTTCCATCATATATACATACATAGCCAACACACAAGTTCCATCATATATACATACATAGCCAACACACAAGTTCCATCATATATACATACATAGCCAACACATAGTTCCATCGTTACATATTACAAAAGTTTCACATTGTTCATCCAATACCGTTATCCATCAATTCACAAAAGTTTCACATTGATACAAAATAAAAACACAAATGGAAAAGAAGCACTCCATCCATGCAAGCTTCCATGAATATCTGCAAAATGATAAACAAGAAGTTAGAAGAAGAAAAAGAAGAAGACTAGAAGAATACTAGTAGAAGAACACTAGAAGAAGAATAAGAAGAATTTTGGAAAAGAAGAAGAATAAGAAGAAGACTATAAGCCTATTATGTAAACTTGATCATTTTGTGCTAACATAAGTTATTTTGGAGCTAACCTATAGGAAACTAAGCATATAAGCTCTAAGTTAGTATATTAGAGCCAACTTAGGTAAAATGAAGCTAACCTATGTCATTTTGGAAAAGAAGAAGAATAAGAAAAAGACTATAAGCTTATTATGTAAACTTGATCATTTTGTGCTAACATAAGTTATTTTGGAGCTAACCTATAGGAAACTAAGCATATAAGCTCTAAGTTAGCATATTAGAGCCAACTTAGGTAAAAATGAAGCTAACCTATAGGAAACTAAGCATATTAGAGATAACATAGGTAACTAAGTATATATATATCATTTTGGATAACTAACCTATAGGAGATCTGACATACCTGACAAAGTTCAGTTCTCATGCATTGTTCTTCTCCTTCTTCTCCTTCCTCTCCCTAATGCGCCTAGAGCGGCGAGGCGGTGGAGGCAGTGGAGGCAGTGGGATGTAGTCTTCTACCACAATTGGCGTGGTCATGTCGCCCAGCTGTGGGATCATCGGCGCCACCACCGGTGCGTGGTCATTGTCAGGCACCACCACCATCGCGAGGCCACTTTCAGGCACGACCATCGCTAGGTCATCCTCAGCCACCTCCATCTCTTGCCCATGGTCAGCCACCACCATCTCTTGCCCTTGGTCAGCCACCACCAGCGCTAGGTCATCCTCAACCTGATGCCCATCGTCATCCTGCAGCTCCTCATCCTCACTCAGCTCCTCTTCTCCCCCACTCCAGTCCGGATCATCCTTCTTGTTGTCTATGCTGCTGCCAGAATCGCTGCTGCTTTCGCCACTGACCAGAATCATTTGTTGCTTCGCACTGACCATAGTTCCGCTGCTTTGGCTGTAGCGAGTGTCATTCTTGCTGCTCCCATTACTGTCCAAAATGCAACAATGACCGTTAACAATCGATGTGAGACAAAGCCAAATGTAGAGGAATAAGAAGAGGCAGAACGTACCGGCATCATCATCGGCAGCGTAGCGCATGCGACACATAGTCGTGTTGAACACCTTCACGATGAGCATGGTGGCGTCGTCGTCGTACTTGAAGAGAAGGAAGTACCCCAGCCGCAGGTCATAGGCATGGTAGAACTTCTCCCACCCACGAGACAAGTACATGTGGCCCTTCTTGATCACCAACTGCACATCCCACTGCCTGCGAAACCCGCTGCCGGCCTGTCGCGGCTTCACATTATTTGGCGGATCTTCACCCATCAGCATGTGCATAAAACTGTCAGGCAGCCTCTGCAGTTTGGGACAATGAGTGATGTAGCAAACAACAGATATCATAATGAGATGGGTGAAGGGGAGATCTCTCGTTTTATATACCTGCCTCATGGATGATACTGAAGTCTCAAGTATGATAGTGAAGAACTCGGAAGCATCCAACTCGTACTGCGGTGTCGCAGAGCGACGGTGGCTGCTTCCCGCCATCTCTGATAAGCAGCAGAATAGACCAATTAATACCCTCACAACAGATCATAAAACATGCATGATAACAGGCATTAGTCGCAAGTACCCCATATGTCCTATTTTTAGCAAAGTCATGCTAAAATTCACGGAAAATTTCAGCATGACCTTTGCTGAAAAATAGGACATATGGAGTACCCAAATTTGCCGGAACGGAAGTTAATCGACATTCCGGCGAACTCAAGGGCCTCTCGGGGTACCTGCAATTTCATAACCGGGGACACGACTAACAATGATTAGTTTGTACACTCTATAGAGGTTTGCACACTTTTCCCCACAAGACTTGATCTCCTCCGTTAGATTTCTCACACTACATGGTGTTTAAGAAACGAATGACCGAGACACAATCTTTCAGAAACATTAACTCTTTACTCTGGATGGACAGTTATACCTACTTTCTGTTGGGGAACGTAGTAATTTCAAAAAGTTTCCTACGCACACGCAAGATCATGGCGATGATATAGCAACGAGAGGGGAGAGTGTTCGTCCACGTACCCTCGTAGACCATAAGCGGAAGCGTTAGCACAACGCGGTTGATGTAGTCGTACGTCTTCACGATCCCAGCGATCCAAGAACCGAACGTATGGAGCCTCCGAATTCAGCACACATTCAGCTCGATGACGATCTCCGGCCTCCGATCCAGCCGAGCTCTGGTGATGAGTTCCGTCAGCACGACGGCGTGGTGACAATGATGATGTTCTACCGGCGTAGGGCTTCGCCTAAACTCCGCGACGATATGACCGAGGTGGAATATGGTGGAAGGGGGCACCGCACATGGCTAAGGAATGATCCGTAGATCAACTTGTGTGTCTATGGGGTGCCCCCCGCCCTCGTATATAAAGGAGCAGGGGAGGAGGCCGCCGGCCTAAGGGGCGCGCAGGGGGAGTCCTACTCCCACCGGGAGTAGGACTCCCTTTCCAAGTTGGAGTAGGAGAGAAGGGGAAGAGGAGGAGGAGGAGGAAAGGGGGCCCCCCCTTCCCTTGTCCTATTCGGACTAGGAGGGGAGGCGCGCCCCCTCCTGGCTCCTTCCTCTTCTCCTCTTGGCCCATGTAGGCCCATTAACCCCGGGGTTCCGTAACCTCCGGTACTCCAAAGAAATGCCGATTTCACGAAACCATTCCGATGTCCAAACATAGTCTTCCAATATATCAATCTTTATGTCTCGACCATTCCGAGACTCCTCGTCATGTCCGTGATCACATCCGGGACTCCGAACAAACTTCGGTACATCAAAACTTATAAACTCATAATAAAACTGTCATCGAAGCGTTAAGCGTGCGGACCCTACGGGTTCGAGAACTATGTAGACATGACCTAAAACCATTCTCGGTCAATAACCAATAGCGGGACCTGGATGCCCATATTGGTTCCTACATATTCTACGAAGATCTTTATCGGTCAAACCGCATAACAACATATCGTTGTTCCCTTTGTCATCGGTATGTTACTTTGCCGAGATTTGATCGTCGGTATCCAATACCTAGTTCAATCTCGTTACCGGCAAGTCTCTTTACTCATTCTGTAATACATCATCTCATAACTAACTTATTAGTTATAATGCTTGCAAGGCTTAAGTGATGAGTATTACCGAGAGGGCCCAGAGATACCTCTCCGACAATCGGAGTGACAAAACCTAATCTCGAAATACGCCAACTCAACATGTACCTTCGAGACACTGTAGTACTCCTTTATAATCACCCGATTACGTTGTGATGTTTGGTAGTACCCAAAGTGTTCCTCCGGTAAACGGGAGTTGCATAATTCTCATAGTTACAGGAACATGTATAAGTCATGAAGAAAACAATAGCAGAATACTAAACGATCAAGTGCTAAGCTAACGGGATGGGTCATGTCAATCACATCATTCTCCTAATGATGTGATCTCATTAATCAAATGACAACACATGTCTATGGTTAGGAAACATAACCATCATTGATTAATGAGCTAGTCAAGTAGAGGCACACTAGTGACTATATGTTTGTCTATGTATTCACACATGTATCATGTTTCCGGTTAATACAATTCTAGCATGAATAATAAACATTTATCATGATATGAGGAAATAAATAATAACTTTATTATTGCCTCTAGGGCATATTTCCTTCAGTCTCCCACTTGCACTAGAGTCAATAATCTAGATTACATAGTAATGATTCTAACACCCATGGAGTCTTGGTGTTGATCATGTTTTGCTCGTGAGAGAGGCTTAGTCAATGGGTCTGCAACATTCAGATCCGTATGTATCTTGCAAATTTCTATGTCTCCCACTTGGACTTGGTCCCGAATGGAATTGACGCGTCTCTTGATGTGCTTGGTCCTCTTGTGAAATCTGGATTCCTTTGCCAAGGCAATTGCACCAAGATTGTCACGAAGATCTTCATTGGTCCCGATGCACTAGGTATGACACCTAGATCGGAAATGAACTCCTTCATCCAGACTCCTTCATTCGCTGCTTCAGAAGCAGCTATGTACTCCACTTCACATGTAGATCCCGCCACAACGCTTTGTTTAGAACTGCACCAACTTACAGCTCCACCGTTTAATATAAACACGTATCCGGTTTGCGATTTAGAATCGTTCGGATCAGTGTCAAAGCTTGCATCGACGTAACCTCTTACGACTAGCTCTTTGTCACCTCCATATACGAGAAACATATCCTTAGTCCTTTTCGTATTTCAGATGTTCTTGACCGTTGTCGATGATCCACTCTGGATTACTTTGGTACCTTCCTGCTAAGCTTATTGCTAAGCATACGTCGGGCCTGGTACACAGATTGCATACATGATAGAGCCTATGGCTGAAGCATAGGAACATCTTTCATTTCTCTCTATCTTCGCTCTGGTCGGGCATTGAGTTTGACTCAACTTCACACCTTGTAGCACAAAGAGAATCCTTTCTTTACCTGATCCATTTTGAACTTTTTCAAAATCTTGTCAAGGTATGTGCTTTGTGAAAGTCCTATTAAGCGTCTTGATCTATCTCTATAGACCTTGATGCCCAATATATAAGCAGCTTCACCAAGGTCTTTCATTGAAAAACTTTTATTCTAGTATCCCTTTATGCTATCCAGAAATTCTATATCATTTCCAATTAACAATATGTCATCTACATATAAAACTAGAAATGCTCTGAGCTCCCACTCACTTTCTTGTAAATACAAAGCTTCTCCAAAAGTCTGTATAAAACCATATGCTTTGATCACACTATCAAAGCGTTTATTCCAACTCCGAGATGCTTGCACCATCCCATAAATGGAACGCTGGAGCTTGCACACTTTGTTAGCACCTTTTGGATCAACAAAATCTTCCGGCTGCATCATATACAAATCTTCTTCTAGAAATCCATTCAAGAATGCAGTCTTGACATCCATTTGCCAAATTTCATAATCATGAAATGCAGCAATAACTAACATGATTCGGACAGACTTAAGCATCGCTACGGGTGAGAAAGTCTCATCATAGTCAACCCCTTGAACTTGTCGAAAACCTTTTGCAACAAGTCGAGCTTTATAGACAGTTACATTACCATCAGCGTCAGTCTTCTTCTTAAAGATCCATTTATTCTCAATTGCTTGCCGATCATCGGGCAAGTCAACCTCCATACTTTGTTTTCATACATGGATCCCATCTCAGATTTCATGGCCTCTAGCCATTTTGCGGAATCTGGGCTCATCATCGCTTCCTCATAGTTCGTAGGTTCATCATGGTCAAGTAACATGACTTCCAGAATAGGATTGCCGTACCACTCTGGTGCGGATCTTACTCTGGTAGACCTACGAGGTTCAGTAGAAACTTGATCTGAAGTTTCATGATCAATATCATTAGCTTCCTCGCTAATTGATGTAGTTGTCACACGAACCAGTTCTTGTGATGAACTACCTTCCAATAAGGGAGTAGATACAGTTATCTCATCAAGTTCTACTTTCCTCCCACTCACTTCTTTCGAGAGAAACTCCTTCTCTAGAAAGGATCCGAATTTAGCAACGAAAATCTTGCCCTCAGATCTATGATAGAAGGTGTACCCAATAGTCTCCTTTGGGTATCCTATGAAGACACATTTCTCCGATTTGGGTTCGAGCTTATCTGGTTGAAGCTTCTTCACATAAACATCGCAGCCCCAAACTTTAAGAAATGACAACTTTGGTTTCTTGCCAAACCACAGTTCATAAGGCTTCGTCTCAACGGATTTTGATGGTTCCCTATTTAACGTGAATGCGGCCGTCTCTAAATCATAACCCCAAAACGATAGCGGTAGATCGGTAAGAGACATCATAGATCGCACCATATCAAGTAAAGTACGATCACGACGTTCGGACACACCATTGCGTTGTGGTGTTCCAGGTGGCGTGAGTTGCGAGACTATCCCGCATTGTTTCAAGTGTAGACCAAAGTCGTAACTCAAATATTCTCCTCCACGATCAGATTGTAGAAACTTTATTTTCTTGTTACGATAATTTTCTACTTCACTCTGAAATTCTTTGAACTTTTCAAATGTTTCAGACTTGTGTTTCATTAAGTAGATATACCCATATCTGCTCAAATCATCTGTGAAGGTGAGAAAATAACGATATCCGCCACGAGCTTCAACATTCATTGGACCACATACATCTGTATGTATGATTTCCAACAAATCTGTTGCTCTCTCCATAGTACCGGAGAACGGTGTTTTGGTCATCTTGCTCATAAGGCACGGTTCGCAAGTACCAAGTGATTCATAATCAAGTGATTCCAAAAGCCCATCAGTATGGAGTTTCTTCATGCGCTTTACACCGATATGACCTAAACGGCAGTGCCACAAATAAGTTGCACTATCATTATCAACTCTACAACTTTTGGTTTCAACACTATGAATGTGTGTATCACTACTATCGAGATTCAATAAAAATAGACCACTCTTCAAGGGTGCATGACCATAAAAGATATTACTCATATAAATAGAACAACCATTATTCTCTGATTTAAATGAATAACCGTCTCGCATCAAACAAGATCCAGATATAATGTTCATGCTCAACGCAGGCACCAAATAACAATTATTTAGGTCTAAAACTAATCCCGATGGTAGATGTAGAGGTAGCGTGCCGGCCGCGATCACATCGACTTTGGAACCATTTCCCACGCGCATCGTCACCTCGTCCTTAGCCAATCTTTGCTTAATCCGTAGTCCCTGTTTCGAGTTGCAAATATTAGCAACAGAACCAGTATCAAATACCCAGGTGCTACTACGAGCATTAGTAAGGTACACATCAATAACATGTATATCACATATACCTTTGTTCACTTTGCCATCCTTCTTATCCGCCAAATACTTGGGGCAGTTCCGCTTCGAAAGGTCCACCGCTTGCGCAAGAGAAGCACTCGATTTGTGCTTAGGTCCAGACTTGGGTTTCTTCTCTTGAGTAGCAACTTGCTTGCCGTTCTTTTGAAGTTCCCTTCTTCTTCCCTTTGCCCTTTTCTTGAAACTAGTGGTCTTGTTGACCATCAACACTTGATGCTCCTTCTTGATTTCTACCTCGCTGCTTTCAAAGATCGCGAAGAGCTTGGGAATAGTTTTGTTCATCCCTTGCATATTATAGTTCATCACGAAGCTCTTGTAGCTTGGTGGCGTGATTGGAGAATTCATCAATGACGCTATCATCCGGAAGATTAACTCCCGTTGAATCAAGTGATTATTATACCCGGACATTTTGAGTATATGCTCACCGACGAACTATTCTCCTCCATCTTGCAGCCAGTAGAACTTATTGGAGACTTCACGTCTCTCAATCCGGGCATTTGCTTGAAATATTAACTTCAACTCCTGGAACATCTCATATGCTCGATGACGTTCAAAATGGCGTTGAAGACCGGTTCTAAGCCGTAAAGCATGGCACATTGAACTATCGAGTAGTCATCGACTTTGCTCGCCATACGTTCTTAACGTCGTCGGTTGCATCAAGAAGCAGGTTCGCACCCAGCGGTGCTTCCAGATGTAACTTTTTCGTGCAGCAATGAGGATAATCTCAAAGTTACGGACCCGATCCGTGTAATTGCTACCATCATCTTTCAACTTTGCTTTCTCAAGGAACGCATTAAAATTCAACGGAACAACAGCATGTGCCATCTATCTACAAACAAACATAGACAAGCAAAATACAATCAGGTACTAAGTTCATGATAAATTTAAGTTCAATTAATCATATTAATTAAGAACTCCCACTTAGACAGACACCTCTCTAGTCATCTAAGTGATCACGTGATCCAAATCAACTAAACCATGTTCGATCATCACGTGAGATGGAGTAGTTTCAATGGTGAACATCTCTATGTTGATCATATCTACTATATGATTCACGCTCGACCTTTCGGTCTCCGTGTTCCGAGGCCATATCTGTATATGCTAGGCTCGTCAAGTATAACCTGAGTATTCCGCGTGTGCAACTATTTTGCACCCGTTGTATTTGAACGTAGAGCCTATCACACCCGGTCATCACGTGGTGTCTCAGCACGAAGAACTTTCGCAATGGTGCATACTCAGGGAGAACACTTCTTGATAATTAGTGAGAGATCTTCTTAAAATGCTACCGTCAATCAAAGCAAGATAAGATGCATAAAGGATAAACATCACATGCAATCAATATAACTAATATGATATGGCCATCATCATCTTGTGCTTGTGATCTCCATCTTCGAAGCACCGTCATGATCACCATCATCACCGACGAGACACCTTGATCTCCATCGTAGCATCGTTGTCGTTACGCCATCTGTTGCTTCTACGACTATCGCTACCACTTAGTGATAAAGTAAAGCAATTACAGGGCATTTGCATTTCATACAATAAAGCGACAACCATATGGCTCCTGCCGATTGCCGATAACCTTCGTTACAAAACATGATCATCTCATACAATAAAATATAGCATCACGTCTTGACCATATCACATCACAACATGCCCTGCAAAAACAAGTTAGACGTCCTCTACTTTGTTGTTGCAAATTTTACGTGGCAGCTACGGGCTTAGCAAGAACCGTTCTTACCTACGCATCAAAAACCACAACGATAGTTCATCAAGTTGGTGCTGTTTTAACCTTCGCAAGGACCGGGCGTAGCCACACTCGATTCAGCTAAAGTGAGAGAGAGACACCCGCCAGCCACCTTTAAGCACGAGTGCTCGTAACGAGGACACCAGTCTCGAGTAAGCGTACGCGTAATGTCGGTCCGGGCCGCTTCATCTCACAATACCGCTGAACCAAAGTATGACATGCTGGTAAGCAGTATGACTTGTATCGCCCACAACTCACTTGTGTTCTACTCGTGCATATAACATCAACGCCTAAAACCTAGGCTCTGATACCATTGTTGGGGAACGTAGTAATTTCAAAAAAATTCCTACGCACACGCAAGATCATGGCGATGATATAGCAACGAGAGGGGAGAGTGTTCGTCCACGTACCCTCGTAGACCGTAAGCGGAAGCGTTAGCACAACGGTTGTTGATGTAGTCGACGTCTTCACGATCCGACCGATCCAAGCACCGAACGTACGGAGCCTCCGAGTTCAGCACACGTTCAGCTCGATGACGATCTCCGGCCTCCGATCCAGCCGAGCTCCTGAGATGAGTTCCGTCAGCACGACGGCGTGGTAACGATGATGATGTTCTACCGGCGCAGGACTTCGCCTAAACTTCGCGACAATATGACCGAGGTGGAATATGGTGGAAGGGGGCACCACACACGGCTAAGGAATGATCCTAGATCAACTTGTATGTCTATGGGGTGCCCCCCGCCCTTGTATATAAAGGAGCCAGGGGGATGAGGCCGCCGGCCTAAGGGGGCGCGCCAAGGGGGGAGTCCTACAACCACCGGGAGTAGGACTCCCCTTTTCCAAGTTGGAGTAGGAGAGAAGGGGGAAAGAGGAGGAGGAGGGGAAGGAAAGGGGGGCGCCGCCCCCCTTCCCTTGTCCTATTCGGACTAGGAGGGGGAGGGGCGCACGGCCCCCTCCTGGCTCCTTCCTCTTCTCCCTCTTGGCCCATGTAGGCCCATTAACCCCGGGGTTCCAGTAACCTCCGGTAAGACGGTAAAATGCCGATTTCACCCGGAACCATTCCGATGTCCAAACATAGGCTTCCAATATATCAATCTTTATGTCTCGACCATTCCGAGACTCTTCGTCATGTCCGTGATCACATCCGGACTCGAACAAACGGTACATCAAAACTTATAAACTCATAATAAAAGCGTCATCGAAGCGTTAAGCGTGCGGACCCTACGGGTTCGAGAACTATGTAGACATGACCTAAAACCATTCTCAGTCAATAACCAATAGCGGGACCTGGATGCCCATATTGGTTCCTACATATTCTACGAAGATCTTTATCGGTCAAACCGCATAACAACATACGTTGTTCCCTTTGTCATCGGTATGTTACTTGCCCGAGAATTGATCGTCGATATCCAATACCTAGTTCAATCTCGTTACCCGCAAGTCTCTTTACTCGTTCTGTAATACGTCATCTCATAACTAACTTATTAGTTATAATGCTTGCAAGGCTTAAGTGATGAGTATTACCGAGAGGGCCCAGAGATACCTCTCCGACAATCGGAGTGACAAAACCTAATCTAGAAATACGCCAACTCAACATGTACCTTCGGAGACACCTGTAGTACTCCTTTATAATCACCCAGTTACGTTGTGACGTTTGGTAGTACCCAAAGTGTTCCTCCGGTAAACGGGAGTTGCATAATTCTCATAGTTACAGGAACATGTATAAGTCATGAAGAAAGCAATAGCAGAATACTAAACGATCAAGTGCTAAGCTAACGGGGTGGGTCATGTCAATCACATCATTCTCCTAATGATGTGATCCCATTAATCAAATGATAACACATGTCTATGGTTAGGAAACATAACCATCATTGATTAATGAGCTAGTCAAGTAGAGGCACACTAGTGACTATATGTTTGTCTATGTATTCACACATGTATCATGTTTCCGGTTAATACAATTCTAGCATGAATAATAAACATTTATCATGATATGAGGAAATAAATAATAACTTTATTATTGCCTCTAGGGCATATTTCCTTCACTTTCCCCTACATCTGGTAGCCCACCACAAAAAGAGGTCATGCAACCTACTCAACTATGCTAGAGCCCATAATAGCTTGTGGCTGCACATGGAAGTTTCTAGCATGAATAATCTTATGATCCCTTTGAGCCTGGGTGGCAAAGCGTAGGATGATCACATGGGTACTCCGGGATATCCTAGGACAACACTGGATTCTCCAGGTGCCCGCAACCAATCCACTCAGATGTGTATTTAGGTAGCCAACTTAAGTTAACCATTAATTTAACATCTCTCACATCTGTCATGGATACACTCAACCAATCCACGTCTACGAGCATAGCATAGCAATCTAAGCATAACGTAGAAGTGCCCAAAGGTTTGATAATAAAAAGGCAATAGGTTCTACCTCATCATCTACTTCCCAAACCCCCAAGTTAATCAGATCCTAATCATGTAGTGTTTGAGGATTGGTACTAATGTATAAAAACTAGGTACGAAAAGAGTATGATCAATGTGTTACTTGCCTTCCTGACGATCTGCAAACCCTAGGGACTCGTAGTAGCACGCTTCGCACTTCGGGAATTCTATCGCAAACAAACAATAGCATACATAAGCAATCAAGTGTAGATGCATCGGTAAAACTCAAATAAGATGATCCAATCTGAAAGTTAAACTGAAGAGCTTCAATTTGCAAAAAGAATCAATCGAATCGGAGCTACAAAACTCAAACTACGCTCAAAAGAAGATTGAAATAAAATCTGCTTGAAACCAAATTTTAAATTGTCAAAATCCTGTTTAAGCTGATTAAACGGAAAGAGGGGCTTGAGACAAAGATTTTGGCGTTGGTTTCACTGGATTCCGACTAACGGTTGAAAAGTTGCGAGGGTTTGAAGATCAGGGGCTAATTTGTGATAAAAGGAATCGCGGATAGGTCCCTGGCAAAAATAAAATAAAAAGAAAAAGACTACGACGCGAACGTTCGTTAACAGAGACGAACGGGCGAACGCGTTTGTTAAAAACGAACTAATGAGCGGACGCTCGCTAAATAACGAAACCGAAGAAAAACGAAACGAACCGAACCGATCTGAAAAAAAAAACAAAACTAGGGTTTCTAAAAAAACCAGGATGGTTATTACCTAAAACCGAAAAAAACACAAGCGGCGGCGGGATTCCGGCAAGGCGGGGCGGCGGGGCTGCATGGGACGGCGAGGCGAGGCGCAGCGCAGGCGGCGGGTTGCGCTGATACGTCTCCAACGTATCTATAATTTATGAAGCATTCATGCTATTTTATTATCTGTTTTGAATGATTACGGGCTTTATCATACACTTTTATATTACTTTTGGGACTAACCTATTAACCGGAGGCCCAGCCATATTGTTGTTTTATTGCCTATTTCAGTATTTCGAAGAAAAGGAATATCAAACGGAGTCCAAACGGAATGAAACCTTTGGAAAAGTTACTTTTGGAATAGAAGCAATCCCGGGAACTTGGAGTACAAGCCAGGGAACCTTCGAGGAGGCCAGGAGATAGGAGGGCGCCTATATATTCCCATATACCTCTAAAACCATCGAATACGAAGATAGATCAGGATTCCGCCGCCGCAAGCCTCTGTAGCCACCAAAAACCTCTTGGGCGCCCGTTCCGATACCCTGCCGGAGGGGGGAATCCCTCACCGGTGGCCATCTTCATCATCCCGACGCTCTCCATGACGAGGAGGGAGTAGTTCACCCTCGGGGCTGAGGGTATGTACCAGTAGCTATGTGTTTGATCTCTCTCTCTCTCTCATGTTCTCTCTATGGCACGATCTTGATGTATCGCGAGCTTTGCTATTATAGTTGGATCTTATGATGTTTCTCCCCCTCTACTCTCTTGTGCTGAATTGAGTTTTCCCCTTGAAGTTGTCTTGTCGGATTGAGTCTTTAAGGATTTGAGGACACTTGATGTATGTCTTGTTGTGTTTATCTGTGGTGACAATGGGATATTCACGTGATCCACTTGATGTATGTTTTGGTGATCAACTTGCGGGTTCCTCCCATGAACCTATGCATAGGGGTTGGCACACTTTTTCGTCTTGACTCTCCGGTAGAAACTTTGGGGCACTCTTTGAAGTACTTTGTGTTGGTTGAATAGATGAATCTGAGATTGTGTGATGCATATCGTATAATCATGCCCACGGATACTTGAGGTGACAATGGAGTATCTAGGTGACATTAGGGTTTTGGTTGATTTGTGTCTTAAGGTGTTATTCTGGTATGAACTCTGATAGATTGAACGGAAAGAATAGCTTCATGTTATTTTACTACGGACTCTTGAATAGATAGAACAGAAAGGATAACTTTGAGGTGGTTTCGTACCCTACCATAATCTCTTTGTTTGTTCTCCGTTATTAGTGGCTTTGAAGTGACTCTTTTTTGCATGTTGAGGGATAGTTATATGATCCAATTATGTTATTATTGTTGAGAGAACTTGCACTAGTGAAAGTATGAACGTTAGGCCTTGTTTCCTACCATTGCAATACTGTTTACGCTCACTTTTATCATTACTTACCTTGCTGTTTTTATAATTTCATATTACAAAAACCTATATCTACTATCCATATTGCACTTGTATCACCATCTCTTCGCCGAACTAGTGCACCTATACAATTTATCATTGTATTGGGTGTGTTGGGGACACAAGAGACTCTTTGTTATTTGGTTGCAGGGTTGCTTGAGAGAGACCATCTTCATCCTACGCCTCCGACGGATTGATAAACCTTAGGTCATCCACTTGAGGGAAATTTGCTACTGTCCTACAAACCTCTGCTCTTGGATGCCCAACAACGTCTACAAGAAGAAGGTTGTGTAGTAGACATCAAGCTCTTTTCTGGCGCCGTTGCTGGGGAGGCTAGGTAAGCGACACTCACACCCCGTCAACTAAGCTCTTTTCTGGCGATGTTGCCGGGGAGGTGAGTGCTTGAAGGTATATCTTTAGATCTTGCAATCAAATCTTTTTGTCTCTTGTTTTATCACTAGTTTAGTTTATAAAAGAAAACTACAAAAAAATGGAGTTAAGTTTATCTCATACGCTTTGTCTTTTTAATATCTTTCGTGAGTATGATGGAAAGGAAAATTGTGCTCAAGTGCTAGAAGAAGAATGCATTAAAATGCTTGGTACTAAATCTTTGAATGATGAGCATGATTGCAATGTTGTTAGTATGAACTCTTTGAATATCCATAGTACTAATGATGATTGCACTAGTTATGATGAAAATATCTCTTATAAGCATGTCGATTTTTGTGGAGTAGATTGGGTTTGCAAGTACACACCAAATAGGGAATATAGATATTGCAAGAGGCATAAGTATTTAGAAACTAAAGGGTTGCAATGAAGTCTTGATGTTTGTGCTGAAAAATTCAATATTTTTTGCGCTCCTTGTGAACTTTGCAATGAACGCGGTCATTTAAATCTCCAATGCAAATTGTTTCATGATCGAATCGTGTCCAAAAATTGTGATAACTTGATTACCCTTGAGCATCATAAAGAGCTTAGCCTTCTTTTGGGGTATGAAGAAATGAAACGTATAATTGAGGGTATTCCAAAATTTAATCTTGATAGATGTCTTGACTTTGATCTAGAGAAGATTTATTTGTATTGTGCGGTGAATTGCATTGAAAATCCTTATATTGCCAATTACCTAAAGAAAAGAAAGCAATTAGAAGATGAAGAGAATACTAATGAAAGGGAAGAGACTTCCCAATCTCCTCCTATTATTTCTTATGATGAATCAGGTAACGAGGAGGAGCTTTCTATTCAACCAATCTCATCAATAAGGATCTCAAAGAAGAAGGTTGAACCCACACATAATGTGAAGAAGAAAAGGAAAAGAAGGAGAAACAAAGGTAGAAAGGTATCTCTCTCAAATGATGTTGCTCCTATTACTCCTTGTGATGATGATAATTGCTATACTATTGGTGATATTCATACTATTAATAATGAGAGTGATTATGCTCATGATCTGAAAAGGCCCAATCTTGGGGATGCTATGTTTGATGAGGATGAAATATTTGAGAATATATTTGCTGAAATTAATTTTTGTCCCAAGCTTGGGGATGCTATGTTTAATGAAGATGATATTTTTAGCATCCCAAGTTTTAATATGCAAAGTTGTTATGATGATAGCATGCCTCTTACCTATGATGATTATATTGATGAAAGTGAGTTTGTAAGAGTGTCAACTTTAGGAAGTAGTGATCCCACTATTTTGGAGGATGTTGAATCTTATTGTGATGAATATGAAAGTGGATTTGGAAGAGTGTCAACTTTATTTAGTGATGATTCCACTATCTTGGAAGAGGTTTCAATCGATTATGATGAGAACGAAGTTGCTACTTATGATGATTATTGTGATGAAACTTATGCTATAAAAGTAGTGATGATTATATTTATAAAACTTGTCATGATTATGATTACCCTTTTTCTGAACATTACTCTTTTAATGTGGAAACAATTTATAGTATTCAAGTCTTTTATGATACTCCCACTATTCCGAATGAGAAGAAATTTGCTTATGTGGAGAGTAGTAAATTTTCTATGCTTGTAGATCATGAAAAGAATGCTTTATGTGCTGGTTATATTGTTGAATTCATTCATGATGCTACTGAAAATTATTATGAGGGAGGAACATATGCTTGTAGGAATTGCAATGATATCAAGTTTCCTCTCTATGTGCTTAAAATCTTGAAGTTATGCTTGTTTTGCCTCCCTATGCTAGTTGATTATTGTTCCATAAGTTGTTTGCTCACAAAATCTCTATGCATAGGAAGTGGGTTAGACTTAAATGTGCTAGTCATATGCTTCATGATGCTCCTGTTATGTTTCAATCCTTATCTTTTATGTGAGCATCATTGCCATCATCATGCCTAGCTAGAAAGGCATTAAAGAAAAGCGCTTGTTGGGAGATGACCCAATATTTACCCTTACTGTTTTTGTGTGTTCACATGATTATGCTACTGTAGTAATCATGTTTTATAGCTTTTATTTCAATAAAGTGCCAAGTAAGACCTTTAGGATAGCTTACGGTGATAGTTGTGTTGATCCTGCTGAGAATCAGAAACTTTTGCACCCAGTAAATTAGTTTTATTAATTTACAGAAACGTGCTTATGATCTGATTATTTTTGCTCTAGAATTATACATAAATTTCTTAGGACTTCCTAATTTGGTAGAATTTTTGGAGTTCTAGAAGTATACGTTTGATACAGATTACTACAGACTGTTCTGTTTTTGACAGATTCTGTTTTCTATGTGTTGTTTGCTTATTTTGATGAATCTATGAGTAGTATCGGGGGGTATGAACCATAGAGAAGTTGGACTACAGTAGATATTACACCAATATGAATTTAGAATGAGTTCATTACAGTACCTATGTGGTGGTTTTATTTTCTTATGCTAACGGAGCTTACGAGTTTTCTGTTGAGTTTTGTGTTGTGGAGTTTTCAAGTTTTGGTTAGAGAATCGATGGATTATGGAATAAGGAGTGGCAAGAGCCTAAGCTTGGGGGTGCCCAAGGCACGCCAAGGTAATATTCAAGGACAACCAAGAGCCTAAGCTTGGGGATGCCCTGGAAGGCATCCCCTCTTTCGTCTTTGTTCATCGGTAACTTTACTTGGAGCTATATTTTTATTCAACACATGATATGTGTTTTGCTTGGAGCGTCTTTTTATTTTGTTTTGTTTTGCTTGCTGCTTGAATAAAGTACTTAAGATCTGAAATTCTTAAATGTTAGAGAGTCTTCACATAGTTACATAATTATTTAGCTACTCATTGATCTTCACTTATATCTTGTTGGAGTAGTTTGTCATTTACTCGTGTGCTTCACTTATATCCTATGAGTAAATGGTTGAATGAGTTGAATGTCATAAATCTGAAATTATATATGTCTCATTTGCTTATCCCATGGGGAGTAATGACTTCACATCTAAGAAGTAGAGGTTGTAAATTTATTGAAGGTTAGCAAACATTGTATTGGCCATTTGAACAATTCATGAAAGAATATTGAAAGAAGAGAGATTTCACATATAAATATACTATCCTAGAAATCTTTTATAATTGTGAGCACTCATTAAGTACGACATGCTAAAGAGTTGATGTTGGACAAGGAAGACGACATAATGGGTTGTGTTTTCTCACATCTCAGTTAAAGTATATTGTCATGGATCATTCAAACATGTTGAGCTTGCCTTTCCCCCTCATGCTAGCCAAAATTCCTTGCACCAAGTAGAGATACTACTTGTGCTTCCAAATATCCTTAAACCCAGTTTTTGCCATGAGTGTCCATCATACCTACCTATATGCAGTATTTACCTGCCATTCTAAGTAAATTTGCATGTGCCAAACTCTAAACCTTCAAATAATAATCTGTTTTGTATGCCCGAATCGCTCATGTAGCGACTAGGGGCTGTCAGTATCTTCCATGTTAGGTGGGTTATTCTCAAGATGAGTGGACTCCGCTCATCATGCATGAGAAAAATGGCTAGTAACCGGGATGCCCAGTCCCATGATCAAAAGATCAAAATCAAATCAAAAATAATTGCAAACAAAACTCCTCCAGGTTTGATGTTAGTTGGAGGCACCCGTTGTTTCGGGCAAGCCATGGATTGATGATTGTTGGTGGAGGGGGAGTAAAAGCTTTTACCATTCTGTTTGGGAACCGCCTATAATGTATGTAGTATGGAAGATATTGGGAACTCTTGGTTGTTATGTTGACAATGAGATCATACCTCTCAAAATTATTTATCTCTATTTCAAAATTGAGCTCTGGCACCTCTGCAAATCCCTGCTTCCCTCTGCGAAGGGCCTATCTTTTACTTTATGTCTTTTACTTTATGCAAGAGTCAAGGTGATCTTCACCTTTCCCTTTTACATTTTATCCTTTGGCAAGCACCTCGTGTTGGAAAGATCCTGATATATATCCAATTGGATGTAAGTTAGCATGAACTATTATTGTTTTTTTTGCGGGATATGAACTACTATTGTTGACATCACCCAAAGGTGAATACGTTGGGAGGCAACACTATAAGCCCCTATCTTTCGCAGTGTCTGATTGAAACTCCATAACCATTAGTATTGTGTGAGTGTTAACAATTGTAGAAGACTATATGATAGTTGAGTATGTGGAGTTTGCTAAATCAAAGCTCTGACATAGACCCTTCCTGAAAATAAGATGAATTGTAATTGTTTGATGACTAAGACTGAATTTTGCTAGTTTTCAAGAAAGTTTATGGTATATGCTTTAACATGTGAATAGCTTGTTACTTGATCTTGAGAAGTTTTATGAGATGAACCACTGTTATGACATATAATCATGCTAGAAAAGGTGATTGAAATTATCATTGATCAACCTTGTGCACCTTTTAGCATTCACACTTCATAAATTCTTTCTTTTATCATTTACCTACTCGAGGACGAGCAGGAATTAAGCTTGGGGATGCTGATACTGAAGGAAATATGCCCTAGAGGCAATAATAAAATTATTATTTATTTCCTTATTTCATGATAAATGTTTATTATTCATGCTAGAATTGTATTAACCGGAAACATAATACATGTGTGAATACATAGACAAACATAGTGTCACTAGTATGCCTCTACTTGACTAGCTCGTTAATCAAAGATGGTTAAGTTTCCTAGCCATAGACATGATTTGTCATTTGATTAACGGGATCACGTCATTAGGAGAATGAGGTGATTGACTTGACCTATTCCGTTAGCCTAGCACTTGATCGTTTAGTATGTTGCTATTGCTTTCTTCATGACTTATACATGTTCCTGTAACTATGAGATTATGCAATTCCCGTTTACGGAGGAACACTTTGTGTACTACCAAACGTCCACAACGAATCGGGTGATTATAAAGGAGCTCTACTGGTGTCTCCGAAGGTACATGTTGAGTTGGCGTATTTCGAGATTAGGATTTGTCACTCAGATTGTCGGAGAGGTATCTCTGGGCCCTCTCGGTAATACACATCACTTAAGCCTTGCAAGCATTGTAACTAATGAGTTAGTTACGGGATGATGTATTACAGAACGAGTAAAGAGACTTGCTGGTAACGAGATTGAACTAGGTATTGGATACCGACGATCGAATCTCGGGCAAGTAACATACCGATGACAAAGGGAACAAAGTATGTTGTTATGCGGTTTGACCAATAAAGATCTTCGCAGAATATGTAGGAGCCAATATGAACATCCAGGTTCCGCTATTGGTTATTGACCGGAAATAGTTCTAGGTCATGTCTACATAGTTCTCGAACCCGTAGGGTCCGCACGCTTAATGTTACGATGACAGTTATATTATGAGTTTATGAGTTTTGATGTACCGAAGGAGTTCGGAGTCCCGAATGAGATCGGGGACATGACGAGGAGTCTCGAAATGGTCAATACATAAAGATTGATATATTGGACGACTATATTCGGAGTTCGGAAAGGTTCTGAGTGATTCGGGTATTTTTCGGAGTACCGGAGAGTTATGGGAATTCGCCGGGGAGTATATGGGCCTTATTGGGCTTTAGGGGAAAGAGAGAGGAGAGGTTGGGCGCCCCCCAAGGCCTAGTCCGAATTGGACTAGGGGGAGGGGCTGCGCCCCCTCCTTCCTTCTCTTCTCTTCCCCCTTTCCTTGACTCCTACTCCTACTACTTGGAAGGGGGGGAATCCTACTCCCGGTGGGAGTAGGACTCCTCCTTGGTGCGCCTCCTCCTAGGCCGGCCACCCCCTCCCTTGCTCCTTTATATACGGGGGCAGGGGGGCACCCATGACACACAAGTTGATCTACGGATCGTTCCTTAGCCGTGTGCGGTGCCCCCCTCTACCATATTCCACCTCGGTCATATCGTCGCGGAGTTTAGGCGAAGCCCTGCGCCAGTAGAGCATCATCATTGTCACCACACCGTCGTGCTGACGTAACTCATCCCCGACACCCTGCTGGATTGGAGTCCGGGGATCGTCATCAAGCTGAACGTGTGCTAAACTCGGAGGTGCCGTACGTTCGGTACTTGGATCGGTCGGATCGTGAAGACGTACGACTACATCAACCGCGTTGTCATAACGCTTCCCCTTACGGTCTACGAGGGTACATGGACAACACTCTCCCCTCTCGTTGCTATGCATCACCATGATCTTGCGTGTGCGTAGGAAATTTTTTGAAATTACTACGTTCCCCAACAGATACGTCTCCAACGTATCTATAATTTATGAAGCATTCATGCTATTTTATTTTCTTTTTTGAATGATCACGGGCTTTATTATACACTTTTATATTACTTTTGGGACTAACCTATTAACCGGAGGCCCAGCCCATATTGTTTGTTTTATTGCCTGTTTCAGTATTTCGAAGAAAAGGAATATCAAACGGAGTCCAAATGGAATGAAACCTTTGGAAAAGTTATTTTTGGAACAAAAGCAATCCCGGGAACTGGGAGTACAAGCCAGGGAACCTTCGAGGAGGCCAGGAGATAGGAGGGCGCTCCAATGGGCGCGCCCCCCTGTCTCGTGGGCCCCTCGAGGCTCCCCCGGCCGACTTCTTTCGCCTATATATTCCCATATACCCTAAAACCATCGAATACGAAGATAGATCGGGAGTTTCGCCGCCGCAAGCCTCTGTAGCCACCAAAAACCTCTCGGGAGCCTGTTCCGGCACCCTGCCGGATGGGGGAATCCCTCACCGGTGGCCATCTTCATCATCCCGGCGCTCTCCCTGACGAGGAGGGAGTAGTTCACCCTCGGGGCTGACGGTATGTACCAGTAGCTTTGTGTTTGATCTCCCTCTCTCTCTCATGTTCTCTCTATGGCACGATCTTGATGTATCGCGAGCTTTGCTATTATAGTTAGATCTTATGATGTTTCTCCCCCTCTACTCTCTTGTGATGAATTGAGTTTTCCCCTTGAAGTTGTCTTGTCGGATTGAGTCTTTAAGGATTTGAGAACACTTGATGTATGTCTTGTCGTGTTTATCTGTGGTGACAATGGGATATTCACGTGATCCACTTGATGTATGTTTTGGTGATCAACTTGCGGGTTCCGCCCATGAACCTATGCATAGGGGTTGGCACACGTTTTCGTCTTGACTCTCCGGTAGAAACTTTGGGGCACTCTTTGAAGTACTTTGTGTTGGTTGAATAGATGAATCTGAGATTGTGTGATGCATATCGTATAATCATGCCCACAGATACTTGAGGTGACAATGGAGTATCTAGGTGACATTAGGGTTTTGGTTGATTTGTGTCTTAAGGTGTTATTCTAGTATGAACTCTATGATAGATTGAACAGAAAGAATAGCTTCATGTTATTTTACTACGGACTCTTGAATAGATAGAACAGAAAGGATAACTTGAGGTGGTTTCGTACCCTACCATAATCTCTTCGTTTGTTCTCCGTTATTAGTGACTTTGGAGTGACTCTTTGTTGCATGTTGAGGGATAGTTATATGATCCAATTATGTTATTATTGTTGAGAGAACTTGCACTAGTGAAAGTATGAACCTTAGGCCTTGTTTTCTACCATTGCAATACTGTTTACGCTCACTTTTATCATTAGTTACCTTGCTGTTTTTATAATTTCAAATTACAAAAACCTATATCTACTATCCATATTGCACTTGTATCACCATCTCTTCGCCGAACTAGTGCACCTATACAATTTACCATTGTATTGGGTGTGTTGGAGACACAAGAGACTCTTTGTTATTTGGTTGCAGGGTTGCTTGAGAGAGACCATCTTCATCCTTCGCCTCCTACGGATTAATAAAACTTAGGTCATCCACTTGAGGGAAATTTGCTACTGTCCTACAAACCTCTGCACTTGGGTGCCAACAACGTCTACAAGAAGAAGGTTGTGTGGTAGACATCAGCGGCTGGCGGCGGCGGCTCGACGCGCTGCTGCTGCTGCGATAGGCGGGGGTGGTGATGTGGGGGCAGGGGCGGCGGCTTTTAAAAAGGTCGAGGAGGAGGGGTGGCTTGGGAGGGCAATCTGGTGGGGTGTCCAAGTGGCGGCAAGGCTGGGCGTCTTGATCTTTGGGAGACCGGCACGGGTCGGGCGACAGCAGTCTTTGGGCCGGCTGGGCTTCGGCCCAGTCGGCCTGAATTTTTTTTTAAAAAAAAATAAATTCCACCGAAAGAAAAAAATCCTAAAGAAATATATAAAAATGTCTAAAAATACCAAAAACAATTTTCACCTTCTAAATAAAATATTTAGAACAAAATGAACATTTTTCTGGCCTAAAAATGCAATTTTGTAAAATACATATTTTTCTATTTCAAATAAAATAGCAATAAAATCATTTATTTGATTTTAACATTTTCCTCCAATATTTATATTATTTTGGAGAAGTCATTTTATCTCCTCTCTTTTATTTTTATGTTGGAAATATTTTGGAGAGAAAAATTAATTAAAACCAAAATGATCCTCTTTTCAATATTTGAGAAAATTCAAATATGAAAATGAATGAAATCCCCAACTCTCTCCGTGGGTCCTTGAGTTGCTTAGAATTTCTAGGATCAAACCAAAATGCAATTAAAATATGATATGCATATGAACCTATGTATAACATTCCAAATTAAAAATTTGGGATGTTACAATCATGCAGTAGAGGGCCGGGGGAGAGGAGAACAGGGCTGGTGGCGGCAGTGTGTGGGTGCTTTTTGCCCTAATAGGTCATCCAGATCGGGCGTGTGTAGGGGCTGTCGGAAGGAGGAGCTGGAGAGGCGGCCTAGTTCTCCTCGTTTTTTATGCATGCGTAGGTTGGAGAGAAAAACAAAATCAATGGGGAACGATCGAGGGAGGGGTGGAGGTGAGGCGAGCGAACGAAACGAAACCGACTATCACGACCGCAGACTCCTCTTTTAGGAGTAGAGATGGAGATACTTGAATTTGGAGAACATAATAATTCAGACGACTTACGTGTAGGTAATGTGAAATAATAAAGTCGACCAATGCAAAAGTGTTGCTCCCTACGATCCAAAACAATTATCGTGGTTCGACGACACTTATTTTGGATGTGAGGGAATATTCTATAATAACCTACTAATAAAGTAAGGTGTGTTTCTCCAATTTTTTCATCCTTTCACCACCGAAAATATTTTTCTTATATCCGAGGTGGTACTAAATTTTCGTGGTCTATCTGCTAAAAAATAAAAAGTTTTGTCCGGAATTTCGTACGTGGGCCGCACGCACTAAGGCCCAGAAAAGCCACCCATATATGTCCTGGCCAAAATCACTGTTCTAACCTTATCAGGAAACTATAGCACAAAATGAACTCTGAACGAAATTATTTCACAATCTGACCTTTTTCGCAACGCCAGAAACCGTGGCGTTTCCGCTCCACATAAAAACGCCAAGCTAGCTCGCGTTACTGCTCCATATGGAAACGCCGAGCTAGCTCGCGTTTCTGCTCCATATAAAAACGCCAGGGCATTTAGCGTTTCTGCCCTATATGAAAACGCCATTAGCGTTGGCGTTTCAGATATGGCATAAATAAATACCAACTACATGCAAAAATTGATGGATGCATATGCATGCATGGTTCCTCTGGCTAGCTATTGGCAGTGGGCATGCATGTACGCTAGAAGGCCCCTGTCTCGATTCCGCTGTGAAAAGTACACCAATGGCCCCACGCGCATGCATGCGAGAGAGGGAGCTTGGTGTGTTTCCTGTGCGCAATTAATTCTTCCCATTAGTGAACAGACGCGGGCCTATGCATGCAAGGGAGGATGCTCGCTGGTTGGTTTACGGCCTCCACGCCTGGCAGCTGTTGAAGTACAGCTGCATGCGCATATACTAGAGGAGTCAGGCAGCTGGTTTTTCTTTATGCCACATATGATACGCTAAAGGCAATGGCGTTTGCATATAGGGCAGAAACGCCAAATCCGCTGGTGTTTCCGGCAACGCTATCTGGCTCGGCGTTTCCAGCCTGCTCAGCCTGACCGTGAGCCAGGGTAGCAACGCGAACTAGCTTGGCGTTTCCATGTGGAGCAGAAACGCCACAGTCTCTGGCGTTACGAAAAGGGTCAGATTGTGAAATAATTTCGTTCAGAGTTCAATTTGTGCTATCATTTTCTGATAAGGTCAGAACGGTGATTTCGGCCATATGTCCTTCGCACGCAGCTGAGAAACCTTATTATTCACTCAGCCCGGCATATAGTTGGAGCTTCCCATCGGCCTCCGGGCCGGCCCATTATTATTTTTCTGCGTTCTTTTTCTATTTTTATTTTTCCCTTCCAATTTAATTTTCCTTTTCCCATAAATTAATTTAATACAATTTCCAAAATTTCGTTTTTGTACTATTTTTTTTTAAATCTTAGAATTTCAAATTTGTTCCCACTTTCAAAAAAGTTTGGAAATTGAAATTTTTATTTTCGTTATAAATTGTTTTGAAATTAAAAAAACGTTCACATTTTCAGAAAAAAATTGTAATTTTTTATAGATTTCTAAAATAAATTTTATTTCAAAAATACTAAAAATTCAAAAAATATTCATTTTATCCAAAAGTTCACAAATTCAAAATAATGTTCGTGATTAATAAAAAGAAATTTTTGAAAATTGATTTGAATGTTCAAAACAAGTTTCCATTTTTAAAAAAAATCACAAATTCGGAAAATGTTCGTTTCTCCGCCTTAAAAATGGTCATGTTTTCAAAAAGTATTTGTGAATTTAAGAAAATCTTTCTATTTCAAGTTTTGTTTTCCTTATTCTAGAAATAACCTTTTTTGAGAAAAAAATTCTCACATGTTTTAAAAAATATCAGGAGATCACGAGAACCTCGACAAGGAGGCAAACCTGAAGGAAAAGAAATGCACGAATTGGATAGTGGCTGCCACAATAACCCCATTACTATAAAGATTTCGCGGGCCAAACATGACCCGCGAGAACACCGCAGCTCTCCGCTCTATCGCCCCACTATTGTGTGAAGACCGTTTTGATGGACACCTTAATTGTCTCTTCCGATGCTTCTCGCAAAAAAACTCTCCCGTTGCAACACATGGGCATATGTGCTAGTATAAAACAAAGAAAGTTATACAAGACATTAAGTATCCAAGGGACATGATACATGAGCTTCAAACATGGCTTGTCGGGTCAGCGCTAGCTTTGGGCAACATGATAGACATCGGAGGAAGGTTGACATTGGCTTCTGACGACCCAGTAGGTGCCGGAGGAGGGAGGTCACCCGCGGTAGCTGCAGTAGGTGCCGAAGGAGGAAGGTCACCGGCAGCAGCGTTCTTCTGTTTAGCATTATTCACAGGCTCCACCGCCACCGGCTGTCCCATGACGATACCCGACTCCTTCGCGAGCGGCGACTTCGTAGAGCCTGGAACCGTTGTAGCCTGCAACAGGATGTACGAGGTGATCTGACATACCATCGATATGAGGAACACGATCGTGGCCACCACAAACACCCCGGTGCCCGGTGGGACGCATTCCCCTTCGTTGTTGGTCGGCAGGTCGCTGGGTGTGCTCACGATGACGCCCACCATGAACAGTATCATCACTATGATGGAAATGATCCTGCAAGTTCGTTATACACGCATGTCATGCGTGCATGTAAACGTATAATGCTAGATACATCCATTTCAGCGACACGTAATTCCGAACGGATGGAGTCTGCACCATCAATCAACGGGCATAAACTGCGAAGAAGCATGGGCGTACCATGAGATGATCAGCAGGACGACGGCGACGATGCGCTTGGCCTCGCCGGCAATGCCCCACGTCCGGCAGCAGCCGCAGCAGCCGGTGGCGGCGGTGGTCACAATCTGCGTCGTCAGCGCCAACACCGTAGCCACAACCCCGCAGCCCACCGCAGGTGAGCCCCTGTACTCGCACGACAGTCTGCCGTCTTTCGTAACGAGTGACTGCATATCCATCAATCCATGTATGCGCAGTTAGCAAACATGCCTGCCTGCAATTCGAGAATCAAGGGAGATGTTTGCTCGTCTAACCGGCGCCGCCGAGGCCGCGCCGGCGATGCCCAAGATGACCGTGATGAGGCCGAGGACGCCCACCGCGGCGCATGCCGCCACCACGCCTTTCGTCGTCCCCATCGAACCTAGCCAAAATATCTCGACGCAACTCGATCTCAGCTTTAATTTCTTTCTAACTCCTCTCGCAGAAAAAGGTTTTGGTTTCCTAGCAAGATTAAGCAAGGCTTGATGCGAGGTAGCATACGAGGTAGAAAGTCAAGTATACATCTATATATGTAATGTGTATGATGTGTGCGCGTACGAGGTAGCATAGGGTTATTTCGGCGACGGTCCTGTACAAGGTCGATTCCTTGTTTCATTTCGTTGCGTGCTATGAAGTTGTCGACTCCAACTATGTACATAATGTTGGTACTTAAGTAAGCTGCATGCATGCAAGCTGTTTCACACACTGCGCGTACCAAGCTTTTGCATTGGGTTCTCAGTTGATCTGTCTATAATAGTTGTGGACTTGGTCACGACCGGCAGCTAGCTATTTCTCTCTTTCTTCCCGCAAAAGAAGCTATAATTCTCTTTTGTTATATCTATTTCAATATCTCTCCCTAATAATAAAGCACGGATTGGGTCTCCGGGTTCACCGTCACTATACGCTTTCTTCCTGTGAATTTACGCTTACGGTTTGAATTTAAACGTATAAGCGAGGTGGTACTAATTCGTGGAACCACGAATATACAGATTGATGGTTCAGATTTAAAAGTTGAAGGGTTTTCACACACACACACACACACACACACATATATATATATATATATATATATATATATATATATATATATATATAGGGATTGACTATTTGTCACCCTGGGTGAGGAATTCTTATTCCTCACCCTGGTCGGACGGCAAGCTCCAGGTAAGGAACAAAGGTCCGGAGGTAAATTTACCTCACGCATGTCTCTGTCGAAAAGAAGGACCGTAAGACTTGCAAAGGTAATTTTACCTTGCACGTCTCTACTGCTAAACAATCGGGAGAAAGCCACTCTATGGTCCCGCAAATAAAACAGTCTATGGATCGTGGGACGGCGATAGCTTGGGAGGGCTCCGCCATTTTCCAAACCAACTGTTCACCGCCTCTACCCCCGACCTGCTCTGCACGCACCCACGGCGGTTCCCCTTCCCCGCAGGACAGCGGAGTCTGGTGGCTTTGCAAAAGGAGAATAAGTCGTCCCGCCGGCGGGATCCGGGCGGGATCCAATTCAGCAGAAGTGGTGGAGCCAAGTCCGACCTTGACCTGAGCGCCAGGTCATCGCTCGGTCGCGCCGACTCGCTCCGCGAGCTCAAGGACTACGTTTCTCTCCTCTCCATTCTTTATCTCCCTGATTGAAAGGATCTAGAGATCTCACCTCTCCATTCTGTGACTTTTCTACCTATTTTTGATAGACTGAAATTTGTTTGTGTCGTCAAGAGTGCATCAGTTTTTGTGTTCTGAGTTTGGCATCTAAACTGGGGTGGTAAGTTGTGATGGGGCAATTACTTTCAAGAAATCACTCGTGCCTGTTGTGATGAGAGCAGAACGAAATTACCATCCAGGTGAGGCCTCACCATATAAGAAACTCTACCTACTTTCATCCATGATCATGAGCTCCATCAAACCATATTATTTTTTTCCTCTGCAGAACTCCCTTTTGTGAATGAACTTTAGTTGTATAGCCTGATTGCCTTACAAAACTCATTGAAGTTTCAAAGTTATGTGATAAAGATTTTGTTCTATAAATATGCTTGAATTGTTCAGAAAAGTTCATAAAAGATAACTGTAAATATGCTTGAATTGTTCAGAAAAGTTCAGAAAAATACATGATGACCAAACCTTACTGTAAATATGCTTGAATTGTTCAGAAAGGTTCTTGTTCTGTTACTCAAAGTCTTACCTGCAGCTAGTAGTTCCTCCAAACATTATTATATTGTTAGTACTGAATGTAGATAGATTCTGGAGGTGCTGCTAAAATTTCCTACTAGAGAAAAAAGAAATTATTTTCGGGATTTTTGTCAGTTTAGAATGCGTATTGTGACTTTCCTATCATCTAGGTATGGATTTCAAATGCATATTGACGTGACTTTTCTGTCATCTTTGCATTCCTTCCCCTGTTTTGAAAACATTGGCTCCTTTTGTTCTCTAATATGAACTTAGTCTGGCACATTCAGCTGCTAAAGTTGTGCTTGTACTTTGGTATACTCGCTTCTCGAATTGTTGCAACTACTTTGTGTCACGGCTGTTTGCACAGGACCCCTGCGTAGCTACCTGGTTGCTCCAGTCTGTTGGCTCCACATTCGCTTGTTGAGGGTGTTGGCCTTTTTAAAGTTTTGGGTTGGTCGTGTAAAACACGGACGGTTTCTATAATGGAACTCGACGAGGCGTGCTCGTTGTTGTTTTTATAAGGTGTGGATTTAAAGTAGATATACCTCATGTTAGAGTTGAAGTAAATACTTCATACTTGTATAGTTTCCTATCTATTTTGAGCTGCTTTTGTGCCACCATTGATTTTCACATAAAATTAGGAAATTAGGTCATTAGCTTTCAGGTACAAATTCCATCACCAAAGGTACCCCCAGGATGATAAGGTTCTCGTCTTCAATAAATGGAGTGATGAATTTGCACAATTAATAATGCAAAGTAGCGGCTGCTTCGGTTTTCTTGTTTCCTTTTGCAATCTGGAAGACACTCAAAAGACAGTTGTACGTTTGCTCACCTCCATCTAGTCCATAGATTGCTTGGGCAATATCTTGACTCGTTTTAGGTGTATCGATAGTTTCTTGTATTACAATTTGAACGAAAGATATTGCAGTTTCTGTACAGGTTAGGATAGAAAATCATCAATACATTTATTGAGGGCTAAAACCTTATCAATCTATTAAATGGATGCTGAATTATGTAGTTCAGATACAGCCAACTCTCTCCTGCAAAAGAAAATGAAGCAGCTCTCATATGAACATGTATTTAGATCTTCCAGCTCTGTTATGCATGGATCTAACTAGAAGCTTCATTTATTTGGTAGGCCATTATCTTCAGTTTGAGATTCATGATGATACTACTTGTTCTATATAAATAAAAATAAATCTATGTGTACGGCTATTTGCAGTTTTTACAAACCTTTCTTTTCTTGTCAACCTGAAAATTTGGTACTTAGTATACTCCTTATTTCCGTGTTTTCTGGTTGCTTTGTTGTGCTTGTTCAGAATACCATTCTCTGTCTGTTTTGTTGTGCTTGTTCAGAATAACATGGTCAGAATGTTGTCACTAAAGGAAAGTTTAATGGAAGCCCCGCAGTTTCATTTCTTACTCTAGTTATCTATGTGTTGATTTCTTGTTTGGAACTGTTGGGCGTTCATATTATCAAAGCTTCAGATGTTCGACCCATCAGTTATGTGCTATAGGGCTTTCTTATAAGTTATTTAACTTAAGATGAGATATGCATCCTTTAATTGTAGGGTGTAACTGAATCAAGTAATCAATATGAACTACTAGAGTGCAGGGAGCTCTACAGATAGAGCAACATCAAGGACTGTGCTGCGAAGAAGCATGTGGTGCGGTGTCGTGGCAATGCGCGGGACGCTCATTGTACCTACCAGGACGAACACAACCACAACCACGTGTGGCCGTTCGACCTGTCGATGCTTGCCACAAGTTTAGGAGCCTGGCTAAAGCTGCCAGTACCAGTAGAAGACCTCTGATTTTCTATGCCATGGATCAAACATGTCTTTCAGCGGGTCTTTGTTTTTTTAGATTGACAAAAGATATGGATGCAAGTGAATTTTGTAACAACAAGGCAAAGATTTCATCGCGTGATTCGCCTGATTGGGGTGCAATGCATCATCCTTTTGAGTTATTCCATTGATATTATCTTTCCTCTGAGTGATTGTCAAATTTCCTTGTAGAAGCACCACCGGAAGGTTGTTCTTCCAATTTGTGTACGTTTTCAATATATTGTGATAGGCATGTCAATAAGTATCGAGTTGAGTGTATCTTACAAAAATCATGTTGATTTCTTTGTTTTGGATTCTCTTCTGGTGTTTTCTACAACAGTTGTTTACCAGATCATGAATTCGTACGTTTAACTCATTAGCTCTATACCACACACAAAAAGATTCTTATGCATTCTTGTGAAGACATAAAAATTTCTGGAATTGTGCATTCCACCAAATAAGAACTACTCGAAAAGCACTTGGATTTCATGACATAACTAGACCAGTTTACAATGAGCAAAGATGATGTGAGTTCATCACACATAAATCATAAAGCAACAATTCAATAGGTTGCTGGAAAAAGTAGCATCTAAACAAGTATATATAGACAAAACTATCTTTCTGGACTAGAACAACCACATGTCAATCTTGAGAAGGGCACTAGTCTGGCCAAAATGCAGACATTTGGATTTTCGATTAGAGGTTGAAAAATCCCCATCTGCATGACCCTATAATTTCTGCCAAGATGTATTTCCAGTTAGCCTTCTCAACATCCTCATCTGGCTGACCATGTAGTTTCAGCAACGATTACTGAAAAAGTTTTCCAGAGCTTGGAAACCTGTTACATGTACACATACCATTGCAGCTCCATGTTTCTGTCCTGATGCATTGCAAAATGTAAGAAAGGAAAACTGTAAGCTGAAAAGAGGAACATTAGTTTGAAAGGTACTCTCCATAATCCACAAACGACATATTACATGGAACTAATGAACGCTTGTCATTTGTCAATGCCAGTGATAGAGAAACCCCAAGGAAGAAAAAATAATATTATTTTAATACATAGCTCTACAAGAATGGTTTTTTTTGCAGGGAGAAAGAATGGGTAAAAGATGATGAGCAAAACCAACACTTCACAGTATATAAGAATCAGAAGAAAAAAATTATACTTGCTGGAAAAAGTAAATATTAAATCTGCAATCCCTGATCAGAAGTACAAATTGGACAAATAGGAGTCTTGTTTCAGTAATAGATGGTTGACACCACCCACATCTTCAGTTGCTGGTTCAGCAGGAAGCTCATTTTGTAGATTGTAATTCGTGCCCTACACTTATTTTAGGATCTACGCATTTTTAGGATAATGTTGAACAAATAAAAGGTAATGTTGGGCTTTTATATCGCTGAACAAAAACAACAGGTAAAATCCTTTAATTATAAGGGCTAAGATTTTCCACACGGAAGTGAACCTGCACCGCAGGCCTTAGTTAGGTCGCGCTTACTTGCAGTACTTTTACTTTCGGTGAAGTTCTACAATGCTCATACAGCTGCCCAGAACATTCGATAAAGAAAATGATATTCTAAGCCCAGGCATAAGGAGTATACTAAGTACCAAAATTACATCTTGAAAAGAAAAGTAATCCTCAAGGTAAAAACTGCAAGTACTCATATACACATAGATTTCTTTGTATAGAACAAGTAGTATAATCACGAGATCACGCTAGAGACAAAATCTTTCAGTTGTCATCAAAAAATCCGAGAGGTATAGGCACATGCAAAATAAGTACAATTTCTTCAAGCTCCTCAACCTCCAAAATGTTTTAAATACACTTCCATATGGGATCTAACTACTTCATTTTGTTTTGCAGGCAGAGAGTTATCACATAAAATCTACAAAGTTCAGCATTAGATTAGTTGACAAGCTTGTAGTCAGCGAATGAATCGATAAGCTTCGACTGCATAATCAACATGAATGATAAATGTATCTCTGGATCAACTAAACCGAGATGTGAGAACAACATGACAATAAATGAGGAAGCATGATCTACTTCAAAGTTCAAACTATCACTTGTAATAGAATCTTACGATGGTATATGACGATGTTAATACACTCTTTGGTACCATTTGCAGGCCATTTTTTGAAACATGTGGATTCAATGATGATGCAAGGGGTGCTACTATGACCATATACGCTAGAAACATGGAAAAACATTCTTAACGATGATTGGCAATCTACACAATGATACTATCCATGAGTCCTTTGCTGATTAACTCCTGTACCTGAGAATGCTGACAGTAAAGATTGCTGAAATCTAGCAGTTATTTTTACATCATCTAATTGGATCTAGCATGAGTTGTGCACAAGCCTTTCTTTAGCATTATAACATAGGAAACCACCCGAATAAACTTAGGAAACTTGTGTATATGGTGGTGTAGCCGCCAATTTCCAACCTAACAACGATTAGATAGTCAATAAAGTATTTTTGCATCGTTCACCTTGGCAAGACTTACAAAGGGATTTCAGTTCAAGTAGCAGCATATAAATTTGGGGTTTGGACAAAATAAGTTCAATTTCGGAGCATCAAGCAATTTGTATTGAACTCACCAGCGCATACCGGAGCAAGCAGTCGTGGTTGAACCAGTGCTGCTGTGAACATCACCTGAACCGTCGCCGTGACCGGCCGACCAAGGCAAGATTCTACTATCTGCATGTCTACTACGGACCAGATTAGGAATTGAAGCAACTGAAAATTATTAAAGCAGGCAAAGATGGCTGCATACCCACATAACCCACGTGAGACGTAACTAGATGAGATGAATGATTAGTGTTAGCTCGAGGAAGCTGATTGTGCTGGCCTCCTGCTTGCCGGTCAAGTCCATAGCCACCGGGGTCCCTTCATCTCCACCACCGGGAGAACCTAGATCCACAGGCTGGTAGTCCAATCGGGACCTCGAGGGGCGCAGGAGCAAGCAGATCGGGAGCACCCAGATGCACGAATATCAAATTTGGGAAGAACATGACAAAGGGAAACGAAGCTAATTGGAACTTCGGAACGGAAATCACTAAAATTGGGTTGCTCACCTCTTCCCGTGCACTCATGCCCAACAAAACTTCAATCCAAACAGTGGCAATGTTGTCATGTAGTAGCCCAATGCAGCGCTGCCGTGATCACCTGCCACAGCTCCGGTGGGATCACTCGCCACCGCTCCGTGCACAGCGCGGTCCAATACCTATGCAGACGCCGCACATCACGCCGACGGACCACCCAATGCCAAGACCATGCCGCCCCACCAGCATGACAAACAATGGCTTAATTCCGAGCCAAATCGCCGCCGAGGACCATGCCGCCGTCCGCCGCCAATACTATCGAAACCGTATGCGGGCATGCCGCAGATTAGGAAAAGACGGGGACGTGGGAAAAAGATGAGGAGGTTTTTCTTTTAGCATAAAAATGGGGGAAGACGGCAGGCATCGAGTCAAGTCACCAAACGTAGAAAAAAAACCTCAACCCTGTCATAATCTTACGGCGAGGGGACGGTGGGTTTTTTCCTCGATCAAACGAACGGTGGTTTGGCTGAACATGGCTCGGTCGATCGACCGGGTGAAGAATTACTTATTCTTCACCCAGGGTCTTAAATAGACGTTGGCTGGCCCATGAGAACTCGATCGGATCAATCAGCCCAAGCCCAGCCAAAGCGTTCCTGCGTTCCTGACTATCGTCACCACAATGATCCATCGATCACATCTCGATTGATCTTTCCTTCCTTTCCTCAAAAGAAAAAGATTGATCTTTCCTTCCCAACTCTGATTCCTTATAATCCTCAAATCAAATATAAAAAAAGACTATGAGTCCTTACGTGTTGGATACGAACTACCTCGACCAGAACGTAATACATATACGGAGCCCCTATCATACCCAGCGGGTCGATCAATGTGACGGGCCGGTGCCTAGACAAGCGGCGAGGAAGCTCAACTGAAGCACGGGAGAGCACGCTAAAGAGAGAGCCGGCCATCTATACGGTGGTCGCTGTAACACCGGAGCGGCTGCGGCTGTTCACTTGGCCATCCATCTTCGACGACGATGTGAGGAATTCACTATATATGAACGGGAAAAACAGACAACATCGGTGGAGGAGCCCAGCTCACCCAGATCAAGGACGGCCGGCTTCGAGCGAATCGCTCCGGCCGCCCTTGTCGACGGGTTCAAGCCTCAAACGGATCCTCGACCCGATCGACGTCCATGTGACGTGCTCTGCAGCCATGGCGAGTGCATGAACGCATCAAACCTAGAGCGGGCGTCTGAAGTCTTGACCGGGATCCTACCATAGAGAACGACATAAAGTAACTCATTGCGGCGACATCGTGAACGCGGCGTTGAGCCACGTGGTCGCGTCGTGGAGGTTGCGCGCCAGCACGCGCGCCGACCCGGCCCGGGCCATGGCAAACTGCACGGAGGCCGCGAAGGGGTCCTTGGCCGCCCGCGACGCCGACGAGGACAGCGCCGTCCTGGAAGCGCCCGGGTACGCCGTCGACGAGCAGATGGCAATGACGTTCACGCCCGACGCCTCCGTCCACAATACTTACGCGACATCGCCCCGCGGCCCCGCCAACCTTGGAGGTCGTCTCATGTTAGTGTTGCTCTCCGGCGGCAGCAACAACTGCTAATTTCATGAGTGCATCCACTATGTGGAAGCCATGCATCTATATGGCCTGCTACTGCTTGAACAAATTTCTAGACTAGATGAAGGAAAGGATACACACGCTGCCTGGACCAGAAGTTGAGATGCATGGACGGGGGAGACGAGCTCTCAATGCTGCCGCTGCCTAGATCAGAAGTTGAGATGCATGGACGGGGTAGACAAGCTCGACACTTACCAGCTGGCGCCCGTTGGCATTGACGACCACCAGAGAGAGAGGACGAGGTCAATGGCAGCAAGCAAGAACAAGACGGGCAGGCCGATATTCTGCAGTCGACGAAAAAAAAACTACTCTAAGACTGCCAGAGTACGAATGGACTGGGCATCATGCTGTGACGCGACGTCGTTGCTTAACACGCACACACGCATATTTGTACAGAGTTAATTGCATGTTTGTGTTTTTAACATTCAATCATTTAATTTCAAAAATATAACTTATTTTTAATATTTGAAGACCAGATCATTGTGTGTGCCAGGCTTTTATCTCGTTGGTGATAAATGAAAAGAGAGTTGCATGTGCTCATATTGTTGCAACCACGGGTTATGCTACGCTTATTGTATAATACCGATAGACGATGGAGTTTGCATGCGCTCATATTATTGCACTCAAGGCTTGATGGAAGAAACAGAAGGACTTGATTTACGGGGCTTGTAAATCGGTTGCATTAACTTAAAAATGCCTAATGTATGTAAAGAGTACTATATCCTCCGATCGCGGTTGAGAGTATTGATCAAAGTGCCCTATCCACATGGAAGGTTCCTATCCATTTTCACGGCAGCCGATTTCAAAAAGTTTATTCATCCCATCATGCTTGCGTTGTGTCGTGGAATGAAAGGGGGTCTTAAGCAATTGGGTTAGGAAAGTGTGGGTTTTTTTCACCCGATGCAACGCACAGGCGTTTGTGCTAGTATTAACTAATTGGCTAATGCAAAAGCTCCCTATGCACACTTATTTCAATATATTAACTTTAAGTCCAAAAAAATCAGAAAGTTCTGAAGTTTTTCTGGCAAAAAGACTGCTTCGTGATGGAATGGCATTTCTAAAAGTCTACGAATAGTGTTCCAACATGCTTTCAAAAAATAGCAATTTAGCAGCATCATTTTTTTTGGCTACAGCATTACAAATGTAGTGCTTGACGAAACTTTACACAAATGAAACACTCGCTAGTGTTTGTAAGAAAAAAAACCAGTTTGTTTTTTAAATGATATTTATCTTCTTTTTCACTGTTCATCCAGGTGAATCCAAAACTTCATGTCCTTCTACTCACCTCGTAAGAGCATCTCTAAGCGGACACCCATTCACCTCGACAACCCTACATTTGTCCAAAGCGTACAGCCCCGAGGGGCTTGGACAGAAAATCCGTCGGCATCGACTCAACACACATGTCCTCCAAGTGGGGCTGACGGAGTCCGAGCACGCCCTCTTCTTCTAAGCCATTAACGTCACTAAAGATAAACTGCAAGGCGGTGGAGGATGTTGCGGAGCGTCAGCGCTGCGAGCACATCGTGAAGGCCTAGCAAAGATGCCACACCGCCTGGCGGGCGTTATGCCACTGGCGCAACGACGACGACGAACGACGGAATCGACGATGCCACAGACGCCGACAGGGGTGTAGATGGCCTCGGAGGCTAGCCTATGATGTCACTGCTCGGTACCTGACCTAGTTTAGTTTGAATTGTTTTCATCCGTTTGGTTGTAAATACAAACTTTGTTAAATTTTGTCCATTTAGCTTGAATTTCATCCACATTTGTATTCAATCGTCTAAAATGAACCAGATATTTGGTGATATTTGTTTGATGATCGAAGTTGAAGATGCCTTTAGCGAGTGTCGCCGACGAGTCGAACCCATTCGCGAGGGCCACGTGCCAAGGAGGAGACGGCGCGCACCGACAGGCGTTACTGGAGTGTTGGCATTATGCCGAACACCTAGCGGGCGGGCGGGTGCTCTGGGACGACTCCTTCGGCTCTTCAGTACCGGACTGGTGTCGTCCTCGCCGTCGCGGACGCGTACGCCGCCCAGCCGCTCATCCTCTCCGTCGCAGACGCGTAGCCATCGCCCAGCAAGCCACCCAGCTCGCCGGCTGGGGCTGCTCTGCTCTCGTGGAAGCAGATGCGGCCGTCTCCGGCGAGTGGCGGCACGGCTGCGGGTGCCGACCAGCATGCCGTGCTCTGGGAAGCTTCGCGGAGCCGATGGAAGGAGGAGAAGAACGACGATGACAACGGCGATGGCGGCGACGACGACGACTTCGCCGCGCTCAGCGCATTCTTCGGCCTATAGTTGGGGCCTATGTTTTTTTAGTATTTCAGTTTCCTATGTAAAAATTTATTTAAGTCGCCTAAGTAATGTCATGTTCGCCGAATTTTAGCCGAAACTTTGTCCCATTTTGCCGAATTCCTTTTCAAAAAATATTAAGACGCCTTCTGGGGGCAACCCTGGGACCGGCGGCTGGGAACCCTAACGCCCCCAAGCCGATGTTTCCCTAACGCCCCCAGGCCGATGTTTAGCGCCGGTTCGCCCCTAGGCGGCGATTTTACGAGCCGCCTGGGGGGCCAATGGCTGGAGATGCTCTTACTTAGGGATGCCCCTGGCTGAGTCCAGGATTTTGGTGAGTGGGTATGATCCGCTTGTGGGACGAGTAGCATCGGAGCCCTGGTGCGGTAGGTTCACTTTTAAAGGAAGCAAAAATATCCTTATTAGCTCTATCCTTGCCAGCCTCCCCATGTATATGATGGGGATGTACATCGTGCCCGAAGGTGTGCATAGTTCCTTTGATAAGGAGCTGGCTACTAGGTTCTTCTGGCAAGCAGGGGATGGTCGGCCTAAGTACCATATGGTAAAATGGGCTGACATCTGCTTGCCGAAGGACCGAGGGGGGTTGGGCATCCCTGTGTCTCGCCGTATGAACGTTGAGCTCATGCTTCGTCGGGTTTGGTCTTGCGGGATGATGGTGGTTTGTGGTTGCAGCTGATTGAGTCCAAGTACTTGCAGGGCCAGCCCCTCTTGGCTTGCTCGCACTCGGCTGGGTCCCAGTTTTGGAAATCTATCCAGGCCATCAAGGATGAGATTAGGCTGGGGTTGCGATTTTCGGTTGGCAATGGGTCTGAGACCCAGTTTTGGTTGGACCCCTGGCTTGATGGATAGCCTCTCTGCATGCGGTTTTCGAGGCTCTTTGCGATTTGTGACGACCCGGCTGTTGTTGTATCTGCGGGTGCTTTGGATGAGGGGTGGAATATTACGTTCTGCCGCTCATTCGGACCACCCAAGGTACAGGAATGGACAGACTTGAGGGAGGTAGTCCCTCTTCCGCTTTCCTAGGACCCTAACACTGTTTCTTGGAGTCTTTCTCCTTCGAGAGAATTCTCCATTAGTTCGGCTTATCAGGCACTTTGCCGGTTCTTCAGTGGTTACCAGGCGCCGATGCCCCTGAAGATCAAGATTTTCGTATGGCAGCTTCTTAAAGATCGTTTACCTTCGGGGACCGAGGTGCTGAAACGCCAGGGTCCAGGCAATGGACTTTGCCCCCTTTGCCTCGTCCCGGAAACTGGAATGCACATTTTGTTCTCATGTGTAGCAGTGCAGGCACTTTGGTATTTTGTTCGTGAGGCTCTGGGACTGGAGTGGGAGGCCCATGACCTTGCAGAGTTTCTGCAGGTAAGGGCCACTCAGGTTGGCCGTAAACGCCGACTGTTTTGGCTCATCTACGCTGATATGATGGGATCCTTTGGACTACTCGTAATAAGATGGTGATTGAGCGGGTGTTCCCGCGGCGTGCTTCTGACTCGTTCTTTAAATTTCTTGCCTTTTTGCAGTACTGGCATCCGCTCGCTAGGCCGAGAGACCGTGACCCGCTTCGGTTCTATCTGGATGCTCTGCTGGCTTCCGCACGAAGGCTCTCCGACAGTTTGCCTGCCCCTGTGGCTTTTTATGTTTCTTCTTCTTTCGGTGTCGCCGACGAGTGTTGTCCGTACAACAAGCAATTTTCGAGTGTCGCCGACGAGTCAAACCCATTCGTCAGGGCCACGTGGCTAGGAGGAGACGGCGCGCACCAACAGGCATTATGCCGAACACCTAGCGGGCCGGCGGGCGGGAGGGCGCTCCGGGATGACTCCTTCCGCTCCTCAGCGCCGGACTGGTGTCGTCCTCGCCGTCGCGGATGCGTAGCCGTCGCCCAGCAAGCTACCCAGCTCGCCGGCTGGGGCTGCTGTGCTCTCGTGGAAGCAGATGCGGCCGTCTCCGGCGAGTGGCGGCACGGCTGCGGGTGCCGACCACCATGCCGTGCTCTGGGAAGCTTCGCGGAGCCGATGGAGGTGGCGGGAGAGGCAGATGGTGGTGGACGTCGAGGCCATGGGCGTGCGGGGGCTCCGTCGCCCTCCTCCTCCGCCTGCTCCGCGTGGGTGCCGACGCGGCGTTGCTGGGCGAATGCATCGTGTGTTGCTTGCACAGGTCGCCCTCGCTCCTCATCAGAGTCACCGACGAGCGAGGATTGCTCCAGTTACCTAATCTCCCTGATTTTGGGCTCGCGTTGTTGGATTGCAGGTCCTGGTTGCAGCCGCACCGCTAGGCGGCGCACACCGGCGGCGTAGACCCGCAGCCTGGTGCTCTGCTACCACTCCTGCGCTTTCCCCATTATCCCCGTTCCCCAACTCTAACTGGTAGGTACTGAACTTCACCCATCTGGCCGATCTAGTTCAGACTTCAGAGTTAGACATTTTCCACTGTAGTGTGGTTTTCTACAGTACTGGATTTGCTTGTGCACCTTTGGACCCTTGTGGTTAAATTTATCCCAGAACGCGTACTGTCAAGATTAATACCTAGTGCACCCTGACCACCAACTCTAAAAATAGGTAATCATTTACACTTAGTTATACGAAATTTTAGCAGTCACCATAGTCCCCAAACAAGATCACACCCGAGAGAACTCTAGAGGGAAACAATGGCACACGGCGTACACTCCGTGTCTCCAGAATGGCCACAAAATAAAATGATTCACATGGTGAGTGCTATAACTTTATGAGAAGTTAAGGCCTGCTGTGAGGGCTTGTAACTGCTACTAGTGTATTCAGATTTGCTAGCCTTGCAATGGCTTCAAGGCTGGAGAGTGAGCTCCGGATGTCCTGAACCTCTTCAATTGGTTTAGAGCTGTTTCACATCAGACATTCAGCACACTCCAAACATAAACTGCAGAAGTTCAGCTACAATACTGTACTGAATCATGGCGCTTAGCCCTCCAGAATTCGTGAGATATCAAAGTACATCTCAGCACACAAGAAATAATTTTTACGGGCAGTACCCAATCAAAAGCAAAAGTAACACTCCAACACAGGACAACAAAGCACAACAACATAGAATAAGATTCAAATTTAAACACACGTGCCTCAGCAGTCAACACAGAAGTGGAGCCATCAAGGGTAGAAGAACGGTGCGTGCAGTAATCACGGAAGAAATGAGCCAATGGGTCGGCACCAGCGGCACACAGTGCGGAGGGAGTAGAATTGTAAGTGAGCTGAGACATCCAACACTTGACTTCTGACAGGCAGGCAGTGGAGACGAGGTCACTGGAGGGGACAGATCTTGAGACTGTTTTTTTCTTCTGTTGGGAAAACAAAGCTTCGTTACTCCCAGCCTGCATCCGAATTAAAATAAACAAGGATACAGTGAAATGAATAAACTATTTGAATGATCAAAATATCATAAGATAATGTCCACAAAAGGTTTTCTCTGAGAGTGTTGGTGGTACACTTGCCTTCCCATTTATTTGTAGTCTCGAATCTGAAACCATAGTTCATCTGATTTCCTTCGAGCGGATACCCGCAATCTTTGGCCAACTTTCTCCATCAGGTGCTTGACAGCTCTCTTTCAAGCGCTCACAATCCTCAACAATTATATGTTGGAGGGAGGGTGGCAGATCGGGTAAAGATGATATGTTGGGGCACCCATTGATATCAAGCCTTGTCAGACTGGACAGACACTTCAGATTTATTTGCAGGGACCTCATTTCACAATTATATAATGACAGGTGCCACAGGGATGAGAAATTTGCAGATTCTTCGAATGAAACGGATGGCTCCTTGCAATAAATTAGACTGAGAAATTCTGGAACTGTAAAACCTTTAGCCGAGAGCATGTGGTTGAGTATCACAGGACTGCTAACACTGAGTGATTTCTGCACCCGAAACTGTGAGGTGCACTTTGCGTTGAGCTTCGGGACATCTTTTAAATATACACGGTGAAGTTGCAGGGAAGACAGTCCTTCAATAAAGCACAGATCCGGGAGATCTTTTAGTACTAATGATGCAAGGGAGGTCAGATGACCGATTGACAAGGATGCAAGGCTTCCGCAGCCAACCATGTCAAGATCTTTCAGGTGTGGCAGACCACTACTGAAGAAGTTAGCTCCAACCACGCACCAGTATATAGTGAGCCTCGTAAGAGATAATGGCATTTCATCTGCTCCACGTGCCAAGTCTAGAGAAGGGCAGGAATAAAATTTGACATCCAAAAGAGAGGTAGCAGCTCGTAAGCTCCCCAATGACCTGAGGCACCAGCAAGACTTGATATTCAGCCAGGTTAGGTTTGTTAAATGTTGGAGGACCTCTTGCGATGGAAGTGTAGTCAAAGTCATGATCTCATCTAGGTGCAAACTTCTCAGTGAAGTGAGACCATTAAGGCAAACAGCTAATGCCCCATCTGTAATACTGCATGAAGAAAGATTAAGCTGGGTAAGTCCTGATGGTGGAACCAGAGGCAGCCCGATGCTCCTTCCATAAATGAGTCCCATCCTCTCCTTGTGGCAACATACCAATGCATTGATGCTATCCTTCATCACAAATTCCTCTCTTTCTATAACACTTTTAATGTATTCAATGTGTGACATATCCGCATCCATCGATGCCATCAACTGCTCCAGTGATGAAAATTCCGATGATACTATGTCCCGTGTATCTGATACAATATACGCACTCACGATCAAAGAAAGGTTTGATACCAATTGGTCTATATTCATGATGTTCTCCCACTGATCATGCTGTTCTGGTTCATCGCTGGAAACAAATATAAGCAGTGGACACTTTGCAATTGATAACTCTTTAAGACCTGCTGGAAGACAAGGTAATGTCTTTAGTTTTGGCACATTCCTGAGGCGAAGTGTGCAGCAATTCCCAAAGAGTTTTGCATTGGTTGGTAGGCCTTCTAATGCAGTGCAATTAACAAGCTCAAAGGTTTCCAGATTCTCAAGATATGAATCCTGAAGAAACCAACCTGGATATTTCGCCGATCTGTAACCTTTGATTGTGAGGCCCGTAAGTTGTGGCGGTGGCATCAGGCCTTCCAGAATTTCCAAGTGTAAACTGTCCTCTACATTTATGTCATCCATATAACTCCAGCCAAAGTGCAAACTTCCAAGATGAGTTTTCTGGTGTAGGTTTGACTCTAAAGCTTCATCCTTTGCGGTGACATTTTCAAGATTTGTGACATTTAAACAGCCACCAAGCTCGTTCATGTCCCTCAGCTGCCGCAACTCATATCCCTTCTGCTTTTGCACAGAAAAATTATAAAGTTCCTGGAGCAAACTTAGCTTGCCTATGTTTGGGATTGGTGGCAGAGCATGCTTGTACGGATCATACACTAGATTAACCTTGTGCCCTTCAAGATACCACAGCTTACTTAAATTCCAAAGTTTGTCGGGCAAACTCTTAACTTTATCATTGAACTTAAGGAACTGTAAGTGGTAAAGAGTACATAATGATCCCGGCAATTGAGAAATTGACGTGTCGATGATGTTTAAATACCTAAGATGCTTCAGCTCATTTATTGATTCTGGCAATTTGCTACTGTTGTAGAATGACAGATATAGTACACGCAACAAGGAATTCCGCAATATCTGATTAAAAACATCACTTACATCATCTTTAACTGGGTCAATGCAGATAATAGTACGCAAATGATGTAGCTTGCAAATGCTTTGTTTATGCTGTATCATACTCTCAACACGAACAGATAAATGTCGAACAGTGCATGGTATTTCTGATACCTTTTCATCTTCTAATCTGAAGCAGTGCTCTTTAGAGAGTGACTCTGCCAGATCATGAATAAGATCATGCATAACATAGTATGTACGAAATCTGTATCTAACTGGTTGAAAGAATGAAACTGAGACCATCTCACTGAAGCAATCATTTCCAATATCTTCCACTCTTCTGTTCTCGCTGCACAAATCAATAAATCCCTCTGCCATCCACAGGTGAACCAACTCCCTCATGTCATATCGATAGCCTTTTGGATATAAGCTGCAATATAGAAAACATCTCTGCAGACGTGGATCTAACTTATCATAACTCCACAACAGAGATTTCATGGGATCACTTAAGTTGTCCTTCTTTAGAGCATCTTTCCATGAAGTGATATCCTTTTTTCTGCTCAGCTGTAAACCCACAGTCTTTGCTGCCAAAGGAGATCGTCCCAATCTGTTAGCAAGCTTCTCTGCAATCTCTTCTAGCTTCTGACGCAAACTATGTTCTCCGATTTTTGCTCCAGAAAAAGCATGGTTTTGGAAGAGTGCCAAGAACTCGGCATCTCCCATGTTTTCCAAAGGAACAATCTTGTTACAGTAAAGAGAAGCAGGAAGTATACTCGATCGAGAAGTCACCAAAACTTTGCTTCCAGTCTGCTCAGAAACTAATGGACGCAGGAGTTGCTCCCATTCCATCTCAGTGCCAGATTCTTCAAACCAAACATCATCCAGTACAAGCAGGAATTTCTTGTTTTGCAGTAAGTCCCTTAATTTGCACTGGAGAGGATCAAGATTACCAACACGTGGGCATTCACCCTCCACCACAGACTCAATAATCTCCCGTGTATGACGTTCGACATCAAGTTTGCGTGAGATGCACACCCACATCTTGACATCAAAATGTTCTTGTACCCTCTTGTCATTGTAGACATACTGTGCCAAGGTGGATTTTCCCATGCCTCCTGCTCCAACAATGGCCAAACCCGAACATATAGCTGAATTAGCCTCAACACCAAGCGGCTTGGTAAGAAGCTTTATAATATTGTCGCAATCCTTATCACGACCTATTACTTCCGGAGGTGGAATTGATGTGACCTGAGGAACAGCGGCTGCTTGTACAACAGCGCCCTCTGCAGTGTTGCCAGCTGGTAAGCAAAGAAGATCACGGAACTCCTTGCCTTTTGCCATAATGGCCTTCAGTTTGTTCAGCTGGTGAATTAGCTTCCTGTTGTTGGAGGACAGATTGGACAACCGATTGGACACAGAATGCAGAGGCTTCACAAAAGTACTGATGGTAGAGGCATGCCGTGGCAAGGGATCCTTCCCGCTCTTCGCTTTGCGCTCAAGGCGGTTGTACTCATAATCATCCAGCAAGTCTTCTGCACTGAAGAAGGCTTGTTTTAGCTCTTGGATCCATTTGTCCAGGTTAGCCCTGTGGTTGTTCTTGTCAGCCGCATCAATCATTAGCTCGAACTGTGGCATGATGGTGGTCTCAAGGTCATGGAGCTCACTGGCCATGTCGACTCCAAGGTAGGTCGAAGCATCAGCGAGGAGCTTCTTCAGGATTGGTGATGCCACCATTTGTAAGACAGCCACCACCGCCGCCCCCATGGAGTTGCAGTTTGTTTCGGATGTTTTTGGGCTGATTTTGACAATGTACAGATCTTAGGTGTAGTGTATAAGACACGAAATGGAGGAAACTTTGGAAGATTTTTAACTGTCAAATGATGGAAAACACGGTAAAATAACTCCAGGGACGGTTTTCTTTTCTTTTATTTTTCTTTACTTTTTGGTATTTTTCAGATAGCAGGATTCAAGGTGTAGTGTAATGACACAAAATGGCGGAAACTTTGGAAAATTCTAACTGCCAAATGAGGGGGAAATGGAGGAAACTTTGGAAGTGCTTACAAAGAAGTGGACTGTTTTTGTTTTTTGGGTATAATGGAGGGCCAAACAGGTGGTGAAGTGCTTCTGGATGAAATATGAGGAAATGAAATCGAGCAATAGAAGTGCTTCTGGAGGGCCAAACAGGTGGTGAAGGCTGCAGTGGATGAAAAACCTGCAGAAATTGGAACGACGAGGTAAATTAGCAAACCGCTGGAAGGGAGAAAAGAAGCAGAGCCAAAAAGGCAGATTTCTTTTCATTCTTCTTTTGTGCCGACAGAAGTATATCTAGAGGAAAATAGAGCAAAAAACTATATAGTGAAAACGTCAGAGCTATGATCTAGAAGCTTACACGGATGATGGAGCGTGTCGAGGAAGGCAGATGCAAAGTTGCCAGAGATGCAGGTTCAAGCTAGTGTTGTGCTATTGCAAACGAGACACAGAAGTCTTCAAAGAGCAGGTCAGCAAGATAACCCCAGGCTGATCCTGTATAATTAAGTTCAGCTGAGTTGGACTCTCTGAAAAACTAGACTGTAACACTCATTATAAGACTTTCTTTTTCATCTTTTGTGTGGACAGTAGTATTTCTAGATGCAAAACTAACAAGTGAAAACATCACCTAGATACTTGTGCAAAGAATTAATAAAAGCCTTTCTTTTCCAAGAAAAAAAGCATGTGAAAACATCAAAGGATTGGTCTTGAAACTTACACGGATGATCGACCTTAGAAGCAGAGTTGTTGGAGCGGCGCAGTGCAGCGAGGAAGGCGGGTGCAAGGTTGCCAGAGATGCTATTGCAAATGAGGAGGGCGGATGAAAGGTTGCCGGAGATGCTATTGCAAATGAGACGCAGAAGTCTCCAAAAGCAGCAGGTCAGGAAGATAACCCCAGATCTAATCCTTGTATAATTAAGTTCCGCTGAGTTGGACTCTCTGAAAAGCAAAACTTTAACCACTCTTGATAGCTCATTAATCAATAAAACATGTGCAAGTAGGCTAATTAATCTATAAATCATGTGCAAGTAGCCTAGGCTGTACCGCCAAAATATACACAGCTGACAGATATCTCTCGGCAGTAAGTGAATCCTTACGCGTGCAATACCATGTAGCCTCAGTGTGATAGGCCTAATGTTAGCACGTCAAAATCAAAGGAAGTTCAGTAAAATTGTGGGTTAGGTAAGGTTACCTGCTTCTCCCATTTTATTCTCCCGCACTGGCCTTTCGCACTTTCCGTGTGCCTTTAGTTTCGTTTCTGAAAGCTACGAGCAAGAATAATATATGATTCCAATGACAATTGAAGGTGCGTCGCCACCTCCTGAGCAAAGAATTTGGAAGACCACCAGCCTCCTAGTCATCTGAACATGCTTTTGCAATAGAGGAATGGGATGATCTTTAATAACACGGTAACAAGATGCAGCTCTGCCCAAGTTCTCAGCAGAATAGTGGACGCGGCAAGATGCTGGGGGGACGCTGGAGGTCTGTCTGTCTGATACCTCGTTTCTTATTTCCTGATGAATTCTGAAGCATTCTTGTTTGTACTTTTCTCTTTGTCAAATGCTCGGTAGAGATCTCTCCTATTGTTTATTTGCCCGTGTGAGATAATTGATTTGCTACAACAAAAGCTAAATATTTATTTAAACGTATAAAAAATATGACTTTGAGCGCTCTTACAGCACACTGAATTTTTTATTTTTTTTGCAAAGAAACAATCATCTTCTCGATTTAATCACACATGGCCTTCACAAAAAGTAAAACAAATGCTCATACAAATTTTTTGAAAAAATATAAATATGTGTTTCATACCTAGTTAAAGCTACTGGTTAGGCGATAATTCAAAACGGTGCCAGGCTCATCTACACCCAGTGAAAAGTAAATTCAAAACAATAGTAAAATAGAATTAAAAAATCTGAAATTTGTAGGTGTCCAAGAGGCTCATGTGCGTAAGGTGTGTGCAAAATTTCATGGTGTTTGGACATATGAGGAGCTCGTGCCGAAAAATAGCAAAATCGACTCCGAATAGTGTTCTTTTTCAAAGTTTCTTAGACACCTGAATTTTGTTTTTCTTGACACGAACTCCTCAGATGCCCAAACAGCACAAAATTTTGCACGCACCTTGCAGACATGAGCATCTTGGATGCCTATATTTTTAGTTTATTTATTTATTTTCTTACTATTTTTTAATCTACTATTTGTGGCCGGGTTTAGATGAGCCTAGATGCAAAAAAGCGGCTCCAACGTCTAAGTTTTTTACCACAAGTCTGTAAGAATTTATTTAATTCTCAAGAAAGTAAAGGGACATATCTCATTCTGATTCAAATTATTTTCATGGATAATGGGCAAAAGCAAGAATGGCAAAAAGTTGCAATGATTTAGACATTATTTATTTTATAAATTTGCCATGTGATCAATACAAAATTTTCAAAATAATTCATCTGATGATTACAAGATTTCCAAACAGTTGCCCTGATTTTGGAGAAAAAAAATCCTAATTTGCCATGTGACCATCAAAATAGTTGTCCCAAAGTTACCATGTGTTTGACAATAAAATGCATATAACTGTCATGTGACTATTTCAGTTTTTTCTGAAAAGTTGCAATGATTTAGACAATATATTTTTGTAAATTTTCCATGTGATCAGTTCAAACTCTTTAAAAAAAATATGTGATGAATACAAAATCTCCAACAATTTACCATGTGACCATCAAAATAGTTTTCCCAAAGTTACCATATGTTTGACAATAAAATGCATATAACTGTCATGTGACTATTTCAGTTTTTTCTGAAAAGTTGCAATGATTTAGACAATATATTTTTGTAAATTTTCCATGTGATCAGTTCAAACTCTTTAAAAAATATGTGATGAATACAAAATCTCCAACAATTTACCATGTGACCATCAAAATAGTTTTCCCAAAGTTACCATGTGTTTGACAATAAAATGCATATAACTGTCATGTGACTATTTCAGTTTTTTCTGAAAAGTTGCAATGATTTAGACAATATATTTTTGTAAATTTTCCATGTGATCAGTTCAAACTCTTTAAAAAAATATGTGATGAATACAAAATCTCCAACAATTTACCATGTGACCATCAAAATAGTTTTCCCAAAGTTACCATGTGTTTGACAATAAAATGCATATAACTGTCATGTGACTATTTCAGTTTTTTCTGAAAAGTTGCAATGATTTAGACAATATATTTTTGTAAATTTTCCATGTGATCAGTTCAAAATCTTTAAAAAAAATATGTGATGAATACAAAATCTCCAACAATTTACCATGATTTTTGGAGAATAAAGTCCTATATTTTTCATGTGTCTGCTCCAATTTTTTTCTTCTAAAAGTTGCAATGATTCAGGAGATTAAAAATGGTTTTTGTAATTTTCCATGTTATAAGTACAGACTTCTTTAAAAATTTGCATGCGATGATTACAAAATGTCCAACAACTTTACATGTTTTATAGAACACAAAATCCTAAGTTGCAATTTTTCTAAATTGACACGTAATAGTTGCAAATTATTCCATGTTTTAGATGAAATAAAATTCTTAAATTTGCCATGCGAGCAATACAAAATTTTCCATGATTTTTTAAAATATAATTTGTTAGATTTTGCCATGTGACCAGTACAAATTTTTTTTCTAAAATTGCCATGTGACGATGACACAATTTCCAATATTTGCCATGTTTAGAGAATAAAATTCCTAAATTTTCACTTCTACCATTACAATTTTTCTATATGTTGACATGTTACCATTACATCAAACTTGATGTGTTTTCATATGAACATGTCTATGTTACATATAGGTGGATTTTTTTTCTTTTCATGTCATGGCAATTTTCTCTCTATTTTTTTATATATATCCATGTATATGAAATCTTGAACATGGCAAATTTTATGTCAATAATGAACAGGGCAAACTTTTAGTGTTCTTATCAAATAACCATGTGTATGAAATCATCAACACGGCAAATTTATGTTTTATGTAGTTGAATTTTTATCTTGAACATGGCAAACTTCTTTCTTTTTTTGTTTTCATGTGAACATGGAAATTTTATGTTTTCATGTTTCATATAATTGGTAGCATGTGGTCTCCACTTGTATGAATGGACCGGTGGTAAGAAAACTTTGACACACCACGATCGGATGCAGTTGACTTGCATGCATGACCTGATCATTGAACGGTCGCACACGATCAGTATGGGCGGCCGGTGCCATAGTTGCCGGGGGGCACAAGTTGGTGGAAGATGTGGCGGAGCGCCTGCGATGTGAGCATGCCGCATAGCCCGGGCGGGATGCCACGACACATGGACGGCGTTCCGCCACTGGCGTGACGACGGCAGACGGCGGATTGGACGATGTCGCAGACGACGAAGGAGGTCATCACTCGGACCTGGCCTAGTTCAGTTTATGTTTAGTTTGAACTTGTTAAATTTTGTGCGTTTAATTATAAATATATCAAACTTGTTAAATTGTATACATTTAGCTTGAATTTCATCCCTGCTTAATCAATCGTTTAAATGGACTGAATATTTGGTCGTGCCGTGCAGTTTAACGGACATTTGGTGATACTTCCTATTTTAGCATCCATTTCTTCGATAAGTACTCCCTCCGTTTCGAAATATTTGTCTTTGTAGTCATTTCAAATGAACACAACATACGGATGTATGTAGACTTATTTTAGAGTGTAGATTCACTCATTTTGCCCCGTATGTAGTCACTTGTTGAAATTTCTAGAAAGACAAATATTTAGGAACGGAGGTAGTATTTTTGAACGGAGGAAGTATGTGTTTTTTTAAGCCATTCGTCACGGCCACTTTGCAAGGGGGAGACGGCGCGCACCGATAGGCGTTACTAGAGTGGTGGCATTATGCCGAACACCCAGCGGGCGGGCAGGCGCTCCGGGATGATCCCTTCCTCTCCCCAGTGCTGGACTGGTGTCGCCCTCGCCAAGCAAGCCACCCAGCTCGCCGGCTGGGGCTGCTCTGCTCTCGTGGTGCGGCCGTCTCCGGCGAGTGGCGGCACGGCTGCAGGTTCCGAATGCATCGTCTGTTGCTTGCACAGATCGCCCTCCTCAGCAGATTCGCCGACGGGCGAGGATTGCAGGTCGTGGTCGCAGCCGTGCGCGCACCGGAGCTAGGGGATGCGGCCGCGGCGGAACAGCTCCGGCATCGACCCGCAGCCTGTTGCTCTACCGCCCACTCCTGGGCTTTCCCCATTATTCCCGTTCCCCACCTCAAAAACTGGTAGGTACTGAACCGCACCCATTTAGTTGATCTAATTCAGACTTGAGAGTTAGTCATTTTCCATTGGGGTGGTTAAAAACTATTGTCTCTTGTACTCGAGTTAAATCTAGCCCAGAATGCGTGCTGTCAAGATTAATAGCTAGTGCACCCTGACCATCATCATCTCTAAAAAAAGTCATTTACATTTAGCTCTAGGCATTTTAACACTCACCATAGTCCCAAACAAGATCCTACCTGATCAACCTCTAGTGGGGAGACAATGCTACATCAAGTCACGACCTACACTCAAAGTGGTTCAGGTCGGAGTGCAAGTAGTTACCTGTCTCCAGAATGGCTGCAAAATCAAGCGATTCATGGTGACTGGCAGAGCTTGATGAGAAGTTAAGGACTGCTATGAGGGCTTGTAACCACTAGTAGTGTGTTCAGATTTGTATTCACTGAAGGAGGATGTGACTGGCAATGGGTTAAAAACTGGACAGTGAGCTGTGGATATGCTGAACCTCCTCAAACTATTCAGAGCTGCTTCACATCAGATCTTCACCAAACTCCAAGCATAAATTGCAGAAGTTCAGCTACGATATTGTACTACAGAATTATAGTGCCTAGCCTTCCAGAAGTACATGAGATATCTAAGTACATCTCAGCACATAAGAAATAATATTTAGAGAGTCTCTAATATTTATGACCAGCAGTCCAGCACCAAGCAAAATCAAAACTAACTCGCAAGACAACATAACAAAACACAGTAGTAACATTGAACAAGATTCAAATTTAGACATACGTGTCTTAGCGCAGTATCGAAGCCGCAAAGAGCAGAAGAGCGATGCGCACAGGAATCAAGGAAGAAAGGAGCCAAGGGGTCGGCATCAGAGACGGACAGTGAGGAGAGAGTTGAACTGTAAGTGAGCTTGAGACATCCAACACTCAACTCCTGACAGGCAGTGGAGACGAGGTCACTGGATCTTGGGATTGTTGGAAACCAAAGCTTCATTACTCCCAGCCTGCATCCAAATTAAATTAATGAAGGATACAATCAAATGAATGATTAGAACATCATCATAAAGTAATGTTTACAAAAGGTTTTCTTTGAGAACGCTGGTGGGCCATTTACCTTTCCATTTCTTTGTACTGTAGTTGTTAATCTGAAATCACAGTTCATCTGAATTCCTTCCAGCGGATACTTGCAATCTTCGGCCAGCTTTCTCCATCAGGTGCCTGGCAGCTCTCTTTCAAGCGCTCACAATGCCAAACACATATATGTTGGAGGGAGGATGGCAGATCAGGTAAAGATGATATGTTGGGACAGTGATAGACATCAAGTCGTGTCAGACTGGATAGACATATCAGATTTCCTGGCAGGGACCTCATTTCGCAGAGAACTAAGCCCAGATGTTGTACGGATGAGAAATTTGCAGATTCTTCGAATGAAACGCATGGCTCCTTGCACTCTTCAAGATAGAGATTTGCTGGAATTGTAAAATCTTTAGCCAAGAGCATGTGCTTGAGTATTACAGGGCTGCTAACACGGAGTGATGTCTTCACTCGAAACTGTGAGATGCACTTGGCATTGAGTTTCGGGACATTTTTCAAATGTAGGTGGTGAAGTTGCAAGGAAGACATTCCTTCGATAAAGCACAGATCTGGGAGCCATGATAGTACTAAGTATACAACAGAGGTCAGATGACCAATCGACAAGGATGCAGAGCTTCTGCAGTGAACCATGGAAAGCTCTATCAGGTGCGGCAGGTCACTACTGAAGAAATTAGCTGCAATCATGCACGCATGTATATAGAGCTTCTCAAGAGATGATGGGATTTCATCTGCTCCACGTACCAAGTCTAGAGAAGGGCAGTAATACAATCTGAGATCCAAAAGAGAGGTAGTAGCTCGTAAGCCCCCTAATGACCTCAGACACCAGCAAGAGTTGATGTACAGGAGTTTAAGCTCTGTCAGGTGTAGGAAGACATCTTGCGACGGAAGTGTAGTCAAAGTCATGATCTCATCTAAGTACAAAAGTTCCAGTGAAATGAGACCATAAAGGCAAACAGCTAAAGCCCCATCTGTAATACTGCATGAAGAAAGACGAAGTTCGACAAGTTCTGACGGTGGAACCAGAGGCAATCCGATGCTCCTTCCATAAATAAGTCTCGTCCTCTCCTTGTGGCAACATATCCATGCATTGATGCTATCCTCTATCACAAATTCCTCTCTTTCTAGAGCACTTTTAATGTTTTCAACACGTGACATATCTGCATCCACCGATGCCATCAACTTCTCCAGAGACGAATATTCCGATAATATTGTGTCCCGTGTTGTTACTGAATCCTCACCATAGATCAAAGAAAGGTTTGATACTAAGTGATCTGTCCTCATGATGTTCTCCCCCTGATCATGCTGTTCTGGTTCATTGTCGGAAACAAATATAAGCAGTGGGCATTTGGCAATTGATAAAATTTTAAGACCTGCTGGAAGACAAGGCAGTGTCTTCAGGTTTGGCACATTCTTGAGGGTAAGTGAGCAGCAATTCCCAAAGAGTTCTGCATTAGTTGGTAGGCCTTCTAACATAGTGCAATTAACAAGCTCAAAGGCTTCCAGATTCTCAAAATATGCATCCTGAAGAAACCAATCTGGATATTTTGCAGATCTGTAACCTTTGATCGCGAGGCCCCTAAGTTGAGGCGGTGGCATCAGGCCTTCCAGAATCTCCAAGTGTGAACTATCCTCTACATTTATCTCATCCATATAACTCCAGTGAAGGTGCAAGCTTTCAAGATGAGTTTTCTGGTGTAGGCTCAATTCTAAAGCTTCATCCTTTGCAGTGACATTTTCAAGATTTGTAACATTTAAACGGCCACCAAGAGCTCTCATGTCCCTCAGCTGCCGCAACTCATATCCCTTTTGCTTTTGCACGGAAAAATAACTAAGTAGTTGGAGCAAAGTTAGCTTGCCTATGTTAGGGATTTGAGGCAGAGCACTTGTGTACCGATCAGGTCCATATCTGTGCCCTTCAAGATACCACAGCTTACTTAACTTGCAGAGTTGGTCAGGCAAACTGTCAACTTTGTCACTGAACTTAAGGAACTGTAAGTGGTAAAGAGTACATAATGATCTTGGCAATTCAGAAATCCACGTATTGATGATGTTTAAATACCTAAGATGCCTTAGCTCACCAATTGATTCTGGCAACTTGCTACTGTTGTAAACTGATAAATATAGTACACGCAACTTTGAATTCCGCAGTATCTGATAAAAAACATCACTTACATCATCCATAACTGGGTCAATACAGATAACAGTGCGTAAGTGATGTAGCTTGCAAATGCTTTGCTTATGCTGTATCATACTCTCAACACGAACAGATAAGTATCGAACAGTGCATGGTATTTCTGCCACCTTATCGTCTTCTAATCTGAAGCAGTGCTCTTTGGAGAGTGACTCTGCCAAATCATGAATAAGATCATGCATAACATAGTATGTACCAGAGTATGTCTTATCAATTGGTTGAAAGAATGAAACAGAGACCATCTCACTGAAGCAATCCCTTCCGATATCTTCCACTCTTTTCCTCTCGTTGCACGAATCGGCAAATCCCTCTGCTATCCACAGGTGAACCAACTCTCTGATGTCATAGCTATAGCCTTTTGGAAATAAGCTGCAATATAGAAAGCATCTCTGCAGTCGTGGATCTAACTTTTCATAACTCCATAACAGAGCTCTCATGGGATCACTTAAGTTGTCCATCTTTAGAACATCCTTCCATGAAGTGGTATCCTTTTTCCTGCTCAACTGTAAACCCACTGTTTTTGCTGCTAAAGGAGATCGTCCCAATCTGTTAGCAAGCTTCCCTGCAATCTCTTCTAACTTCTCACGCAGCCTATGATCTTTAATTTCTTCTCCAGAAAAGGCATGATTTCTGAAGAGTGTCAAGAACTCGGCATCTTCCATGTTATTTAAAGGAACAATCTTGTTACAGTAAAGAGAAGCTGGAAGTATATTCGAACGAGAAGTTACCAAAACTTTGCTTCCAGTCTGCTGAGAAACTAAAGGAGTCAGGAGTTGCTCCCATTCCATCTCGTCCGATTTTCCAAACCAGACATCATCCAGGACAAGCAGGAATTTCTGTGAGTTTTGCAGTATGTCCCTTAATTTGCACTGGAGAGTATCAAGATTCTCAACATGTGGGCATCCGCCCTTTACCGCAGATTCAATAATCTCCCGTGTATGACGTTTGACATCAAGTCTGCGTGAGATGCACACCCACATCCTGACATCAAAATGTTCTTGTATCCTCTCGTCATTGTAAACATACTGCGCCAAGGTGGATTTCCCCATGCCTCCTGCTCCAACAATAGCCAACCCCGAATGTATAGCTGAATCAGCCTCAACACCAACCGGTTTTGTAAGAAGGTCAATTATATTGTCGCGGTCCTTGTCACGACCTATTACTTTTGGAGGTGGAATTGATGTGACCAGAGGAACAACGGCTACTTGTACAACAGGGTCCTCTGCTCTGTTACCAGCTGATAAGCAAAGAAGATCACGTAACTCCTTGCCTTTCGCCAGAATGGCCTTCAGTTCATTCAGCTGGCGAATTAGCTTCCTGTTGTTGGAGGACAGATTGGACAACCGGTTGGATGCAGCATGCAGAGGCTTCAGAATAATGCTGCTGGTGGAGGAATGCGGTGGCAACGGATCCTTCCCGCTCTTTGCTTTGCGCTCAAGGCGGCTGTACTCATGATCATCCAGCAAGTCTTCTGCCTTGAAGAAAGCTTGTTTGAGGTCTTGGATCCATTTGTCTAGCTTAGCCCTATGGTTGCGCTTGTCAGCTGCTTCAATCATCAGCTCGAACTGTGGCATTATAGTGGTCTCCAGTTCATGGAGCTCACTTGCCATGTCGACCCCGAGGTACGTCGGAGTACCAGTGAGGAGCTTCTTCAGGATCGGCGATGCCACCATTTGTAAGACAGCCAGCACCGCCGCCGTCATGGAGTTGCAGTTTGTTTGGGATGTTTTTGGGCTGATTTTGACAATGTACAGATCTTAGGTGTAGTGTAAGGACACGAAATAGAGGAAACTTTGGAAGGTTTTAACTCCCAAAGGATGGAAACAGGTAAAAGAACTCCGGAGACAGATTTTTTCCTTTTCTTCGGGTGGGGGTAACTTGGATGATGCGATGCAGGAGGAGCTGAAGTGTTTATTTAGGGGGACAAGGGCGGGACATAATTGTTCCTACTTTTGGATTTTTCTTTTTTCTTTCTGGGTATAATGGATCTATATGACGAAATGAATAACGCGCAATAGAAGTGGACTGCTTTTTGTTTTTTTGGGCATAATGGATTGATCTGAGGAAATGAAATCGAGCAATAGAAGTGCTTCTGGAGGGCCAAACAGGTGGTGAGGCAGCAGTGGATGAAAAACCTGCAGAAATTGGAACGACGAGATAAATTAGCAAAACGCAGCCAAAAGGACAGATTTCTCTCATTCTTCATTTGTGCCGACAGAAGTATATCTAGAGGAAAATAGAGAAAAAAACTATCAAGTGAAAACGTCAGGGCTATGATCTAGAAGCTTACACGGATGTTGGAGCTTGGAAGCAGAGTTGTCAGAGCACAGCGTGTCGAGGAAGGCAGATGCAAAGTTGCCGGAGATGCTGGTTCGAGCTAGCGTTGTGTTATTGCAAATGAGACGCAGAAGTCTTCAAAGAGCAGGTCAGCAAGATAATCCCAGGTCTGATCCTGAATAATTAAGTTCATCTGAGTTGGACTAAATTGCAACACTCTCGATAGCTCATTATAAGATATTTTTTCCATCTTTTGTGCGGACAGTAGTATTTTTAGATGCAAAAGTAACAAGTAAAAACACCAAAGGAATGGTCTTTGAAGCTTACACGGATGATCGACCTCAGAAGCAGAGTTGTTGGAGCGGCGCAGCGAGGAAGGCGGATGCAAGGTTGCCGGAGATGCTACCGCAAATGAAGGAAGGTGGATGCAAGGTTGCCGGGGATGCTATTGCAAATGAAGAAAGGCAGATGCTATTGCAAATGAGCCGCAGAAGTCTCCAAAAGTAGCAGGTCAGGAAGATAACCCCAGATCTAATCCTGTATAATTAAGTTGCGTTGAGTTGGACTCTCTGAAAAACTAAACTGTAACCACTCTCGATAGCTCATTAATCAATAAAATGTGTGCAAGCAGCCAAATTAATCTATACATTATGTGCAAGTAGAGTAGGCTGTACCGCCAAAATATACATGACTGACAGCCCATTCATGTTATAGAATTACTCGCCAACAAACATGCTGACATACATATCTCTCAGCAGCTAGTGGTACGTGGGCCAACAGTCAGTGAAGAGAAGAAACAACTTTGTTTGTGTTAGCTGCAGAGGCTTCACCAGTTAGAATCCCTTTCGCTTGCAAAGTTGCAATACCATGTAGCCTCGGAGAAACTACCCTCTCATTGTGATAGGCCTTCTGTTAGTTTGGCACGTCAAAATCAAAGAAAGTTCAGTTAAATGGTGGGTTAGGTTACCTGCTTCTACAATTTTATTCTCCAGCACTGCCCTTTCGCACTTTCCGTGTGCCTTCATTTCGTTTCTGAAAGCTACGAACAAGATTAATAAATATGACTCCAATGACGTAAGTGCGTCGCCACCTCCTGAGCGAAGAATTTGGAAGACCACCAGCCTCCTAGTCATTTGAATATGCTTTGGCAATAGAGGAATGGGAAGATCTTTAATAAGAGCATCTCCAACAGGCGCCAAACGCGCCGCGCGCTAAAAACTGCTTTGCCGCGCGCCCATCGCCTGGTTTGGTGCGGCGCGCAGCGCTGGCTCCAGCAGCCGTGCTAAAAAGCAGCGCGCGCCGCTCCAGCAACGCGCAAAAATGCAGCGCGTGCGACTCTCGCACAAACAACATATGCATTTCAAAACAGAAGCAAAAAAATCAACCACAAACAAAAATAAATCAAAATAAATAGTTCAATTTCATTATTACAACTCAAACAAACAGTTTATCGTTCAATACAAGAAATAGTGCAATATCGAACGCACAAATCATGATGCTCTTTGTCGTACATTCCATACCCACCACTCCTCAATGAGATCCTTCTGAAGATCATTATGCGCTGCGGGACGTCAAATGGCATGATAGGAGGCAACAAAACGGGCCATCCTTTCAGCCCTCCGCCGCACTCGCATGGGATGTCCCAAGAGCTCATACTGAGAGTAGTCTACATCTTGGCCACGCTCATTCTCGATGATCATGTTATGCATGATCACACAAGCGTGCATGATGTACCAAAGCATTTTCTGATCCCAAAATCTAGCCGGTCCTCTCACAATAGCAAATTGAGCTTGCAAAATCCCAAAAGCTCTCTCCACATCTTTTCTAGCTGCCGCCTGAGCATTGTGGAAATCAATATTTTTTTACCTTCTGGTTTTTTCAACGGCTTGACAAAGGTTTGCCACTTTGGATAGATGTCATCCGCTAGATAATAGCCATAGTTGTATGTACGGCCATTTGCTACAAACTGCACCGGTGGCAACTCACCATTTGCAATCTTATTCATCAGTGGTGACCGGTTGACAACATTGATATCATTCAAAGATCCGGGCAATCCAAAGAATGCATGCCAAATCCAAGTCTCTTGATCGGCCACCGCTTCAAGGATTACAGTGGAACCCTTTTTTTGGCCGTGGAATTGCCCATGCCATGCCTTTGGACATTTCTAGGCATTTTGTTGAACACCTTGCGGGCGCTGTCGTGGTTCTAAGTCTGACAGTAGAATAGGGGGTAGGTAATGTAGAGGCAAGGTCTCAGCTATGGAGGAGTTGTACATGCAAGTTTTACGAGTTCAGGCCCTTCTCAGAGGAAGTAACAGCCCTACGTCCCAGAGGAGGGGGTGGCTTATATAGAGTGCGCCAGGACCCCAGCTCCCCTCCGTTACATAGGATTCAATGTACATAAAGAGGTGGCGTTACAGGTAACGCCTGTATTGAAGTGCTACAAATGATCATTAAGTATATGAATAAATGCCCGATCGTTGTTGCGTAGAGCGGCTTTAGGTCTTCTCATATGTCGAGTGGTTTTTATGGTCGAGTGCCCTGGATAGCGAGAGGTCTCCGAGTGAATGGTTAGTCAAGTGGACTTTATTCACGATCTGTCGGGAGTGATGACCAAAACCTCCATGATCAGGTCGACCACGGCTGGGACCTCGACTTCAGTTGGATCTGTGTTACTCTTAGGCTGCGGGGGTTCTTCAGTGAAAAGATCTTCGAACTGACGGTGTGTGAATGTGTTCCAAAAACACATTGCTGGGAATGGCTTCTCTCTTGGAACCTATCTTTGCCAAATCGTCAGCAGCTTGATTTTTCAGTCGGGGTATATGATGGAGCTCTAACCCCTCAAACTTCTTTTCCAATTTCCTCACTGCATTGTAGTAACCAGTCATGACTGGGCTCCTGACGTCCCACTCCTTCATCACTTGATTGACTACCAAATCTGAGTCGCCATAGACCATAAGGCGACGGACGCCGAGTGAAATGGCCATACGTAATCCATATAGGAGTGCCTCATATTCTGCTTCATTGTTTGAGGAGTCAAAGTGAATCTGGAGAATATATCTGAGCTTGTCTCCTCGGGGGGATACCAGTACCACCCCAGCACCGGAACCGTTCAACATCTTGGAGCCATCAAAAAACATGGTCCAGTGCTCCGAGTGAACTTGAGTCGGCAGTTGCTGTTCAATCCACTCGGCGAGGAAATCTGCTATTGCTTGGGACTTGATAGCTTCTTTGCCTCAAACTTGATATCTAAGGGAAGGAGTTCAATCGCCCATTTTGCCACTCGACCAGTTGCATCTCTGTTGTGCAGAATCTCTGACAATGGAGCGTCGCTGACGACTGTAATTAAATGATCAGAGAAGTAATGTGCAACCTTATTCGTGGTCATATAAATCCCATAAACCAGTTTCTGATAATGCGGATATCTTTGCTTTGATGGAGTCAAAACTTTAAAAACATAATATATTGGGCGCTGAACTTTATAGGCTTTTCCTTCTTCCCACTCGACCGTAAGTACAGTACTGACGACTTGTCCAGTGGCTGCAATGTAAAGTAGCAAAGGTTCTTTGCTGATTGGGGAAGCAAGCACCGGCTGGGTGGAAAGCAGGGCTTTTAGCTTTGTGAATGCTGCATCAGCTTCAGGGGTCCACTCGAACTTATCTGACTTCTTCATCAGTCGGTAAAGAGGCAACGCCTTTTCACCGAGGCAAGAAATGAATCGACTTAGGGCGGCCAAGCAACCAGTAAGCCTCTGAACATCATGTACACGCACAGGGCATTTCATTCGGAGTATGGCTCCCACTTTCTCTGGGTTAGCGTCGATCCCTCGTTCTGAAACAAGAAAACCGAGCAATTTTCCGCCTGGACTCCGAATGTGCACTTTGATGGATTAAGCTTGATACCATACCTTCTAAGGTTGGCAAAGGTTTCAGCAAGGTCAGCCAGTAGGTCGGAACCTTTACGTGACTGAAGCACAATATCAATATCATCCATGTATGCTTCCACATTCCGACTGATTTGAGTGAGTAAACACTTCTGAATCATCCGCATGAATGTGGCTCCAGCGTTCTTCAAGCCGAATGGCATGGTGACATAATAGAAGCACCCAAATAGAGTGATGAAAGCTGTTTTTATCTCGTCGGGTCCATACAGACAGATCTGATGATACCCCGAATAAGCGTCCAAAAAGGACAAACGCTCGCACCCCATAGTTGAGTCGACGATTTGGTCGATGCGAGGGAGAGGAAAGTGATCTTTCGGGCAGTCCCGATTGATATGCTTAAAGTCAATGCACATGCAAAGTGAGTCGTCCTTCTTAGGGACCATGACAACATTGGCTAGCCACTCGGAGTGGTAAATCTCTTGGATAAACTCAGCTGCCAGGAGCCGAGCCACTTTTTCTCCGATTGCTTTCCTCTTCTACACGGCGGACCGTCGAAGATGTTCTTTGACTGGTTTCACTTTTGGGTCGACTCGCAGACGATGCTCAGCCAGCTCCCTGGGAACACCAGGCATGTCGGAAGGTTTCCATGCAAAGATGTACCAATTCTCACGGAGGAACTGGATGAGCGCTTCTTCCAATTTGGAATCGAGTGTTGTTGAAATGTGAGTCGGAGCAGCATTTGGATCCGTCGGGTGGATGCTTCGTTTCGCCAGACGACTGAAATCCTGAATCCGTGACGGGCTTCTTCGCTCGTAAAAAATCACTCGGATCTGCATTTTTTTGATACTCCTGCAATTTCACTACTACCATCTGTGCATCGGCGATCTTCGAGCCTTTCTGGAAGCACTCTTCTGCCTTCTTCCGATTGCTAGTGATAGTGATCACACCTTTAGGGCCAGGCATCTTCAACTTGAGATACACGTAGCATCGTCGAGCCATAAAACGTGCGTAAGCCGGCATCCCCAGAATAGCGTGATAAGCACTCTGGAAATCCACAACTTCGAATGTCAACTTTTCTTTGCGGTAATTCTTGTAATCACCGAAAACTACATCAAGGGCGATCTGGCCGAGTGATTCAGCCTTCCTGCCAGGGATGACTCCATGGAAACTCATGTTGCTTTCGCTGAGTCTAGACATCGGAATGCCCATTCCTTTCAGCGTCTCTGCATACAGAATATTCAGGCCACTGCCCCCATCCATTAGAACTCTAGTCAACCGAGTGCCTTCGACGACTGGGTCGACCACCAATGCTTGCCTCCCAGGGGTGGCTATATGCGTCGCGTGATCAGACAGGTCGAATGTAATGGCAGTCTGAGACCATTTCAAATAACTAGGCGTCGCCGGAGCGACCATGTTTACTTCTCTGTTGATGACTTTCAGTCGACTTTTGCTCTCAACATCAGCAAAAATCATCAGAGTGGAGTTGACGTGAGGATAACCATCGTCGCTTTCCTCTTTGTCCTCAACCTTGTCCGGCACTTTTTCCTTCTCCTTGGGTTGTTTCTCTCGGAACTGCTGGATTAGGAGCCGACACTGTCGAGTGGTATGCTTTGGGTAAATGAGATTACCATCCTCATCTTTCTTTGTGTGGATGTGGCATGGCAGATCCAACACATCGTTCCCATCCTGATCTTTTACTTTCTTAGGGTTCCACGGCCCCTTGGGTTTCCCCTTAAACTTTCCTTGAGTCGCAACTAAGGCTTCTCCAGGAGCAGCTGGCTCGGCTTTGCGCTTCTGCTTCCGACTGGAATTCCCTCCTCCGGTTTCGTGGACGACTGTTTTGCGTTTGCTGCTCCGGAGCCGATCTTCCTCCTCACCATTGGCATACTTGGTGGCAATCTCCATCATCCGACTCAGAGACATATCTCCGGTCCGACCGAACTTCAGATTCAGCTCTCGATATTTGACGCCTTCCTTGAAGGCACAAACTGCTTGGTGATCAGACACATTTTCCACCGTGTGATGCAACGTGATCCATCTCTGGATATAGTCCCTCAAAGTCTCATTGGGCTTCTGCACACAAGATTGCAGCTCTGTCAGCCCTGCTGGCCGTTTGCATGTTCCTTCAAATGTTCTGACAAACACTCGGGCAAGATTTTCCCAACTGTAAATACTGTCGGGTGCTAACTGGTTTAACCATGCTCTGGCCGAGCCCTCCAACATCAGAGGAAGGTGCTTCATAGCCACTTCATCATCGCCGCCACCAATCTGAACAGCTACTCTGTAGTCCTCAAGCCAAGTGTCAGGCTTGGACTCGCCAGTGAACTTACTGACTCCAGTCGCCAACCTGAAGTTGGGAGGAATCACCGCGGCCCTGATGGCTCTGCTGAAGCACTCGGGACCTGAGACATGCACTCTGTTGCTGGTTGGTAAATCTCTATCATGGACTTCTCTGTGAGCTCTATTTCTATCGACCAGACCTTGTACAAGAATTGATCTCGCATCAAAGTCTGGTTCCCTGGGGTCGACTAGAATTCTTCGCCCACTGCTGTGAGGGCGTCTGTCATCATGCTGTCGAGGCACATATGACCCACTCCTTGGGGGAGGTGTGGGCATTCGACGACGATCATCATGATCGAGTCGGCGATCATACTGCTCGCGGTTTCTGTACTGATCTCACTGGTCACCACGTCCCTCACGCCTCGGGGGCGATCTTGGGCTGTGGGCCGACTGGACTGTATCTGCTATGATGGATCGGCTGCGGATCCTATTCCGCGACTGAGACACAGTTGTATTCTGCTCTCTCGCTGCCCGGAGTAAATCCCTGATCTGCATCAAACCTCTGCCAGCTTCTGACTGGGACGGCTGGATTGATTCTGCTATTTGGGCTACGGCTGCAAGATTCTGGATTGGAGTTCAATATACCTGAGTTGGAGGCGAAAAAATTTGTCGTCGACTGGATGCTGGAACACGTTGCCGAGCACGCTCGTCGAGTGCGTGCTGGAGGTTCTCCAGTCGAGTGCGCTCGGCCAAGTTGGCCAGGCGCACCTCCTCCAAGGCTCGGGCCTCGGGAGTTTCTCCGATGATAGGAGTATGTAGGGCATCCATGTTCCGGCGGCGAAGTTCTTCCCTCTGCTGCGAAGAGAGGGGCTCGGGGAGGTACTCCTCATGGACACGCAATAGATCACCTCCGCCATCTCCACCGTCAACGTGAGGGAAGCCAGGAGGACTGCGAGGCCCACCGACCATCAAGACTTCCGCCGCAGGATCACTGCTGTCGCACTCGGATGCAGTCTCTGCGGAGCCAGTCGACAGGTCGAACAGGCCGTAGAGACTTTCGTCGGGCTCGATCGCGGCGACTTGAGGGGTGGCCGACTGGCGAGCCACCGCATGCCTCACCCACCACTGAAGCCTCGATCGACATAACACTTGCGCCGGCGGGCGACAGGGAGGGAGGAAGCTACAGGAGCCGACTGATACTGGGTCGACGGCTGCCGTAAGAGGACGTCGCGGACGCACGCGCGAAAGTGCGTTGCCCCGCGGACGGGGAGTGCGTCGACGTCGAGCGGAGCCTCCTGAAGCCAAGCGGAGTCGTCAGCAACAAACACGAGTGCGCCGAGACGGATCTCGCGGCCCTCAGTCAAACCTCCGCCTGAAACCATGATGAAGGGGATCGGAAAAAATCGCAACTTCTCCAACAAGTCGCTAAGACACCTGCCCCACGGTGGGCGCCAACTATCGTGGTTCTAAGTCTGACAGTAGAATGGGGGGGTAGGTAATGTAGAGGCAAGATCTCAGCTATGGAGGAGTTGTACACGCAAGTTTTACGAGTTCAGGCCCTTCTCAGAGGAAGTAACAGCCCTACGTCTCGGAGCCTGGAGGCGGTCGACTGGATTATATGCGTGTGAGTTACAGAGGGTGTGAACCCTTGTCCCAGAGGAGGAGGGTGGCTTATATAGAGTGCGCCAGGACCCCAACTCCCCTCTGTTACATAAGATTCAATGTACATAAAGAGGTGGCATTACAGGTAACGCCTGTATTGAAGTGCTACAAATGATCATTAAGTATATGAATAAATGCCCGACCGTTGTTGCGTAGAGCGGCTTTAGGTCTTCTCATATGTCGAGTGGTTTTTATGGTCGAGTGCCCTGGATAGCGAGAGGTCTCCGAGTGAATGGTTGGTCAAGTGGACTTTACTCGACACCTTTGCTGGATCCCTTCTTCTGATTCTTGAACTTCTTTGTTCTTATGACAAGGACCTTAGGTAGGGCGTATAGGTCAGGTCTATTACCCTACCCCAGGTTTGTGTCCTCATCAGGCGTTGAGCGGCAGCGAGCGCGCGGGCGCTGTTCGTCGGAGGACGGATGCGTGCGAGGGGCGGCCGGACTAGAGGGGAGGGCGGAGAAGCCGCCGCGGGGCGGGATAGGCCGGGAAAGCGCCGGAACGGTCGCTGGGTGGCGCGGTCGGCGGCGGCGGCGCGGCTAGATGGGGGGGTAGGAGTTGCGAGCGAGCGCGCGAGAGTCCAGCGCGCGGGAGCGGACGCAGCAAATAAGCGGCGCGTGATTGAGTTTCGGCCCGCGCGCTGAACTACATATGCCGTGTGCGCTGTTTTTGCGCGCCGGCTGGAGCAACTATATAGGTTGCGCGCGCGCTAAAATGGGCAATTTTACGGCGTGGCGCTAGTTTGGCGCGGCTGTTGGAGATGCTCTAACACAGGAACAATTTGCAGCTCTACCCAAGTTCTCAGCAGGATAGGATAGTGGACGAGGCAAGATGGTGGAGAGACGCTGGGCTTGCAACACTAATCTGGACGCTGGGCAAGCTACACTAATTTGGACTCTTGAGTTTGTTGCTGGGATTTATTTTTCGCCCCCAGCGGCCATGGACTCTGTCCATTTTCTTTTCTACAGCTACACTGTAAATTGTTTACTCCTACTTCGTCGATGAAAATCAGTGGTCGTTACTTTTTCGTCAAAAATAATACCCCCTCAGATCCATATTACTTGGTGCTCAAATGAATTTATCTAGCATCTAAATACATTCATTTGAGCGACAAGTAATATGGATCGAAAAGAGTAGTAGTATGACTAATCCATGAGAATGTAGCAATAATTTGACCAAAAGGGTGGTGTGATTGCTATCAAATTGGTCCGTTTATGGGCACCAATGTAGAGGATTTTCTTTTGGAATGTTGGCAGTAGAACTGCAAAATTCGTTGATTATAAAGAGGTATTATAGGCAACACCTCCAAAGGAGGAATGCACCGGATAAGGAGTGCTAAAAAAGAAGAAGAAAAAAGGTTACTTGGTTTATCAAGGAAAACCCGGCGAAAATCAGCGCCTAACTATACTAGGAATAAAGCACCACAAAACATATAACACATCAGAAAGCAACACCCTACAATACAACCGGTCAGCCACTCAAGCGCCTTCGCTACCAGAGTGCACACAGAAAACCGTTGTATCGATCCGGTTGCCACAAGCATATCCACAAAACTCAACGACATCGAAGAGGAACACTATGTCCGGTAGAGCAAATATATGCCGCTCCAATCCCACAAGGCTTGGAGACATAACTCGCATGTCACTCCTTGCATGTGATGGGGGACGTGGATCCTCTGACTTTTGCGATCCCTGCCATACCCTACCTTTGAGTCACTGACAGGTGGGCCCCATGCCCTGTGGGACCCATGTGTCAGTGACTCAAAGGTAGGCTAGGCCACGGCAGGGGATACTCGTCCATGTGATGGGTGCTTCTGCTGCTTTCACGGAGATGTCACACTAGCCGTCGTCGACCCCCTCCACGGTTCCCGAGTCTCTCTGGCTGAGACCAGCTCCAAGACGATGCCCCAAGAGAAAATATGGCACCAAGCCTAGGCAAAAGCGTCATCATCGTTCGATCTGGGAGTCCGGGTCTAGGGTTTCCCCAAGAGCAAAATGAGAAAGGAAGGTGAGGGCTGCAACATCGATGCCTCCAACAAGGAAATGGTGCCAGTAGACGCCGCCATCGACAATTCCGACCATTGCCGGAGTACAGCTTTCACCGGCAGCCTCACCCGCCCAAACACATGGCCCGGTCAGCCCATCCGGCGAACCACCTCCACGACGCACAAGCACAACACTACGCCTCGCCCCTGCGCAGCACCAACACACAACAGGGCCCTCCATTGCATTCTGCATACCACAGAAACCCCGCTCATCCCTGCCTCCTGCAGATCCAACGCATCCGGCAAGCCTCCACTCATCCGAGGACGAGCAGATCTTGCCGGCCCACCACTCCCGCGAGCGCCAGCCATGTCAGACGCGCGAGGCCGCCGAGCACCCGCCCCAGCAGATCTGCATTGGGGAAACCCCCGCGTCCACTGCGCCGCCCGCAGCTGCATTGCGCCGTGCACGCGCGACCAAGATGAATATACTTATATCTCTATATAAAACAGATCCGCCACGGTGTATATATTTAGATCTCTATATGTTTTATGCAGGGCGTCTATTTTTCCATTATTTGGCAATCTTTTCCTGCAAAAAATGAACAATTACTGTGAAAATTCTTATGTTCCAAACAAGCACGATCTGGAAATTGAGAACCTTCTTAGATGGATTACAATCTTACCTCGTTTAAAATAGAAATAAAAATGCAGCAAACTGTAACACGCCATGAGAATCACAACAGAACGAACAGGTAATATAATATTACTTCACTGTTTCAAATTAACAATGGTGTACATCCATCCCAGTATTACAGCAGAAGCAATACATATTTGGCAATCCGGAATCACCAAACAACCAAACCATTCACCCTCCATTACAAAAAAGACAGCCTAATCTACAAAGGCGGAGCAGATGGAGAAGACAGCAATAATCTTGTGCTAGAACATTCAGTTTGCAATGCTCCAATCCACCAGGAATCAAAATCGATCATGATGAACCACCGAATACCTGCAAGCGCGATGAAAGCAGGTCAAATGACTAGCTAGCTAACATAAAAGCACCACCAGATAAAACGGCCAGAGGGCTGCACACTACTTACTCCGGCCAGAATATTTTTTGAGAGCTTTGCCTTTTTACTAGGGCCTCTCTCCTCAACTGCTCTATTCTGTCGAGGAATTGGACGATCGATATTCGTCTCACCGACATCACTGGATTCTTTTCCTTCAGTCTTTTGCTTCTGTTTCAAGGATGTCACCAACGTATATAGAGATTTAAGTAATGAAACTTGCAGTGAACGGCAAAACAAGGGAGAAAATATCCAGTGTTCGGGCTAGCTTGTAAGTTGTAACTGAAATGTTTTTCCTACTATAACCAAACCATGCGTCACCAAGTGTCTGGTAACCATAAATAAAGATGACACGGGGCAGAAAGAAAATCCCCAGCATAAATTATGCTAGCAGATGTAAGTTAAACAATAGAGCATACCTTTTTTATGCGCTCGCGAATAAATTTCTGTGTACGAGACTTTTCAGCATTAGAGAGATAATGATCACGTTGTTTTTTCGCAGCTGTTATCTCCAATGTTAATTTCTGTTCCCTGATATGAGTCTTCTCAGCTGCATTAAACTCCAAGGATTAGACTACGTACAAATCAGTTCACATTACTGACAAGTTTATAGCTACTTTACAGTTTTGTACTTTAGGCATACCTATTTCACCAACCAGATCATCCCATTTGAACTTCCTGAGATACTTTATGTTCCAGATGTCATAATAAAATGACGACCTCTTCTTCCCACCTAATAAAATACATCATTAACACAGATGGTCATCAATAATTGTCAGACAAGAATAATTGAGTCAAACATGACAGAGCCGACAAAAGCAACCCTTTTGAGGCCAAAAAAGGGGTTTGAGGGTTGAGCAATAAAAAGAAAGAACAGATCATCCATGTTCAGCATATCTAATGTAAACCAACGGTAACATAGAAAGAATAAAACACATGAAACATAGAGCCGAGAACACACCTATTTGTTCACCATTAAGCAGATTAGCCACCCTCTTGGCAACACTTTTCTTTGCAAACTCAACCCAGCTACAAAGTTTTAGGAACATTATTAAGGCCATACAAGTAACAAATACAACAATAAAAATATGTCAAAATTGTGAAATACTACACATCATCTACCATATCTTTACATGACTACTCCAGAAATGCAATAAGTACACAATGGTAAGTATTGCTCCATGTTTGACTTTCAGCATAAAACCAAAAAATGGGATCTAGCAAGTCTCTCCAAAGCAGCTCATCTGTGTATTTTCATAACACATACCCTTCGGAGTAAGCCTTCGCTTTTACATTACTATGCTTGCGATGACCTTGACCTGGAGGAAAGAGATGACATTAGTACATAACAGTTAAGAAGTTGGGTTCTTTCCATTTAAAAATATGTAAGCATTATAAAGAGCAGTAGAGCACTTCACATTCTAAGACATATAACCATGAGGGACAGGAAAAACAACTCGCTGTCGCTACACGGTATACTGCTGCAGCGACATGTGCAATCAGCATGCAGAACATAATTTATCATTTGATGACATGTTCTATTTGAGTTTTCCCCTTCCCCTAGAAGAAATGAAGAATGTTTTCACAAATACAGGCAAGACAAACAAACCTAGAACTCCATGAATAGCCTTCTGCTACCGAAACACAGCCTTGTTACACGCGTTGAGGCATGTTGTTTGCAGCAGAAACTCTGCACGGGATTACACGTGTCTCCCTTGATCATCCAAGGGAGACCTGAACATCAGATAAATATGGTTTGTTCTCTTTGTTTTTTCTAGGCAAGCTAACATCACTGCATTGCCCTCAAATGAACATAGGGCTTTCAGCTTATTGTGTTCCTCAAATGAACGCTGCTTAGCTTTGGTACCGTATCATGACAAATTAAAGATAAAAATGCAGCCACCAATTCAGTTCATGACGGGGGATTGATTACCTTCAGGGACGAGGTAGATCCTCTGCACCTCGCCGTGCTTGGAGAAGATCTGGCGGACGTGTGACGGGTTCATGTGGGGAGGGACGCGGCTGAGGTAGCACACCCCACGCTTGCTGAAGCCGCCCATACTCTTCTCATTCAGAGGCCGCTTCCTCTTCTTTCCGGCCCCTCCACCCTTCTCGCCTTCGATCCCAGTGCCTCGGTCTTCCTCTTCATCGGCATGATGCTCGTTCTCGGTGGTCTCTGCCATGGGTGGCCGGCGGGTCGACAGAGACTGCGCCGATAAAAAATGATAAAAAATGATCTCCACGCCTCAGTTCATAAACAAAGACGCCAAACCATGACATTAAATAAACTTGTAGCGAAAGGTATGATGAACTTCTGACTGAACTGGCAACGTAGAAGAAATTATATATTGCATCATTCAGAAATTGCATCTGGCCACGCTGCTGAACCTAACCCAAATCCAAGTGGTACAGTAGGGGAGGAGGCTGCTCACCTTGAGCTGGGGGAAGGCTCTGGCGTGGATATTGCTGGAGGGTGGACGGAGCGGGTCGTCCGGCTGCCGGCGGCGACCAACGGCAGTGGCCGCAAACGCGGGATTTGACTGCACGGCGACTGCGGGCGGTTTACGGACGGAGTCCTGCGGGGTGAGGCCGAGATGCGACGGGGCTTCGGCGGCGGCGGCGGCGGCGGCGGCGGCGTCGGCGTGACGGCGCGTCGGCGGACTGGCGGCGGCGCAGCTAGGGTTGCGAGAGGAGAGGCTCCCTCTGTTGGGGCCAGGCAAAACGGTTCGAGGTTGCACTTGGGGAGGGCAATCGAGTGTAATTTCCTACAACTCGTGCTTCTTGTTTTCTCGAAGCGGGCTGCTCAAAAATTTTGCACTGCTCAACCTGTTATTTTTTGGCACCACCATACCATTGCCTAAGATTTTGTGTGATATTTATTTTCTTTCTTGGAGGATGAACATGCTCTTACTTTACTCGCATCTTGTTTACCGGGTTTCATATCTATAATTTGTGAATGAATTTCTGATCTCATCTCTTTACTCAACATTGAACTAGATAGAAATGGCTCAACTTCTGAATTGCATGAATGGTGCATTAATTTTATCGGCAATGTGACCTCCCTTACGAATGAACCATGCGACGCAGGGGTGCGTCGCCTTGATACTCAGCGCGTACGAGAATGCCAACAGTCTGGATGGAGCATTGGAGTTCCTGGCGGAGCTCAAAGAGAATGGCGTCGTGATCAGCCAACAGCCGTCGCAGCATGGTTCAGGAGGCTCGGGGTCGGGGTGGTTCATGAAGTGGAGCAGGTCCTGGAGGAAGTGGGTAAGAATAGCAAGAGCAAGCAAATTGTGGGACGAAGAGTAGGACGGTGTCAAGAAGGAATGGAGAAAAGGCATAACGAAAACAAACACAAAGATTTCAAAGACACCAAAGAACCCAAAGATTTCGTTTGATTCGGACCAAAGGGCAACCAACAGGAAGAGCAAGATCACTTAGTCTGCAACTGAAGTGACTTTGTAACTCCAGTGCCATTAGCATTATTATTATGACAATATGTTTTCAGAAATCACATTCACAATCATGAGCAACCCCTAACCAGGATCTATCACAATGGGCAAGAACATAAGCTAGTAACTTACACACTTCCCTAGACTATGTTACTACCTCCATAGTGGGTAGGAACATCTATGTAGTGTCATGCAACGATGTATTTATTAGGTTATAGACTCATTGTTTCTTGGAGTGTGTGATGTTCCGGTAACTTAGCTAGTTACCACAAGCACCTCTCTCTTCATTAAATATGTGCCACATAAGCAAAGTTGTATTGGAGTGTGTGATGTTACTCCTAAATTCCTCCCCATTGTGACCAGCCTAAGGCACCAGTAATGTCAACTTAACATTAATACATCTTGTTCAAAAAATGAAAAGCAGACTCTAGTGCTCAACAGGCTCCTCGATCCATGCTCTTCTAGATTATACATCTCAAAATGTGTGCAAGTGCAGAGAGAAATAACTTGGAAATAGGCAATAAATAAAAGACCCTCAAGAACGCACATCCAACCAAAACATCCCAAGTGTTTAATCAAGAGATGCAAGACCAAACTACTCTAGTGCTGCAACAGGGCTACTTACTAGTATATGAAACATGAATCGCAAACACATGCTCCAAACTGCAACAGTTGAACAGCCTCCTCAATCCACGCTCTTCCACGTTATAGACCTCAAAATGTGATCAGCGCCACCATAGGATGATGAAAGATTCAATGGTCGAGACCCGATTAGGTCCATGGTTGTACATAAATTATACACTACTAGATGTTTAATTTCATTAAGCAGGACAATGAGTTTCTAGTCTACTCATTCATCGGCCTCGGTTTTTGACTTCTTTTTTTTCTTCTTCCCTTCTGTAGCCATCTTAGGCTCGACAGACTCTGCAGCATCCCGGTTCTTCTTTTTCTTTTTCTTGGGAGTCTCGTCTTGTTCGCCGTCGACATTGGCTGCCATCTCTTGATCCTGGGGCTCCTCTAGCTTGTGCTTCTTTTTCTTTTTCTTCTTCTCTGTCCCTTCTTCTGCCGCGGCCGTGTTGGCAGGCTTGTCAAGATCCATGGTGTCACCATCAGCCTCGGATTTGGACTTCTTTTTCTTACTTTTCTTGGCAGTCGTGTCACCGTTCACCTTCTCCTTATCTGCAAAAGAATTGTTCAGGGCAAGGTGTAAATATACACGTGTACAGAAAGACTTGAAATCAAGTGATTGTGAGAGACCAATGTATAAAGAGAAGTACCCTTACCCTCCTCCGAGACTGCGTTGGTCATACCCTCCTCAATTGCAGCTTTCATTACATCAAGGTTCTTGCGTGGTGCAACACCCTTGTCATAAAAGTCTAATCTCTCCTCCACTTGTTCACGCAGTTTCTCACCGAAAATGGAGCTACTCATATCTGGAATTCATAACCCAATGAGGAAAACAAACAGAACAGGCAGTCAGGATGCTTTAAGCCTTGCAAACAAAGTCCTTCAACTAACCTGAATAACAGTCAATGCGTGAAGCAATTGAGCATTTGTTTGCCAGGTATCTAGCCATTCTTCCCTTGTTCTTGGTCGATGCACGGCCAATAAAAGATGAGTGGAATATGAGGCCATACTTCGGTGTGTTTCCACGTGTTTTAAGAGCTCTGCAGTAAAATTAGGAAATCAATCACAACATTTCAGAAGCATAGAGGACAAAGTCTGAATACTTGACAAAACTGTTAGTATTTGAGTAGAAAGGCAACTACAAATAAGAAAGCACAGCTTGCAAATAGGGTGTGGGAATGCATAAGGAGTCCAGTCAGTCACAATTAGTCAGTCACAATTACCTGAAGAGCGCCTTCTCAGCACCTAGTATCTGGAGAGTGGAGGCAGGGCATTTTGCAAGATTAGAAAGACTGCCAGCATGAGAGATTAACCGAGCTCCAACCATTTCACCAATCAATGACGTCAGATTTGGTGCAATATCATTCATCTTTGTCACCAGATACTCGTAGAGATTTTTACGGTACTCAGATAGATTCATGACCCTTTGAGCAAACTGTTGGACATTGATCAAATCAACTGGTGAAAGGTCCTGGCCTGAAAATAAAAAGAAGATTACGTAAACTAAGCAACCGTGGCAACTACTGAGAAGTATACCAATTGTGGACATGGTTGTTACCCATAGATGCCTTTGCTGCTTCAACAATTTCTCTTGCCTTGTCCTCATCTCCAATCAGATCTGCTAAAGCTGGAATGTCTTTCTCTGACAAATCAGATTTGTTTACTACAAACTTGGCAAGCTTAGCATAAAGGTAGTTGTCATTCACAATTTTGACCAGCTCAGGAAAATGCCATCCATACCACTCCCTGCATCATGGTTAAGCAACAATTAGTACACCTATGGAACTAACACAACTACAGTGACAAATGTTCAAAACTACTCCCTTCGTTCCTAAATATAAATCTTTTGAGATTTCAACAAGTGACTACATACGGATCAAAATGAGTGAATCTACACTCTAAACTATGTCTACATGCATCCATATGTTGTAGCCTATTTGAAATGTCTAAAAAGACTTATATTTAGGAACGGAGGGAGTATAAGTCTTTTTAGAGATTCTATTATCAACTACATATGGAGGAAAATGAGTGAATCTACACTCTAAAATATGTCCATACACATCTGTATGTAGTTTGTAGTGGAATCTCTAAAAGACTTATATTTAGGAATGTAGGGAGTAGTTACAGCGTCAACAAGGGTAAAAAGAAAAAGTGACGTGACTGAACATGCAACTAACATAAACACAGGAAGATGTATTTGACCACGTGAATTGAGGAAATTTGTCGAGACTCACAATACGCAATTGAATGCACATGGTAAAACCAGAGACGTGGGCTTAGGGTTTGAAATATAGCATATAGACAAAATATGATTGATGCCACTGATGTAAAAGAAAAACTGGTTACAAAGGAAGAGGCATACAAACAATATTAATCAAATTTTGGCTTTTTTTTAACTCCTGCAATCAGAAAATGGTGGCATAACCAGTATATACAGAGTTACCGACAGCTAAACTGGAAAAGTAATGAACAAATGTCAACTCTAGTGCCTATACCTAGAACTTTCTGAGGACTTCTATGTCGCTATCAACTTTTCTTTTTGAGATAATCCAAGTCTCATTGCAACAGCCAAACCAAAGAACCAGATACTGGTTAATAAATTAAGCAAATTAAGAATTAAGATGAGGAACTAACCTCACTCTCATGGAGAAGGAATTGACATCCTTATCAAGTGTATCCAACAGAAAGATGGCTTGAATCACCATGTTATCCACACGGTTCACATTGAACTTGACCTTTGCCCTGCTATAGCTATGCCCCAGACCTAACTGAGCTTTCTCCAGGTCAGATGGCTGCAATAATAAAAAACAAACAGAACAAAGTTTACAAACAAGTATATATGGAATAAGAGCAGTGATGGAATAAAACCATTGAAGATGGATCAACATGTCAGCAACCAATTTGTGAAACTCCAGGCAATTCACCGTATGATCTAGGTAAACTTAATTAGTAAAAATGATGTTTCAAGCATAAGGCAGTGATTGTCCAACTCTCTGCACCGACTTGATGCAAAATCATACAGTTCATACCACCAAAACATTAAACTTTTCCACTGCTGCACAGTCCTCTAAAATCAAATACACCAGCCACAACCCAAGTCAGACCACAATGTGATTTATCCTACTACTACACAGCTTTACGGCCCATGTCTGACAGTTGAATCCTTATTACAGAACAATGTAAAACATGGAAACTAGACAGACGCATATGCAAAAATCCATCACCTTGAGTTGGTCAATGAACTGATCGAAGTGCAGCCGCACGGCACGGAGCAGTTCCTGGACATAGTCGTTGGACTCGCAGGGGATTCCGGTGGCCTCGGTGATGTGGGACCCGACCTTGGGCTCCATGACGCCGACACTGAACTTGGCCTTCTTCCCCTCCTTGACCTTGGGCAGGTTGAGCTCCAGGAAGTTCCTCAGCTCGTCGGTCATGATCCCTGACCCACCAAAGGAGCATTCGCTCGTCAGGGGAGTCATAAAGCAGGGAGATTTGACACGAGGACTCCACCGAGTGAGGAGGGAGAGGGGGAGGGGGCACGGTACCTTCGGAGATGGCGTTGCACTGGTTGAGGGCGTCGACGGCGGAGAGGAAGGGGGTGAAGCCGGCGAGCTTGACGGCCTTGCTGAAGCGCTTGAGGTCCAGCACGGTGGAGCGGACGGCGTCCACGCTCTGCCCGATCTCGTCGATGCCGTGGGCGTGGAAGAGCGCGTACCCCGACGCCGACTCGAAGAGCAGGTAGAGCGCCATCTCGCCCGCGCGCTCTTCGCCGGCGGCGGCCGGGGGGTTTGGGAGGCGGAGGCGGGGGCGGGGAAGAGGCTAGGGTTTAGGCGAAGGGATGTGGGCTTCGCCCGGGCCTTACTTATGGTGGGGTTTCCGTTGACGCTACGCTGGGAAGTCTGGGCCGTCCGATTTGATTTGATCAGTGCCGATAGCCCAATTCTCTTCCCCTCCTTTTGCTATCCTAAAAAAAATGCTATCTTAACATAAAAAAAAAAATCACCATCTGTACTGAGAAAACCGTTTTACCTTGCTATCAATTATCTCTATCACTTGGGTTTAATCTTGTGACTAGCAAGACAAGGGGCTTGACAACCCTCTTGCTGTGTTGGGGACAAGCGTGTTTTGTGCGTAGGTGTCGTTTACTCTGTTTGCTAGGTGACTCATACTGGATTGACAACTTCGGTTTCTAGTTGAGGTAAATACTTGTTGATGGGCAGATTTATATTACTTCTAATGGTTTTTGTATTGCCTTGATACTTTTCTTTATAAAAAAATTATGCCTTGATACTTGATACTTGATGAATAGATTTTCACCAATATTTAGTTGTCTATCTAGCTGACTGGTACTCCTCCGTCCAGTGTCAAAAAACGCCATACATTATGGGATGGAGAGGGTAGTAAAAAGATCCACGTCCTATATCCTGTTGGTGAGAAGTTTTTTTTCTATGTGTACTAAGCTGCTACGCTCTATTGGAAATCTGGAACACGAACACTTTCTTCCTCAGCCCACGCTCACTCCCCTCCCCGCCCGCCGGTCGCCCTCCCCGTCAGAGTTGCCGACGAGCGAGGATCGATGCCTGCTACCGAATTCCCTGAATTCCTTCGTGTTCCTGATATCATCCCTATGTTTCCCCCCATCAGTTGACACCCTAAGAGCATCTACAGCCGGACATAGCAAATACGACTTCTTAAACGCCCACGGACGCGCCCGGTCAGTGACCAGACGTGTCCGTTTTGAGCCCCTATTTGTCCCTCCGCACAACCACACTCCTCATTTTCTTCCTTATATGTCCGGTCATTTGCATGTGATTGGTGGAGATGAAGAGAGAGAAAGAAATGAATAAGTAAAGAAAGAGAAAATTTGTTCTGCGGTGAGGACTGACCCAGCGCCCGGGTCGCGTCCGCGAGTCCTAACATCCTCCCTACATTTGAGATGGACATGAGGGTTCGCGAACAGACCGGGCACATAGAGATGATATGAGGGGTCCGATTGGGTCACTTTTTCCTTCTCCCTCTTGTCCGATCACTGACCGAGCACGTCCGCAGGCGTATGAGAGATGGTTTGAGAGCATGTATAATGGTGGTTCTATCTTAAGAATGTCACGTAGGATAAATGATGAGGTGAAGGAGAGAGAAATTATAAGAAAAGGTTTGTCTTATCTTGTTTAAGAGAAGACAAGAGATGGAGATGGTCTTTTAGCCGGAAACTGACTTTGGTGACCGAGCTCACTGGAGGCCTCCAGATTCAAAATTCAAATACCATTGAAATTCATATTTTTACATTTCAAAAAATTATGAAAAAAGTACAGATATACATGAAGGCATAACACACATGTGTGTAAAATTTTAGGGCAAAATACGTTGAAACGAGGGTTGTGTAAAAAGACAAATCTGGAGCTATTTAACACAAAAATATAACAGACAGAAAAAAAATATAAAGTACAAACTAAAACAAAAATATAAACCAGAAAATGAAAAAAAAAACAGACACGAGGCCTCGCTCGCGAGTGGGCCGGCTCGTCTGGGCTCCTCCCGATGCGAGGCCCCCCAATGCTCGCTTAAAGCCAGAAATAGAGGTGCCCCAGAGCTCGGGTATGCGTGCTCTCTGCAACAAACGTGTGTGCGTGAGCGCTCTTGTGCGTGCTGCTGCCGGGTGCTTTTACTGACTTGCTGCTCTATGATGTGCTCCTCGATGCACACAAGGTGTTCGATCAAATGGCTATACAGTAAAGTGGATTAATAGGGAAGAAAATTAGATATATAGCGTTTGATAGCTGTCTTTCGTCTAGACGTGATCACGAACATTTCTATTTGTGGGGACGTGACCACGAGCATTTTTGGTGACCTAATCAACTTCAACAACAGTCACCAAATGTATGGCACCAAATGTCCTGCGGGGCAGAGCACGACCATCCAATCAAAGTCACCAAATAAAAGCGTTGATCGATTTTTTATATGATGTTTTCATAGCAAAATTCCTAAAAACAATTAATAATAAATTCTACTCGACTCTCCCCGTCAGAAGTAAAGTCGACCTGTGCAGAATGATCCAGCCTCTGTTGCTGGCGGCGGCACGAATGAGGTGGCGTTGACGGTGGATGCCTCTTTAGCATCATCGTCCTGCCGCCCCGCCTCTAACCCCTCAAAGAGCGGGTTGCATCCACCTCGTTGCACCGGTGGAGTCGCCGACGCTCGCGGCGGATGGAGCGAGCAATGTGCACGGACTCGTACACGGTCAGTTGACGATCATCGGGTCCACCTCCACCATTGCCACATCGACTACTCAGACACACGCTACACCTCCTATTCGTGTTCCTTCAAGGGATCAAAGTTGTAGTGCTACTCTGGCAATAGCTGCATGACTCGGACACCGATGACTTTCATCGATGGATGCCCTGCTCCTCTTCCACCTCCACCAGTACCGGTGCTGCCTCGCCTGAAGCATATTGAACCCGTACATTGGTGGCTCCTTACCGACGTGGTCCCATGCTCGTCCAGTGGCGACACAGATGCATGCTCCTTCTGAAGGAAATATGCCCTAGAGGCAATAATAAAGTTATTATTTATTTCCTCATATCATGATAAATGTTTATTATTCATGCTAGAATTGTATTAACCGGAAACATAATACATGTGTGAATATATAGACAAACAGAGTGTCACTAGTATGCCTCTACTTGACTAGCTTGTTAATCAAAGATGGTTATGTTTCCTAACCATGAACAAGGAGTTGTTATTTGATTAACGGGATCACATCATTAGTTGAATGATCTGATTGACATGACCCATTCCGTTAGCTTAGCACACGATCGTTTAGTATGTTGCTATTGCTTCCTTCATGACTTATACATGTTCCTATGACTATGAGATTATGCAACTCCCGTTTACCGGAGGAACACTTTGTGTGCTACCAAACGTCACAACGTAACTGGGTGATTATAAAGGTGCTCTACAGGTGTCTCCAAAGGTACTTGTTGGGTTGGCGTATTTCGAGATTAGGATTTGTCACTCCGAATGTCGGAGAGGTATCTCTGGGCCCTCTCGGTAATGCACATCACTTAAGCCTTGCAAGCATTTCAACTAATGAGTTAGTTGTGAGATGATGTATTACGGAACGAGTAAAGAGACTTGCCGGTAACGAGATTGAACTAGGTATTGGATACCGACGATCGAATCTCGGGCAAGTAACATACCGATGACAAAGGGAACAACGTATGTTGTTGTGCGGTTTGACCGATAAAGATCTTCGTAGAATATGTAGGAACCAATATGGGCATCCAGGTCCCGCTATTGGTTATTATTGGAGACATGTCTCGGTCATGTCTACATTGTTCTCGAACCGTAGGGTCCGCACGCTTAAGGTTTCGATGCAGTTATATTATGAGTTTATGTATTTTGATGTACGAAGGTTGTTCGAGTCCGGATATGATCACGGACATGACGAGGAGTCTCGAAATGGTCGATACATAAAGATTGATATATTGGACGGATATATTTGGACACGAAAAGGTTCCGGAGAAGTTTGGAGCTCGGGAGGTTACCGGAACCCCGGGAGGTATATGGGCCTTATTGGGCCCATGTAGGAGGAAGAGAGAAGGAGCAAGGGAGGGGGCGCCCCAAGCCCAATCCGACTGGGGAGGGGCCAGCCCCTTTCCTTCTCCTTCCCTCTCTTCCATCCTACTACTAGTACTACTTCCTAATACTAGTACTCCTTCCTTCCCTCCATATAAGATAAGGAAAAGGGGAAACCTACTTGGAGTAGGTTTCCTCCCTATGGCGCCCCCTTGGGGCCGCCACCTCCTCCTCCCTCCTTTATATACGGGGGTAGGGGGCACCCTAGAACACACAAGTTGATCATTGATCGTTCCTTAGCCGTGTACGGTGCCCCCCTCCACGATATTACACCTCGATCATATTGTAGCGGTGCTTAGGCAAAGCCCTGCGACAGGAGAACATCAAGATCGTCACCACGCCGTCGTGCTGACGGAACTCCCCCTCGGAGCCTCTACTGGATTAGAGATCGAGGGTGTGTCATCAAGGTGTACGCGTGTCAAGAACTCGGAGGTGCCGGAGTAACGGTGCTTGGATCGGTTGGACCGGGAGGACGTACGACTACTTCCTCTATGTTGCGTCAACGCTTCCGCTTCGGTCTACGAGGGTACGTAGACAACACTCTCCCCTCTCGTTGCTATGCATCACCATGATCTTGCGTGTGCGTAGGATTTTTTTTTGAAATTACTACGTTCCCCAACAGTGGCATCAGAGCCTAGGTTTTTATGGTGTTATTTGCACGAGTAGAACACAAGTGAGTTGTGGACGATATAAGTCATACTGCCTACCAGCATGACATACTTTGGTTCGGCGGTATTGTTGGATGAAGCGGCCCAGACCGACATTATGCGTACGCTTACGCGAGACTGGTTTTACCGCCGTGCTATGCACACAGGTGACTAGCGGGTGTCAGTTTCTCCAACTTTAGTTGAACCGAGTGTGGCTACGCCCGGTCCTTGCGAAGGTTAAAACGGAGTCTATTTGACAAACTATCGTTGTGGTTTTGATGCGTAGGTGAGAACGGTTCTTGCTCAGCCCATAGCAGCCACGTAAAAATTGTAACAACAAAGTAGAGGACGTCTAACTTGTTTTTGCAGGGCATGTTGTGATGTGATATGGTCAAGACGTGATAAGATATAAGTTGTTGTATGAGATGATCATGTTTTGTTGAAGTTATCGGCAACTGGCAGAAGCCCTATGGATGTCTCTTTGTTGCATAAGATGCAAGTGCCAAATAATTGCTTTACTTTATCGCTATACGATAGCAATAGTTGCAAGAGCAATAGTTGGTGAGCCAACCATGTGATGACACATTGATATAGATCAAGATGATGAAGATCATGGTGTCGTGCCGGTGACGATAGAGATCATGACAGTACTTTGGAGATGGAGATCAAAGGCGCAGGATGATCATGGCCATATCATGTCACATATTTTGATTGCATATGATGTTTATCTATTATACATCTTATTCTTGCTTTGATTGACGGTAGCATTTTAAGATGATCTCTCACTAATTATCAAGAAGTGTTCTCCCTGAGTATGCACCGTTGCCAAAGTTCGTCGTGCCCAGACACCACGTGATGATCGGGTGTGATAAGCTCTACGTCCATCTACAACGGGTGCAAGCCAGTTTTGCACACGCGGAATACTCAGGTTAAACTTGACGAGCCTAGCATATGCAGATATGGCCTCGGAACACGGAGACTGAAAGGTCGAGCGTGAATCATATAGTAGATATGATCAACATAGTGATGTTCACCATTGAAAACTACTCCATCTCACGTGATGATCGGTTATGGTTTAGTTGATTTGGATCACGTGATCACTTAGATGACTAGAGAGATGTCTGTCTAAGTGGGAGTTCTTAAGTAATATGATTAATTGAACTTAAATTTATCATGAACTTAGTCCTGGTAGTATTTTGCAAATTATGTTGTAAGATCAATAGCTCGCGTTGTTGCTTTCATATGTTTATTTTGATATGTTCCTAGAGAAAACTGTGTTGAAAAATGTTAGTAGCAATGATGCGGATTTGATCCGTGATCTGAGGTTTATCCTCATTGCTGCACAGAAGAATTATGTCCTTGATGCACCGCTAGGTGACAAACCTATTGCAGGAGCAGATGCAGACGTTATGAACGTTTGGCTAGCTCAATATGATGACTACTTGATAGTTTAGTGCACCATGCTTAACGGCTTAGAATCGGGACTTCAAAGACGTTTTGAACGTCATGGACCATATGAGATGTTCCAGGAGTTGAAGTTAATATTTCAAGCAAATACCCAAGTTGAGAGATATGAAGTCTCCAACAAGTTCTATAGCTAAAAGATGGAGGAGAATCGCTCAACTAGTGAGCATGTGCTCAGATTGTCTGGGTACTACAATCGCTTGAATCAAGTGGGAGTTAATCTTCCAGATAAGATAGTGAAAGGACATGCGGTGCCCCCATGTGTGGTTTTGGTAATTGATGACATTCTCTATGGACTAATGGTTGCATCGAGTTATATTTGAAGGATGTTTCCATAGGCATTTCTTGAAGTCCATGTGTTGGTTTCAAGGAGTTTATGGGTTGACCAAGGTGCTATTAAGGAATATCCAAAGTTTGGTCATGTGAGTGCTGAGCTTAATGCAAGCATGTCTTGAAGAAGAAGATTGTGTGATCATTCATATTTACCTTCAATACATCATCCAAATGAAGAGAGTCGGAAAGATTCAAGGTTGATCAAGACTAAGTCAAGAGTGAATCAAGTTGATCAACTCACAAAGCATAGAAGATGTACCGAGTGGGACCAAGTGTTCCCATGGTATGGTAAGCATTGTCCATTACGCTTTGTGTACTAACCCATGGTCTACGTGAGAGTTCTTTGTGGGGTTAGGTATGTTTCCATGGTCTTGCGTCAAGAGGAAGATCCCATACAACCCATGGAGGATGACATCAAGTGGTGATCGTCATCAAGTTTGCAGTGTGCAAGTTCAAGTGGAGCAACACAAAGAGTGGCTCACCCATAATGGAGTATGGGGGAGCAATCAAGTTTGAATCTTGCCATCCATTGTGGTGTCAATGGACTTGTGAAGATGTGTCAAGAGTCGCTCACCCATAGTGAACTATGGGGGAGCAATCATCTAGTCTTCATCGAGCCAATGCAATCAAGAAAGGTGGTCCAACTTGAGGGAGTCAAGATCGTCATCATCTAGCTCAAGTGGACCATGTGCAAGGCAAAGGTTTGCCCTTGATAGGTTTTCTATTTTACCGGTCTCATGGTGGTAGTTGGGAGACCGGGTTATAGGATCGATAGCCGTACTATCAAGGGGGGCTCTCAAGTGAGTAGCTTGATCGTATCGTTCGCCGAGAGCTCAAACCATTGCATCCTTGCATCATGTTTCTTGGTTTTTGTTTGATTCTCTTTATGATTCTTAGAGCTTATGGTCATCTTTATGACAAGCTTGAGTTCATCGAAAACGGAGTTTGCATGCGTCTTCTATGATGTTTTCGGTGTTGGAGGTTTTACCGGTCTTCTCCGAGGAAGGGTTCTCACCATTTTCTTTTGGGCCTTTCCTCATTTGCTTATTATTGGTATTTCTTTCAAGATTGTGTTAGCCCTTGTCTCTAGCTTTCCAACAAACTTGGTTTCATCGAAAACGGAGTTTGCATGCGTCTTCTATGATGTTTTCGGTGTTGGAGGTTTTACGGTCTTCTCCGAGGAAGGGTTCTCACCATTTTCTTTTGGGCCTTTTCTCATTTGCTTATTATTGGTATTTATTTCAAGATTGTGTTAGCCCTTGTCGCTAGCTTTCCAACAAACTTGGTTTCATCGAATTCGGAGTCCGTTTGCAAAAGTTGTGGCTGTTTTGGTGAAGGCTGCAGCGGTACTACCGCGACTAGAGCGGATGTAATTTTTTACTACCGCTCTAGAGCGGTACTACCGCGTCTCCTGAGCGGTACTACCGCTCCAGAGCAGTACTACCGTGGCTCCTAAGCGGTAGTACCGCCCCGGACCAAAAACTCATGTTTTCTCTCTCGTTTGGGCTGTTTTGAGCGTGCTAAGCGGTAGTACCGCTCCTCCAAGCGGTAGTACCGCTCCTCCAAGCGGTAGTACCGCTTGTGCACGACCTGAGCACATAACGGTTGGATTCGGGAGGTCCTATAAAAGGGGGTCTTCTTCCCCATTGAACCTTATCCTTTGAGCTCGTGTTCTTCCCCATTGTTGACCTTCTTCGAGCTTGCTAACTCTCAATCCCTCCATGGATTCTTGCTAGTTTTGAGGGAAAAGAGAGGAGATCTAGATCCACATTTCCACCAATCATTTTCTCCTCTAAGTGAGGGAACCCTTGGATCTAGATCTTGGAGTTCTTCGTGTTCTTCCTTCGTTCTTCCTCTCATTTTCCTCCCTAGCATTAGTTGCTTTGGTGGGATTTGGGAGAGAAGGACTTGGCACTCCGTGTGCCCTTGCCATTGCATTTGGTGCATCGGTTTGAGTTCTCCGTGATACGTGGAAGTTACAAGTTGAGAAGCTTATTACTCTTGGGTGCTTGGTGCCCTTGAGCTTGTTTATCTTGGGTGCTTGGGCCCCTAGTCGGTTGGTGGTGTTCGAGCTCAATCATTGTGGTGTAAAGCTCCTCGCAAGCAGCGTCGGGTCTCCAATTAGGTTGTGGAGATTGCCCGAGCAATTTGACGGGTAGTGGTGACCGCCCCCAAGGGTTGCCAAAGTGTACAGGTTCGGTGACCGCCCCCAAGGGTTGCCATTTGTACGGGTTCGGTGACCGCCCTCAAGGGTCCCTTAGTGGAATCACGGCATCTTGCATTGTGCGAGGGCGTGAGGAGATTACTGTGGCCCTAGTGGCTTCTTGGGAGCATTGTGCCTCCACAACGCTCCAAACGGAGATTAGCATCCGCAAGGGTGTGAACTTCGGGATACATCGTCGTCTCCGCGTGCCTCGGTTATCTCTTACCCGAGCCCTTTACTTATGCACTTTACTTTGTGATAGCCATATTGTTCTTTGTCATATATCTTGCTATCTCATAGTTGTTTATCTTGCTTAGCATAAGTTGTTGGTGCACATAGGTGAGCCTAGTTGCTTTAGGTTTTGTGCTTGACAAATTAACCATTAGGTTTATTCCGCATTTGTTCAAGCCTAAACCGTAATTATTTTAAAACGCCTATTCACCCCCCCTCTAGGCGACATCCATGATCTTTCAATTGGTATCAGAGCCTCGTCTCTCTTTGTTGGGCTTAACCGCCTAGAGAGTAAAGATGTCGACTAGAGGATTAGGATTCTCTGACACTCTTAGTTTCGATGGCACAAATTTTGATGTTTGGGTTATTCGCATGCTTAATCTCTTTAGGGTCATGGACCCAAATTTAGAGCGAATTGTAGATATGGGTTTTTCTCCTCCAAAGGATCCCCAAAGATTATCTTTAGAGGATGAGAAAAACTCTTATCTCAATGCTCAAGCCTCTAATGTGCTTTTCGATGCTTTGAGCAATGTAGTTATATTTCAACTCATGCCGTTTGGGATGCTCATGAGTTATGGACAAAGCTTCAAGATAAATATGGTGTGTCCAAGATTTTTGGGGATGGTTGTTCTCCTCCACCTCCGGTCATATAGTCTTCTCAACTTCTTCTACTTCACCTACATGTGGTTTGCCACAAGGTAATGATATGGTGAGTAGTGTTGGTCATTGCAATGATGATAGTATGCTTATTGTGGATGATCCTTCATCACTATATTATTGCAATGCTCCCTCTTTGGGCTTTAACACTTCGAGCACTCCAAATGTTTCACATGCTTGTGTTGATAGTCCTTGCATATCATCTAGAAATTGCTTGACTAAATATCATGATGATATGCTTGCTATGTCTTGTTGCCATGATAAAATGCATCTATTTCCCGAATTGTTGTGCTAACAATGTAGAGGAAACCGAACACTCCATGGAACAAGATGTGGTGCTTAATGGTGCCTCAAGGATCCTACATCATCATCTATTGCGTTTTGCCTTATGGCTAAGGCGTCAAAGGTATCTCCTACTTTGTACCCCAATATGTCTCTTGATGATGATGTTGATGCTAATGATGATGAGGATAATGATGAAGAGAATGATAATGTGGCCTCCTTAAAAATTAAGGGGGAAATGGTTTTTAAAGCTCTTCATAAAAATAAAATTGCTCGTTCCAACTTCATGGAAATCATGTCCATTGCTATTGAGAGCAAGAAATATATTGATGAGTTGGAATCTCGTCTTGAGGAGCATGAGGTCACCATTGATAAAATGGAAGGTCATGGGCGTGATTACGCTAACGAGATTGCGGACCTCTCCCAAGCTCTTGAACTTGAACAAACCACCAAGGAATCTCTTGAGGAGACTTTTGCTCTAGAATTGTCTAGAGTGAAGGAATCTATTGATAGAGCCCTTGAGGTGGCCAATGTTTTTAAAACTAAAAATGCTAAGCTTGAAGTTGCTCATGCTAGACTCCTTGAGGATTTTGAGCACCTCGAAAATGGCTCAAGGGTCATCAAGGGTGAGCTCATCAAACTCACCGAGTCTCATGCCCAACTTGAAGCTTCTTATTTAAAAGAGCTTGCCAAGTTGTCCTCTCCTATTGTTGTAAATGATGATGCTTGTTCTACTAACTCTATTACTTGTGAAGCATCCATTTTAAAGGAGAATGTTGAGCTACGGGCTCAACTTGAGGTGCTATCTAGCAATTATGGGAAATTGGAAGAAAGTCATGAAAAGCTCTCAAGCTCTCATGATGATCTTCTAGTATCCCATAGTGTTCTAAAGATAGCTCATGAGGCCATGAATGCCAAGGTAACATCTAGTGAGCCTCATGTGGATACTAGCACTACTTCTAGTCAAAATAGTATATTGCCATGTGCTAGTCCTTGTAATTCATCTACTCACAATTTTGGTACATCTTGTGATGAATTGCTTTCCTTGCCTTGTTGCTCTAACGATGAAGCTTATACTTCCTCTAGTACTTGTGTTGAGACTAACCATGTAGAGGAAATCAAAGAGCTCAAGGCCCAAGTCACTTCTTTGAAGAAAGACTTGAAAAGTGTCATGAAGGAAATCCGCACTCAACAATATCTTGAGTGTGCAAAAATCCCCAATGACAAAGGTGGACTTGGATTCAACTCCAATAAGAAGAAGAAGTCCAACATGAACAAAAAGAAGGGCCAAGAACAAGTCAAGAATTCGCCAAGATTGTTTGCTTCAAGTGCAAAGTAGAAGGGCATCATGTTAGATCTTGCCCATTGAAGAAGAAGGCCATTAGTGTCAAGCAACAAGGAAGAGGGCACAAGTTCAATCTCATGCTCAACCTCAAGTTGAAGAAATGCCACTTCCCAAGAAGACTCAAGCTAATGCTTCTCTTGTGGAAAAATCAAGTGAGAAGAAAGTGAAGAGTAGACGTTGCTACTTATGTCGTGAGAAAGGTCACGTCGCTTCTTCATGCACTAGTGGTAACTTATCCAACCCAATTATTATTGATGATATCTATTCTCTTGGGAAGGATAAGGTTGGCAATGTGTTTGCCAAGTTTGTTGGTACTCAAAGTGGTGTCAAGAAAAGAACCATTTGGGTAGCCAAGCCTATTGTGACTAACCTCTTAGGACCCAACTTGGTTGGGGACCAACAAGCTCAAACTTGATCAATAGGTGTTTTTGGAGGGCATTGGAGACTTGGCTACATTATGAAGAATTAAGGGGACTTCATCATTCTTTTTGTCACAAGCCAAGTCAATTGGATTATCAAGTTTCTATCTTATATCCAATGTGCCTCCTTGCGGTAACTTGTACTTAAATTGTTTACCTTGAAGTTACTTGCCCCTTGCATGTTTTGGTTTTGTTCCTTGCATGTGTTTGAATATGTTGTGATTCCAACGTGCTTACCTTGAGCAATCAAGTATGTGTGTGTTGGTTTGCACATCATGTACGTGTGTATCGTGCGTTGAGCCTTTATGCTTCTTGTTTGTATCCTAGTTGGCTCGTGTGAGAGATTAATGGAACATCCCATTTTGGGGGAGTGATGTGCTTTGTGCACCTCACAATCCTATAAATCTGTGTACATGAGGAATACCGTCTAGTATTGATATTTCAATATTATCTAGTCGCTAGGTGGTATATCTCTCATGAGAAATTCAAATTCTAAATAGTCCATTAATTATCTCTTGTTTGTTCCTCTTATTGCCTTTTGTTAAGTTCGTATTGGTATCACATTATGGAGGAGTAATATGCTAAGTGCATATTACAAGCCTAGAAAATGTGTACATTTGAGATATTGTCACCTAGAATTGATATTGTAGATTATCTTGTTCCTAGGTGGCATGTTAGCTCTACAAGTTGCAATTTGCTTGTGGTTGGTGTGAAGATGATGTCGGATATCCTTGTAATCTACCACCGGGAATTATTTCCAAATACTTCTTGTCTTTGACAATTGGTAGTCTTATGTGTGGTAGAATTTGTTGATTATCTTTACATTGGCTTTTGTTTTTACTTCCCTTTTTCTCTTGCCAAGGTTTGTGTCAACTCCCGTTGTCTTCCCTATCACTTGTGGATCTTGTTTATTTCTTGTTCTTGTCTAGTGTTTTCTAGATATAGTGAAAGCGGTGATCCCACCTTGTGCTTTTTGTATTCAAATACAAATCCTATATAATGCACAACTCGTGGGGGAGCTATTCTATTTTCTTTAGAACACTCTTTTTGTGATCCCTATCAAGTGTGTTTTAGTGGAAGGCAAGCCTTTTTCTTTTGGTACTTTGTGCCATCATGAAACTTTGTCGAGAGCTTGGTTTGTTTGGAACCATCCTCTCTTTGGGAGTTTGACATCTTTAGTTTAGTGTGTATCAATGGATATCTCATTCCTTGATGTATCTTTATGATATCTTTCAAGTGATGATTTCTCCATTTGGTATCCTTTTCACTTGGCATTTCTTCGTATTTTGGTTTCGGGTTTTTGAAAGTCTTGAGCATGCATGTTTACTTCATGTATTTCATTTGGCATGCTTTCTTTCTTTGACTCAATATATATCGGAAACTCCACCTAGTCTCAATTTGGATGAGATATGCATGAAATTCATTATCATATCTATATGCACATATTTATGTGGAGTTTGTCCTATGTATTGGTGTTTCTAACCATTTGGTCCCGATGAGTTTGGGTACCGTCTAGTTTGTGTTGTTCTTCTAGGAACTTTTGGAGATGCATTGGATGCTCGGCTCACTCTCAAGGAAGGTGTTGTCACCATGTGCATGTTGGAGTCAAGCTAGGATGATCAATGAACTACTATCTACCTTCAATTGGTATCTACTACTTCCTTCCAATGATATCTCGGTAACAAGTATCTATTCATGCTTTCCCTTCTTGCACTCAACCTTGTGTAGGTTGCATCTTGGCATGATATTCATTTCATATCTTGTGATACTTGTTTCCTTTCTCAAAGCATCCCAACGATGATCTCTTGTTGCTAGTTGTGATGTCTTTGATGGTTGTGTGTTTGGGCTTCATTTATATACAATAAGACCATATCTAGCCAAGTGCTATGCTTTCAAGCAAATATCTTATTGGTATATTTATGACTTCCTTGTGGATATCTTGTTCCTTTGTGGTGTAACTATTTTGGGTGTACATCCTTCTTTGTAGATATATATATATCATCATGATTTCGTCTACATAGAACCTTATACACTTGAGAGAAATTACATCTCTAGTTGATATCCTTTCTTTCACGTCCACCTTGTCTTTCTTATGTTATTTCTTTGGTGGCTCCGTGAAAGCTTTTGCCTTGAGTGCGTGTCCTCTATCGTTGCATCTTGATGCACTCTTGTGTGGTGAAGATTATTTTCCTCATGCTTATCTTTACAAGGCTTTTGCCATCTTAATTGGCATCCCTCGTCTTGATGAGGCTTTCATCTTCTATCTTCACCACGGGTTGTCACAAGCATAAGTTCTTTATATGCTTCTTAGTAAGCTTGTGAACCCATTTGCTAGTTGTGTGTGTGGGAATGATAGGCCTTGCACCGTGTGCCTCATTATTTCAAGACTATATTGATGCTTAATGCTCATCCTAATTTTAGTCCTCTCAAGTGCTTCGCCATGACTCACACACATCATTTTGGTTGAGCCTATTCTTAAGTTGCCTCTTTTACATGTTGCTCAACCATGTGCTTGTTGCAAGCGCTGGGCTTTGTTTCCTATATGCTCACTTGCACTGGATGTGAGTTTCTATTGATTTTGGGGGAGCTATGATCTTATTTTGTGCACTTTGTATTCAAATACAAAAAATTCTTATGTGTGCACAAATCATGGGGAGCTTCTCTAGTTTCTTTAGAACACTCCTTTGCGTTTATCATAATATCTTTATTCTTGTGGCATGTAGGATCATTGGTCTAGTTGGTTCAAGTGATATCCGTTGATTGCTTGCTTCAATTGGTATCTTCTGATTGCTTGTGTCTCTCTTTGTTATGTCTTTGTGTCATATCTTTTTGTTGCAATCTTTGGGCCTCAATATAGTTTGTCTTCCTCCAAGTATTGGCAGTTGGATATGTGTATTGCGTTCCACTCTCTTGTTGAGAAATACACAATTTATGGAGGAACACCTTTTATTTTGGCCTTCTCAGCTTTTCGCCCATTTTGGCAATCGATGCCAATGGGGGAGGAGTTTCAGAGAGTTTTGTGGAGAAGTCTTCTGAGTTTTCTCCTTGCTTTGGTTTTGGTCCTAAGCATTTGCATCTCATTCTCCTGCATCATTGGTTGTTGCATTGCATTGTGATGCTTAATTCCTTATATAAACTCTCTTGAAAGTGATTGTCATCAATTACCAAAATGGGGGAGATTGAAAGGACATGCGGTGCCCCCATGTGTGGTTTTGGTAATTGATGACATTCTCTATGGACTAATGGTTGCATCGAGTTATATTTGAAGGATGTTTCCATAGGCATTTCTTGAAGTCCATGTGTTGGTTTCAAGGAGTTTATGGGTTGACCAAGGTGCTATTAAGGAATATCCAAAGTTTGGTCATGTGAGTGCTGAGCTTAATGCAAGCATGTCTTGAAGAAGAAGATTGTGTGATCATTCATATTTACCTTCAATACATCATCCAAATGAAGAGAGTCGGAAAGATTCAAGGTTGATCAAGACTAAGTCAAGAGTGAATCAAGTTGATCAACTCACAAAGCATAGAAGATGTACCGAGTGGGACCAAGTGTTCCCATGGTATGGTAAGCATTGTCCATTACGCTTTGTGTACTAACCCATGGTCTACGTGAGAGTTCTTTGTGGGGTTAGGTATGTTTCCATGGTCTTGCGTCAAGAGGAAGATCCCATACAACCCATGGAGGATGACATCAAGTGGTGATCGTCATCAAGTTTGCAGTGTGCAAGTTCAAGTGGAGCAACACAAAGAGTGGCTCACCCATAATGGAGTATGGGGGAGCAATCAAGTTTGAATCTTGCCATCCATTGTGGTGTCAATGGACTTGTGAAGATGTGTCAAGAGTCGCTCACCCATAGTGAACTATGGGGAGCAATCATCTAGTCTTCATCGAGCCAATGCAATCAAGAAAGGTGGTCCAACTTGAGGGAGTCAAGATCGTCATCATCTAGCTCAAGTGGACCATGTGCAAGGCAAAGGTTTGCCCTTGATAGGTTTTCTATTTTACCGGTCTCATGGTGGTAGTTGGGAGACCGGGTTATAGGATCGATAGCCGTATTATCAAGGGGGCTCTCAAGTGAGTAGCTTGATCGTATCGTCACGAGAGCTCAAACCATTGCATCCTTGCATCATGTTTCTTGGTTTTGTTTGATTCTCTTTATGATTCTTAGAGCTTATGGTCATCTTTATGACAAGCTTGAGTTCATCGAAACGGAGTTTGCATGCGTCTTCTATGATGTTTTCGGTGTTGGAGGTTTTACCGGTCTTCTCCGAGGAAGGGTTCTCACCATTTTCTTTTGGGCCTTTCCTCATTTGCTTATTATTGGTATTTCTTTCAAGATTGTGTTAGCCCTTGTCTCTAGCTTTCCAACAAACTTGGTTTCATCGAAAACGGAGTTTGCATGCGTCTTCTATGATGTTTTCGGTGTTGGAGGTTTTACCGGTCTTCTCCGAGGAAGGGTTCTCACCATTTTCTTTTGGGCCTTTTCTCATTTGCTTATTATTGGTATTTATTTCAAGATTGTGTTAGCCCTTGTCGCTAGCTTTCCAACAAACTTGGTTTCATCGAATTCGGAGTCCGTTTGCAAAAGTTGTGGCTGTTTTGGTGAAGGCTGCAGCGGTACTACCGCGACTAGAGCGGATGTAATTTTTTACTACCGCTCTAGAGCGGTACTACCGCGTCTCCTGAGCGGTACTACCGCTCCAGAGCAGTACTACCGTGGCTCCTAAGCGGTAGTACCGCCCCGGACCAAAAACTCATGTTTTCTCTCTCGTTTGGGCTGTTTTGAGCGTGCTAAGCGGTAGTACCGCTCCTCCAAGCGGTAGTACCGCTCCTCAAGCAGTAGTACCGCTTGTGCACGACCTGAGCACATAACGGTTGGATTCGGAGGTCCTATAAAAGGGTCTTCTTCCCATTGAACCTTATCCTTTGAGCTCGTGTTCTTCCCCATTGTTGACCTTCTTCGAGCTTGCTAACTCTCAATCCTCCATGGATTCTTGCTAGTTTTGAGGGAAAAGAGAGGAGATCTAGATCCACATTTCCACCAATCATTTTCTCCTCTAAGTGAGGGGAACCCTTGGATCTAGATCTTGGAGTTCTTCGTGTTCTTCCTTCGTTCTTCCTCTCATTTTCCTCCCTAGCATTAGTTGCTTTGGTGGGATTTGGGAGAGAAGGACTTGGGCACTCCGTGTGCCCTTGCCATTGCATTTGGTGCATCGGTTTGAGTTCTCCACGTGATACGTGGAAGTTACAAGTTGAGAAGCTTATTACTCTTGGGTGCTTGGTGCCCTTGAGCTTGTTTATCTTGGGTGCTTGGGCCCCCTAGTCGGTTGGTGGTGTTCGGAGCTCAATCATTGTGGTGTAAAGCTCCGGGCAAGCGTCGGGGTCTCCAATTAGGTTGTGGAGATTGCCCCGAGCAATTTGACGGGTAGTGGTGACCGCCCCCAAGGGTTGCCAAAGTGTACGGGTTCGGTGACCGCCCCCAAGGGTTGCCATTTGTACGGGTTCGGTGACCGCCCTCAAGGGTCCCTTAGTGGAATCACGGCATCTTGCATTGTCGAGGGCGTGAGGAGATTACGATGGCCCTAGTGGCTTCTTGGGAGCATTGTGCCTCCACACCGCTCCAAACGGAGATTAGCATCCGCAAGGGTGTGAACTTCGGGATACATCGTCGTCTCCGCGTGCCTCGGTTATCTCTTACCCGAGCCCTTTACTTATGCACTTTACTTTGTGATAGCCATATTGTTCTTTGTCATATATCTTGCTATCTCATAGTTGTTTATCTTGCTTAGCATAAGTTGTTGGTGCACATAGGTGAGCCTAGTTGCTTTAGGTTTTGTGCTTGACAAATTAACCATTAGGTTTATTCCGCATTTGTTCAAGCCTAAACCGTAATTATTTTAAAACGCCTATTCACCCCCCCTCTAGGCGACATCCACGATCTTTCAGATAGTGATTGACAGAATTCTCTAGTCACCATCACCAAGTTAGTAGAACTTCGTGATGAACTATAGTATGCAAGGGATGATGAAAATGATTCCCGAGTTTTTCATGATGATGAAATCGATGAAGGTAGAAATCAAGAAAGAACATCAAGTGTTGATGGTTAACAAGACCACTAGTTTCAAGAAAAGGGCAAAGGGATAGAAGGGAACTTCAAGAAGAACGACAAGCAAGTTGCTGCTCAAGTGAAGAAGCCCAAGTCTGGACCTAAGCCTGAGACTAAGTGCTTCTACTGCAAAGGGACTGGTTACTGGAAGCAGAACTACCCCAAGTATTTGGCGGATAAGAAGGATGGCAAAGTAAACAAAGGTATATTTGATATACATGTTATTGATGTGTACTTTACTAGTGTTTATAGCAACCCCTTGGTATTTGGTACTGGTTCAGTTGCTAAGAGTAGTAACTCGAAACAGGAGTTGCAGAATAAACAGAAACTAGTTAAGGGTGAAGTGACGATATGTGTTTAAAGTAGTTTCAAGATTGATATGATCATCATCGCACACTCCCTATACTTTCGGGATTAGTGTTGAACCTAAATAAATGTTATTTGGTGTTTGCGTTGAGCATGAATATGATTTGATCGTGTTTATTGCAATACGGTTATTCATTTAAGTAAGAGAATAAACTGTTGTTCTGTTTACATGAATAAAACCTTATATGGTTACACACCCAATGAAAATGGTTCATTGGATCTCGATCGTAGTGATACACATATTCATAATATTGAAACCAAAAGATGCAAAGTTAATAATGATAGTGCAACTTATTTGTGGCACTGCCGTTTAGGTCATATTGGTGTAAAGCGCATGAAGAAACTCCATGCTGATGGGATTTTGGAATCACTTGATTATGAATCACTTGATGCTTGCGAACCATGCCTCATGGGCAAGATGACTAAGACTCCGTTCTCCGGAACAGTGGAGCGAGCAACTGACTTATTGGAAATAATACATACTGATGTATGCGATCCAATGAGTGTTAAGGCTCGCGGCGGGTATCGTTATTTTCTGACCTTCACAGATGATTTGAGCAGATATGGGTATATCTACTTGATGAAACATAAGTCTGAAACATTTGAAAAGTTCAAAGAATTTCAGAGTGAAGTGGAAAATCATCGTAACAAGAAAAATAAAGTTTCTACGATCTGATCGCGGAAACAAATATTTGAGTTACGAGTTTGGTCTTCAATTAAAACAATGTGGAATAGTTTCACAAATTCATGCCACCTGGAACACCACATCATAATGGTGTGTCCGGACGTCATAACCATACTTTATTGGATATAGTACAATCTATGATGTTTCTTACCGATTTACCAATATCGTTTTGGGATCATGCATTAGAGACAACTGCATTCACGTTAAATAGGGCACCATCTAAATCCGTTGAGACGACACTATATGAACTGTGGTTTAGCAAGAAACCAAAGTTGTCGTTTCTTAAAGTTTGGGGTTGCGATGCTTATGTGAAAAAGTTTCATCCTGATAAGCTCAAACCCAAATCGGAGAAGTGCGTCTTCATAGAATACCCGAAGGAAACTGATGGGTACACCTTCTATCACAGATCCAAAGGCAAAACATTCGTTGCTAATAAATGGATCCTTTCTAGAGAAGGAGTTTCTCTTGAAAGAAGTGAGTGGGAGGAAAGTAGAACTTGATAAGGTAATTGTACCTTCTCCCTTATTGGAAAGTAGTTCATCACAGAAATCTGTTCCTGTGACTACTACACCAATTAGTGAGGAAGCTAATGATAATGATCATGTAACTTCAGATCAAGTTACTACCGAATCTCGAGGTAAACCAGAGTGAGATCCGCACTGAGTGGTACGGTAATCCTGTTCGGAAGTCATGTAACTAGACCATGATGAACCTACGAACTATGAGGAAGCGATGATGAGCCCAGATTCGCGAAATGGCTTGAGGCCATGAAACCTGAGATGAGATCCATGTATGAGAACAAAGTATGGACTTTGGTGGAGTTGCCCGATGATCGGCAAGCCATAGAAAATAAATGGATCTTCAAGAGGAAGACGGACGCTGATAGTAGTGTTACTATCTACAAAGCTAGACTTGTCGAAAAAGGTTTTTGACAAAGTTCAAGATGTTGAATACAATGAGATTTTCTCACTCGTATCGATGCTTAAAAGTCTGTCCGAATCATGTTAGCAATTGCCGCATTTTATGAAATCTGGCAAATGGATAAACAAAACTGCATTCCTTAATGGAGTTATTAAAGAAGAGTTGTATGTGATGCAACCAAGAGGTTTTGTCGATCCTAAAGGTGTTAACAAAATGTGCATCTATGGACTGGTGCAAGCATCTCGGAGTTGGAATATACGCTTTGATAAGTTGATCAAAGCATATAGTTTATACAGACTTGCAGTGAAGCCTGTATTTACTAGAAAGTGAGTGGGAGCACTACAGCATTTCTGATAAGTATATGTGAATGACATATTGTAGATCGGAAATAATGTAGAATTATTCTGCAAAGCATAAAGGAGTGTTTGAAAGGAGTTTTTCAAAGAAAGACCTCGGTGAAGCTGCTTACATATTGAGCATCAAGATCTATAGAGATAGATCAAAACGCTTGATAAGTTTTTTCAATGAGTACATACCTTGACAAGATTTTGAAGTAGTTCAAAATGGAACAGTCAAAGAAAGAGTTCTTGCCTGTGTTACAAGGTGTGAAATTGAGTAAGACTCAAAACCCGACCACGGCAGAAGATAGAAAGAGAATGAAAGTCATTCCCTATGCCTTGGCTATAGGTTCTATAAAGTATGCCATGCTGTGTACCAGATCTATTGTATACCCTGCACTGAGTTTGGCAAGGGAGTACAATAGTGATCTAGGAGTAGACCACTGGACAGCGGTCAAAATTATCCTTAGTGGAATAAGGATATGTTTCTCGATTATGGAAGTGACAAAAGGTTCGTCGTAAAGGGTTACGTCGATGCAAGTTTTGACACCGATCTGGATGACTCTAAGTCTCGATCTAGATACATATTGAAAGTGGGAGCAATTAGCTAGAGTAGCTCCGTGCAGAGCATTGTAGACATAGAAAATTGCAAAATACATAACGGATCTGAATGTGAAAGACCCGTTGACTAAGATTCTCTCACAAGCAAAACATGATCACACCTTAGTACTCTTTGGGTGTTAATCACATAGCGATGTGAACTAGATTACTGAATCTAGTAAACCTTTTGGGTATTGGTCACATGGCAATGTGAACTATGGGTGTTAATCACATGATGATGTGAACTATCGATGTTAATCACACGGTGATGTGATCTAGATTATTGACTCTAGTGCAAGTGGGAGACTGAAGGAAATATGCCCTAGAGGCAATAATAAAGTTATTATTTATTTCCTCATATCATGATAAATGTTTATTATTCATGCTAGAATTGTATTAACCAGAAAAATAATACATGTGTGAATATATAGACAAACAGAGTGTCACTAGTATGCCTCTACTTGACTAGCTTGTTAATCAAAGATGGTTATGTTTCCTAACCATGAACAAGGAGTTGTTATTTGATTAACGGGATCACATCATTAGTTGAATGATCTGATTGACATGACCCATTCCGTTAGCTTAGCACACGATCGTTTAGTATGTTGCTATTACTTCCTTCATGACTTATACATGTTCCTATGACTATGAGATTATGCAACTCCCGTTTACCGGAGGAACACTTTGTGTGCTACCAAACGTCACAACGTAACTGGGTGATTATAAAGGTGCTCCACAGGTGTCTCCAAAGGTACTTGTTGGGTTGGCGTATTTCGAGATTAGGATTTGTCACTCCGAATGTCGGAGAGGTATCTCTGGGCCCTCTCTGTAATGCACATCACTTAAGCCTTGCAAGCATTTCAACTAATGAGTTAGTTAGTTGTGAGATGATGTATTACGGAACGAGTAAAGAGACTTGCCGGTAACGAGATTGAACTAGGTATTGGATACCGACGATCGAATCTCGGGCAAGTAACATACCGATGACAAAGGGAACAACGTATGTTGTTGTGCGGTTTGACCGATAAAGATCTTCATAGAATATGTAGGAACCAATATGGGCATCTAGGTCCCGCTATTGGTTATTGACCGGAGACATGTCTCGGTCATGTCTACATTGTTCTCGAACCGTAGGGTCCGCACGCTTAAGGTTTCGATGGCGATGTTATATTATGAGTTTATGTATTTTGATGTACGAAGGTTGTTCGAGTCCCGGATATGATCACGGACATGACGAGGAGTCTCGAAATGGTCGAGACATAAAGATTGATATATTGGACGGATATATTTGGACACCGGAAAGGTTCCGGAGAAGTTTGGAGCTCCGGAGGTTACTGAACCCCGGGAGGTATATGGGCCTTATTGGGCCCATGTAGGAGGAAGAGAGAAGGAGCAAGGGGGGCGCGCCCCAAGCCCAATCCGATTGGGGTGGGGGCCGCCCCCTTCCTTTCTCCCTCCTCTCTTCCATCCTACTACTAGTACTACTTCCTAATACTAGTACTCCTTCCTTCCCCCTCCAAATAAGATAAGGAAAAAAGGGGGAAACCTACTTGGAGTAGGTTTCCCCTCCCTATGACGCGCCCTCCTTGGGGCCGGCCACCTCCTCCCTCCCTCCTTTATATACGGGGGTAGGGGGGCACCCTAGAACACACAAGTTGATCATTGATCGTTCCTTAGCCGTGTGCGGTGCCCCCCTCCACGATATTACACCTCGATCATATTGTAGCGGTGCTTAGGCGAAGCCCTGCGACAGGAGAACATCAAGATCGTCACCACGCCGTCAGGTTGACGGAACTCCCCTCGAGCCTCTCTGGATTAGAGATCGAGGGTGTGTCATCAAGGTGTACGCGTGTCAAGAACTCGGAGGTGCCGGAGTAACGGTGCTTGGATCGGTTGGACCGGGAGGACGTACGACTACTTCCTCTACGTTGCGTCAATGCTTCCGCTTCGGTCTACGAGGGTACGTAGACAACACTCTCCCCTCTCGTTGCTATGCATCACCATGATCTTGCGTGTGCGTAGGAGTTTTTTTTGAAATTACTACGTTCCCCAACACCTTCTCCATGTGGCGCGCCCTCATCCATCCCATCTGAGCGTTGTGAAGAGCTTAGAGGTTGCCCTGCATTGTTGTGGACCCCGTCGCGATTTGTGTGTGGCGCGTCGGCATGAGGCTCCTATACCACATGGCAAAGGAGCGTGCCATGGCAATGGCGCATGACGAACGAGAATACAAGGGTGGTTTGATGGCAACGACGACGGTGGGAGAAATGCTCCGAGGGATAGGGTTTTGGGGTCATGGCTGCGTGCTTAAATATCTGGGCAGGCCGATAGTACGGAAGTAGGCTTCTCGAACTCCGCTCCGGTGTGAATGAGCGGAAGACTGGTTAGCCAGCGTGAATTCAGGCAGCTGGCCGGTCACACCCCTCAGATAGCATGGAAGGTTCCTGAGGCGACTCAGAAAGAGAAGGGTTTTAGACGTGTCCGTGTTATCACCGTCCAACGTGGCGGTCTTCCCTTAAATCTCCTCTAGTTTGGTCAATTTGTTGGATTTCAAGGGTCCCGGTTGATTTAGACCATTTTAGTTACGGCCGTTGGATGACTATATAATTTGGTGAACCAGTGCCGCCGACGAGTCGAACCCACTCGTCAGGGCCACGTTGTAAGGAGACGGCGCGCACCGCTGTCGTTACTAGAGTGGTGGCATTATGCCGAACACCTAGCGGGCGGGCGGGCGGGCGCTCCGGGATGCCTCCTTCCGCTCCTCAGCGCCGGACTGGTGTCGTCGTCGCCGTCGCGGACGCGTACGCCGCCCACCCGCTCGTCCTCGCCGTCGCGGACGCGTAGCCGTCGCCCAGCACGCCACCCAGCTCGCCGGCTGGGCCTGCGATGCTCTGCCCTCCTCATCCGAGGCGCCGACGAGCGAGGATTGATGCCTGCTCCAGTTCCCTTATCATCCTGATTTTGGGCTTGCGTTGTTGGATTGCAGGTCGTGGTCGCAGCCGCACCGCTAGACGGAGCTCAGTTATGCGGCCGCGGCGGAGCTGCTCCGGCATCGACCCCAGCTCGGCGCTCTACTGCCACTCCTGCGCTTTCCCCATTACCCCCGTTCCCCAACTCTAACTGGCAGGTACTGAACTGCACCCATTTAGTCGATCTAGTTCAGACTTCAGAGCTTGACATTACCGTCTAAGTTTGCTTGTGCACCTTGGACCTTGGTGGTTAAAATTATCTTCTCTTGTACTACTCAAGTTAAATCTATCCCGGAACGCATGCTAGACTCGAAGCAAATTCACCCGCTCCCCGGTCGGTTCCGATGATGGGATCTAACGTGAAAATTCTCCATCGGAAATTGAACGGACCTCGGCAATGTTTTGGTTAACCCCGAACAAGATCCAACCTGGGTGGCCACAAAAAAACATGATCCAACCTGGGTGGCCACAAAAGTGGTTCAGGGTAGGACTGAGTGTAGTTACTTGTCCCTGTCTCCAGAATGGCCAAAAAATCTAGAGATTCACGGTGACTGCGATAGCTTGACGACAAGTTAAGGCCTGCTGTGAGGATTTGTAACTGCTACTCCCTCCGTCCCATAATGTAAGACGTTTTTTGACACAGAGGGAGTAGTAGTGTATTCAGATTTGTATTTGCCAAAGGAGTATATAACTGGCAATGACTTCAAGGCTGGACAGTGAGCTGTGGATATCCTGAACCTCTTCAAGTGATACAGAGCTGCTTCACATCAGACCTTCAGCAAACTCAAAACATAAACTGCAGAAGTTCAGCTACTCCTGCAATATTGTACATAATCGTGGAGCTTAGCCCTCTTGAAGTCATGAGATATCGAAGTACATCTCAGCACACAAGAAATAGTATTTATGACCAGCAGTCCAGTACCAAGCGGAAGTCAAAAGTAACACTCCAAAAGAGGATAACAAAACACAAAAACATAGAACAAGATTCAACTTTAGATGCACGTCTCACAGCACAGCAGCCGAGCCGTCGAGAGTGGAAGATAGATGCTCGCATCAGTCAAGGAAGAAAGGAGCCAAGGGGTCCGCACCAGCCACAGCGCGCAGAGAGTTGAACTGTAAGTGAGCTTGAGACATCCAACACCCAACTCCTGACAGACAGTGGAGACGAGGTCACTGGATCTTGAGACTGTTGGAAAACGAAGCTTCATTCTCCCAGCCCGCGTCCGAATTAAATACTGAAGGATACAGTGAAATAAATGATCAAAATATCATAAAGTAATGTTTAAAGGTTTTTTGAGAGAGTACTGGTATGCCATTTACCTTGCATTTATTTGTAGTTGTAAATCTGAAATCATGGTTCATGTGAATTCCTTGCAGCGGATACTCGCAATCTTTGGCCAGCTTTCTCCATCAGGTGCTTGGCAGCTCTCCTTCAAGCGCTCACAATGCCGAGCAGATATATGTTGGAGGGACGATGGCAGATCAGGTAAAGATGATATGTTGGGACAGTCGTTGATATCAAGTCGTGTCAGACTGGTCAGGCACTTGAGATTTCCTGGCAAGGACCTCATTTCACATTCAAATAATGTCAGGTTCCGCAGGGATGAGAAATTTGCAGATTCTTCGAATGAAATGGATGACCCCTTGCAGTTCTGAAGAACGAGAAATACTGGAGCTGTGAAACCTTTAGCCGAGAGCATGTGGTTGAGTATCACAAGGCTGCTAACAACAAGTAGTTTCTGCACCCGAAACTGTGAGATGCACTTTGTATTGAGCTTTGGGACATTGTTTAAATGTACGTTGTGAAGTTGCAGGGAAGACAGTCCTTCAATAAAGCACAGATCTGGGAGATCTCGTAGTACCAATGATGCAAGGGAGGTCAGATGACCGATTGACAAAGATGCAACGCTTCCGCAGCCAAGCATGTGAAGGTCTCTCAGGTGCGGCAGGCCACTACTGAAGAAATTATCTCCAACCACGCACCAGGATATAATGAGCGTCGAAAGAGATAATGGCATTTCATCTGCTCCGCGTGCCAAGTCTAGAGAAGGGCAGGAACAAAATCTGACATCCAAAAGAGAGGTAGCAGCTCGTAAGCCCCCCAATGACCTGAGACACCAGCAAGACTTGATATTCAAGCAGGTTAGGTCTGTCAAATGTTGGAGGACCTCTTGCGATGGCAGTGTAGTCAAAGTCATGATCTCATCTAAGAGCAACTCTCTTAGAGAAGTGAGACTATTAAGGCAAACAGCTAATGCCCCATCTGTAATAATGCATGAAGAAAGATGAAGTTGGGTAAGTTCTGATGGTGGAACCAGAGGCAGCCCGATGCTTCTTCCATAAATGAGTCTCATCCTCTCCTTGTGGCAACATATCCATGCACTGATGCTATCCTCTATCACAAATTCCTCTCTTTCTATAACCCTTTTAATGTTTTCAATTTGTGACATATCCGCATCCGTCGATGCCATCAACTGCTCCAGAGATGAATATTCCGATGATATTATGTCCCGTGTGTCTGGTGCATACCTACTCACGATCAAAGAAAGGTTTGATACCAGTTGGTCTGTTTTCATGATATCCTGTAACTGATCATGATGTTCTGGTTCACCACTGGAAACAAATATAAGCAGTGGACACTTGGCAATTGATAACATTTTAAGACCTGCTGGAAAAATAGGCAACGTCTTTATGTTTAGCACATTCTTGAGCTGAAGTGAGCAGCAATTCCCAAAGAGTTCTGCATTGGTTGGTAGGCTTTCTAACGCAGTGCAATTAAGAAGCTCAAAGGTTTCCAAGTTCTCAAAATATGAATCCTCAAGAAACCAACCTGGATATTTTGCGGATCTGTAACCTTCGATTGTGAGGGTCCTAAGTTGAGGCGGTGGCATCAGGCCTTCCAGAATCTCCAAGTGTAAACTATCCTCTACATTTATGTCATCCATAGAACTCCAGGCAAGGTGCAAGCTTTCAAGATGAGTTTTTCGGTGTAGGTTTGACTCTAAAGCTTCATCCTTTGCAGTGACATTTTCAAGATTCGTAACATTTAAACAGCCACCAAGCTCATCCATGTCCCTCAGCTGCCACAACTCATATCCCTTCTGCTTTTGCACAGAAAAATTATAAAGGTGTTGGAGCAAAATTAGCTTGCCTATGCTTGGTATTTGTGGCAGAGGATGCTGGTACGGATCATCTATTACATGAGCCTTGTGCCCTTCAAGATACCACAACTTACTTAAATTGCAGAGTTTGTCGGGCAAACTCTTGACTTTATCATTGAACTTAAGGAACTGTAAGTGGTAAAGAGTACATAATGATCTTGGCAATTCAGAAATTGACGTGTTGATGATGTTTAAATACCTAAGATGCTTCAGCTCATCAGTTGATTCTGGCAACTTGCTACTGTTGTAGAATGACAGATATAGTACACATAACTTGGAATTCCGCAATATCTGATTAAAAACGTCACTTACATCATCTTTAACTGGGTCAATGCAGATAATAGTACGCAAATGTAGCTTGCAAATGCTTTGCTTATGCTGTATCATACTCTCAACACGAACAGATAAATGTCGAACAGTGCATGGTATTTCTGCCACCTTTTCATCTTCTAATCTGAAGCAGTGCTCTTTAGAGAGTGACTGTGCCAAATCATGAATAAGATCATGCATAACATAGTATCTCCCGTTATTTGGTTGAAATCTGTAGTAAACTAGTTGAAAGAATGAAACTGAGACCATCTCACTGAAGCACTCCCTTCCAATATCTTCCACTCTTCTGTTTTTGTTACATGAATCAATAAATCCCTCTGCCATCCACAGGTGAACCACCTCCCTCATGTCATATATATAGCCTTTTGGATATAAGCTGCAATATAGAAAGCATCTCTGCAGACGTGGATCTAACTTATCATAACTCCACGATAGAGCTTTCGTGGGATCACTTAAGTTGTCCATCTTTAGAACATCCTTCCATGAAGTGGTATCCTTTTTCCTGCTCAGCTGTAAACCCACAGTTTTTGCTGCCAATGGAGATCGTCCCAATCTGTTAGCAAGCTTCTCTGCAATCTCTTCTAGCTTCTCACGCAGCCTATGATCTCTGATTTCTTCTCCAGAAAAGGCATGATTTTTGAAGAGCATCAAGAACTCGACAGCTTCCATGTTTTCCAAATGAACAATCTTGTTACAGTAAAGAGAAGCTGGAAGTATATTCGAACGAGAAGTTATCAAAACTTTGCTTCCAGTCTGCTGAGAAACTAAAGGAGTCAGTAGTTGCTCCCATTCTACCTCGTCAGATTTTCCAAACCAGACATCATCCAAGACAAGCAGGAATTTCTGTGAGTTTTGCAGTATGTCCCTTAATTTGCACTGGAGAGTATCAAGATTCTCAACATGTGGGCATTCCCCCTTTACCGCAGATTCAATAATCTCCCGTGTATGACGTTTGACATTAAGTCTGCGTGAGATGCACACCCACATCCTGACATCAAAATGTTTTTGTATCCTCTCGTGATTGTAAACATACTGTGCCAAGGTGGATTTCCCCATGCCTCCTGCTCCAACAATAGCCAACCCCGAATGTATAGTTGAATCAGCCTCAACACCAACCGGCATTGTAAGAAGGTCTATTATATTGTCACGATCCTTGTCACGACCTATTACTTTTGGAGGTGGAATTGATGTGACCGGAGGAACAACGGCTGCTTGTACAACAGAGCCCTCTGCAGTGTTACCAGCGTGTAAGCAAAGAAGATCATGTAACTCCTTGCCTTTCGCCAGAATGGCCTTCAGTTCATTCAGCTGGCAAATTAGCTTCCTGTTGTTGGAGGACAGATTGGACAACCGGTTGGACACAGCATGCAGAGGCTTCAGAATAGTGCTGCTGGTGGAGGAATGCGGTGGCAAGGGATCCTTCCCGCTCTTTGCTTTGCGCTCAAGGCGGCTGTACTCATAATCATCCAGCAAGTCTTCTGCCTTGAAGAAGGCTTGTTTGAGGTCTTGGATCCATCTGTCCAGCTTAGTCCTTTTGTTGCCCTTGTCAGCGGCTTCAATCATTAGCTCGAACTGTGGCATGATGGTGGTCTCCAGTTCATGGAGTTCACTCGCCATGTTGACCCCAAGGTACGCCGAAGTATCAGCGAGGAGCTTCTTAAGGATCGGTGATGCCACCATTTGTAAGACACCCAGCACCGCCGCCGTCATGGAGTTGCAGTTTGTTTGGGATGTTTTTGGGCTGATTTTGACAATGTACAGATCTTAGGTGTAGTGTATAAGACACGAAATGCAGGAAACTTTGGAAGATTTTAACTGTCAAACGATGGAAAACAGGTAAAATAACTCCAGGGACGGATTTCTTTTTTTTTTTTTTTGAGATTTTGTTAGCCAATTTTTAGAATGGGGGAATCCAAGGTGCAGTGCAAGGACACGAAATGGAGGAAACTTTGGAAGATTTTAACAGCCAAATGATGGGAAACAGGTAAAAGAACTCCGGAGCCGGATCTTTCCTTTTTTTAGGGTGGGTGGGGGAGGATATGAAGTGTTTATTTAGGGGGGCAAGGGCGGGACATTACAAGGAACAAACAATTGTTCCTACTATTGTATTTTGTTTTTGCTTTTTGGGTATAATGGGCGATATGACGAAATGAAAAGCGCGCAATAGAAGTGGACTGTTTTTGGTTTTTGTTTGCTTGGGTATAATGGAGTGATGTGAGGAAATGAAATCGAGCAATAGAAGTGCTTTTGGAGGGCCAAACAGGTGGTGAAGGCAGCAGTGGATGAAAAACCTGCAGAAATTGGAATGACGAGATAAATTAGCAAGCCGCTGAAAGGGAGAAAAGGAGCACAGCCGAAAAGACAGATTTCTTTTCATTCATCTTTTCTGCCGACATAAGTATATCTAGAGGAAAATGGAGAAAAAAACCTATCAAGTGAAAACGTCAGAGCTATGATCTAGAAGCTTACACGGATGATGGAGCTCGGAAGCAGAGTTGTCAGAGCACAGCGTGTCGAGGAAGGCAGATGCAAGGTTGCCAGAGATGCAGGTTCGAGCTAGTGTTTTGCTATTGCAAACGAGACGCAGAAGTCTTCAAAGATCAGGTCAGCAAGAGAACCCCAGCTCCGATCCTGTATAATTAAGTTCAGCTGAGTTGGACTCTCTCAAAAACTAAACTGTAACACTCTCGATAGCTCATTATAAGTTTTTTGTTCCATCTTTTCTTCTGACAGTAGTATTTCTAGATGCGAAAGTAACAAGTGAAAACATCAAAGGAGACAGGAGTGGTCTTGAAGCTTACACGGATGATGGACCTCAGAAGCAGAGTTGTTGGAGCGGCACAGCGAGGAAGGCGGATGCAAGGTTGCCGGAGATGCTATTGCAAATGAAGGAGGGCAGATGCAAGGTTCGCAGGGATGCTATTGCAAATGAGACGCATAAGTCTCCAAAAGTAGCAGGTCAGGAAGATAACCCCAGATCTAATCCTGTATAATTAAGTTCCGCTGAGTTGGTGTTTGACACGAGAAAAATATCTAAGACTCCACGAGAAGGGAAGGGAGCGTATTTCTCTCTTGCGCCGGGGAAAGAAGAAAAGAAAATTTGCGGGCGTGCCAGTGTACCATAGTACACAAAGAAAAGGATACAGGAAACGAGTATTTCATTAATCTCATTGGAGAAACAAAATTACAAGATCCCGTAAACAAAAAAGTGCACTTCATGGCCTACTAGCGCGGCCAGCCTGACTGTGGCGATTGCAGTCTCCTGGTTCCCGGGGCCTCGGAAGGCCCCGGTTAATTACACCCACGGGTTGCTCCACGGGATACCTCCGATTAAGCCGTGTGGTCATCTTCGTCGTCTTCGCTTTGCGTCCTCCATGTATGATGATGGTGATGTGTGTGGGCAGCGGCAGAGCCCGTGTCCTCGTCGGTACACGCGCCGCAAGTGGCGTGGCCTTAACGGTGGGCGCGCCCGCCCTCGCCGTCGTTCCTCGTCGGTCTTGGCGGCGTTAGGTGGTTGGTGTTGGGGTAGCATGGGTCGCGCCGCTTAGACTTCTTGACGACTTGTTGCTTCATCGGGTGTTCAAGGGCTACGCCTTGCGGGTGTAACGGTTTGGGGAGACCGGCGTCGGTGTAAAAACTAAACACGCGCCACATGGTGCGTGGCGGGGTGGTTGGCACACCTCATCTCGGCTAGACGCCGAGTATTCGGCGGTCCACCAAGACAAAGGGGGGCCGCCTCACGAGGCCGTGGAAAGGTAGCATTGTAGAGGCCGCGTCGCGCTGGGCTGGTGCTACGCAAGGGGTGACCTTTACGCTGGCGACACCGTGGACCTGTACGTCGCTGCTCTATCCGCCACAGTGGGTGCACCTCTCGTAGGAGGGACCGGCCTTGGACAGCGCCGTTGCAAATTCCAGCTCGATGAAGGATCTGTACGCCATTAACCTGTTCGTCGGGGACGCGTGCCTCGTGAAGGAAGAACCAGTCTTAGACCCGTCCTTGCGGACATTGGTTCCACCAAGGACCTGTACGCCGTGAAGGGAAAGGCGAGTCTCGGGTTGCGTCGTCAGCGAGCTCCGGTTCCGCCACTTCGTCTCTTCCAAGAGCATGATGGGCTGCATGATGTCGAGCTCCGTGTCGGTGTCGTTGCCGACGCCGCTTGATGAAGTCGTCGGGCGGCGGCGTCGAGCAGCTCCGCTGCCGTCCTCCATGTCTCGATGAAGTGGGCGAAGGGCGTGACGGCGAACCATAGGTCTCCATCTCGAACGGCATCTCTTCGGTGTGACAAGGTAGACGACGGTCTGCACGATGTCGAGCTCCGTGTCGCCATCCTTCATGGCGCCGGCTTGACGACATCAATGGTGGGCGGCATCATGGCGTGCTCCATGTCGTCGTCTTCCGCGGCACCATCTTTGATGAAGTGGACGTAAACGGCGTTGGCGACCTCGGCGCCGTCGACCTCCATGGCGCCGGCTCGACGACATCAACGGTGGGCGGCGGCGCGGCGTCGCTCCATGTCGTCTTCTACAGCGCCACGGTAACGAAGTGGACGCGAGGGGTGATGGATACCTTGGTACCGTCGACCTTCATGTTATCGTCCACCACGGCCACCGGTGGCTCCATCTCCGGCGCACCCTCCGATCTCCTCGTCGCTACCACCAGGGGCGTCTCCACCTTGTCTTCTCTGCTGATGTTTGTGCGTGCCGGACTCCTCCGCCTTCCAGCTGTTCTTCTTGTGTAGCATCTGATAGAGGAAAGGCATAATAACAAATAGAATTAGTCAGCGAGGCTTGGTCTTCTCCCGTTTGTTCATCTCCTCGGGCGCCTCCCGTGGGTAGACCGCCGCCGTGGCCGGCATCTCTTCCTCCTCAGCTTGCCATCACTGCCACAATTTCTGGGGCGTTCCTTCTGGATCCCTCCCGGTGCCTCCTGGTGCGAGGCCTGATGGATGGATGTATGCCACCATCTTCAAGTCCTCTTGAGGGTGCCTCCTTGGGTTCCTGCCTGCTACCCAGACGAAGCATGCGGGAGGAGCTGCTGCAAACCTCCATGCCCAGGTGCTGCTCCTGGACCTTTGTACGTGTATGTGTTTGTTCGCCTGCATGTCGACGCTGCCGCCATCGGGCGCGTCTTCTCTTCGTGCGTACCTCCTTCGCTGCTGCGTCCTGCGTACGTGAGCTCCGCCCCTCCCTGAACCCTGGAAAAACAATGACAAAGAAAACACGTGTACTAGGAGGAAGAGGGTGTTGAGGGCGTCGTGGCCACTGCCGACGCGCCGGCCAAGATTGGGCTGTTTCCGAGTCGTCATTCCTGGCGCCGCCGCTTCTCCTCGTCTGATCGGCCTCGGCGCTGCCGCAGCACCTGTACATCTCCTCCAGCAAGATGCCAACTCTCATCGACGCTGCCGCAGGGGCGCGTCTCCTCCTGAGTGTTTCTCCGTCCTCGGGCCTCCCCCGTGTGCGTGCACCCCTCTCTGGACGTGCGTGAGTCCTCTGATGGGTACTTCGTGCCTGATGGATGGATCTCCTGGTGGCTCCTTCTGCATGTGTGAGGGATGGATGCGTGCGTTCCTGGTGGGTGCTTTGTCCGTCCCTTGGCCGGCGGGCGCGTGCTGTCCGGCGAGCCCGCCAGCATGCCCTCCGGATCTCCTTGGCGCTGCCACCAGGGAGTGCGTCTCCCTTGGGCGCCTCAACATACGGTACCTGGTAGATGGAAGATCGATAGAAGAAGAGACCATATATGTACCATGGAAGAAGAGAAGCTGGTCATCATGCATTGATGTCTTCAGACACCTCTTGTAGGCACGAACGACCATATCTTGGACGTGACATGGAATGGCCGAACGGCCATGTGCATGGTGCACGTCGCCGCGTCTTCAAGATCGGACGCGGTCAGCGCCGGCTCGGCCTCTGCGCCGTCGTCTCCTTTGATAGGGCGGCGCTCTGCCGCGGCCGTCGGTGTCGAGCTCCGGCCAGTTCACACGGCCGCTGCTGCTGGACGTGAACAAGACACATACGGGTGCCACGCCGGCGCGTCCTCCACACGCGGCCATGTCATGGTTGCCCTTGAGATGTGACGTCCTCGACGCAGCCGCGACAGCTGCCGCGGGTGTGCCTCCTCTTGGCTCCGTCCTTTGGATGCTGCCGCGACGGCGCGTCCCCTCTTCCCTAGATGTGATCTGGTGCCCCTATACTTATAGGCAAGAAGTCCAGCCCTTGAGCGGCCGCGTGATGGGCCGAAGAGGTTCCGATCTTTCAGCTGGAGTTTGTTTGCATCGTCCTTATCTTGTGTCGAGTCGATACTTATCTCCTCTTCTTCTTGACGTGCACGCCCACTGGTGTATTCTTAATAAATAAAAATACATACGTACATACCGGCCGGCTCGTGGCCACTGCGTCCAACCAACCTGATGGTATTGATGTACTTGTACCAAGCCTGCGATGCAAAACAAAGGCTAGAGAAAGGATCAGTACTTGATAGGTGTGCGCTTCTAGCCGGATGAGTGATCTCCCCACTAGAGATACTCATAGGGTATTTGGAGATGTAAATACGCGCCGTCCAGGCGCCGGTATACAGGTATTTGAAACTGACGCGCGGGCGTTCAGGTGTATGTACGACTCAGCGAGGCGTCGACGGGAGCTGCACCGAGCCTCTACATCTGCATAGTTAGCTAGATACCTGATCAAATACGTGAGTGATGTAGCTCATACCATGCATGTAATCTACAAGTATACGGTGGTTGGTACGTGGGCAAAATCAACGTGCATGCATGCACGTGGAGCCCAACCAAGGATTAGCTGGTGCATGCCCGTACGTATACATCCAAATATCAAACATGGACGTGTAAATTGCATTAAAGAAAAAAAACATTTGAATTTAAACTTAGAAATTCTGAAAGCAAGAAACACAAAAACACATCAAACAAATGCCCCCTCACCAAAAAAGTTCGAGCGCGGAGCAGATCGGACTTAATTTGGTGATATTCTGGCCATCTCCGTTGGGTTGCACCTGCAAAAGACAAACAAAGCAACTCATTGATGGATGTATGAAGTGTTAGATGAAGTGTGCATGGCCACGCATCCATATTCGAGGATTTTGAGACATCAGCAATCCACGCATTCTCTTGGTGCCGATTCTAGACCGAGATTGTTTCTGCCCCCAGCAACGAGCGCCGGCCGCAACGACTTCGTCGGACGCCTCAGCCCTTCAGGCTTGGTACGCGTCCCGCTCCTCCGTACACTGGGATAGCTCAACTGTGTTCGCACCGATCGAGGCTTCGAGCGGCCAGCTCCACCGTTGCCTGCATGCATATCCTGAACGTCCTAGACAGTACCTGTGTAGAAAAGAGAAAGAAAACAAGGGAAAATAAAATGAAAATTAGGGTGCTGCATTGTAACCGTGTTAATGGCGGTAGACTCCTGGGCTTCACGCCATCGCAGCACACCGTCACCGCCGAGGTGGGAGACTTCTCGTTGTGTGAACAGCATGTTGTGGACGCCGTGTACACCATCTCCAGAAATGATTGTTTGATCTCCATGTAGCCACGTGGTTGCAGGTATGTTCTTCTACATGTGTTTTAGGAAGCTCGTTGCGACCGCGCAATGGACGATGCCAGCCAACGAGACAGCCCTACTTCGTCTTCATTTTGTGGCGGAACGACATGCCTTGTCCTGAAAACGAAATAGCGTTTACCGAACTTGTCGCGACCGCCTAGCTGCTGCGGTGCCAGCCGACTAGATCGGAGGGTTTCACAGATTCATGCTAGCCGCACTGGCGCATTGCACTGCTCCCGTGATCTTCATATAACGATGTAGGTGAGACATCGGTAGACCATCGACAACTCCGTTTCACCATGAATGGTGTATCACCAGGTGGTATGCCGGGACGCCATCGGCCTTACGGAAGATCGAGGGGACGATATTGCCCCCTGGATTCATTGTTGTTGGAGATGGGGTACCGGAGTGACATAGGCACCACCCTTATGAGCTCAGGTGCCTCCTTCCTACACCCATTGTTCACGTTGGTGCGGATGATTGGTTGCCGGGATGTCGTCAGCATAGCAGGTTGACGTCGGGATATTATCGACGTCCACAGGCGTATGGGGTTGCCCCCGATGCCTGTGTTGTTGGTTGCTGTAGAGACTCGATGTCGTGTTGGCGTCAGCAACGCTGAGAAGTACCTATTCATTGCCTGCAAAATATGTTGGGGAAGCGCAACAACTAGAAATACCCAACAAAACAAAGCGAACAAAGAGGAAGAAAACAAAAAAAGAAGGTTTGGTCGGGCTTTAAAATGTTGGCTTTCCCGTTATACACCAGCTATGGGTGTGACATCCGAGAAGGCTACCAAAGGACTTGTCACCGGGAATCGTCGAAGTACCATGACGATTACAAATCCACAACTGTTTAAGCCTCCGTGTACATGTATGAAGACGCCATGTTTCGGGATGCTACCGGGAGGCAACAGAAATTCATATTCTAGCCCATCATCATGCAGAGGGGCCCCACGGCCCACCATGCCCCCTGCGCATGCCTCATGAACCCGGAGACTTGGGTATGGTAGGTTCAGGGTGGATGGTTTTGGGAGAACAGCTTGGCGATTTTTCTTCATGCCTTATTGAGGGGTGATGAACATCTACCTTCCGCCTTCTTTCCAGTGAGTCTCGTACTGCTTGGGACAACTTGACTGCATCTTGGATTCTTGGGTTTTTTTTGACTGCTCCATGGAGATTCTGGATTTTTTGCGTGGATTGATTGATTGGCCGCAGGCTTCATGAACTTGCTTGAACTTTTTTTTTGCTTGCACTGCTTGGGGATTGCTCTTTCACGACTTCTCGAAGACCCACCTTGAGAACTTGGAAGGCACCTGTTCACCTCTGTGGACTAAGAAAACCCTCAGGCATTTTATCTGGAGCTTTTTGGTGGAGTACCCCAGGGTTGTCATGTGGCTACGTACAGAACCAACTTGCATTGGGCCAGGTAGCCACCATGAATCTTTTCCTATAGTCTCCCCTGGGATGCGAGTCTCTGCGAACATGAAGTATGACAGGAAACATGAAGGGCGTGGGGTCTCGGCACTCAGAAGTGCCCAAGTAATCGCCCCCGTTGCCTCCGGAAGCATACATCTGATACGTGTCGTGCATTGTGGGTGTAGGAGCCGCTCTGCCTGCAACTTGACACATTGTGCCACCCTTTGAAAAGTCCTAGGGTAGCCAAAACTTCAATCAACAGCATTATGTGGTAGAGGAAAGCCATTTTTTTTGTTGGACTGAGTCCGTTAAAATTGGGGAGACCAAGAAACTATCCACGACATGCAACGAAGAGTGCATTATGGATCCGATAGCCCACTGAAAAGGGGTCTCCCCGAGCAAAAGGCAATGAAAGAGGCAACATTTTAAGAAAAATATTTTTTAAGGAACCTTCCATTGATTGGGGGCATAGGCCGGGCTCCCTGGGAATCAACAAGCTGGTATGCACCCCCGTCGTAGACTTGCTCAACAACGTATGGTCCTTCCCACTTTGGCTCGAACTTTCCCTTCGTCTTGTGCGTGATGACGATGGGTCGACGGAGCACGAGGACCAACTCGCCCTTCCGGAATACGCGTTGCTTGACGAGCTTGTCATAGGCTCTCACCATGTTCTGGCGATAGAGCTCTAAGTTTTGCAGGGCATGGAGTCATTCCTCTTCAAGGGCGTCAAGCTCTTGGAAACGAAGTTGTACCTGTTAATCTTGGGTGAGCCCTTCCTGGATAGCTACCCGTAAAGAGGGTAGCTGGACTTCCAATGGCAGGACTGCTTCGCTCCCTTAAACGAGAGAGAATGGAGTAGCTTGCGTCGGGGTACGGACTGTAACGCGGTACGCCCATAAGGACTCGAAGAGACGATCGTGCCAGTCTCTCTTGTGTCTTGTCACCGTCTTCTTGAGTATCTTGCCGAGCGTCTTGTTGAAGGCTTCGATCGCCCCATTGGCTTGAGGGTAGTAGCCGGTGGAGTAGTTCCACTTGATCTTGTACTTCTCCATGAACCTGTACATCTTGTTGGACTTGAAAGCCTTGGCATTGTTAGAGGTGATGCGGTGTGGAATCCCAAAGCGATATATGATATTTCGCTCTAGGAACTTGATGACGTTGTCGCTCTTCACCTCCCGTAGTGGAACGGCTTCCACCCATTTGGAGAAGTAGTCCGCCGCGGCGAGGATGAAACGATGCCCCCCGGATGATGGAGGATCGATGAGGCCGATGACGTCGATTCCCCAGGCGACAAATTGCCAAGAGGGAACGATAGGGTGAAGCGGGACCGACGGCTGGTGCTTGAAGTCGGCATGTACTTGATAGTTGTGGCATGACCTGGCCACCCGAAGGCAGTCCACCATGATGCCGAGCCAGTAGTATCCTGCAAGACATATGCTATGATACATCTTAGATCCTCCTTGGTGCCCACCGCAGACTCCATGGTGCATCTCATGGAGGATCTTCTTGGCTTCACCTCGGTTGATGCATCGAAGTAGGACCTCCTCTCCATGAGACCGCCTATATAGGACACCTGCTTCATAAAGATAGAAAGAGAGTCATCGTTGTAGTTGGCGTCTTGCGACGGGGTCGTCAGGGAGACTGCCATGCTTGAAGTAGTCGAGGAAGGGTTGCAGCCACTCGTCTTCCTCCACAACGTTTGTCATGATGGTATTGACTCCGTACTCCGCCGGGACAAGCTCCAGGACAGCTGGGAGGAGCCACCTCTCTTCAACATTTACTTGCAGGGTTGTATTATCTGGGAGTACAAATGCTGCCGCTAGTTTTGCCAAGGCATCAGCTGGCGCATTTCTGCTTCGTGGGACATGGATAACTTCAACGTGTTGAAATTTGCCCATGAGGTTTTGGGCCACAGTGTAGTATTGCACCAGGCTTGCGAACTTCATAGATGTCATTGACTTGACGAACCATAAGCCGGGAGTCACCAAAGGACCGTAAAGAACGGAGTTCCATGGAGAGTGCCAAGAGAAGGCCAAACATGTGTGCCTCATACTCCGCTTCATTATTTGAGCATTCTTCTTTGAGGAGGGAGAATGAGTGATACATCACTCCTCCTTGCGGCATCTTGACCACCAAACCTGCGGCTGCCCTTTGCCATGGGGCTCCGTCTGTATCGACATCTGTGCTGGAGGCACTGTCGAAGTAGAGCTCCCACGATGCGTCAAGGTCGACGGTGAAGACCTCCTCGTCAGGAAGGTCGGTGATGATGTGGTGGAGTAGCAGGGTGGAGCGGGACGTCCGTCACTCCGGCGATGCTTAGCCGTATTCCTCCGGCTTGTCGATGTCCGATGATGAAGATGTCTGGCCTCGTCAGCTCAGACAGATGGGTGGCCTTCGCCTCGTCGGTGCCCGACCTTGTGATGTCCGCCTCGTCGGTGTCGGACTGGATGTCTTGCCTTCGCCTCGTCGGTGCCCGGCAAGATATGGATAACTTCATGGTAAAAAGACATGTCGGTGAAGTGGCTTCGCCTCGTCAGAGCTTGGACGATATTGAGGAAGAGTGTTGGTGTAGAAGTCGGAGTAGACTTGAGTGTCGCCGTGTAGCAGCGTCGCTTGAAGATGCCGGCAATACGAACTCGTCGATGTAGACCTCGGGGTGTCATAGTTAAGGGGACGACCTCCAGTCGGTGTAGACGGTTGGCATCGAAGAATGGCGGCGTGCTGGTGTAGTCGGCGTCCTCGCCAGATGAAGAGTTGATGAAGTTGGCGACGAATGCACCGTGTCGATGTAGTCGAATGGCGGCGTGTCGGTGTAGTCGGCGTCCATGCCGGGTGTGAAGCCGATGAAGATGGTGAAGGCATGTTGATGTAGCTGTCCTCCTCGTTGAGCTAGGGGTTGATGTCGATGGGCCCGCCGTAGTCGTGGGTGGTGTAGATGGGAGAATGCACAGCCGGCTACTTCAGGATGCAAGTGTTGGTGCAGATTGAAGGGAGCTTCGCCGGTTCGTTCTCCGGCACGCGTCCATCATTGCCGTGCAGGCTGCCTTGACCGCCGGCGGGTCACCCGCGACGGTGTGTGCCGGCTACGCCTGTGCCCACGATGGGGTTCTCCCCGGTACGGTGCTCGCGGCCTACGTCGACGCATGTAGTCGCTGCCTCCTGGGTTGCTCGGCAAGCATGTCGTCGCCATGGCCGCGTCTTTGCGATCTCCTCGATGTTGCCGCTGCGGGCGCGTCTCCACCTGCCTATGTGTTGCCCCCTGGAGCGCATCCTGTGTTGCCGCTTACGAGTGTTCGTCAAACCGGTGGATACGCTGAAATAAGAGGAAGTCAAAGGGAAAGAGAGAAGACACATGAAGGCATCTCCATGAAGATGGACGTCATGAATTTGTTCTTCCCTCGCCGCGGATAGAGGATGGTGCAGCCTTAGATGTCGGCCTTCTCCTCCTTGCTTTTGGACAATTGCACTTGATCACCACGTGCATGTGGTCTGGCTCGGGGCGTCGTCCAGTGGTTTAAGGAAGAGGGAATGACGCCGGGCTGCGTGCTGGCAGCTCGTACATTGTGGTAGTAGTATAGATGGCGCCGCGCTGTACGCCGGTAGCCCTTTCGATGTCGTCGCCGAGGTGGAGTTGGCGCCGAGCTACTTGCCGGCAGCCTCGCCACCGTCGTCGCGGAAGCGTACATGGAAGAAGATACCACCGGCGAGCTCTCCGGAAGATGCCTGTCGACGTCATGGTACGTCCATGGAGCTGCAGTCGCCAGCGCGTCGTCCACGGCTGCATTGGGTGCAAGTGCACCAAGTAGTAGTGCCTCTTTTCTGTGGCTCCCCCTATCAAGGCTCCTCTGCGTGTCGAGGCTGCCGCCACCACGGGCGCCCACATCCTTCGGTGCACTCGGCTTGCCCACACAAGTAGCATGTGGCCAATGGAGTTTCTTCATGTAGCTTGCGTACACATGCATGGCCACACATTTGTACGTGTTGTGCGTTGTGCTTGACTATCTTCATCCGTATGCCATCTGTGTGAGTTAGAAGATAAAACAAATCTAGCTATGCCTTACATAGAAAGAGAGGCAAATGCATGGCACGCTCTTATGCTCAACGCACGCGTTGCCGCCCGGCGCGTCCCTGGAGCCGAACTTGACACAAAAGATGTGTGTGTGTGTGTGTGAGGGCGCCGGTGCCACCGCAACGCCAACCTGTGAGCATGCTGGCACCGTGGGCGCATCTTTGCGATCACCTTGACACTGTCGTCATCTGCGCGTCTTTACCTGGGTGAGTTGCCCTTCATGTGAGTTCCTCCGGTCGCCGTAATTGGTGTAATCTTCAAGCTCGGACGTAGTCCGCACCACCACCAGCGTGGCGCCGCTGTGAGCTAGCCTCTGTCGGCGCATCTTCCTCGACACTGCCACCACGGGCTTTGGGCGAAGTCTCCTCCTGGCTGGGTGCCCACCTTGAGTGAGTCTCCGCCAGATGCAAGCCGATGCCAATGTAGATGAACTTCCTCTGGATGCATATGCGCTTCTACAAGAAAGAAGATTAAAGTAGAGGGAAAAATTGCATTGTTACGCCTCTTGCAGAATGGCGTTGCCGCCGCCAGCGTGTCTGCCGACCCAGGCATAGTACCGCCATCTCGTCGACCGTGCAGACCAATAAAGAGTGCTTGGCACGCATTCGCAAGTTACCAAGCCTCTTAATTGTTGGTGATGACTTTGCCTTTTAGCAAAGAACTTGGCCATAGAGTGTGCCCCCTGCTCAATAGATCCGCCTTCATTTATAGGCGTCACTTCATGCCCTTGGAGCAATGAATGCCCCAAGCAATAGCAACATCTCATGGACACGAATTTGGCCTCCAATTCCTAACGATGATGAGGCAAATTAAAATTGCACCCATGGATTGGCACCATCTCATATTGTTGGAGAAGAGTTGAAGACGAATTCGACGACCACTATTGCATAGCAAAGATGGGAGGAGAACCAGGTCCCACCGGGCGTGCCAATTTGTTTGACACGAGAAAAATATCTAAGACTCCACGAGAAGGGAAGGGGAGCGTATTTCTCTCTTGCGCCGGGGAAAGAAGAAAAGAAAATTTGCGGGCGTGCCAGTGTACCATAGTACACAAAGAAAAGGATACAGGAAACGAGTATTTCATTAATCTCATTGGAGAAACAAAATTACAAGATCCCGTAAACAAAAAAGTGCACTTCATGGCCTACTAGCGCGGCCAGCCTGACTGTGGCGATTGCAGTCTCCTGGTTCCCGGGGCCTCGGAAGGCCCCCGGTTAATTACACCCACGGGTTGCTCCACGGGATACCTCCGATTAAGCCGTGTGGTCATCTTCGTCGTCTTCGCTTTGCGTCCTCCATGTATGATGATGGTGATGTGTGTGGGCAGCGGCAGAGCCCGTGTCCTCGTCGGTACACGCGCCGCAAGTGGCGTGGCCTTAACGGTGGGCGCGCCCGCCCTCGCCGTCGTTCCTCGTCGGTCTTGGCGGCGTTGGAGTGGTTGGTGTTGGGGTAGCATGGGTCGCGCTCGGCTTAGACTTCTTGACGACTTGTTGCTTCATCGGGGTGTTCAAGGGGCTACGCCTTGCGGGTGTAACGGTTTGGGGAGACCGGCGTCAGTGTAAAAACTAAACACGCGCTCACATGGTCGTGGCCGGGGTGGTTGGCACACCTCATCTCGGCTAGACGCCGAGTATTCGGCGGTCCACCAAGACAAAGGGGGGCCGCCTCACGAGGCCGTGGAAAGGTAGCATTGTAGAGGCCGCGTCGCGCTGGGCTGGTGCTACGCAAGGGGTGACCTTTACGCTGGCGACACCGTGGACCTGTACGTCGCTGCTCTATCCGCCACAGTGGGTGCACCTCTCGTAGGAGGGACCGGCCTTGGACAGCGCCGTTGCAAATTCCAGCTCGATGAAGGATCTGTACGCCATTAACCTGTTCGTCGGGGACGCGTGCCTCGTGAAGGAAGAACCAGTCTTAGACCCGTCCTTGCGGACATTGGTTCCACCAAGGACCTGTACGCCGTGAAGGGAAAGGCGAGTCTCGGGTTGCGTCGTCAGCGAGCTCCGGTTCCGCCACTTCGTCTCTTCCAAGAGCATGATGGGCTGCATGATGTCGAGCTCCGTGTCGGTGTCGTTGCCGACGCCTGCTTGATGAAGTCGTCGACGGGCGGCGTCCAGGCAGGCTCCGCTGCTTCGTCCTCCATGTCTCGATGAAGTGGGCGAAGGGCGTGACGGCGAACCATAGGTCTCCATCTCGAACGGCATCTCTTCGGTGTGACAAGGTAGACGACGGTCTGCACGATGTCGAGCTCCGTGTCGCCATCCTTCATGGCGCCGGCTTGACGACATCAATGGTGGGCGGCATCATGGCGTGCTCCATGTCGTCGTCTTCCGCGGCACCATCTTTGATGAAGTGGACGTAAACGGCGTTGGCGACCTCGGCGCCGTCGACCTCCATGGCGCCGGCTCGGCGACATCAGCGGTGGCGGCGGCGGCGTCGCTCCATGTCGTCTTCTACAGCGCCACGGTAGCGAAGTGGACGCGAGGGGTGATGGATACCTTGGTACCGTCGACCTTCATGTTATCGTCCACCACGGCCACCGGTGGCTCCATCTCCGGCGCACCCTCCGATCTCCTCGTCGCTACCACCAGGGGCGCGTCTCCACCTTGTCTTCTCTGCTGATGTTTGTGCGTGCCGGACTCCTCCGCCTTCCAGCTGTTCTTCTTGTGTAGCATCTGATAGAGGAAAGGCATAATAACAAATAGAATTAGTCAGCGAGGCTTGGTCTTCTCCCGTTTGTTCATCTCCTCGGGCGCCTCCCGTGGGTAGACCGCCGCCGTGGCCGGCATCTCTTCCTCCTCAGCTTGCCATCACTGCCACAATTTCTGGGGCGTTCCTTCTGGATCCCTCCCGGTGCCTCCTGGTGCGAGGCCTGATGGATGGATGTATGCCACCATCTTCAAGTCATCTTGACGGTGCCTCCTTGGGTTCCTGCCTGCTACCCAGACGAAGCATGCGGGAGGAGCTGCTGCAAACCTCCATGCCCAGGTGCTGCTCCTGGACCCTTGTACGTGTATGTGTTTCTTCGCCTGCATGTCGACACTAACGCCATCGGGCGCGTCTTCTCTTCGTGCGTACCTCCTTTGCTGCTGCGTCCTGCGTGCGTGAGCTCCGCACCTCCATGAACCCTGGAAAAACAATGACAAAGAAAACACATGTACTTGGAGGAAGAGGGTGTTGAGGGCGTCGTGGCCACTGCCGACGCCCCGCCAAGATTGGGCTGTTTCGAGTCGTCATTCCTGGCGCGCCGCTTTCCTCGTCTCGATCGGCCTCGGTGCTGCTGCAGCACCTGTACATCTCCTCCGGCAAGATGCCAACTCTCATCGACGCTGCCGCAGGGGCGCGTCTCCTCCTGAGTGTCTCTCCGTCCTCGGGCCTCCCCCGTGTGCGTGCACCCCTCTCTGGACGTGCGTGAGTCCTCTGATGGGTACTTCGTGCCTGATGGATGGATCTCCTGGTGGCTCCTTCTGCATGTGTGAGGGATGGATGCGTGCGTTCCTGGTGGGTGCTTTGTCCGTCCCTTGGCCGGCGGGCGCGTGCTGTCCGGCGAGCCCGCCAGCATGCCCTCCGGATCTCCTGAGCGCTGCCACCAGGGAGTGCGTCTCCCTTGGGCGCCTCAACATACGGTACCTGGTAGATGGAAGATCGATAGAAGAAGAGACCATATATGTACCATGGAAGAAGAGAAGCTGGTCATCATGCATTGATGTCTTCAGACACCTCTTGTAGGCACGAACGACCATATCTTGGACGTGACATGGAATGGCCGAACGGCCATGTGCATGGTGCACGTCGCCGCGTCTTCAAGATCGGACGCGGTCAGCGCCGGCTCGGCCTCTGCGCCGTCGTCTCCTTTGATAGGGCGGCGCTCTGCGCGGCCGTCGGTGTCGAGCTCGGCCAGTTCACACGGCGCTGCTGCTGGGCGTGAACAAGACACATACTGGTGCCACGCGGCGCGTCCTCCACACGCCGCCATGTCATGGTTGCCCTTGAGATGTGGCGTCCTCGACGCAGCCGCGACAGCTGCCGCGGTGTGCCTCCTCTTGGCTCCGTCCTTTGGATGCTGCGCGACGGCGCGCCCCTCTTCCCTAGATGTGATCTGGTGCCCCTATACTTATAGGCAAGAAGTCCAGCCCTTGAGCGGCGTGATGGGCGAAGAGGTTCGATCTTTCAGCTGGAGTTTGTTTGCATCGTCCTTATCTTGTGTCGAGTCGATACTTATCTCCTCTTCTTCTTGACGTGCACGCCCACTGGTGTATTCTTAATAAATAAAAATACATACGTACATACCGGCCGGCTCGTGGCCACTGCGTCCAACCAACCTGATGGTATTGATGTACTTGTACCAAGCCTGCGATGCAAAACAAAGGCTAGAGAAAGGATCAGTACTTGATAGGTGTGCGCTTCTAGCCGGATGAGTGATCTCCCCACTAGAGATACTCATAGGGTATTTGGAGATGTGTAAATACGCGCCGTCCAGGGCGCCGGTATACAGGTATTTGAAACTGACGCGCGGGCGTTCAGGTGTATGTACGACTCAGCGAGGCGTCGACGGGAGCTGCACCGAGCCTCTACATCTGCATAGTTAGCTAGATACCTGATCAAATACGTGAGTGATGTAGCTCATACCATGCATGTAATCTACAAGTATACGGTGGTTGGTACGTGGGCAAAATCAACGTGCATGCATGCACGTGGAGCCCAACCAAGGATTAGCTGGTGCATGCCCGTACGTATACATCCAAATATCAAACATGGACGTGTAAATTGCATTAAAGAAAAAAACATTTGAATTTAAACTTAGAAATTCTGAAAGCAAGAAACACAAAAACACATCAAACAGTTGGACTCTCTGAAAAACTAAACTTTAACCACTCTTGATAGCTCATTAATCAATACAACATGTGCAAGTGGCCTAATAGCCTAGGCTGTACCGCCAAAATATACACAACTGACAGCCCATTCATGTTATAGAATTACTCGCCAACAAACATGCCGACATAGAATTACTCAGCAGTTAGTGGTATGTGGGCCAACAGCCAGTGAATAGAAGAAACAACCCTGTTTGTGTTAGCTGCTGAAGCTTCACCAGTTAGAATCCCTTTCGCTTGCAAAGTTGCAATAGCATGTAGCCTCAGAGAAACTACCCTCTCATTGTGATAGGCCTTCTGTTAGCACGTCAAAATCAAGGAAAGTTCAGTGATATCTCCCATTTTATTGTCCAGCACTGGCCTTTCGCACTTTCCGTGTGCTTTCCTTTCGTTTCTGAAAGCTAAGAGCAAGAATAATATATGACTCCAGTGACAAGGTACTTTGGGCTCCTACTACAAGTGGTTCTCCTTTCTGGAAGGATTCATGTGGGTTCGGTGTGCTTCAAGGCCCTTCTATAGGTGGCAACTGGATCAGGAAATCAGATTATTTTTTGGCATGATATCTGAACTAGAGACTGCTCCCTGAAAACTTTTTTTGGGGAACTGTTTTGTATCTGCAACCAACAGAATCATTCTGTTACTCAGGTGTGGGATGGTTCCCAACTGAAACTCACCTTTAGAAGGTGCGTCGATGACAGACTTATGAAAATGTGGCTTGATCTGTTGTTTGGTGTTTGCAGTACAACTACCCCTGGGGGTGCATTGCCCGTATGGCAATATGACAGGTCTGGAGTTTAACCACTAAAGGTATGAGACCATGAACTTTGGTTGTATGAAAAATCGGCGGGATGACAGACACACACACACACACACACACACACACACACAAAAGGTTCATGTATTTCTTTAGCTATTGGCTGCCAATAGAGTTCTGACCCATGATGATTTTCAGGAACGACGTGCTTTGGATTACCCATACTTGTCCTTTCTGTGAAGAACATGAAAATACACAACACTTGTTTTTTGACTGTGTGGTGGCCACCCAGTTGCTCTTTGTACTCTTGAGATTTTCTTTTTATGAACCTGCCTCACGTTCTGTGATGCAAAAGCAGAAGGTGCTTCAAGACGACCCTCAATCTACACTGCTGTGGTGGTGCCTGCTCCTCGTGGACCGGTGTCGAGGTGAGCCGCTCAGAATCGCCTGAACTTGATGCTCCCGATGAACGACGCTGATGAACGTTAATGAAGGTTGGCGTCGCAAGTTCCAATCTATGTTTGTTTAAACTGCATAAATATGCTCTGATTTGCACCGTCATGGTTACTTCTATCTACAAATGAGGAGCAACCCTCGCAACGTCAATGCTCAAACTGCGACCACAGTTCGACATAATGTGCAACCACGGAACATTTAGTTAAATCACTATGTTTCTTGCAAAGGCAAAAGGATTCCTAGCAAAATCAGTCAAGGTCTCTCAAGAGACAGGTGGCATCTAGACAAGATAAGCAATGCTGCAGATAAGATCTTGAGGGAAGATTTGCAGTATAAATCTGTGTGTACTGTTTAGCATACTGTGCAGGCTGAACTGCGATCATGGGAGGAACACTTCTGAGAGATGTATCTGGGCAGTCCTATTAAGGGAATATACTTGTACAATTTGCACTACTAAGCCTAGAAACAGGTGCCCTTCATGTCAGGATGTAAGTGGCGTTGGGTCCCACTAGTCCCACATCTGCCACCCACGAAAAAAAGATCAAATGGCGTTGGTGGACGTCCAGCAAAAATAAATGGCACAAATGACAGCCCAGAAAAGCCCGTGAAGCCAGCGACGGACCACAACACCTGACACAAGGCGAGGCACCGTCGCCGCTGCCTCCCCATTCCATCCCTTCCTTCCATGTCGCCGTCGGCGCCGCCATGTTTCTCAATTAGGCCACCGCCGGGAAGCGCCAGGGACCGAGACGAGCCTTGCGGGGGTACTATCTCTGCAATCCTGCCGATGCTGTCTTCAGCTCCGGCGGCGACGACGTCGGCTTTGACGTCAGGTGCAACTGGGGACGGCAGATCAGGCCTTCGACAACGACTTCACGGTACCTCTGCTCTGCTCCCCCTCGCGCTCATCTGCCTCTTCCCCTCTGCTGCGACGCGGCCTATGGGACTTGGGAGGTGGGACCGATGGATGCCGTACGTCGCCGGAGTAGTAGGCGGTGAGGACTGATGCAGATTCAGGTTGTAGTGACTTGAGAACTGAATGATACGGAGCAAGGTTCAGACTTCAGACACCTTCCCTCATTGCATGCCATTCCCTTCTAGGTAGATGAAAGGTTCAGACTTCAGACACCTCATTGATGCAGATTCGTCACTCTCCATTACATCTTGATAGCTAGAATCATGTCCATTGGGTTCAGCTTTGATAATCCAAGTTGTAGATGAATGTTGAATCTAGAGATTTAGAGTTGTCAATTTTCTGTACTATGTTTGCTCTGTAGTGAATGATCAGAGGGGGTACTAATTAGCCCTGTATTAATGTCACTATATTGTAAGTAGTATATCCGTGTCAGTTTACTCTGTAAATATGTGGTACTATGTGGACACCACATACGCCACAAAAAAGTTAATTGGACTATGACATAATCCCACATAAGAAGTGGTGGTCAGAGCGGGCAAGTCCCACAATGCCCAGCGAGCTGTCCATTTACATCCTGACCTTCATGAGCTGGACTTATCTGTGATGGATCATCAGTGTTGCGTCACCAGTCACCACCAATGCTTTCCACACTACCATAAAAACGTTTAACCGATGGAGACATATTTGATATCATAGTTGCTTTTCAAGAAACTAAGAAGAAGAGCTTTCTGCCTCTTTCCTGAAATCTATTAGTGGTAGTAAAAACTTCCAATGGCACCACCTCCCTGCAGTGGGAACAACAGGAGGTGTGTTAGTTGGAGTAGATGTAGACATATTTGATATCCTGCAATGGAGCTCCCTCAGATTTTCAGTATCTTGTAATCTTAAAGTTAAAACTAGTGGTGTCTGCATTAGAGTGGTGGCTGTTTATGGTTCCCCATATGATGAGGGAAAAGATGACTTTATCTCAGAGCCGCATAGCTTATTTGTAGATGACCATCTTCCCACTCTAATAGGGGGAGACTTTAACCTGGTTAGATACCAGCAAGACAAAAACAATGGTAATATAAACCACCATTGGGCTGACAAGTTTAATGCTTGGGTAGAAATTTGGAGTTTATTAGAGATTAGGATGTCAGGTAGGAAATTCACCTGGGCTAATAACCAGGGGGATCCTGTCATGTCTACTATTGATAGGATCTTCTGTACCACAGAACGATGCTATTTCCCCCCTGAGTACATCCCAAGCTCTCCCTAGAACAGGTAGTGATCACACTCCTCTGCTCTGGGATTCAAACATTGGAAGCTCCCCCAGAGCATCTAGCTATAAGTTTGAAAAATGGTGGCTTTTACACCAAGATTTTAAAGACCTAGTTGCAAAAAACGGGGCTGCTCCAGTTAAGATGACTAAACCTACAGATGTGTGGCAGGAAAAGGTAAGAGCGTTTAGAAGATTCTCTAGAGGCCGGAGTAAAAACCTAGAGGCTAGTATTAGAAAGAAGAAGAATGAGCTTACTACAGAATTTGATATGCTAGATATCAGGTCTGAAACTACACATCTGTCTGATGTGGAGAATGATAGGATGCAAAACATCCTTAAGGAACTTCATGCCATTTGGCTAAAAGAATAAACAAAAGCTAGACAGAGATCCAGAGATAAAGAAATCCTGGAGGGAGATAGGAATACTAAGTACTTTAATGCTGTAGCTAATCAGAGGAGAAGGAAGACCCTGATTCATGCTCTAGATGGCCCAGATGGCACCACATCTGACATCAATGAGATGTTGAAAATAGCTGTTGATTTCTATAAAGATTTGTTTAAAAAAGAGGATAGACAGGGCTTCACCCTAAGTCAGGATTTCTTCTCCCCAAATGAGAAAATCTCTGATGACAAAAATGAAGCTCTTCAAGCCCCATTTACTGAGGAAGAGGTGAGAGAGTCCATATTTGGTTCCTACTCCGATGGGGCTCCTGGACCAGATGGCCTCTCTTTCATATTCCTCCAGGAATTTTGGGAGGTCATTAAATGATGTAATGGCAATGTTTAAGGATTTTCATTATGGTAATTTAGACATCTACAGGCTCAACTTTTCCATGATCACTCTTATTCCAAAAGAGGAATATGCCACTAGTATGAAAAAGTTTAGGCCAATTAGCTTGTTGAACTGCATCTTTAAGGTCTTCACCAAAGTACTAACCAATAGGCTGTTGTTATTATGAATTTTCTGACTTCTAATAATCAGTCAGCCTTCATAAAGGGGAGATTCATGCTGGAAAGTGTGGTGACTGCCCATGAGGTTTTGCACTCCACTTGCCACTCTGATAACCCAGGTGCTTAAACTAGATTATGAGAAGGCATTCGACAAAGTTAATTTAGTCTTCTTGATGGAAATCCTACATAAGAGGAACTTTGGTCCTGTTTGGATCAATTGGATCCATCAGATCACTCATATGGGGTCTGTAGGTGTTAAATGAATGGAGTGGAGAGCAACTTCTTTGTAACTAACAAAGGATTATAAGGCAGGGGGACCCTGCTTCACCTTTACTTTTCAATCTTGTTGTAGATGTTTTGACAAGAATGCTTGCTAAAGCATCCTCCCATACTTTGATTAGAGGGCTGGGTTCTTATCTCATTCCAGGGGGGGGGGTCATCTACTTGCAATATGCAGATGATACCATCCTTTTCATGGATGAAGATAAGACAAAAGTAGCTAACCTCAAAAAAATCCTAACCTGTTTTGAAAAAGTCTCAGGCATGAGAATTAACTATTCTAAAAGTGAGCTGATCCCTCTAGGTGTAGATGAGGGAGAGGTAGCATCATTTGCTGAGATCTTTGGGTGTACTGTAGGTACTTTTCCCATAAAATACCTAGGGATCCCATTACACTATGATAAACTGAGAAGAGAGGACATCCAACCACTTATAGATAAAATCCTGAAAAGGATGGCTGGGTGGAGAGGGAAGTTACTTTCTCACTCAGCTAGGTTTACTCAGATTAAAGCTTGTTTAGCAAGTATTCCAGTCTATCTATTATCCTTCTTCAAATTCCCAAAATGGGCCTTAGACTTAATTAACAGTCAATTGGCACATTGTTTGTGGAGTGATTTTGAGGGAAACAGAAAACTTCACCTAGCCAACTGGCACTTAGTCTGCATGAAAAAAGAGCATGGAGGCTTAGGTGTGCCAAATATCAAAGATGTGAATCTTTGCTTACTTGGGAGCTGGGTTAAGAGATATTCTCAAGACAATGGGAAAATCTGGAAGACTATTATAGATAATAAGTATATTAGAAATGCCCCCAATATCTTTGCTAGCAGACCACAAGCAGCCTCAAATTTTTGGCAAGGTGTGATGTGGGCTGCCAAAGCTCTGAAGTTTGGTTATAGATGGAAAATTGGGAGTGGGAGGAAAATCAGATTTTGGGAGGATATCTGGTTTGGAACCTCACCCCTCTCTGTGCGGTTCTGGCATTTGTACTCTATTTGCCACCAACAATGTGTAACAGTGTCTGAGATTTGGGATGGGGAGAATATCAAGTTAACCTTTAGGAGAGTGTTTATCACTGCTATGATGGATGATTGGTACTGCCTTGAATAGATCATTAAGCAGACTCCCCTCTCTGATGAGGATGATGCTATGATCTGGCAGTATGAATCAAAAGGGATTTATACCTCTAGCTCTCTCTATGCTATTATTAATTTTAGGGGTGTAAAGCCTGTCTATATTCCTTCCATTTGGTCTTTGGTAGTACCACCCAGAGTGCAGGTCTTCATGTGGTTACTAGCTCACAACAAGCTGATGAACAAAAATAACTTGCTCAAAAGAGGGATAGAAAAACCTTCGGAATGTGTTTTCTGTCTGGAGCAAGAAACGGTAGATCACTTGTTCTTTGATTGTGTGGTTGCCAGGAAAATCTGGAGTGATATATCAAACTTTTTTTCTGTTGATTTAGGCTCAAATTACCTATCCATTGCCAGGTTTTGGCCGGCTAACAAGAAGCACACAACTATGAATGCCTTTGTGGCTTGTGTCTTGTGGAGCATATGGAAAACTAGAAATAATCATGTGTTTAATAACGCTGTCTGGTTTGACTTGAAACAAATATGGTGGCAAGTCTGGAGGATGCTCAAAAGATGGATGATCCCATACAAAGGGGAGTCGCTGGAGAAGTTGCAACAAATCTCGCTCTAGACATCCAGCATTCTTGCAGCGCCCTTTCAGTTGACAGTGGGGTGAGTGATGGTGAGGTTGACACTGAAGGTGTCTCCCAAACCTCTAAGCTCGCCAACCTACCACTGAGGACGGGTGAGGATCTTTGGAAGTAGAGCACTACTCGGGCGCATGATGCCTCGTTGAAGAAAGTTGTTCAGACCACATCAAGCCCAGTTACTCCTCTGGAGATGCCTGGCTCGCCGACCCAACCGCTCAAGAAGATGAGGAGCGATGTTGTGGAGCAAATCAAGATGGCGAGGCTGATGCTAATCACGCGAGACAAGGCGACATGGCCAGGCTGTGTTGCACCCCTTGGAGGTGCTGAACCAGAGATGTTGCCCTAGGAGTAGTTGAAATTCCTTAGAGAGTTCACTCTTAATGTAATATAAAGTCTTAAGTAGCATGGCTGGAGGCTAATGCAATTTCTGTTTTCTAGTTTATGGTGGCTTGTGATATCGGAACATGCTTCGGTTTAGAAGTGTGATGTAAGACTTTGCGGTTTCATTTTTAATGGAACGGGGGCCTAAAATCCCTTATGCTCTAAAAAAAAGACCCAGAACCAAATCCATAAAATAATAAAACGCTTCAAAGGACTCGTTATTGTCGAAAGCATCAAAACCATCTGAACTATGAGAGACAGTAGATGCTAGCATAATCTAATGGCTGGAAAAAAGTTGGTAAGAAGGGGAAGAGAAAGGTTCATGAGAGGGAAATGCTACTCCATCCGATCATTGTCGCTGATTTAGTACAAAGTTGTAACGCAGTTGATATAGATCGGAGGGAGTAGCAGGTTACTCCTGACCATTGCCTGGATGTTGGATGGTCAAGTTGGGGTTTACCAATGTGTAAATTTGCAAGTGACCCAAAGTATGACTTCCAGTAATAGGGAAACTCCAACTTTATTGTAGAATGACTCCTCAAATGTGCTAGAAAGGTATACATCTTCCATGCATAGTTCACAATTTTGGGGATATGAAAAGATTTACTGCTGATTACTGTCTTATTAGTGATGTGGGTTGATTAGCAGTATATAAAGTAATCATTGCAGGACACAATAACCTGTTTCGATCAACAAATTGTCATTGCAGGCTCTTGTGATAATTTTTGCCACACAAAGATTTTACATCATATTGAAGATCATTGAAAGAGTTATAAAACAAAAGATCATTGGCAGAATTCGCCATAGAGTATCAATGTGACCGTATCAGATGAAACCACTAGAAACTATTGTGTAGGAGCTCTGGAGACTAGAGTGGTTTGATGTTGGATCTAGCGAGCTTAAGCCTGTGTAATTTATATTCCAGTTAGATGATCATGTTTCCCTCTTTCCTGTTCGTTGTGATTTTGTTCAGAGTTATTCGGTCATACGAGTTGGACGGAGATGAGCAGGAAGTCATCAGATGTGATGCACTGTAACTATTTATTACGTACAAGGAGATTGGGCTGCTGGTGAAATTGGTTATTGTCATATTCATCGTAAACGAGGTTCATCATTACATGTTTACTAGTACATGGCACGTGCGTTGCACGTATAGATTTAATGATGGAAAAAGTGAATCATATTTGAAAACGAAGTTATAAGAGAAAATAATAACTATTTAATTAGAACACAAATTAAGATTTTACTTTACTTGTGTCTGTCCGCAATTGTAAGCGTAGCAAGCGATGTCAGCAACTCACAATATTCCAAGCATCTGATTATTCAATTGGAATAAACCTGGAGTACTACTTGTCTTATATGCGTGCACCTGTATGAACTTTATTACATGAGAAAAGAAGCTAATCAGTAGTAGTATTAAGCATATGATTATTAATACTAAATAAAATCCCTTAAAGTCAATATTTTGTCATACTGATGCTGCACTGCTGCATGCGCTTTTTACAAACTCTCTCTCATCACGTGTAGCGATGCTTGCCCAGTGAAGTAGCTTGCTAGTAATAGTATTGTAGGGCAGCACTCTCTTACGGAGCCTACCAGAGATGTCTAGGTGGCAGTGGCCAGCGGGAGAATCTTGAACTTTCGTGTGCTCTTTGTCACAGTGGCATTCTGGGCAGCAAACGCACGCGAAGCGAATCCGAGCACCGCGAGCCGTCAGATTATTCTATCCAACGGTGTATAAGTGGCCACGTAGTTCTCTGTCTATATCAATCGAGTGTGAGCCGTCGGATTACAAAGATCCAACGGTCTATATCCCTCAATACTCGTACACTATATAGGAGTATAGATATAGATATCTAAATAAACATTTTGCCCTAAAGAATTCTCACATCAATGACCAGCTATAGACGACCATGAGTAGAAAGCAACACAATGATCGTCACAAAGCAAAAAATAAATAAATGGTACACACGAAATAAGGGAACTATTTGTCGCAACAACTATATGATCCAAACACACAACACAAGCGAACCCCTCGTTGTCACATACACATTTGGTTCGTTATCAGGCTAGTGATGTAGTGGACATTCTCAAGGCAAATGAAGGTGCTTCATCACAGCAGAAACATCTTCTTGAAAGGGGTTCCCAAGAATTTTTTAGGTCGACGATGATGGTAAAGTCCGAGGAGGTTCTGGACCTCTCGGCTCCACGACCGCGACACTCATTTAAAAAGTTATTAGTGATGACATCACCGACTATATTGTAGACATTATCTTAACACGCTCTCCAAGGCCACCCTTAGCGGGAAGAGGTCATTGTTATTGAGATCACCACAATCCATGTGAGCCGAGCCAGTCCTTGCACCACCGACTTGAACTCTTGGACACTAAAAAAGACCTATGCATGAATGTCGTTGGCCTCTGAGAGCATCCTCATGCATTGCAACCGACAACTATGACGATATGGTGGAAGGGCTCATCGCCGTGGTTGAGAAGCAGCCGAGAGCTGACCGTACCTCGGTGATGTCACGAAGAGATTGATATGTCCAGTGAGCCAAATGTACGGGAGGAGTGCTGGTGCGGCTAAATGATGTTGAAGTTGCTTAATGTGGGTGGCGATGCGGGGGAGCAGCTCCTCTTAGGTGGACTCGTCGAGGGAGGTCGTGAGGGTGGAGGACCAGTAAGTGGCGTTGCAGCTTGTGGGGGGCCAAACGAGTCACGTAGTTGGTAACCTCTCTAATCTGGGCTACCTGCTGGTACAATGTGGCGACAACAGGAAGATATGGGGAGCATCCTGCGAACCTTCTCTTGAGAGCTGCGGAAGAATAGGAGGGACGCCTGTAATTCGGCGTCACCGACGGCACGATTGTAGAGGAGGGAGGTGGGGGAGGTGGTGGAGCTTTCTGGATAGCCTGTTGCTGGGCTGAGGCATCTGGTGGCGCATGATCTCGAGTTAAAATCCAAGCTCAAACATTAGGCCATCGCTACCGACCTCGTGCGACCAAGACTGGTTCAAACAATTTTTTGGACCCAAGTCTTAGTAAAATTCATATTTTTATAATAATTTTTTGTACTTATTTAACTAATTGTATGATATTATAGTATTAGTCAGTACATTTTTCTATTACTTAGATAGCATAGCTAACAAAATAAACATGTTGCTAAATAATACTCATATTGTTCTCTGTTTGTTATGCACTTTTAATGTATATTGTTAAAATTCTATTCTCCTAAATTTAAATAGTATGGTATAAAAAAGTATGTGAATTAATTTTTAAATTGTATTAATTATATAGTGTATAACATATATTTGCATGTGTGCGTTCATAATATCAATATCATTAAATAGCACGGTAGACATTTGTACAATATACGATCTAAGAAAACTACTAATAGTGGTCTCTAGTGTATTATTAGGTAACCTATATAAACTTCTAGGGTATGCCAAATGTGTCTTGCAAGCTAGGTTCATCAATAAACTGGTAACATGTATATGATTTGTACTTGTACTTTGAATAGCACAAATATTGTAATCATCGAAGACCGTAACAATTGCAGTCTACTTTTGCAGACATATGATTTGGTATTTGATATGCCCATTTGGAATGCGGTTAGTATAATTTTTGTATAGTTTATCAAATAAAAAATTGTGCATTAATTTAAACATAAAAATCTAGTTAAGATATATTTCATTATGACATCCATGACATTCGATGAGAGATCACCGGCCAAATTAAATCCAGCTTGGCCTATCAGATTGGTTTGTTCCCACATAGTATACACTATTAGTATGTGGTGTTAATTCGCCCTCATGAGAACCAGAGTCTTGTCTTAGGTATTCAATAATTTTTCAAACGCAATGTATAATATGATCATTACCAGCCAAATTAAATTCAGTTTCACATATCGGATTGGGTTGCTCCCACATATAGTATCTCTATCTCTGTCATTGCTAGGTATAACCAACTTAGGTCAGACCTAGGCTTTCACCCCCACTAGTAGAAAAAGCACCTAATATGAGACGCATTAGTGCCGGTTTGGTTTTGAGCCGGCACTAATGTGTCCATTAGTGCCGGTTCCAACGGCTAGTCGTCCGTTCTCATTAGTACCGGTTCGTGCCACGAACCGGTACTAAAGAGGGTGGTGGCAGGGTGTTGTCAGTCTGGGGCCTGTCCAGCACCTTTAGTACCGGTTCGTGGCACGAACCGGTACTAAAGGTCATTATCTATAAACCCTTCGTCCACCTGAGCCACTCTGTTCTTCCCTTTCCCTCACTTCTCCTCTGTTCTTCCCCTTTCCTCGAGCTCCTCACAAATTTTGCCCAAAATTTGTCAAGATTTGAAGGCCCCCATCCATTCAAATGATCACAAAGGTTAGCAACTTTGTCCTTTCAACTCTCATTGCTAGATTAGCTCTTGCAATTGTATAGTGATTAATTTGGGAGGAATTATATTTGCTAGTATTTGATTTATATGCAATTTGAGGTCAAAAATAACACTTAGTTTGCATATGTAGGTGTGGTTTACTTAGTGCCTTCTAAATCTCCGTCGTAACCACCGTCGATCGCCCGCACCGCCCGTCGCCGGCACCACCTTGTGGTGAGGCTCTTGTTCATGAATGTTTTACATTACCAAATTGATGTTTGTGTGATTTGGATATATAGTTACTCGTATAATTATCTTATCCGTATGTTTTTTGTTATACATAGTGCCATGGTTTTGATATCCGTTCCCGTCGGCCCTCGTCCTTGTTATGATTCGGATGTGGTTTGCAAATGATGTAGCTTGCAAATGCTTTGCTTATGTTGTATCATACTCTCAACACGAACAGATAAGTGTCGAACACTGGATGGTATTTCTGCTCCCTTATCTTCTAATCTGAAGCATTGCTCTTTAGAGAGTGACTCTGCCAAATCATGAATAAGATCATGCATAACATAGAATGTATGATATTTCTTGTAGACCGGTTGAAAGAATGAAACTGATACCATCTCACTGAAGCAATCCCTTCCAATATCTTCCACTCTTTTCTTCTTGTTGCACGAATCAATAAACCCCTCGGCTATCCACAGGTGAACCAACTCCCTCATGTCATATGTATGCCCTTTTGGAAATAAGCTGCAGTATGGAAAGCATCTCTGTAGTTGTGGATCTAACTTATCATAACTCCACAACAGAGCTCTCCTGGGATCACTTAAGTTGTCCATCTTTAGAACATCCTTCCATGAAGTGGTATCCTTTTTCCTGCTCAGCTGTAAACCCACAGTTTTTGCTGCCAATGGAGATCGTCCCAATCTGTTAGCAAGCTTCTCTGCAATGTCTTCTAACTTCTCACGCAGCCTATGATCTCGGATTTCTTCTCCAGAAAAGGCATGGTTTTTGAAGAGTGTCAAGAATTTAGCATCTTCCATGTTCTTCAATGGAACAACCTTATTGCAGTAAAGAGAAGCTGGAAGTATATTCGAACGAGAAGTTATCAAAACTTTGCTTCCAGTCTGCTGGGAAACTAAAGGAGTCAGGAGTTGCTCCCATTCCATCTCGTCAGATTTTCCAAACCAGACATCATCCAGGACAAGCAGGAATTTCTGTGAGTTTTGCAATATGTCCCTTAATTTGCACTGGAGAGTATCAAGATTATCAATATGTGGGCATTCGCCCTTCGTCGCGGATTCAATAATCTCCCGCGTATGACGTTTGACATCAAGTCTGCGTGAGATGCACACCCACATCCTGACATCAAAATGTTTTTGTACCCTCTCGTCATTGTAAACATACTGTGCCAAGGTGGATTTCCCCATGCCTCCTGCTCCAACAACGGCCAAACCTGAATGTATAGCTGAATCAGCCTCAACACCAACCGGCTTTGTAAGAAGGTCAATTATATTGTCGCGATCCTTGTCACGACCTATTACTTTTGGAGGTGGAATTGATGTGACCAGAGGAACAACAGCTGCTTGTAAAACAGGGTCCTCTGCAGTGTTACCAGCTGGTAAGCAAACAAGATCACGTAACTCCTTGCCTTTCGCCAGAATGGCCTTCAGTTCTTTCAGCTGACGAATTAGCTTCCTGTTGTTGGAGGACAGATTGGACAACCGGTTGGACGCAGCATGCAGAGGCTTCAGAATAGTGCTGCTGGTGGAGGAATGCGGTGGCAAGGGATCCTTCCCGCTCTTTGCTTTGCGCTCAAGGCGGCTGTACTCATGATCATCCAGCAAGTCTTCTGCCTTGAAGAAGGCCTGTTTAAGGTCTTGGATCCATTTCTCCAGCTTAGTCCTTTTGTTGCCCTTGTCAGCTAGTTCAATCATCAGCTCGAACTGTGGCATGATGATGGTCTCCAGTTCGTGCAGCTCACTCGCCATGTCGACCCCAAGGTACCTCGAAACATCAGCGAGGAGCTTCTTCAGGATCGGCGATGCCATCATTTTTAAGCCAGCAGCCAGCACCACCGCCGCCATGGAGTTGCAGTTTGTTTGGGATGTTTTTAGGCTAATTTTGGAAATGCACAGATCTTAGGTGTAGTGTAAGACACGAAATGGAGGAAACTTTGGAAGATTTTAACTGTCAAATGATGGAAAACAGGTAAAAGAACTCCAGGGATGGTTTTCTTTTCAATTTTTTTCCGGATTTTTCAGCTATTTTTTAGAATGCAGGATTCTAAGGTGTAGTGTAAAGACAGGAAATGGAGGACTTTGGAAGATTTTAACTGCCAAACGAGGGGAAACAGGTAAAGAACTCTGGAGACAGTTTTTCCTTCGTTTGGGGATGCAGGAGGAGATGAAGTGTTTATTGAGGGGGCAACAGCGGGCACTAAGGTAAAATCATGGTAAACAGGAACAAAAACTTGTTCTAACTTTTGGATATTATTTGGGTATAATGGAATGATCCGAGGAAATAAAAAACGAGCAATAGAAGTGGACTGGGTTTTTTATTTCAGTTTTTTGGGGTATAATGGATGGATCTGAGGAAATGAAATCGAGAAATAAGTGCTTCTGGAGGGCCAAACAGGTGGTGAAGGCAGCAGCGGATGAAAAGCCTGTAGAAATGGAAAACCACAAGATAATTAGCAAACTGCTGAAAGGGGGAAAGCGAGCACAACCAGAATGGTAGATTTTCCTTCTTCTTTTGTGCCGACAAAAGTATATCTAGAGGAAAATAGAGCAGACAACTAACAAGTGAAAACATCGGAGGTATGATCTCGAAGCTTACACGGAGGGTGGTGCAGCGAGGAAGGTGGATGCAAGGTTGCCGATCTGTGTAAATGGAAAATGAGCAATAGAAGTGCTTCTGGAGCGCCAAACAGATTGTGAAGGTAGCAATGGATGAAAACCTGTAGAAGTGAGAAAAGAAGCAATAAATTAGCGAAACTGAAAGGGAGAAAAGGGGCACAGCAAAAAAGGAAGATTATTTCCCAACTCTTGTGCGGACAGTAGTATTTCTAGATGCAAAACACTAGCAAGTGAAAAACATCACCTAGATACTTCTGCAAAGAATTAATAGAAGGGTTCCTTTCCAAGAAAAAACTAACAAGTGAAAACATCAAAGGGATGGTTTGAAGCTTACACGGGTGATCGACCTCAGAAGCAGAGTTGTTGCAGCGGCGCAGCGAGGAAGGCAGATACAAGGTTGCCGGAGATGCTATTGCAAATGAAGGAGGGCAGATGCAAGGTTCGCGGAGATGTTATTGCAAATGAGACGCAGAAGTCTCCAAAAGCAGCAGGTCGGGAAGATAACCCCAGCTCTAATCCTGTATAATTAAGTCCCGCTGAGTTGGACTCTCTGAAAAGCAAAACTTTAACCACTCTTGATAGCTCATTAATCAATAAAACATGTGCAAGTAGCCTAATTAATCTATGAATTATGTGCAAGTAGCATAGGCTGTATCGCCAAAATATACATACGAGTGACAGATATCTCTCGGCAGTAAGTGAATCCTTACGCGTACAATACCATGTAGCCTCAGAGAACTACCCTTTCATTGTGATAGGCCTGCTGTTAGCACTTCGAAATCAAAGAAAGTTCAGTGAAATGGTGGGTTAGGTAAGGTTACCTGCTTCTCCCATTTTATTCTCCAGCACTAGCACTGGCCTTTCGCACTTTCTGTGTGCCTTCATTTCGGTTCTGAAAGCTACGAGCAAGAATAATATAAATGACTCCAATAACAATTGAAGATGTGTCGTCGCCACCTCGTGAGCGAAAAATTGGAAGGCCATCAGACTCCTAGTCATCTGGATGCTTTGGAAATAGAGGAATGGGAAGGATCTTTAATATCACTTCTTCTTCGGTACAACCCCCCTAAACATATCGACGGTGGAGATCTGTTTATACCCCTTCATAATAAAGGGTATGATGGTCTTTTTCAATTGATGATGGTCTTTTTTTTATGCGCCAGCATGTATACAACACCCAACCCCGCCGGACTGGGCCGGGCCCAATGGTGATGGTTGTAGTAAGCGCTCCCCTTCACTGGAAGTAAAAATTGAAAAGAAATCCAAAACAATTGTAGCTACCAGGATTTGAGCCGCAGACCTCTTGCTACGAGCGTGAGTGGCTCACCAGTTGACCCGTCTAATGACTGTGTTAATTAATGACCGTGAAATCTTAAAAACTAACAGCAGGGAGCGCACCTGTTAGTGTAAAAAGTCACAAAAGAAATGAACCAGCTAGGAATCTAACCACAGATCTCTTGCAACAACGGTGAGTGGCATACCAGTTAAGCTGACTAACGTGTGTGCAAAACAAGGAGCGCGCATACTTAAGAACTAACACTAATGAAGAATTCAGGTACCTTTTCAAAAAATTCAAACATTTGTTGGAAAATCTGCATAATTTTTTTACAAATCAAATAATGTTTTAAAATCGTTTTTTTTTTCAAAAATTTCATTGTTTTAGAAGCATGACATATTCGGAAAATTTGAGCAACATTTTTCAAAAGCATGAACATTCCAAAAATAAATAAAGAGATATGTTAGTTCAAAAGCTTTATTCTGGTTTGTTTTCCTTTTTTAGTTTATTCCTTTGTTTCCCTTTTTATTTTTTTTCCTGTTATTTCAAATGTGTGAACCTTTTAAAATGAAAAAATCATGAATTTGTTCTCAAAATTTTCAATCCTTTTCAATTTCTCGAGCTTATTTTTCAACTTTTTTGGTGGACTTTTTTTTGGAAAACTTTCAACATGAATATTTTTTCAGCATCGAAGAACTTATTTCAAATCTACGAACGCTTGGGCCGACCCAATAGGTGCCTGACCGGAGTGATGAGATCACCCATCAGGGTGGTAGTGTGGCAGAAATTGAAATTTTCATTTTTACCATTTGTTTTTTATTTTGGTTAGCAAACCTAAAACTCAAAAATGTCAACCCAGTACAACAAATCGATATTTCGTTAACCAACTGATTTCGTTTGGTTTTCACTTTATAATGAAAAACTATCATATTGGTGAATTATTTTCTGTTTTTTGCGAGCGTCAATGGGCCAGCCAAGTCGGCCAGCCTCCTGCGTGTGTTGCCTTCTATTTGACGCTACGCTCAAAACATATGGAATTTCCTAATTGACACACGTCGCGTGAAGTTATCAATCAAACGGATAGAACGAGCGAAGCAAATAACGTTATGGTCTCGCCTATTGAGCATCCTTAGTGACCATTGAACCTTCAATATTTCGAATATTTTTAAAACCAAATTTCAGAATTTCAAAAATATTCATATTTATTAATCAATGTCCAAACAATTCAGAAAATGTTCATAATTTCAAAAAAAATGTACATATCTTCAACTTTTGTTTGCCATTTTTCAAAGAAAAAGTCAGGAATTTCAGAAAATGTACATGTTTACCAAAAATTCTTCAAAATGTGTTTATTCAAAATTTTCGCAACTGTTTGAGAAATGATTGGGATTCCAATTTTTTTTCATGTATTATAATTTGTTTCAAATTTCAGTCAATGTTCCCGTTTTCATATTTTTCCCAAAATTTTCAAAAAATGATGGTCTTATGCTTCTGTTACAAAAATTATTCGCAATTACAAAAAATGTTTGTTGCTTTTTCATTTATTTTTGGAGTTGCAAAAATGTTTTGTTCTAAAAACTGTTTGTGTTTCCATAAAAATTTGGAATTAGAAAAATGTCGCGGTTTGAAAAACATTTGCATTTCAAAATTCTTCATGATTTTTTAAAAAATGTTTTAGTTTACTATATATTTGTTCAAAAAACTGAAAAGTGTTTGGGATTCACACAAAAATCACGTTTTGTTTTCAAAAAAATATTTTGCGCTGGAAGTTTTTAAAAATATTCTCCATGATATTATACTTAAGGATTCGCGCTGCCATTGATCTAAAGATGCTGGCTAGGCGAGCTGGTTGTACCACATATGTCAAAGTCTGGAACTCCCGAGTTCGAACTAGGCGTGGTTTTATTTTTGAAGCGCTGCTATACGCTACTTCAATGGGCCGGCCAAATCGGTGGTCTTCTGAACGTATACGTCCAGCGGACTACCCACCGTACATACAAAGTAGTACGACTTGTGAAATTACTATATTACCCTTTATACGTTTTAGGAGGGGGTTGTACCGAAGCGGGTCTTTCTTTAATAACACAGGAACAAGATGCAGCTCTGCCCATGTTGTCAGCAGAATAGTGGACGCACCAATGGAAGAGTTCTTCAAGCCACCCTACTAATTTACGACCTGGATATTGAGCGAATGTCAGAATGTCAGATCTGGAGACTCCCTGAAATGAGTACTCCATCAGCGCCAGTTACAAGGGATCAGTGACAATTGAAACATCTGGTGTATCTATTCATGATACCTACCACTACTGCATAATGGTTTCCACGAAGCCATGCCTGGCTGAAGAAAAACCTGCCACACAAACACTTCCCACTTTATATGGGCATTCTTCGTGATACCCTCTCTCTATAGTTGACATGCGTTCGTCCAGAATTATCTTGTTTCCACGAGCAACGTTGCCAAGAGGGTTGAATCGAATTCTACCCGCATAAAAAACAAAGCGCATTGGCCCAAATGCTAGTATGCACTGTACCAGCTCTTTTTTTACCAACGAGAGTTCTTTTGTCCTCCGATTTTGATTGCTCCTCCATGAAGTGATGGTATTTAATTTCTCCCATTTTATTGAACCGAGCAAGTTACACTTAAGAAAATGGAGCAAACGGTGTTGTGGATTCTTTATTTCAATTGGTTTTATTTGGTTCCTGTTAATTATATAGGAAGTACTTCATAGAGACTACCTGTTTTGGGGTTGCATATCTCATTTCTTTTTCTTAATTTTACTTGATCAACTGACGGGAGGTCTGTCTGTCTGACACCTCGTTTCTTATTTCCTGAATTCTGAAGTTTTTCCTCGGGACCTCTATGGCACCCTATCTATTCCAGCATCTACTTACAGATTCATCCTTGTTTGTACTTTTCTCTTTGTCAAATGCTCGGTAGAGATCTCTCCTATTGTTTATTTGCCAGTGTGAGATAATTGATTTGCTACAACAAAAGCTAAATATTTATTTAAACATATAAAAAATATGACTTTGAGTGCTCTTACAACACTTTTTTTTTGCAAAGAAACAATCATCTTCTCGATTTAACCAGACATGGCCTTCACAAAAAGTAAAACAAATGCTCATACAAATTTTTTGAAAAAATACAAATATGTGTTTCATACCTAGTTAAAGCTACTAGTTAGGCGATAATTCAAAATGGTGTCAGGCTCATCTACACCTAGTGAATAGTAAATTCAAAAACAATAGTAAAATAAAATTAAAAAATCTGAAATTTGTAGGTGTCCAAGAGGCTCATGTGCGCAAGGTGTGTGCAAAATTTCTTGGTGTTTGGACATCTAAGGAGCTCGTGCCGAAAAATAGCAAAATCGACTCCGAATAGTGTTCTTTTTCAAAGTTTCTTAGACACCTGAATTTTGTTTTTCTTGACACGAACTCCTCAGATGCCCAAACGGCAATAAATTTTGCACGCACCTTGCAGACATGAGCATCTTGGATGATTTTTTAGATTTTTTATTTATTTTCTTACTATTTTTTTATTTACTATTTATGGCCAGGTTTAGATGAGCCTAGATGCAAAAAAGCGGCTCCGACATAGTTTTTTTACCACAAGTCTGTAAGAATTTATTTAATTTTCAAGAAAGTAAAGGGACATATCTCCTTACGATTCAGATTATTTTCATGGATAATGGACAAAAGCAAGAATGGCAAAAAGTTGCAATGATTTAGACATTATTTATTTTATAAATTTGCCATGTGATCAATACAAAATTTTCAAAATAATTCATCTGATGATTACAAGATTTCCAAACAGTTGCCCTGATTTTGGAGGAAAAAAAATCCTAATTTGCCATGTGACCATCACAAAATAGTTTTCCCAAAGTTACCATGTGTTTGACAATAAAATGCCTATAACTGTCATGTGACTATTTCAGTTTTTTTCTGAAAAGTTGCAATGATTTAGACAATAAATTTTTGTAAATTTTCCATGTGATCAGTTAAAACTCTTTAAAAAAAATGTGACGAATACAAAATCTCCAACAATTTACCATGATTTTTGGAGAATAAAGTTCCTATATTTGTCATGTGTCTACTACAATTTTTTTCTTCTAAAAGTTACAATGATTCGGGAGATTAAAAATGGTTTTTGTATTTTTTTTCCATGTTATAAGTACAGACTTCTAAATTGCAATTTTAAAAACCATTTAAAAAAATTTGCATGTGATGATCTCCCATGTTATAAGTACAAAAACCATTTTTTTTAAATTTGCATGTGATGATTACAAAATTTCCAACAAGTTTACATGTTTTATAGAACACAAAATCCTAAATTGACATGTAACGGTTGCAAATTTTCCATGTCTTAGACGAAATAAAATTCTTAAATTTGCCATGCGAGCAATACAAAATTTTCCATGATTTTTTAAAATATAATTTTGTTAGATTTTTCCATGTGACCAGTACAATTTTTTTTTTCTGAAATTGCCATGTGACGATGACACAATTTCCAATATTTGCCTAGAGAATAAAATTCCTAAATTTTCAGTGCTACCATTACAGGTTTCCTATATGTTGACATGTTACCATTACATCAAACTTCTTGATGTGTTCTCATATGAACATGTCTGTGTTACATATAGGTGGATTTTTTATGTATATATCCATGTATATGAAATCTTGAACATGGCAATTTTTATGCCAAATATAGGTTTTTTTAATCATGTACAGGGCAAACTTTTTGTGTTCTTATCAAATATATCCATGTATATGAAATCATCAACACGTAGGTTTCATGTAATTGAATTTTTATCTTGAACATGGCAAACTTCTTTCTTTTTGTATTTTCATGTGAACATGGAAAATTTATGTTTTCATGTTTCATGGAGTAATTGGTAGTTTGTGGTCTCCACTTGTACGAATGGATATCTATGGTCACATACTGTAGGTGACGACTAAAATGTGAATTTATTTATTTTTGAACAATAAAGTTTGCGAATCACAAGGAAACAAATGCATATATAATCGTTGGTACTAAATAACTTTGATGCATGCACCACACGCGGTCGGTATGGCAATTTGCGCTATTCTGTCAACGGCGGCGCGCGATCAGTATGGACGACCGGTGCCGTAGTTGCCGGGCAGAGCAGCGTGTCGCCGGAGTCGCACATGATCTTACCGCACCCGAGCCGCGTCATGTTCCGCCACACGACCTGCGTGTACTACGCGCATCCGGACGAGCCCACCGGCGCCGCGCAGAAGCCGCTTCCGTAGTTGTACCACTGCCCCTCATCCACCTACTGCGCGACCAGCGACGCCCTTTGCCCACGACCACGTTCTCCCCGAAGTAGAACAACGACGAGCGCCCAGCCATGCAGTCTGTGTGGCGCATTGTGCGCCGACAGAATGTCCGCAACGATGGTCGCGGTGCGCGCATGACGACTCTCGTCGACACCCGCGCTGGCGTTGGTGTCGGTGACGGGCGTGCACGGTGGTGCTACTAGTGCAAGCAGTAACATGATGGTGAGGTAGCACATGTGAATAGGCATCCCTGTGTTGGCCATTTGATTGGGTTTTCTGGAAAAGCTTGGTTGTTTTGAGACGGAGGGCAGTGCCAGCGCGAACTTCTTTTTACTGGTGGCGGGAGGTACCGGCTAACCATCTGCCGTCCGTTCACTTTGTGATTCGTGCGCTTTGCTGGCCCACATCTCATGTATATTAGTGTATTCTCAAAGAGCATGACGTATTTAACATTATGTCACATCAGATGGCAGATCCATGTCAGTGATAAAGTAGTACTTGATGCATGACTGATCCATTCTCTCTTCTGATTCACGTAAAGGTACATCCGCATGCGAGATTAAATCCTATTTTTTATTTTCTCTTTAGCAAATTCATTCATTCGTATCTTTAAAACTATAATCCCATTTTAGAAACATTTTATATATTTGAACTCCTGGCACCAAGACCTTTAGGACAAGATCAATCTTGAATACAGTTAAACATTAAATTTCAATGTTTCAAATGAGTGAAATCAGTTTTCTGAAAAAAGTGATTTGAATTGAGTGAAACCAATTTTATTGAAATGGGAACTTTTTTTGTTTTTCATGTATATGAAACATATTTCAGTGCAAAATATATGAAACTTGTTATTTAAAAAATGTGAAACTAGTTATTTAAAAAAATGTCATGCCGATTATTTCCAATAATTTTTTTTAAAAAGTGAAATCTACCTTGAAACAAGTGAAATTATTATTTCAATTTAGTGACTGTAATGTGTTTTACTGAAACTAGTGAAATGAATGAAATCTATCTTTTGTAATTAGTGTAATCAATTTTTTGAAACAAGTGGAATATAGTATTTAAATTGAGTGAGTGTAATGCGTTTTCTGAAATGAGTGAAATGTGAAAAATAAGATACTTGGAAAAAAACTGAAATATATACATTGGTCTGTGAAACTGTCTATTTCAATGTTTGAAACTGATTTTTGTGATGAGTGAAATACGTTTGAAGATATTTCATAAATACGAAGTGAAATCGGTATTAGAGATTTTTATTTTTTGTAAAGAGCGAATCAATTTTCCAAATCAGTGAAATGTTTCAAACTAGTAAAATACTGATTTTGGGATGAGTGGAATTGTATTCTTTGAAATGAGTGAAATCTATCTTTTGCAAATTGTAAATGAGTGTAATTTGTTTTCCGAAACTAGTGAAATGAGTGAAATCTATCTTTTGGAAGGAGTGAAATCAGTTTTTTGGAAACGAGTGAAACATAGTATTATAGTTGAGTGAGTGTAATGTATTTCTCTTAATTGAGTGAAATCTAATTATGTAATTGAGCGTAATGTGTTTTCCAAAATGAGTGAAATTAGTTTTGAGGTCTATATATTTTTAATGAGTGAAATCAATTTTTTTAAATGGGTGAAATATAGTATAGTATTTCAATTGAGTGAGTGTAATGTGTTTTCTGAAATGAGTGAAATATATCTTTTGGAAATGAGTGTAGTGTGTTTTTTGAAATTACTGAAATCTATTTTTGGAACGAGTGAAATTTGTTTTCTTAACTGATATTTTTTAAAATGAGTGAAATCATTTTTCTGAAATTGTTTTTTTAGTGTGTGGAAATATGTTAAATGGGTTATTTCCAATACGTTCAAATGATTATTTAAATATATGAAACTGGTATTTATGAAATACATGAAACATGTTTCAGTGTGTTTGTCAAGTGATTTCGGTATGGTTATATAAGGGATCTTCCAAAGTGTTTAGAAGAGAAATCAATTGGCAGGACAGAAACAAGATGCATGATGATGTGCTTGACCATAAGAACAAATGCAATTGGGCAAGCGTGTGTATATTCGTTGAGTGTATGTGCAACTGTGCATTATATACGTGGTATGTCGCTGGTTTTAATTTAGGGAGTCATAATGTGGACATGTGGTGCCGCTGGTGATCCTATTACTGTAAAATATACAGTATGCAGCAAAGATTAAGAAAGAAGCAAGAGCAACTGCACGGCAATTCTTGCCGCCCACACGGCCATATATATCTCGCGGTGCGGTGAGGCAAAGATACTCCCCAAATCGGTGGGCTGTTTTTTTCTTTGACTCTTTCCATTGAATTACGAGGGGAATTTGGGAACAAAGATATCTGTTTTTTTTTTTTGACGTAGTGGACTTTGGCAGACGTTTGATGATCGGCATTGAAGATGCCTTGAGCAGGTGTCGCCGACGAGTCGAAATTTATGAGGGCCGCGTGGCAAGGAGGAGACGGCGCGCACCGACAGGCGTTACTGGAGTGTTGGCATTATGCCGAACACCAGCGGGCGGGATGACTCCTTCCGCTCCTCAGCGCCGGACTGGCGTCGCCCTCGCCGTCGCGGACGCGGACGCCGCCCAGCCGCTCGTTCTCGCAGTCGCGGATGCGTAGCCGTCGCCCAGCAAGCCACTCTTAGCCGTCGACCAGCAAGCCACTCCTAGCTCGCCGGCTGCGGGTGCCGACCACCATGCCGTGCTCTGGGAAGCTTCGCGGAGCCGATGGAGGTGGAGGGAGAGGCAGATGGTGGCGGACGTCGAGGCGATGGCCGTGCAGGTGCTCCGTCGCGCTCCTCATCAGAGTTGCCGACGAGAGAGGGTTGATGCCTGCTCCAGGTACCTAATCACCCTGATTTTGGGCTCTTGTTGTTGGATTTCAGGTCGTGGACGCAGCCGTGCCGCTAGACGGCGCACGCCGGAGCTCGGCTACGCGGCCGCGGAGGAGCTGCCCCGGCGCCCGCAGCCTGGTGCTCTAGTGGAAAAAAATTGTATGAGACCGGGTCTCATAGACCAGCTTGTGAGACCCTATTGGATGAGCGACATGTGGCATCGACAATCTCAGAGCACCCTATTCCCACTTTTCTGATCTCAATCCCAACAGCTGATTCCCGATTCCAGAACCCCACTTACGTACGTACGTACATCCTTCATCGCTCTAATAGGTACGTGGGACTAGGGTTATCTTTATTTTCCTCGCGTCTATGGCGGCCACGCCCAAGGGCCTCGACGGCGGCGGCCAACCGGCACGACGCAGCAGCGAGGACCTCTCTTCCATGACCTCGCCGAAGGAGCTCGTCGCCGGCGGCCTGTCGGACGGCTCGTCCATGGCGGATGCATGCCACGATGTTGGCCCGGCAGACACCACGTTCATGGCGGCCGTGCGCCACAGCGTCGTTGCGGACGGCCGGACCGACTCCTCGTAGAGACGCGTCTAACTGCTCCTTGCCAGTGCACTTGCTTGTCTCCGTCGTCGCGTTCCAAAACCCCAAGGGCCTTGACGGCGGCGGCCAACCGGCATTACGCAGCAGCGACGACCTCTCTTCCATGACCTCGCCGAAGAAGCTCGTCGCCGGCGGCCTGTCGGACGGCTCGTCCATGGCGGATGCACGCCACGATGTTGGCCGGGCGGACAGCACGTTCATGGCGGCCGTGCGCCAAGGCGTCGTTGGGGACGGCCGGACTGACTCCTCGATCGTAGAGACGCGTCTAACTGCTCCTTGCCGGTGCACTTGCTTGTCTCCATGGTCGCGGCGAGATGGACTGCTTGGGCTCGACCATGGCGGCCGTATGCCATGATTGCTTTCTGGCCGGACTCGACGGTCATGTTGCTGCACACTAAGACGCCATGAGTGGTCGTAGCAACTCGTTTTGTCGACAGCAGCGCCGAGACGTATCAAGCTGGGTTCCGTTACGTGCTTGTATATCACAAGTTCGTGCCCACCGATCGATCCCATGTACTGATTCCCATGAAATTATATTGTTCATTGCCCAAACTCCATGATGATTTTGTGAAACAAATACATTTATTGCCATGATGATTTTTTCAATGAAGTACTACACAAATTTGGTTTGCTCTCCTCTTCAGCATGACTTGCTGAACCTATGCTTTGATCTAAGTGTGGATGTACAATATTTGTTTACATCTTTATAAGGTACAATCCACACATGAAAAAGAAAAGGACACATGAGCTCATTTGGCACAATTGAAATGCATAGAATGGTTTTCGAAGCATGAGAAACAAATATATGTTCATCTCGATGTGTTTTGTTGGCCTGATGGTCCAAAGAACAACCACTAAAATTAATATATTTGTTTACAGGTCCGTAAGGAAAACCCAGACAATAAAAATGAAAAGGACACATGAGCTCGTTGCTAATGCAGTTGCCTCCTGTTCTTGTGGTTTATGTGATGACTAGAACAGATGTCACCACTGAAACCTGCTTGTACTTGTACCTTCGTTGAAATCCAATCGCCTAACGGTAGACAGTGTTGGGTTTTGTTTATCAGCTTGAAGCAACAAACTTGTAAATTCCCCTGGAATACGTGGTGGAGCATAGAAAGCAGAATAATAGGTCCATCTATATTATCATCCAAGAGATCTTTAACCATAGCAATACTAGGTTCAACTTTGATTTGCTCAGGGGGTGTATAAGTTCTAGTATTACTCTTACGAACAACAGTTGAAGCTTTAGCATGATCCTTCATCCTAACAGGAAAAGGTGGTTTCTCAACATAACTAGTAGGAACAATAGGATCATTATACGTGATAGTCTTTTCTTCAACTGTAATAGGTGCAACTACTCTTACTTCAGTGGGAGGATTATATTTAAACCACTTCTCCTTAGGGAGATCAACGTGAGTAGAAAAAGATTCACAAAAAGCACCTACTATCTCAGAGTCAAGTCTATATTTAGCGCTAAATCCACGAAAAGCATCGGTATCCATAAAATTTTTAACACAATACCACTTAGGTGTTATACCTGACTCCTTACCATCGTCGGAACCCCAATCTTCAGAGTTGCGTTTAATTCTTTCCAATAAGTCCCACTTGAATTCAGTAGTCTTCAGCATATAAGAACCAACACAGGAAGTATCAAGCATGGTGCGATCATTGAGAGAAAGCCAAGCATAAATTTTTTGAATAATCATTTCTCTTGAGAGCTCATGATTGGGGCATGAATATAACATTGACTTAAGCCTCCCCCAAGCTTGAGCGATGCTTTCTCCTTCGCGAGGCTAGAAATTATATATATAATTACGATCACAATGAACAAGATGCATAGGATAGAACTTCTAGTGAAATTCCAACTTCAATCGTTTATAATTTCCCAAGATCCTGTATCATCACATAGCCTATACCATGTCAATGCATCTCCCTTCAAAGATAAAGGAAGACCTTCCTTTGACAATATCATCGGAATACCGCAAGCTTAAATAATCCACAAACTTCATCCACAAAGATAAGGTGTAAATCGGGATGCAATGTTCCATCTCCTGCAAAGGGATTAGCTAGCAGTTTCTCTATCATACCCGAAGGAATCTCAAAGTAAATATTTTCAGTAGGTACAGTAGGTTGAGGAGCAACTCTTTGCTCTACTGGTCGGGGTGAAGATACCCCGAACAAGCCCCTCAAAGGATTAGTTTCCATAGTAACAAGTGACAGAAAATTTCAGCACACTATATAAATGTTTCCTTACCAAGTTCCACTCACCAAAGGCGCTTCACTCCCCGGCAACGGCGCCAGAAAAGAGTCTTGATGACCCACAAGTATAGGGGATCTATCGTAGTCCTTTTGATAAGTAAGAGTGTCGAACCCAACGAGGAGCAGAAGGAAATGACAAGCGGTTTTCAGTAAGGTATTCTCTGCAAGCACTGAAATTATAGGTAACAGATAGTTTTGTGATAAGATAATTTGTAACGGGTAACAAGCAATGAAAATAAATAAAGTGCAGCAAGGTGGCCCAATACTTTTTGTAGCAAAGAACAAGCCTGAACAATTTCTTATAATGAGAAAAGTGCTCCTGAGGACACATGGGAATTATCGTCAAGCTAGTTTTCATCATGCTCATATGGTTCGCGTTTGGTACATAGATAATTTGATATGTGGGTGGACCGGTGCTTGGGTACTGCCCTTTCTTGGACAAACATCCCACTTATGATTAACCCCTATTGCAAGCATCCGCAACTACAAAAGAAGTATTAAGGTAAACCTAACCATAGCATGAAACTAATGGATCCAAATCAGCCCCTTACGAAGCAACGCATAAACTAGGGTTTAAGCTTCTGTCACTATAGCAACCCATCATCTACTTATTACTTCCCAATGCCTTTCTCTAGGCCCAAATAACGCTAAAGTGTCATGTAGTCAACGTTCACATAACACCACTAGAGGAGAGACAACATACATCTCATCAAAATATCGAACGAATACCAAATTCACATGACTACTAATAGCAAGACTTCACCCATGTCCTCAGAAACAAACGTAACTACTCACAAAGCATATTCATGTTCATAATCATAGGAGTATTAATATGCATTAAGGATCTGAACATATGATCTTCCATCAAGTAAACCAATTAGCATCAACTACAAGGAGTAATCAACACTACTAGCAACCCACAGGTACCAATTTGTGGTTTAGATACAAGATTGGATACAAGAGATGAACTAGGGTTTTGAGAGGAGATGGTGCTGGTGAAGATGTTTATGGAGATTGACCCCCTCCCGATGAGAGGATCATTGGTGATGACGATTGTGATGATTTCCCCCTCCCGGAGGGAAGTTTCCCTGACAGAACAGCTCCGCTGGAGCCCTAGATTGGTTCCGCCAAGGTTTTGCCTCGTGGCAGCGGAGTTTCATCCCGTAAGCTTGCTTATGATTTTTTTCCAAGGTAAAAGCCTTCATATAGCAGAAGATGGGCACCGGAGGGCCACTAGGGGGCCCAGGAGACAGGGGCACGCCGGTGGGGTGAGCGTGCCCCCACCCTCCTGGCCAGGGTGTGGGCCCCCTCTGGTGTTTTCTTCGCCTAATAATTCTTATTAATTCCAAAAGTGACTTCCGTGGAGTTTCAGGATTTTTGGAGCTGTGCAGAATAGGTTTCCAATATTTGCTCCTTTTCCAACCAGAATTCCAGCTGCCGGCATTCCCCCTCTTCATGATAAACCTTATAAAATAAGATAGAATAGCCATAAGTATTGTGACATAATGTGTAATAACAGCCCATAATGCAATAAATATTGATATAAAAGCATGATGCAAACTGGACGTATCATGAGCTCACTCGTATGATCTGCCAGTATTGGTGGGGAGTCGAGAACGGGAAGAAGAAGATGGCATGGATGAGTTGGGACAAGTTGCGGCTACCCAAACCTATGGGTGGCATGGGGTTTAAGGATATGAGGGCTTTTAATCAAGCTTTGCTGGCCAAACAAGTTTGGCAACTGATAGATACGCCGGATAGCCTGTGTGCACGGCTCATTAAAGCTCGATACTACCCGTCTGGACAGTTGTTGGATACTTCGTTCTCAGGCAATGGTTCTTCAGTTTGGAAGGGTATCCTACACGGTCTCGATCTGCTGAAGCAAGGTGTTATTTGGAGGGTTGGCAATGGAGCTCACATACGCACGTGGAGGGACCCCTGGATTCCCCAGCTGTCGACGTTTTGCCCTATTACCCCAAAGGGACACTGCCGACTAAACCGGGTGGCGAATTTCATTGATGAGAACGGTGCTTGGCGTGTTGATCGCCTTCGGGAGTTCTTCTAGCCGATGGACGTGGACTATATACTAAAAATCAGGACTTCACCGCGTAACCGCGACGATTTTGTCTCCTGGTTCCCGGAGAAGACTGGACTATTCTCGGTACAGAGCGCATACAAGCTGGCCACATGCGATCACAACATCGCTTTTGCCAATGGATCGTCGAGCACAAACCCAGCTGGGGATCGCGTCATATGGAACTGTATTTGGGCGGCTAATGTGCCCCAGAAGATGAAAATTAATGCTTGGAGAGTGGCAACCGGCACGTTAGCAACCTAGCAATGCAAAAATCGGAGGCACTTGGCGACCATATCTCTATGTCCTCTTTGTGGGGTTGAGGAGGAATCTACATTTCATGCACTGCTTGCTTGCACACATGCAAGAACATTGTGGACCAACATGCGTCGAAGGTGACCTTTGTCGGAGGATGGCGTTCTGATTGATAACGGGAAGGAATGGCTCATGTCCCTTCTTAGCTTATGCTCGGAGGCAGTTGCAGACATGGTAAACTTGTTGATTTGGAGGATTTGGCAAATTCGTAATGACATATATCATGGAAAGGAAGCACCCCCAGTGTTGGCTTCCGTTGAATTCTTGGACAGCTACTACAAGTCTATCAACTTGGCGGGCAAGTTTACCATGGAGGAGATTGTCAAAGGTAAGATGCCCTCGGCAGCCCCTGTGGTACCACGCCAAAAAATTGAGGCAATTGTCTTGCCATGGCCGGCACCACCGCGGGGGTCCGTGGCCCTATCCGTCGATGGCTCCTTCCACCCCGAGGACGGCTCTGCGGCGGTTGGGATGGCACTCAGAAACCATGAGGCGGTCATCCTCTTTGCAGCATACAGATATGTTTTTCACTGCAATGATCCTATGGAGGCGGAACGACATGCGATGATGCAAGGTATGGCATTGACCATTGAGCACTCCGAGACCCCAGTGGTTCTTCAAGCTTTGACACTGATCCGGACGATTCTAAATCGCAAACCGGATACGTGTTTATATTGAACGGTGGAGCTGTCAGTTGGTGCAGTTCTAAACAAAGCGTCGTGGTGGGATCTACATGCGAAGCAGAGTACATAGCTGCTTCGGAAGCAGCAAATGAAGGAGTCTGGATGAAAGAGTTCATTTCCGATCTAGGTGTCATAGCTAGTGCATCGAGACCAATGAAGATCTTCTGTGACAATACTGGTGCAATTGCCTTGGCAAAGGAATCCATATTTCACAAGAGGACCAAACACATCAAGAGACGCTTCAATTCCATCCGAGATCAAGTCCAGGTGGGAGACATAGAGATATGCAAGATACATACGGATCTGAATGTTGCAGACCCGTCGACTAAGCCTCTTCCACGAGCAAAACATGATCAGCACCAAGACTCCATGGGTGTTAGAATCATTATTGTGTAATCTAGATTATTGACTCTGGTGCAAGTGGGAGACTGAAGGAAATATGCCCTAGAGGCAATAATAAAGTTATTATTTATTTCCTCATATCATGATAAATGTTTATTATTCATGCTAGAATTGTATTAACCGGAAACATAATACATGTGTGAATACATAGACAAACTTAATGTCACTAGTATGCCTCTACTTGACTAGCTCATTAATCAAAGATGGTTATGTTTCCTAACCATAGACATGTGTTGTCATTTGATTAACGGGATCACATTATTGGGAGAATGATGTGATTGACTTGACCCATTCCGTTAGCTTAGCACTTGATCGTTTAGTATGTTGCTATTGCTTTCTTCATGACTTATACAAGTTCCTATAACTATGAGATTATGCAACTCCCGTTTACCAGAGGAACACTTTGTGTGCTACCAAACGTCACAACGTAACTGGGTGATTATAAAGGAGCTCTACAGGTGTCTCCAAAGGTACATGTTGAGTTGGCGTATTTCGAGATTAGGTTTTGTCACTCCGATTGTTGGAGAGGTATCTCTGGGCCCTCTCGGTAATGCACGTCACTACAAGCCTTACAAGCAATGTAGCTAATGAGTTAGTTACAGAATGATGCATTACGTAACGAGTAAAGAGACTTGCCGGTAACGAGATTGAACTAGGTATTGGATACCGACGATCGAATCTCGGGCAAGTAACATACCGATGACAAAGGGAACAACGTATGTTGTTATGCGGTTTGACCAATAAAGATCTTCGTGGAATATGTAGGAGCCAATATGAGCATCCAGGTTCCGCTATTGGTTATTGACCGGAAACGAGTCTCGGTCATGTCTACATAGTTCTCGAACCCGTAGGGTCCGCACGCTTAAGGTTTCGATGACAGTTATATTATGAGTTTATGAGTTTTGATGTAACGAAGTTTGTTCGGAGTCCCGGATGAGATTACGGACATGACGAGGAGTCTCGAAATGGTCGAGACATGAAGATTGATATATTGGAAGCCTATATTTAGATGTCGGAAGTGTTCCGGGTGAAATCGAGATTTTACCAGAGTACCGGGAGGTTACCGGAACCCCCCGGGGGCTTAATGGGCCTACATGGGCCTTAGTGGAGAAGAGGAGAGGAGGCAAGGGCTGGGCCGCGCGCCCCTCCCCCTAGTCTTCCTCTCTCCCTCCTCCTTTCCCCCTTCTCCTAGTCCAATAAGGAAAGGAGGGAGTCCTACTCCCGGTGGGAGTAAGACTCCCCTTGGCGTGCCCCCTCCTAGGCCGGCCGCCCCCTCCCCTGGCTCCTTTATATACGGGGGCAGGGGGCACCTCTTGACACAACAATTGATCTCTTGATCTCTTAGCCGTGTGCGGTGCCCCCCTCCACCATAGTCCTCCTCGATAATATTGTAGCGGTGCTTAGGCGAAGCCCTGCGACGGTAGAACATCAATGTCGGTGTCAAAACCGGCGGATCTCGGGTAGGGGGTCCCGAACTGTGCATCTAGGCGGATGGTAACAAGAGACAAGGGACACGATGTTTTTACCCAGGTTCGGGCCCTCTCGATGGAGGTAAAACCCTACTCCTGCTTGATTGATATTGATGGTATGGGTAGTACAAGAATGGATCTACCACGAGATCAAGGAGGCTAAACCCTAGAAGCTAGCCTATGGTATGATTGTTGTAATGGTCGTTCGTCCTACGGACTAAAACCCTCCGGTTTATATAGACACCGGAGAGGGCTAGGGTTACACAGAGTCGGTTACAAGGGTAGGAGATCTACATATCCGTATCGCCAAGCTTGCCTTCCACGCCAAGGAAAGTCCCATCCGGACACGGGACGAAGTCTTCAATCTTGTATCTTCATAGTCTTGGAGTCCGGCCGATGATGATAGTCCGCTATCCGGACACCCCTAGTCCAGACTCCTCAAGAGCCCTGAACCAGGCTTCAATGACGATGAGTCCGGCGCGCATATTGTTCGGCATTGCAAGGCGGGTTCCTCCTCCGAATAATTCATAGAAGATTGTGAACACCAGGATAGTGTCCGGCTCTGCAAAATAAATTCCACATTCCACCGTAGAGAGAATAACATGTACACAAGTTCAATCTGCTGACGTATTTTGTGGCATGACATCACGCCACCACCAAGCCTTTACTTGAATCTTTTTTTATACCACCTCAGCGCATTTAGCGAAGCGGTTTCCTTGGCACGTCTTGTCGAAGCAGAAATCGTGTTCCCCTTATTCCGGGATTCCCATCAATACGGACGTGGTAAACCCAACCGTGCCCATTGCCACGCCCCCTCTATCGGAGGTGAGTCCCGAACGGTCACGGGGACGGCTCTTGGTATTCTCCCTCTTTATAATGGGACCAAGGCTCGTTTCTTTTCTTCAATCTTCAATCGAATCTACTCCTCGCCCCGAGTTCCAACACCCAGAGCCCCAGATTTGAGCGCTTCGGACCTTCAACAATGTCCGGCTCTGACCTACAGGGCCGGTGGATGCCCTCCTCCATCACGGAAGAGGACGTGCTAAAGCTGCGAGAGGCCAAGTACCTGACTTACGAGATTTCGCATAGGTTGCCCGCCAAAGGGCAAGTCATTCCCATCCCCCGAGCCCGGCGAGTATGTCGTGTTTGTGTCCCAGCTCCTTCAGGGCTTAGGCTTCCCGATGGATCCTTTTGTGAGAGGGCTCATGTTTTACTATGGGTTGGAATTCCACGACTTGGCTCCAGAGTCCATCCTCCATATCTCTTCATTCATTGTCGTCTGCGAAACCTTCCTCCGCATTACCCCTCACTTCGGCTTGTGGCTTAAGACCTTCGACATGGAGCCGAAGAAGATCGAGGGGCGTCAAGCGAAGTCTTGCGGGCGGTTATAGCGAAGGGCCGACGCTCCATGGCCTGAGGGATCTTTCCAGGAGGAGCTCGGCTTGTGGCAGCAGGAGTGGTTTTACATAACCGCTCCCAGGGGCAGCAGGCAGAAGCCACCGCAAATCTTCCGCTCGGGCCCTCCACAGCGGCTGATGTCATGGGTCCGCCAAGGGCTCAACCGGAGGCCGTCAAAGGACGTGCCCCTATTGCAGGGCCGGATTCGAGACCTCCAGGAGAGGGAGATCAATCTGGTCGTAGTGATGCAGGTTATGCTGATTCGGCGCCTCCTGCCCTGCAAGCGTCGCCCCCTCCGTCTGTGGGAGTTCAATCCCGAGGGGCCGCGCGCTCTCCAACACTTCATGGGTACGACACCCGTGGAGATGTATAAATTGTTCTTCGGATCACAAGAGATGTGTCCGGAATTGACCGAGGATTCTGGCCTAAGCTGCAATCGCCCGGATACTCAGGTAAGTGGCCCTGCATCCGAACACACCGTTTGTTTACGCCTTCTTGAATTTGCCTTTTAACCCATCACCTCTTGAATAGAAGTGGATAGCGCAAGCGAAACTGATATGGTGTTCGGCTCCCCTCCCGGAGACCGTGCCGGATCCCGTGCTGGTCAGGATGCTGAAGGTTGCACCTTCGGAGGAAGGCGAAGGGGAGAATAGGGACACCACCGCCTCTACCAAGGAGGCTTTGGAGGAAGGGGGAATCGAGAATCCCTCCTTCCAAGGGGATAAGAGGACCGTTTCCGAAAACCCGGAGGCCAAGGCCTCGAAGCGGGGGAAGAGATCTTCGCCAGAGGGTCCTGCGTCCGGGGAGGCCCCGGCCGCACTATCTCCCCTAAGGAATCAGCCCTCCAGCGAGCCGTAAGTAGAAAAAGGGGTTCTATAATAGAAGACATCCCCATGTTTGCTTCTGAGGATAACCGAAGTTTTTACCTTGTAGTTCGGATCTCCGCCCTTCTCAGATGAGCTCGTCTTCTGGGGACCTTTGTCCGGAGATGGTGGAGAGCGAGACGCCTCCATCCGCCGCACCATCAGGCAAGGCGGACGAACCTGAGGTGTCATCGCGGAGGGTATCCCCGAGTCCGGTGGGCCCGGAGAGTTCGCCACCGGCTGATGTGCGGCCAGGGGAGCTGACGGATCTGCTTGAGAGGGCGTCTATCTCAGAAGGTCACCGTACGTTGATGAGTATGGTGATTGGAAGAATTTCGTCCGCCGAAGGCGGGTTGCATGATGCCGTCCGAAGCTTGCTGGCGGGATTTGAGGTACGTAAAATGACATACCTTTTGACATACCTTTTGAGGGCGTCTATCTCAAAATGACATACCTTTTGAGAAATATTAGAGATGCGTTTGAACGGAAACACCCGTGGTGACTATGTTAGGGTTCGGGTGCGACATGATATCCGAAAGCCCCTCACAAAGTACGTCAGTATTGTTCGAGTAAAGGAGCGCCAGGTTTACCTGGTTTGTTATGAGAAACTTGATAGGTTTTGTAAGTTTTGCGGACTGATTGGTCATGATCACAAAGAGTTTGGCCTGGGCATCCATGAGGAGAAGGATCTCAAGTTTGGGGACTGGATTTATGCAGATGCTCCCAATAAGCCTAGACCAGAAGATCGGCCTACTAAAGCAACAGGCTACGAGCCTAAGAAGGCTGATGATAGGGTGACAGGTAGATCAGAACCGCAACATGCTCCATATGATGCCGAAGTCATGGACACAACAACGAGCCCGATCAAGAAAACTGGTGACAAAGAAGATGGCGCTCTTGTTCCAAAAAGGAGGCTGAATTTGGAGGAGGCCGGGACGCTACTGGGAGATGTTCCTGGCGCCCCAAAGACGGTGTTGGCCATAACTGATGGTAAGGAGATTGATCCGGTCGTGGATGCCTCACCTACCGGTAGCAACTCGAGCAGCAAGAGGTTTAAAGTGACTAGGGATAGCGATAACAATGAGATATCGGCGGCCTCCCTCGAGGAGGACCGCCGGACGCAATGAATATTCTATCATGGAACTGTCGTGGGGGCCGCCGGACAGTTCGTGAGGTTTTGGCCCTCTCAAAAGCCAATAACCCCAAGCTAGTCTTTCTTTGTGAGACTAGGCAAGAGGCAGCTAAAGTGGAGAAATTGAAATGGAGATTGGGCCTAAAAGGCTTTCATGGTGTTAGTAGTGATGGGCGTAGTGGAGGTCTTGCATTGTTCTGGGAGGAGACGCTGTAAGTGACAGTGCTCGAATCGTGCAACAGATTTATTGATATTCGAGTTCATGATGCGGGTTCCGGCACTACTTGGAGAGGAACCTTTGTTTATGATGAACCGTGTGTGGAAAATCGTCAGTGTATGTGGGATCATCTTTGTTGTTTGAGGGCAATCTTACAAGAACCTTGGGTGGTGTGTGGCGACTTCAATGAAGCCTTATGGCAGCACGAGCATCTCTCAAGAACGACTAGATCGGAGTCTCAAATGGAAGTGTTCAGAGATTGCTTGGTAACCTGTGAGCTACAGGACCTAGGGTTTTCGGGCCTCCCGTACACATACAATAATGCCCAAGAAGGGCACCGCAATGTTCAAGGCGACTTGACATGGCATGTGCGGATGAGGCGCTGCAGGATCTTTTTCCGGCGGCTCGAGTTGTGCACCTAGCCACATCCTGCTCGGATCATAGCCCGCTCTTGGTAAACCTCGAGGGGGTGCAGGAGCAGAGGCGAAGGCCGACAACATCAAGGTATGAGATCATGTGGGAGCGGGATGTCAAACTCCCTTCGATCATCTCTGAGGCGTGGGCTAGGCATCGTCCAGCTGGTGATTTGGGCTCAGTTTCCATCTCGTTAAAAGAGGTCATGAGAGATTTGAAGCAATGGAGTAAAGCTACCTTTGGGGATGTGTTGGAAGAGATCGAATGGTTGCGGGGCCAGCTATCAGACCTGCAGCTGTCAGGGGCGGACCGGGCTCAACTTCGGTCTCAAATGAATGAACTAGATGAGTTGTTGTACCGTGAGGAGATGCTTTGGCTTCAACGGTCTCGTATCACTTGGTTGAAGGAGGGGGAACGTAACACTAAATATCTTCATCGTCGGGCAGTTTGGCGGGCGAGGCGAAACCTCATACAGAGACTTATGAAAGCTGATGGTTCTTGGTGTGTGGCGCCGATGGAGATGGAACGGATGGCAAACTCATACTTCAAGGAGGTTTTTACTAAAGATCCGACATTGGATCCGAACGAGGTACTAGATACTAACACCCCTAAAGTCTCGACGGAGATGAATGAGGCTTTGTGTAAAGCATATACGGAGGAGGAGATATCCAATGCGCTGTTTCAGATTGGCCCGTTGAAAGCTCCGGGATGTGATGGGTTTCCGGTCAGGTTTTACCAACGGAATTGGGCTACTCTCAAGGAGGAGATTGTGGCAGCGGTGCAGGAGTTCTTTACTAGTGGTGTCATGCCGAGTGGGGTTAATGACACGACCATTGTACTAATCCCCAAAGTGCCACATCCAAGAGAGCTCAAGGATTTCAGACCCATTAGCTTATGCAATGTGGTATATAAAATCGTCTCTAAGTGCATGGTAAATAGGCTTCAGCCGCTTCTAAATGAGCTTATTTCAGAAAATCAGAATGCCTTCATCCCCGGGAGGCTTATTTCTGATAACTCCATCATCGCATTTGAATGTATTCATCACATCCAAAACGTCAAATCAAATTCCCCATTGTTGTGTGCTTACAAACTGAATTTGTTAAAGGCTTATGATCGTCTTGATTGGAACTTCCCGGAGAGGGCTCTTTCCAAGTGGGGTTTTAGTGATGAATGGATATCCCGTGTTATGGCATGTGTAACATATGTGTAGTATTCTGTGAAATTCAATGGCAAGTTATTGGAGCCTTTCTCCCCCTCATGAGGGCTCCGCCAAGGTGACCCCTTATCACCCTTTCTCTTCCTCTTTGTGGCTGATGCTCTTTCTGCCCTATTACATAAATCAATGAGAGAAGATGGCCTACAAGGGGTTAAGATATGCAGGACTGCTCCGGTTATTTCACATCTATTGTTTGCAGACAACTCAATCATGTTTTTTCAAGCTTCAGAACAGCAAGCAAACTTGGTTAAGAGTGTGTTGAACATGTATTCGGCGGTGATTGGACAATTAATCAACCCGTCGAAGTGCTCCATCCTCTTTTCAGGAAACTGCTTGTCAACTGTGGCACATGAGGTTAAGTCGGTCCTGGAGATCACCCAAGAAGTTTTTGAGCCTAAGTACTTGGGCCTCCCGGTTCCGGAAGGAAGATTACATAAAGGAAATTTTGAAACCATCCAGGATCGGTTACGCAAGAAACTTATTGATTGGAGCGAGCAATATGTGTCCTCTGGAAATAAATAGATTTTGATCAAGGCTGTCGCACAACCCCTACCCACTTATGTTATGAGTGTCTTTAAATTACCTACATCAGTTTGTGATGAGCTGATGATCCACAAGTATAGGGGATCTATCATAGTCCTTTCGATAAGTAAGAGTGTCGAACCCAACGAGGAACAGAAGGAAATGACAAGCGGTTTTCAATAAGATGTTCTCTGCAAGCACTGAAATTATAGGTAACAGATAGTTTTGTGATAAGATAATTTGTAACGGGTAACAAGCAATGAAAGTAAATAAAGTGCAGCAAGGTGGCCCAATCCTTTTTGTAGCAAAGGACAAGCCTGGACAATTTCTTATAATGAGAAAAGCGCTCTCGAGGACACATGGGAATTATCGTCAAGCTAGTTTTCATCACGCTCATATGATTTGCGTTCGGTACTTTGATAATTTGATATGTGGGTGAACCGGTGCTTGGGTACTGCCCTTTCTTGGACAAGCATCCCACTTATGATTAACCCCTATTGCAAGCATCCGCAACTACAAAAGAAGTATTAAGGTAAACATAACCATACAATGAAACTAATGGATCCAAAGCAGCCCCTTACGAAGCAACGCATAAACTAGGGTTTAAGCTTCTGTCACTCTAGCAACCCATCATCTACTTATTACTTCCCAATGCCTTCCTCTAGGCCCAAATAATGGTGAAGTGTCATGTAGTCGACGTTCACATAACACCACTAGAGGAGAGACAACATACATCTCATCAAAATATCGAACGAATACCAAATTCACATGACTACTAATAGCAAGACTTCACCCATGTCCTCAGGAACAAACGTAACTACTCACAAAGCATATTCATGTTCATAATCAGAGGAGTATTAATATGCATTAAGGATCTGAACATATGATCTTCCACCAAGTAAACCAATTAGCATCAAGTACAAGGAGTAATCAACACTACTAGCAACCCACAGGTACCAATTTGTGGTTTAGATATAAGAGATGAACTAGGATTTTGAGAGGAGATGGTGCTGGTGAAGATGTTGATGGAGATTGACCCCCTCCCAATGAGAGGATCGTTGGTGATGACGATGGTGATGATTTCCCCCCGGAGGGAAGTTTCCCCGGTAGAACAGCTCCGCCGGAGCCCTAGATTGGTTCCGCCAAGGTTCCGCCTCGTGCCGGCGGAGTTTCGTCCCTTAAGCTTGCTTATGATTTTTTCCAGGGTAAAAGCCTTCATATAGCAGAAGATGGGCACCGGAGGGCCACCAGGGGGCCCAGGAGATAGGGGGCGCGCCCAGCCAGGGTGTGGGCCCCCTCTGGTGTTTTCTTCACTCAATAATTCCTATCAATTCCAAAAGTGACTTCCGTGGAGTTTCAGGATTTTTGGAGCTGTGCAGAATAGGTTTCCAATATTTGCTCCTTTTCCAACCAGAATTCCAGCTGCCGGCATTCCCCCTCTTAATGATAAACCTTGTAAAATAAGAGAGAATAGCCATAAGTATTGTGACATAATGTGTAATAACAACCCATAATGCAATAAATATTGATATAAAAGCATGATGCAAAATGGACATATCAACTCCCCCAAGCTTAGACCTCGCTTGTCCTCAAGAGGAAGCCGAAATCGAAAAATATGTCCACATGTTTAGAGATAGAGGTGTCGATAAAAATAAAATACGGACATGAGGGCATCATGATCATTCTTATAACAGCAACATATAAGGATTTTGTCATATGATTTCTTATGATCAAGTAACAATCTATTCACAATGTCAAGTATGGAACATAAACTTCATTGAGAACTAGCAAACTATAATCTCAGTAATTGAAGCAATTGCAATTTATCATAACATTAGAAAGAGTCAAGAATAGAGCTTTCCAGCAAGTCCACATACTCAACTACCATATAGTCTTCTACAATTGCTAACACTCACGCAATACTTGTGGTTATGGAGTTTTAATCGAACACTGAGAAAGATAGGGGCTTATTGTGTCGCCTCCCAACATATTCACCTTTGGGTGATGTCAACAATAATAATTCATGCTAACTTACATCCAATTGGATATATATATAAGGATCTTTCCAACACGAGGTTCTTGCCAAAGGATAAAATGAAAAAGGGAAAGGTGAAGATCACCTTGACTCTTGCATAAAGTAAAAACATAAGGTAAAAGATAGGCCCTTCGCAGAGGGAAGCAGAGGTTGTCATGTGCTTTTAGGGTTGGATGCACAAAATCTTAATGCAAAAGAACGTCACTTTATATTGCCACTTGTGATATGAACCTTTATTATGCAGTCCGTCGCTTTTATTACTTCCATATCACATGATCGTATAAGGCTTATTTTCTCCGCACTAATACATATTTAGAGAGCAATTTTTATTGCTTGCAACATGACAACTTACTTGAAGGATCTTACTCAATCCATAGGTAGGTATGGTGGACTCTCATGGCAAAACCGGGTTTAAGGATATTTGGAAGCACAAGTAGTATCTCTACTTGGTGTAAGGAATTTTGGCTAGCATGAGGGGGAAAGGCAAGCTCAACATGTTGGTAAGATCAATGACAATATACTTCAACTGAGATGTGAGAAAACATAGACCATTACGTTGTCTTCCTTGTCCAACATCAACTCTTTTAACATGTCATACTTAATGAGTGCTCACAATCATAAAAGATGTCCAAGATAGTATATTTATATGTGAAAACCTCTCTTTTCTTATTACTTCCTATTAATTGCGACGATGACCAAAACTATGTTTTGTCAACTCTCAACAACTTTTATGCCTCAAACTCTTTATATGTGAAGTCATTACTATCCATAAGATCAATATGAACTCTTTTATTCTTTTTATTCTTCTACTTTCTCAAGATCATAGAAGGATAGCAAAGCCCTTGACTCAACACTAATCTTTATTATGAATAGCTCACGGACTCGATTACATAAAAGATCACAAAGCAAAACTCAAAACTACTTGATACCAAAACTTCAATCTACTAGATCAAGATATTACTAAAAGGATCGAACTAAGTAAAACGGTAAAGATAGGAGTGTGATGGTGATACGATACCGGGGCACCTCCCCCAAGCTTGGCAGTTGCCAAGGGGAGTGCCCATACCCATGCAATTATGTCCTCGGAGGTGGTGAAGTAGGAGTTGTTGATGATGTAGGATTGTCGTCCATCTTCCAAGGCATAGGCTCACCATCATAGAAGGATGATCAAGTCTCCGGGATCCTCAAATCTGCAGCCAAACTCATCCTCTTGAATCTATATTCATACTCACAGTTTTGGTTTTGCAGGTCATAGATCTGGGCTTGGAGGTGCTCGATTTTCTCTTGAAGCTTGAAGATGGTCCCCCAATGATCTTGGCATCCAGCTTGTGGTTGTTGGTGAACTCCATGATCATCATCTGGTTGGCGTTGAGTCCATGCTCCACCATCCCTTGGCACTTGAAAACTTGTTGCTCCATGGCTTCGAACTTTGTCTCCACGCTTCCGGTACGCCTTGGTCCCTCCACATCGTGGATGTGCAACACCCCCTCACGCATCTCAATGGTTGAGGGTGTTGCAGCACCTCGTGAGATAGGGGTTGATAACACTCTCGAAAAACTTGTCCTTGGGAGCGCTTGGAGACGTCATGGTGCTCTAGATCTATTAGAAAAACAGCTCGAAACGAAAACAGAGGATATTTGCGTGATACGGTGGTCAAAACCTTCGGGAGATTATATAATGAATTTTTACCGACCAAAATACGTAACGTGCAAGAAAACGGAGTCCGGGAGGCACACGAGGTGCCCACGAAACAGGGGCGCGCCCAGTAAGGGTGGGCGCGCCCTCCACCCTCGTGGAGGCCTCGTGTCCTTCCCAGATTACCTTGCTTTCCAAAATTCTTAAATATTCCAAAACGGATAAAAATTGCCATTAGAACTGTTTTGGGTCGGTTTACTTACTGTACCACATAGCTATTCCTTTTCGGAGTCTGAAACGTTCTGGAAAGTGTCCCTTATGTATTCCTCCAGGGTTACGGTCTCAATAATATTAGTTTCAACATTGATAGGATTACCTGAGATATAATGTTTGATTCTTTGACTGTTCACCACCCTCGGACTTGTGCCTTCGAAGTTTTTGATTTTTATGGCACCTGAACGATAGACCTCCTCCATAACGTCAGGACCTTCCCATTTAGAGAGAAGTTTTCCTGCAAAAATCTTAAACGAGAGTTGAATAGCAACACATAATCACCTACGTTAAACTCACGCTTTTGTATCCTTTTGTCATGCCATCTTTTAACTTTTTCTTTGAACAACTTGGCATTCTCGTAGGCCTGAGTTCTCCATTCATCAAGTGAGCTAATGTCAAACAACCTCTTCTCACCGGCAATTTTGAAGTCATAGTTGAGCTCTTTAATAGCCCAATATGCTTTATGTTCAAGTTCAAGAGGTAAGTGACATGCTTTTCCATAAACCATCTTATACGGAGACATACCCATAGGATTTTTATATGCAGTTCTATAGGGCCATAATGCATCATCAAGTTTCTTGGACCAATTCTTTCTAGATCTATTGACAGTCTTTTGCAAAATTAATTTGAGCTCTCTATGGCTCAACTCTACTTGACCACTAGACTGTGGGTGATAAGGAGATGCAATTCTATGATTAACATCATACTTAGCAAGCATCTTACGGAAAGCACCATGAATAAAATGTGAAACACCATCAGTCATAAGATATCTAGGGACTCCAAACCTCGGAAAAATAATTTCTTTAAGTGTCTTAATAGAGGTGTTATGATCAACACTACTAGTTGGAATAGCTTCTACCCACTTAGTAACGTAATCAACAGCAACTAAATATGTGTGTAACCATTAGAGGCAGGAAAAGGTCCCATATAATCAAAGCCCCAAACATCAAATGGTTCAATAACAAGAGAATAATTCATATGCATTTCTTGACGTCTACTAATATTACCAATTCTTTGATATTCATCACAAGACAAGACAAACTTACGAGCATCTTTGAAGAGAGTAGGCCAATAAAAACCAGATTGCAATACCTTATGTGCAGTTCTATCTCCAGCATGGTGTCCACCATATGATTCAGAGTGACACTTGCGTAGGATCTGTTCCTGTTCATGCTCAGGTACACAACGTCTAATAACACCATCTACTCCTTCTTTATAAAGGTGTGGGTCATCCCAGAAGTAATGTCTTAAATCATAAAAGAACTTTTTCTTTTGCTGGTATGTGAAACTAGGTGGTATAAATTTAGCAACAATGTAATTAGCATAATCAACATACCATGGAGCAGTACGAGAAGCATTAACGACCGCTAATTGTTCATCAGGAAAGATATCATCAATAGGTAGTGGGTCATCAAGAACATTCTCTAGACAAGTTGTCTGCAACGGGGTTCTCAGCTCCCTTTCTATCAATAATATGCAAATCAAATTCTTGGAGCAAGAGAACCCATCTAATAAGTCTAGGCTTAGCATCTTTCTTTTCCATAAGATATTTAATAGCAGCATGATCAGTGTGAATAGTAACTTTGGAATCAATAATATAAGGTCTGAACTTATCACAAGCAAAAACAACTGCTAAGAATTCTTTTTCAGTAGTAGCATAATTTCTCTGGGCGGTATCAAGAGTTTTACTAGCATACTGGATAACATTCAATTTCTTATCAACTCTTTGCCCTAGAACAGCACCTACAACATAATCACTAGCATCACACATAATTTCAAAAGGTAAGTTCCAATCAGGTGGCTGAAATGCAGTGATCAAAGCTTTCTTAAGTATTTCAAATGCTTCTACACAATCATCATCAAAGACAAAAGGAATATATTTTTGCAATAAATTAGTCAGAGGCCTAGAGATTTTAGAAAAGTCCTTAATGAACCTCCTATAAAAACCGGCATGACCAAGGAAACTTCTTATACCTTTTATGTCCTTGGGACATGGCATCTTTTCAATAGCATCAACTTTAGCTTTATCAACTTCAATACCTCTCTCGGAAATCTTATGCCCCAAGACAATGCCTTCATTAACCATAAAGTGGCACTTTTCCCAATTCAAGACGAGACTAGTGTCTTCACATCTCTGCAAAACTCGATCTAGGTTGCTCAAGCAATCATCAAAAGAGGATCCATAAACGGAGAAATCATCCATGAATACCTCACAAATCTTTTCACAAAAGTCAGAGAACATAGCCATCATGCATCTTTGAAAGGTAGCAGGTGCATTACATAAACCAAAAGGCATATGTCTATAAGCAAAAGTACCGAAAGGGCAAGTAAAAGTAGTTTTTGATTGATCCTCCGCTGATACATGTATTTGAGAGAAACCAGAATAACCATCTAGAAAGCAGAAATCTGTATGTTTGGATAGTCTTTAGCATTTGATCAATAAAAGGTAAAGGGTAATGATCTTTCTCAGTAGCTTTATTTAATTTACGAAAATCAATTACCATCCTATAACCTGTAATAATTCTTTGCGGGATCAATTCATCTTTATCATTAGGAACGACAGTAATACCTCCCTTTTTAGGAACGCAATGGACAGGACTTACCCATTCACTATCAGCAACGGGATAAATTATACCTGCCTCAAGGAGTTTTAGTATCTCCTTTCTTACCACTTCTTTCATCTTAGGATTTAACCGTCGTTGAGGATCTCTAACTGGTTTGACATCTTTCTCCACTTTTATTTTGTGTTGACATAGAGTAGGACTAATGCCCTTAAGATCATCTAGAGTATATCCAATAGCAGCACGGTGCTTCTTCAGAGTTTTCAATAATCTTTCTTCTTCTTGCCCTGAAAGGTTAGCACTGATAATAACAGGATATATTTTCTTTTCATCAAGATAAGCATACTTAAGATTATCAGGTAATGGTTTGAGCTCAAACACGGGATCACCCTTGGGTGGAGGGGGATCCCCTAGGATTTCAACAGTAGGTTGTGTTTCAGAATAGGACCCTGTTGAAGGAACACTTCATCTATTTCCCTTCTTTCATTCATAAACATATCATTTTCATGGTCTAGCAAATATTGTTCTAACGGATCAGTAGGAGGCACGGCAATAGAAGCAAGACCAATAATCTCATCCTTACTAGGTGATTCTTTATCACGGGGTCTGCGAAACTTAGCAAAATTAAACTCATGAGACATATCCCCTAAGCCAATTGTAACAACATCCTTTTTGCAATCAATTCTAGCATTAACAGTATTCAAGAAGGGTCTACCAAAAATAATGGGACAAAAGTCATCTTGTGGGGAACCAAGAACAAGAAAATCAGTAGGACATTTAACCTTCTCACACAAGACTTCAACATCTCTAACAATCCCAACTAGCTTAATGGTGTCCCTATTGGCAAGCTTAATAGTAACATCAATATCTTCTATTTCAGCAGGTGCAATATCATGCATAATTTCTGTATATAAGTCAAAGGGTATTGCACTAGCACTAGCACCCATATCACATAAGCCATGATAACGATGATCTCCTATTTTAACAGAAATAACAGGCATGCCTACAACAGGTCTATGTATCTTAGCATCTGGTCTAGCAATATTAGCAGCCTGTTCACAGAAGTAAATAACATGCCCATCTATATTATCATCCAAGAGATCTTTAACCATAGCAATACTAGGTTCAACTTTGATTTGCTCAGGGGGTGTATAAGTTCTAGTATTACTCTTACGAACAACAGTTGAAGCTTTAGCATGATCCTTCATCCTAACAGGAAAAGGTGGTTTCTCAACATAACTAGTAGGAACAATAGGATCATTATACGTGATAGTCTTTTCTTCAACTGTAATAGGTGCAACTACTCTTACTTCAGTGGGAGGATTATATTTAAACCACTTCTCCTTAGGGAGATCAACGTGAGTAGAAAAAGATTCACAAAAAGCAGCTACTATCTCAGAGTCAAGTCCATATTTAGCGCTAAATCCACGAAAAGCATCGGTATCCATAAAAGATTTAACACAATCAAACTTAGGTGTTATACCTGACTCCTTACCATCGTCGGAACCCCAATCTTCAGAGTTGCATTTAATTCTTTCCAATAAGTCCCACTTGAATTCAGTAGTCTTCAGCATATAAGAACCAACACAGGAAGTATCAAGCATGGTGCGATCATTGAGAGAAAGCCGAGCATAAAATTTTTGAATAATCATTTCTCTTGAGAGCTCATGATTGGGGCATGAATATAACATTGAATTAAGCCTCCCCCAAGCTTGAGCGATGCTTTCTCCTTCGCGAGGCTAGAAATTATATATATAATTACGATCACAATGAACAAGATGCATAGGATAGAACTTCTAGTGAAATTCCAACTTCAATCGTTTATAATTTCCCAAGATCCTGTATCATCACATAGCCTATACCATGTCAATGCATCTCCCTTCAAAGATAAAGGGAAGACCTTCCTTTTGACAATATCATCGGGAATACCTGCAAGCTTAAATAATCCACAAACTTCATCCACAAAGATAAGGTGTAAATCGGGATGCAATGTTCCATCTCCTGCAAAGGGATTAGCTAGCAGTTTCTCTATCATACCCGAAGGAATCTCAAAGTAAATATTTTCAGTAGGTACAGTAGGTTGAGGAGCAACTCTTTGCTCTACTGGTCGGGGTGAAGATACCCCGAACAAGCCCCTCAAAGGATTAGTTTCCATAGTAACAAGTGACAGAAAATTTCAGCACACTATATAAATGTTTCCTTACCAAGTTCCACTCACCAAAGGCGCTTCACTCCCCGGCAACGGCGCCAGAAAAGAGTCTTGATGACCCACAAGTATAGGGGATCTATCGTAGTCCTTTCGATAAGTAAGAGTGTCGAACCCAACGAGGAGCAGAAGGAAATGACAAGCGGTTTTCAGTAAGGTATTCTCTGCAAGCACTGAAATTATAGGTAACAGATAGTTTTGTGATAAGATAATTTGTAACGGGTAACAAGCAATGAAAATAAATAAAGTGCAGCAAGGTGGCCCAATACTTTTTGTAGCAAAGGACAAGCCTGAACAATTTCTTATAATGAGAAAAGTGCCCCTGAGGACACATGGGAATTATCGTCAAGCTAGTTTTCATCACGCTCATATGATTCGCGTTTGGTACATTGATAATTTGATATGTGGGTGGACCGGTGCTTGGGTACTGCCCTTTCTTGGACAAGCATCCCACTTATGATTAACCCCTATTGCAAGCATCCGCAACTACAAAAGAAGTATTAAGGTAAACCTAACCATAGCATGAAACTAATGGATCCAAATCAGCCCCTTACGAAGCAACGCATAAACTAGGGTTTAAGCTTCTGTCACTATAGCAACCCATCATCTACTTATTACTTCCCAATGCCTTTCTCTAGGCCCAAATAACGCTAAAGTGTCATGTAGTCAACGTTCACATAACACCACTAGAGGAGAGACAACATACATCTCATCAAAATATCGAACGAATACCAAATTCACATGACTACTAATAGCAAGACTTCACCCATGTCCTCAGGAACAAATGTAACTACTCACAAAGCATATTCATGTTCATAATCATAGGAGTATTAATATGCATTAAGGATCTGAACATATGATCTTCCACCAAGTAAACCAATTAGCATCAACTACAAGGAGTAATCAACACTACTAGCAACCCACAGGTACCAATTTGTGGTTTAGATACAAGATTGGATACAAGAGATGAACTAGGGTTTTGAGAGGAGATGGTGCTGGTGAAGATGTTTATGGAGATTGACCCCCTCCCGATGAGAGGATCATTGGTGATGACGATTGTGATGATTTCCCCCTCCCGGAGGGAAGTTTCCCTGGCAGAACAGCTCCGCTGGAGCCCTAGATTGGTTCCGCCAAGGTGTTGCCTCGTGGCAGCGGAGTTTCGTCCGTAAGCTTGCTTATGATTTTTTTTCCAGGGTAAAAGCCTTCATATAGCAGAAGATGGGCACCGGAGGGCCACTAGGGGGCCCAGGAGACAGGGGCACGCCCAGTAGGGGTGAGCGTGCCCCCCACCCTCCTGGCCAGGGTGTGGGCCCCCTCTGGTGTTTTCTTCGCCTAATAATTCTTATTAATTCCAAAAGTGACTTCCGTGGAGTTTCAGGATTTTTGGAGCTGTGCAGAATAGGTTTCCAATATTTGCTCCTTTTCCAACCAGAATTCCAGCTGCCGGCATTCCCCCTCTTCATGATAAACCTTATAAAATAAGATAGAATAGCCATAAGTATTGTGACATAATGTGTAATAACAGCCCATAATGCAATAAATATTGATATAAAAGCATGATGCAAACTGGACGTATCATGAGCTCACTCGTATGATCTACCAGTATTGGTGGGGAGTCGAGAACGGGAAGAAGAAGATGGCATGGATGAGTTGGGACAAGTTGTAGCTACCCAAACCTATGGGTGGCATGGGGTTTAAGGATATGAGGGCTTTTAATCAAGCTTTGCTGGCCAAACAAGTTTGGCAACTGATAGATACGCCGGATAGCCTGTGTGCACGGCTCATTAAAGCTCGATACTACCCGTCTGGACAGTTGTTGGATACTTCGTTCTCAGGCAATGGTTCTTCAGTTTCGAAGGGTATCCTACACGGTCTCGATCTGCTGAAGCAAGGTGTTATTTGGAGGGTTGGCAATGGAGCTCACATACGCACATGGAGGGACCCCTGGATTCCCCAGCTGTCGACGTTTCGCCCTATTACCCCAAAGGGACACTGTCGACTAAACCGGGTGGCGAATTTCATTGATGAGAACGGTGCTTGGCGTGTTGATCGCCTTCGGGAGTTCTTCTAGCCGATGGACGTGGACTATATACTAAAAATCAGGACTTCACTGGTCGCTCGTCCCACGGATTAAAACCGTTATATAGACACCGGAGAGGGCTAGGCACAGAGTCGGTTACAAGGGTAGGAGATCTACATATCCAGACGCCAAGCTTGCCTTCCACGCCAAGGAAAGTCCCATCCGACACGGACGAAGTCTTCAATCTTGTATCTTCATAGTCTTGGAGTCCGCCGATGATGATAGTCCGCTATCCGACACCCCTAGTCCAGACTCCTCAAGAGTCTCCTCAACCAGGCTTCAATGACGATGAGTCCCGCAAGATATTGTTCGGCATTGCAAGGCGGGTTCCTCCTAATAATTCATAGAAGATTGTGAACACCAGATAGTGTCCGCTCGCAAAATAAATTCCACATTCCATCAGAGAGAGAATAACATGTACACAAGTTGAATCATGACGATTTTGTCTCTGACATCACGCCACCACCAAGCCTTTACTTGAATCTTTTTTATACCACCCGCTTAGCGAAGCGGTTTCTTGGCACGCCTTGTCGAAGCAGTAAATCGTGTTCTTTATTCCGGATTCCCATCAATACGACGGTAAACCCAACTGCGCTCCATTGCCACGCCTCTATCGGAGGTGAGTCCCGAACGGTCACGGGACGGCTCTGGTATTCTCCTCTTATAATGGGACCAAGGCTCGCTTTTGTTCAATCTTCAATTGAATCTACACCTGCGCCAGAGTTCCAACACCCAGAGCCCCAGATTTGAGCGCTTGGACCTTCAACAATGTCGGCTCGACCCTCGAGGCGGTGGATGCCCTCCTCCGTCATGGAAGAGGGCGTGCTAAAGCTGCGAGAGGCCAAGCACCGACTTACGAGATTTCGATAGGTTGCCCGCCAAAGGGCAAATCGTTCCTCATCCCCGAGGCCGGCGAGTATGTAAATGTTTGTGTCCCACCTCCGGCCGGGCTTAAGCTTCCCGATGGATCCTTTTGTGAGAGGGCTCATGTTTTACTATGGGTTGGAATTCCACGACTTGGCTCCAGAGTCCATCCTCCATATCTCTTCATTCATTCTAGCTCATGCGAAGCCTTCCTCAAATTACCCCTCACTTGACTTGTGGCTTAAGACCTTCGACATGGAGCGAAGATGATCGAGGGCGCCAAGAAAGGTCTTGAAGCGGTTATGGCGTAAGGGCCGGCGCCCATGGCCAGAGGGCTCTTTCCGGAGGAGCTCGGCTTGTGCAGCAGGAGTGTTTTACATAACCGCCTCCAGGCAGCCGGTGAAGCCGCCCATCTTCCGCTCGGGCTCTCCAGCTGCCTGATGTCATGGAGTCAGACGAGGAGCTCAGCGGAGGCCGTCAAAGGGCGTGCCCCTATTGCGGTGGCCGGATTCGAGACCTCCGTGGGAGGGAGATCAATGCAGTGGTAGTAGTGATGCAAAGTTATGCTGATTCGGGCGCCTCCCTCTGCAAGCGCGCCCCCTCCGTCTGTGGGAGTTCAATCCCGAGAGCTGGCGGCTCTCCAACACTTCATGGAGTACGCACACAGTGGAGATGTATAAATTGTGTCTCCGGTTCCGGAGAAGACCGGACTATTCTCGCACACGAGCGCATACAAGCTGGCCACATGCGATCACAACATCGCTTTGTTTACGCCTTCTTGAATTTGCCTTTTAACCCATCACCTCTTGAATAGGAGTGGATAGCGCAGTTAAGCGAAAGCGTCTGGTGTTGCGGCTCCTCCGGAGACCATGCCGGATCCCGTCTTGTCGAGGATCAGATTTGAAGGTTGCGCCTTCGAGGAAGGCTAAGGCGAGAAGAAGGACACCACCGCCTACTACGGAAGCTTTGGAGGAAGGGGGAATCGAGAATCCCTCTTCCAAGGGGATAAGAGGACTGTTTCGAAAACCGGAGGCCAAGGCCTCGAAGCGGGGAAAGATCTTGGCCAGGAGTCCTCAAGGTCGGGAGGCCCCGCCGCACTATCTCCCTAAAGAATCAGCCCTCCAGTGAGCCGTAAGTAGAAAAGGGGTTCTATAATAGAAGACATCCCCATGTTTGCTTTCGAGGATAGCAAAAGTTTTACCTTGTAGTTCGGATCTCCGCCCTTCTCGGATGAGCTCGTCTTACAGGGACCTTTGTCCGGAGATGGTGGAGAGCGATCGCTCCATCCAATGGATCGTCGAGCACAAACCCACCGGATCGCGTATCCCATATGGAACTGTATTTGGCGGCTAATGTGCCCGGAAGATGAAAATTAATGCTTGGAGAGTGGCAACCGACGTTAGCAACCTAGCAATGCAAAAATCGGAGGCACTTGGCACCATATCTCTATGTCCTCTTTGTGGGGTTGAGGAGGAATCTACATTTCATGCATCGCTTGAGGGCGTCTATCTCAAAATGACATACCTTTTGAGAAATATTAGAGATGCGTTTGAGCGGAAACACCGTGGTGACTATGTTAGGTTTCAAAGCATTTGTGATATCCGAAAGCCCCTCACAAAAATCGTCAAGTGTATTAAGAGCAAAGAGGCCGAGGTTTACCTGGTTTGTTATGAGAGACTTGATAGGTTTTGTAAGTTTAAGGACTGATTGGTCATGATCACAAAGAGTTTGGCACAGGCATCCATGAGGAGAAGGATCTCAAGTTTGGGGATCGGATTTATGCGGATGCTCCCAATAAGCCTAGACCGTAAGATCGGCCTACTAAAAGCAAGAATCTGAGCCTAAGAAGCTGATGATAGGGTGATGTAGTGATCGAACGCAACATGCTCCATATGATGTCGAAGTCATGGACACAGCAACGAGCCCGATCAAGAAAAACCGGTGACAAAGAAGATGGCGCTCTTGTTCCAAAAAGGAGGCTGAATTTGGAGGCTGCCGGGCGCTCTTGGGAGATGTTCTGGCGCCCCAAAGACGGTGTTGGCTATAATCGATGGTAAGGAGATTGATCCGGTCGGATGCCTCACTCACCGTAGCAATTCGAGCAAAGAAGAGGTTTAAAGTGACTAGGATAGCGATAACAATGAGATATCGGTGGCCTCCCTCGAGGAGGACCGCGACGCCATGAATATTCTATCATGGAACTGTCGTGGGGTCTTGGACAGTTCGTGAGGTTTAGCCCTCTCAAAGCCAATAACCCCAAGCTAGTCTTTCTTTGTGAGACTAGGCAAAGAGGCAGCTAAAGTGGAGAAATTGAAATGGAGATTGGGCCTAAAAGGCTTTCATGGTGTTAGTAGTGATGGGCGTAGTGGAGGTCTTGCATTGTTCGGGAGGAGGAGGCTGTAGTGACAAAGGTCTCTAATCGTGGCAAATGATTTATTGATATTCGAAGTTCATGATGCGGTTCCGATTCGACTTGGAGAGGAACCTTTGTTTATGATGAACCGTGTGTGGAAAATCGTCGAGTGTATGTAGGATCATCTTTGTTGTTTGAGGGCGATCTTACAAGAACCTTGGGTGGTGTGTGGCGACTTCAATGAAGCCTTATGGCATGCACATCTCTCAAAAACGACTAGATCGGAGTCTCAAATGGAAGTGTTCAGAGATGCTTGCACACATGCAAGAACATTGTGGACCAACATGCGCCGAAGGTGACCTTTGTCGGAGGATGGCGCTCGATTGATAACGGAAGGAATGGCTCATGTCCCTTCTTAGCTTATGCTCGGAGGCGCTTGCGCATATGGTAAACTTGTTGATTTCAGGTGAGGATTTGGCAAATTCGTAATGACATATATCATGGAAAGGAAGCACCCCATGGTTCTTGTTGGCTTTGGCTGAATTCTTGGACAGCTACTACAAGTCTATCAACTTGGCGGGCAAGTTTACCATGGAGGAAATTGTCATTGGTAAGATGCCTCGGCAGCCCTCGTGGTGTCACGAGTGGGGTTAATGACACGACCATTGTACTAATCCCCAAAGTGCCACATCCAAGAGAGCTCAAGGATTTCAGACCCATTAGCTTATGCAATGTGGTATATAAAATCGTCTCTAAGTGCATGGTAAATGAAGCTTGCCGCTTCTAAATAAACTTATTTGAAAATCAGAATGCCTTCATCCCGGGAGGCTTATTTCTGATAACTCCATCATCGCATTTGAATGTATTCATCACATCCAAAACGTCAAATCAAATTCCCCATCATTGTGTGCTTACAAACTGAATTTGTTAAAGGCTTATGATCGTCTTGATTGGAACTTCCCGGAGAGGGCTCTTTCCAAGTGGGGTTTCAGTGATGAATGGATATCCCGTGTTATGGCATGTGTAACATATGTGTAGTATTCTGTGAAATTCAATGGCAAGTTATTGGAGCCTTTCTCCCCCTCATGAGGGCTCCGCCAAGGTGACCCCTTATCACCCTTTCTCTTCCTCTTTGTGGCTGATGCTCTTTCTGCCCTATTACATAAATCAATGAGAGAAGATGGCCTACAAGGGGTTAAGATATGCAGGACTGCTCCGGTTTTTTCACATCTATTGTTTGCAGACAACTCAATCATGTTTTTTCAAGCTTCAGAACAGCAAGCAAACTTGGTTAAGAGTGTGTTGAACATGTATTCGGCGGCGATTGGACAATTAATCAACCCGTCGAAGTGCTCCATCCTCTTTTCAGGAAACTGCTTGTCAACTGTGGCACATGAGGTTAAGTCGGTCTGGAGATCACCCAAGAAGTTTTGAGCCTAAGTACTTGGGCCTCCGGTTTCGAAGGAAGATTACATAAAGGAAATTTTGAAACCATCCAGGATCGGTTCATAAGAAACTTATTGATTGGGCGAGCAATATGTGTCCTCTGGAAATAAATAGATTTTGATCAGGCTGCCGCTTTAGCCCTACCCACTTATGTTATGAGTGTCTTTAAATTACCTACATCAGTTTGTGATGAGCTGATGATCCACAAGTATAGGGGATCTATCGTAGTCCTTTCGATAAGTAAGAGTGTCGAACCCAACGAGGAACAGAAGGAAATGACAAGCGGTTTTCAGTAAGATGTTCTCTGCAAGCACTAAAATTATAGGTAACAGATAGTTTTGTGATAAGATAATTTGTAACGGGTAACAAGCAACGAAAGTAAATAAAGTGCAGCAAGGTGGCCCAATCCTTTTTGTAGCAAAGGACAAGCCTGGACAATTTCTTATAATGAGAAAAGCGCTCTCGAGGACACATGGGAATTATCGTCAAGCTAGTTTTCATCACGCTCATATGATTTGCGTTCGGTACTTTGATAATTTGATATGTGGGTGAACCGGTGCTTGGGTACTGCCCTTTCTTGGACAAGCATCCACTTATGATTAACCCTATTGCAAGCATCCGCAACTACAAAAAAGTATTAAGGTAAACATAACCATACAATGAAACTAATGGATCCAAAGCAGCCCTTACGAAGCAACGCATAAACTAGGGTTTAAGCACATCACTCTAGCAACCCATCATCTACTTATTACTTCCCAATGCCTTCCTCTAGGCCCAAATAATGGTGAAGTGTCATGTAGTCGACGTTCACATAACACCACTAGAGGAGAGACAACATACATCTCATCAAAATATCGAACGAATACCAAATTCACATGACTACTAATAGCAAGACTTCACCCATGTCCTCAGGAACAAACGTAACTACTCACAAAGCATATTCATGTTCATAATCAGAGGAGTATTAATATGCATTAAGGATCTGAACATATGATCTTCCACCAAGTAAACCAATTAGCATCAAGTACAAGGAGTAATCAACACTACTAGCAACCCACAGGTACCAATTTGTGGTTTAGATATAAGAGATGAACTAGGATTTTGAGAGGAGATGGTGCTGGTGAAGATGTTGATGGAGATTGACCCCCTCCCAATGAGAGGATCGTTGGTGATGACGATGGTGATGATTTCCCCTCCGGAGAAGTTTCCCAGTAGAACAGCTCATGAGCCCTAGATTAGTTCCATGAGGTTCCGCCTCGTCTTGCGGAGTTTAGTCCCTTAAGCTTGCTTATGATTTTTCAGGTAAAAGCCTTCATATAGCGAAGATGGGCACGGGAGGGCCACGAGGACCCAGGAGATAGAGGCGCGCCCGGCCGAGTGTGGGCCCCCTCGGTGTTTTCTTCACTCAATAATTCCTATCAATTCCAAAAGTGACTTCGTGGAGTTTGAGGATTTTTGGAGCTATGCGAATAGGTTTCAATATTTCCTCCTTTTCCAAGCAGAATTCCAGTCTGCGGCATTCCCCTCTTAATGATAAACCTTGTAAAATAAGAGAGAATAGCCATAAGTATTGTGACATAATGTGTAATAACAACCCATAATGCAATAAATATTGATATAAAAGCATGATGCAAAATGGACATATCAACTCCCCCAAGCTTAGACCTCGCTTGTCCTCAAGCGGAAGCCGAAATCGAAAAATATGTCCACATGTTTAGAGATAGAGGTGTCGATAAAAATAAAATACGGACATGAGGGCATCATGATCATTCTTATAACAGCAACATATAAGGATTTTGTCATATGATTTCTTATGATCAAGTAACAATCTATTCACAATGTCAAGTATGGAACATAAACTTCATTGAGAACTAGCAAACTATAATCTCAGTAATTGAAGCAATTGCAATTTATCATAACATTAGAAAGAGTCAAGAATAGAGCTTTCCAGCAAGTCCACATACTCAACTATCATATAGTCTTCTACAATTGCTAACACTCACGCAATACTTGTGATTATGGAGTTTTAATCGAACACTGAGAAAGATAGGGGCTTATTGTGTCGCCTCCCAACATATTCACCTTTGGGTGATGTCAACAGTAATAATTCATGCTAACTTACATCCAATTGGATATATATATATATATAAGGATCTTTCCAACACGAGGTTCTTGCCAAAGGATAAAATGAAAAAGGGAAAGGTGAAGATCACCTTGACTCTTGCATAAAGTAAAACATAAGGTAAAAGATAGGCCCTTCGCAGAGAGGAAGAGAGGTTGTCATGTGCTTTTAGGGTTGGATGCACAAAATCTTAATGCAAAAACGTCACTTTATATTGCCACTTGTGATATGAACCTTTATTATGCAGTCCGTCGCTTTTATTACTTCCATATCACATGATCGTATAAGGCTTATTTTCTCCGCACTAATACATATTTAGAGAGCAATTTTTATTGCTTGCAACATGACAACTTAGCAAAGGATCTTACTCAATCCATAGGTAGGTATGGTGGACTCTCATGGCAAAACGGGTTTAAGGATATTTGGAAGCACAAGTAGTATCTCTACTTGGTGTAAGGAATTTTGGCTAGCATGAGGGGGAAAGGCAAGCTCAACATGTTGGTAAGATCAATGACAATATACTTCAACTGAGATGTGAGAAAACATAGACCATTACGTTGTCTTCCTTGTCCAACATAAACTCTTTTAACATGTCATACTTAATGAGTGCTCACAATCATAAAAGATGTCCAAGATAGTATATTTATATGTGAAAACCTCTCTTTTCTTATTACTTCCTATTAATTGCGACGATGACCAAAACTATGTTTTGTCAACTCTCAACAACTTTTATGCCTCAAACTCTTTATATGTGAAGTCATTACTATCCATAAGATCAATATGAACTCTTTTATTCTTTTTATTCTTCTACTTTCTCAAGATCATAGAAGGATAGCAAAGCCCTTGACTCAACACTAATCTTTATTATGAATAGCTCACGGACTCGATTACATAAAAGATCACAAAGCAAAACTCAAAACTACTTGATACCAAAACTTCAATCTACTAGATCAAGATATTACTAAAAGGATCGAACTAAGTAAAACGGTAAAGATAGGAGTGTGATGGTGATACGATACAGGGCACCTTCCCAAGCTTGGCGATTGCCAAGGAGTGCCCATACCCATGCAATTATGTCCTCGGAGGTGGTGAACTAGGAGTTGTTGATGATGTAGGATTGTCGTCCATCTTCCAAGGCATAGGCTCACCATCATAGAAGGATGATCAAGTCTCAGGATCCTCAAATCTGCAGCCAAACTCATCCTCTTGAATCTATATTCATACTCACAGTTTTGGTTTTGCAGGTCATAGATCCAGGCTTGGAGGTGCTCGATTTTCTCTTGAAGCTTGAAGATGGTCCCCCCAATGATCTTGGCATCCAGCTTGTGGTTGTTGGTGAACTCCATGATCATCATCTGGTTGGCGTTGAGTCCATGCTCCACCATCCCTTGGCACTTGAAAACTTGTTGCTCCATGGCTTCGAACTTTGTCTCCACGCTTCTGGTACGCCTTGGTCCCTCCACATCGCGGATGTGCAATACCCCCTCACGCATCTCAATGGTTGAGGGTGTTGCAGCACCTCCGTGAGATAGGGGTTGATAACACTCTCGAAAAACTTGTCCTTGGGAGCGCTTGGAGCGTCATGGTGCTCTAGATCTATTAGAAAAACAGCTCGAAGCGAAAAAGAGGATATTTGCGTGATCGGTGGTCAAAACCTTGGAGATTATATAATGAATTTTACCGACCAAAATCGTAACATGCAAAGAAAAGCGAGTCCGGGAGGCACGAGGTGCCCACGAAACGAGAACGCACGTGATGAGGTGGGCGCCCTCCACCCTATGGAGGCCTCGTGTCCTTCCAGATTACCTTGCTTTCCAAAATTCTTAAATATTCCAAAGCGGATAAAATTGCCATTAGAACTGTTTTGGGTCGGTTTACTCTTGTACCACATAGCTATTCCTTTTGGTCTGAAGCGTTCGGAAAGTGTCCCTTATGTATTCCTCCGGGTTACGGTCTCAATAATATTAGTTTCAACATTGATAGGATTACGAGATATAATGTTTGATTCTTTGACCGTTCACCACCCTCGGACTTGTGCCTTGATGTTTTGATTTTTATGGCACTGAGCGATAGACCTCCTCCATAACGTCGGGACCTTCCCATTTAGAGAAGTTTTCCTGCAAAAATTCTTAAGCGAGAGTTGAATAGCAACACATAATCACCTACGTTAAACTCACGCTTTTGTATCCTTTTGTCATGCCATCTTTTAACTTTTTCTTTGAACAACTTGGCATTCTCGTAGGCCTGAGTTCTCCATTCATCAAGTGAGCTAATGTCAAACAACCTCTTCTCACCGGCAATTTTGAAGTCATAGTTGAGCTCTTTAATAGCCCAATATGCTTTATGTTCAAGTTCAAGAGGTAAGCGACATGCTTTTCCATAAACCATCTTATACGGAGACATACCCATAGGATTTTTATATGCAGTTCTATAGGCCCATAATGCATCATCAAGTTTCTTGGACCAATTCTTTCTAGATCTATTGACAGTCTTTTGCAAAATTAATTTGAGCTCTCTATTGCTCAACTCTACTTGACCACTAGACTGTGGGTGATAAGGAGATGCAATTCTATGATTAACATCATACTTAGCAAGCATCTTACGGAAAGCACCATGAATAAAATGTGAACCACCATCAGTCATAAGATATCTAGGGACTCCAAACCTCGGAAAAATAATTTCTTTAAGTGTTTTAAGAGAGGTGTTATGATCAACACTACTAGTTGGAATAGCTTCTACCCACTTAGTAACGTAATCAACAGCAACTAAATATGTGTGTAACCATTAGAGGCAGGAAAAGGTCCCATATAATCAAAGCCCCAAACATCAAATGGTTCAATAACAAGAGAATAATTCATATGCATTTCTTGGCGTCTACTAATATTACCAATTCTTTGATATTCATCACAAGACAAGACAAACTTACGAGCATCTTTGAAGAGTAGGCCAATAAAACCAGATTGCAATACCTTATGTGCGTTCTATCTCGGCGTGGTGTCCACCATATGATTGAGTGACACTTGCGTAGGATCTGTTCTGTTCATGCTCGGTACTGGCGTCTAATAACACCATCTACTCCTTCTTTATAAAGGTGTAGGTCATCCCGAAGTAATGTCTTAAATCATAAAGAACTTTTTCTTTTGCTGGTATGTGAAACTAGGTGGTATAAATTTAGCAACAATGTAATTAGCATAATCAACATACCATGGAGCGATCTGAGAAGCATTAACGACCGCTAATTGTTCATCGGAAAGATATCATCAATAGGTAGTGGGTCATCAAGAACATTCTCTAGACAAGTTATGCATGGCAGGGTTCTCAGCTCCCTTTCTATCAATAATATGCAAATCAAATTCTTGGAGCAAGAGAACCCATCTAATAAGTCTAGGCTTAGCATCTTTCTTTTCCATAAGATATTTAATAGCATGATCGATGTGAATAGTAACTTTGGAATCAATAATATAAGGTCTGAACTTATCACAAGCAAAAACAACTGCTAAGAATTCTTTTTCAGTAGTAGCATAATTTCTCTGGGCGGTATCAAGAGTTTTACTACCATACTGGATAACATTCAATTTCTTATCAACTCTTTGCCCTAGAACAGCACCTACTGACATAATCACTAGCATCACACATAATTTCAAAAGGTAAGTTCAATCAGGTGGCTGAAATCGTTGATCAAAGCTTTCTTAAGTATTTCAAATGCTTCTACACAATCATCGTCAAAGACAAAAGGAATATCTTTTGCAATAAATTAGTCGAGGCCTAGAGATTTTAGAAAAGTCCTTAATGAACCTCCTATAAAACCGGCATGACCAAGGAAACTTCTTATACCTTTTATGTCCTTGGGACATGGCATCTTTCAATAGCATCAACTTTAGCTTTATCAACTTCAATACCTCTCTAAAATCTTATGCCCCAAGACAATGCCTTCATTAACCATAAAGTGGCACTTTTCCCAATTCAAGACGAGACTAGTGTCTTCACATCTCTGCAAAACTCAATCTAGGTTGCTCAAGCAATCATCAAAAGAGGATCCATAAACGGAGAAATCATCCATGAATACCTCACAAATCTTTTCACAAAAGTCAAAGAACATAGCCATCATGCATCTTTGAAAGGTAGCAGGTGCATTACATAAACCAAAAGACATATGTCTATAAGCAAAAGTACCGAAAGGGCAAGTAAAAGTAGTTTTTGATTGATCCTCCGCTGATACATGTATTTGAGAGAAACCAGAATAACCATCTAGGCAGCAGAAATATGTATGTTTGGATAGTCTTTAGCATTTGATCAATAAAAGGTAAAGGGTCATGATCTTTCTCAGTAGCTTTATTTAATTTACGAAAATCAATTACCATCCTATAACCTGTAATAATTCTTTGCGGGATCAATTCATCTTTATCATTAGGAGCAGCAGTAATACCTCCCTTTTAGGAGCATAATGGACAGGACTTACCCATTCACTATCGACAGCGGGATAAATTATACCTGCCTCAAGGAGTTTTAGTATCTCCTTTCTTACCACTTCTTTCATCTTAGGATTTAACGTCGTTGAGGATCTCTAACTGGTTTGACATCTTTCTCCACTTTTATTTTGTGTTGACATAGAGTAGGACTAATGCCCTTAAGATCATCTAGAGTATATCCAATAGCAGCACGGTGCTTCTTCAGAGTTTTCAATAATCTTTCTTCTTCTTGCCACGAAAGGTTAGCGATAATAACAGGATATATTTTCTTTTCATCAAGATAAGCATACTTAAGATTATCGGGTAATGGTTTGAGCTCAAACAGGATCACCCTTGGGTGGAGGGATCCTAAGTTTCAACAGTAGGTTGTGTTTCAGAATAGGACCCTGTTGAAGGAACACTTCATCTATTTCCCTTCTTTCATTCATAAACATATCATTTTCATGGTCTAGCAAATATTGTTCTAACGGATCAGTAGGAGGCACGGCAATAGAAGCAAGACCAATAATCTCATCCTTACTAGGTGATTCTTTATCACGGGGTCTGCGAAACTTAGCAAAATTAAACTCATGAGACATATCCCCTAAGCCAATTGTAACAACATCCTTTTTGCAATCAATTCTAGCATTAACAGTATTCAAGAAGGGTCTACCAAAAATAATGGGACAAAAGTCATCTTGTGGGGAACCAAGAACAAGAAAATCAGTAGGACATTTAACCTTCTCACACAAGACTTAAACATCTCTAACAATCCCAACTAAGCAATGGTGTCCCTATTGGCAAGCTTAATAGTAACATCAATATCTTCTATTTCGGTGGGTGCAATATCATGCATAATTTCTGTATATAAGTCAAAGGGTATTGCACTAGCACTAGCACCCATATCACATAAGCCATGATAACGATGATCTCCTATTTTACGAAATAACAGGCATGCCTACAACGGTCTATGTATCTTAGCATCTGGTCTAGCAATATTAGCACTGTTCACGAGTAAATAACATGCCCATCTATATTATCATCCAGAGATCTTTAACCATAGCAATACTAGGTTCAACTTTGATTTGCTCGGGGGTGTATAAGTTCTAGTATTACTCTTACGAACAGCAGTTGAAGCTTTAGCATGATCCTTCATCCTAACGAGGAAAAGGTGGTTTCTCAACATAACTAGTAGGAACAATAGGATCATTATCGTGATAGTCTTTTCTTCAACTGTAATAGGTGCAACTACTCTTACTTGATTGGGAGGATTATATTTAAACCACTTCTCCTTAGGGAGATCAGCGTGAGTGAAAAAGATTCACAAAAAGCAGCTACTATCTCGAGTCAAGTCCATATTTAGCGCTAAATCCACGAAAAGCATCGGTATCCATAAAAGATTTAACACAATCAAACTTAGGTGTTATACCTGACTCCTTACCATCGTCAGAACCCCAATCTTCAGAGTTGCGTTTAATTCTTTCCAATAAGTCCCACTTGAATTCAGTAGTCTTCAGCATATAAGAACCAGCACAGGAAGTATCAAGCATGGTGCGATCATTGAGAGAAATTCGAGCATAAAATTTTTGAATAATCATTTCTCTTGAGAGATCATGATTGGGGCATGAATATAACACTGACTTAAGCCTCCCCCAAGCTTGAGCGATGCTTTCTCCTTCGCGAGGCTAGAAATTATATATATAATTACGATCACAATGAACAAGATGCACAGGATAGAACTTCTAGTGAAATTCCAACTTCAATCGTTTATAATTTCCCAAGAAAGATCATGTATCATCACATAGCCTATACCATGTCAATGCATCTCCCTTCAAAGATAAAGGGAAGACCTTCCTTTTGACAATATCATCGGGAATACCTGCAAGCTTAAATAATCCACAAACTTCATCCACAAATATAAGGTGTAAATCGGGATGCAATGTTCCATCTCCTGCAAAGGGATTAGCTAGCAGTTTCTCTATCATACTGAAGGAATCTCAAAGTAAATATTTTCAGTAGGTACAGATGGGTTGAGGAGCAACTCTTTGCTCTCTTGGTCGAGGTGAAGATACCCGAACAAGCCCCTCAAAGGATTAGTTTCCATAGTAACAAGTGATGAGAAAATTTCAGCACACTATATAAATGTTTCCTTACCAAGTTCCACTCACCAAAGCGCTTCACTCCCGTCAGCGGCTCGAGAAAAAGTCTTGATGACCCACAAGTATAGGGATCTATCGTAGTCCTTCGATAAGTAAAGTGTCGAACAACGAAGCGAAGGAAATGACAAGCGGTTTTCGATAAGGTATTCTCTGCAAGCACTGAAATTATAGGTATGAGATAGTTTTGTGATAAGATAATTTGTAACGGGTAACAAGCAATGAAAATAAATAAAGTGCAGCAAGGTGGCCCAATACTTTTTGTAGCAAAGGACAAGCTGAACAATTTCTTATAATGAGAAAAGTGCCCACGAGGACACATGGGAATTATCGTCAAGCTAGTTTTCATCACGCTCATATGATTCGCGTTTGGTACATTGATAATTTGATATGTGGGTGGACGGTGCTTGGGTACTGCCCTTTCTTGGACAAGCATCCCACTTATGATTAACCCCTATTGCAAGCATCCGCAACTACAAAAGAAGTATTAAGGTAAACCTAACCATAGCATGAAACTAATGGATCCAAATCAGCCCTTACGAAACAGCGCATAAACTAGGGTTTAAGCTTGTCACTATAGCAACCCATCATCTACTTATTACTTCCCAATGCCTTTCTCTAGGCCCAAATAACGCTAAAGTGTCATGTAGTCAGCGTTCACATAACACCACTAGAGGAGACAACATACATCTCATCAAAATATCGAGCGAATACCAAATTCACATGACTACTAATAGCAAGACTTCACCCATGTCCTCAGGAACAAACGTAACTACTCACAAAGAATATTCATGTTCATAATCATAGGAGTATTAATATGCATTAAGGATCTGAACATATGATCTTCCACCAAGTAAACCAATTAGCATCAACTACAAGGAGTAATCAACACTACTAGCAACCCACAGGTACCAATTTGCGGTTTAGATACAAGATTGGATACAAGAGATGAACTAGGGTTTTGAGAGGAGATGGTGCTGGTGAAGATGTTTATGGAGATTGACCCCCTCGGTCACTAGTATGCCTCTACTTGACTAGCTCATTAATCAAAGATGGTTATGAAACATAATACATGTGTGAATACATAGACAAACTTAATGTTTCCTAACCATAGACATGTGTTGTCACTTGATTAATGGGATCACATTATTGGGAGAATGATGTGATTGACTTGACCCATTCCGTTAGCTTAGCACTTGATCGTTTAGTATGTTGCTATTGCTTTCTTCATGACTTATACAAGTTCCTATAACTATGAGATTATGCAACCCGTTTACGGAGGAACACTTTGTGTGCTACCAAAGCGTCACAAGCGAATCGGGTGATTATAAAGGAGCTCTACAGGTGACTCCAAAGGTACATGTTGAGTTGGCGTATTTCGAGATTAGGTTTTGTCACTCCGATTGTTGGAGAGGTATCTATGGGCCCTCTCGGTAATGCACGTCACTACTAGCCTTACAAGCAATGTAGCTAATGAGTTAGTTACAGAATGATGCATTACGTAACGAGTAAAGAGACTTGCCGGTAACGAGATTGAACTAGGTATTGGATACCGACGATCGAATCTCGGGCAAGTAACATACCGATGACAACAACGTATGTTGTTATGCGGTTTGACCAATAAAGATCTTCGTGGAATATGTAGGAGCCAATATGAGCATCCAGGTTCCGCTATTGGTTATTGACCGGAAACGAGTCTCGGTCATGTCTACATAGTTCTCGAACCCGTAGGGTCCGCACGCTTAAGGTTTCGATGACAGTTATATTATGAGTTTATGAGTTTTGATGTAACGAAGTTTGTTCGGAGTCCCGAATGAGATTACGGACATGACGAGGAGTCTCGAAATGGTCGAGACATGAAGATTGATATATTGGAAGCCTATATTTGGATGTCGGAAGTGTTCCGGGTGAAATCGAGATTTTACCAAAGTACCGGGAGGTTACCGGAACCCCCCGGGGGCTTAATGGGCCTACATGGGCCTTAGTGGAGAAGAGGAGAGGAGGCAAGGGCTGGGACGCGTGCCCCTCCCCCTAGTCTTCCTCTCTCCCTCCTCCTTTCCCCCTTCTCCTAGTCCAATAAGGAAAGGAGGGAGTCCTACTCCCGGTGGGAGTAAGACTCCCCTTGGCGTGCCCCCTCCTAGGCCGGCCGCCCCCTCCCCTGGCTCCTTTATATACGGGGGCAGGGGGCACCTCTTGACACAACAATTGATCTCTTGATCTCTTAGCCGTGTGCGGTGCCCCCCTCCACCATAGTCCTCCTCGATAATATTGTAGCGGTGCTTAGGCGAAACCCTGCGACGGTAGAACATCAATGTCGGTGTCAAAACCGGCGGATCTCGGGTAGGGGGTCCCGAACTGTGCGTCTAGGCAGATGGTAATAGGAGACAAGGGACACGATGTTTTTACCCAGGTTCGGGCCCTCTCGATGGAGGTAAAACCCTACTCCTGCTTGATTGATATTGATGGTATGGGTAGTACAAGAATGGATCTACCACGAGATCAAGGAGCTAAACCCTAGAAGCTAGCCTATGGTATGATTGTTGTAATGGTCGTTCGTCCTACGGACTAAAACCCTCCGGTTTATATAGACACCGGAGAGGGCTAGGGTTACACAGAGTCGGTTACAAGGGTAGGAGATCTACATATCCTTATCGTCAAGCTTGCCTTCCACGCCAAGGAAAGTCCCATCCGGACACGGGACGAAGTCTTCAATCTTGTATCTTCATAGTCTTGGAGTCCGGCCGATGATGATAGTCCGGCTATCCGGACACCCCTAGTCCAGGACTCCTCGGTAGCCCTGGACCAGGCTTCAATGACGATGAGTCCGGCGCATATTGTTCGGCATTGCAAGGCGGGTTCCTCCTTCGAATAATTCATAGAAGATTGTGAACACCAGGATAGTGTCCGGCTCTGCAAAATAAATTCCACATTCCACCGTAGAGAGAATAACATGTACACAAGTTCAATCTGCTGACGTATTTTGTGGCATGACATCACGCCACCACCAAGCCTTTACTTGAATCTTTTTTTATACCACCTCGGCGTGTTTAGCGAAGCGGTTTCCTTGGCACCTCTTGTCGAAGCAGAAATCGTGTTCCCCTTATTCCGGGATTCCCATCAATATGGACGTGGTAACCCAACCGTGCCCGTTGCCACGCCCCCTCTATCGGAGGTGAGTCCCGAACGGTCACGGGGACGGCTCTTGGTATTCTCCCTCTTTATAATGGGACCAAGGCTCGTTTCTTTTCTTCAATCTTCAATCGAATCTACTCCTCGCCCCGAGTTCCAACACCCAGAGCCCCAGATTTGAGCGCTTCGGACCTTCAACAATGTCCGGCTCTGACCTACAGGGCCGGTGGATGCCCTCCTCCGTCATGGAAGAGGACGTGCTAAAGCTGCGAGAGGCCAAGTACCTGACTTACGAGATTTCGCATAGGTTGCCCGCCAAAGGGCAAGTCGTTCCCATCCCCCGAGCCCGGCGAGTATGTCGTGTTTGTGTCCCACCTCCGTCGGGGCTTAGGCTTCCCGATGGATCCTTTTGTGAGAGGGCTCATGTTTTACTATGGGTTGGAATTCCACGACTTGGCTCCAGAGTCCATCCTCCATATCTCTTCATTCATTCTCGTCTGCGAAGCCTTCCTCCGCATTACCCCTCACTTCGGCTTGTGGATTAAGACCTTCGACATGGAGCCGAAGATGATCGAGGGGCGTCAAGCAGAGTGCGGCGGGGCGGTTGTAAGCAGAAGGGCCGACGCTCCATGGCCCGAGGGCTCTTTCCAGGAGGAGCTCGGCTTGTGGCAGCAGGAGTGGTTTTACATAACCGCTCCCAGGGGCAGCAGGCAGAAGCCGCCGCCCATCTTCCGCTCGGGCCCTCCACAGCGGCCGATGTCATGGGTCAGCCAAGGGCTCAACCGGAGGCCGTCAAAGGACGTGCCCCTATTGCAGGGCCGGATTCGAGACCTCCAGGAGAGGGAGATCAATCTGGTCGTAGTGATGCAGGTTATGCTGATTCGGCGCCTCCGCCTCGCAAGCGCCGCCTCCGTCTGTGGGAGTTCAATCCCGAGGGGCCGCGCGCTCTCCAACACTTCATAGGTACGACACCCGTGGAGATGTATAAATTGTTCCTCGGATCACAAAAAGATGTGTCCGGAATTGACCGAGGATTCTGGCCTAAGCTGCAATCGCCCGGATACTCAGGTAAGTGGCCCTGCGTCCGAACACACCGTTTGTTTACGCCTTCTTGAATTTGCCTTTTAACCCATCACCTCTTGAATAGGAGTGGATAGAGCAAGCGAAACTGATACGGTGTTCGGCTCCCCTCCCGGAGACCGTGCCGGATCCCGTGCTGGTCAGGATGCTGAAGGTTGCGCCTTCGGAGGAAGGCGAAGGGGAGAATAGGGACACCACCGCCTCTACCAAGGAGGCTTTGGAGGAAGGGGGAATCGAGAATCCCTCCTTCCAAGGGGAGAAGAGGACCGCTTCCGAAAACCCGGAGGCCAAGGCCTCGAAGCGGGGGAAGAGATCTTCGCCAGAGGGTCCTGCGTCTAGGAAGGCCCCGGCCGCACTATCTCCCCTAAGGAATCAGCCCTCCAGTGAGCCGTAAGTAGAAAAAGGGGGGGGGGGTTCTATAATAGAAGACATCCCCATGTTTGCTTCTGAGGAAATCGGGATTTTACCGGAGTACCGGGAGGTTACCGGAACCCCCCGGGGGCTTAATGGGCCTACATGGGCCTTAGTGGAGAAGAGGAGAGGAGGCAAGGGCTGGGTCGCGCGCCCCTCCTCCCTAGTCTTCCTCTCTCCCCCCTCCTTTCCCCCTTCTCCTAGTCCAACAAGGAAAGGAGGGAGTCCTACTCCCGGTGGGAGTAAGACTCCCCTTGGCGCGCCCCCTCCTAGGCCGGCCGCCCCCTTCCCCTGGCTCCTTTATATACGGGGGCAGGGGCACCTCTAGACACAACAATTGATCTCTTGATCTCTTAGCCGTGTGCGGTGCCCCCCTCCACCATAGTCCTCCTCGATAATATTGTAGTGGTGCTTAGGCGAAGCCCTGCGACGGTAGAACATCAAGATCGTCACCACGCCGTCGTGCTGATGGAACTCATCCCCGATATTCTGCTAGATCAGACTACGGGAATCATCATCGAGCTGAACCTGTGCTAGAACTCGAAGGTGTCGTAGTTTCGGTTCTTGATCGGTCGGGCCGTGAAGACGTACGACTACATCAACCGCGTCGTTCTAACGCTTCCGCTTTCGGTCTACAAGGGTACATGGACAACACTCTACCCTCTCGTTGCTATGCATCACCATCATCTTGCGTGTGCGTAGGAAATTTTTTGAAATTACTACGTTCCCCAACAAAAGAATGACCACAAAAACAAATGATTCACATGGTGACTGCTATAACTTTATGAGAAGTTAAGGCCTGCTGTGAGGGCTTGTAACTGCTAGTAGTGTATTCAGATTTGCTTCACATCAGACCTTCACAAAACTCCAAACATAAACTGCAGAAGTTCAGCTACAATACTGTACAGAATTGTGGAGCGTAGTCCTCCAGAGGTCATATGAGATATCGAAGTAGTAATCTCAGCACACAAGAAATAAGATTTATGACCAATAGTCCAGCATCAAGAAAACTCAAAAGTAACACTCCAATACTGGATAACAAAACATAACCACATAGAACAAGATTCAAACCTAGACACACGTGTCTCGGCACAGTAGTGGAGACGTCAAGAATAGAAGAGCGATTCGAGCAGCAATCGAGTAAGAAAGGTGCCAAGGGGTCCTCACCAGCGACAGTGCGGAGACAATTGAATTTTTTAGTGAGCTTGAGGCAGTCCAACACTCAAATCCTGACAGGCAGTGCAAACGAGGTCACTAGATCTTGAGACTGTTGGAAACCGAAGCTTCATTACTCCCAGCCTGCATCCAAATTAAATTACTAAGGATGCAATGAAAGGAATGACCAAAATATCATAAAGTAATGTTTACAAAAGGTTTTCTGTGAGAATGCTGGTATGCCATTTACCTTTGCATTTATTTATAGTTGTGAATCTGAAATCACAGTTCATTCGATTTCCTTGCAGCGGATACTAGCAATCTTTGGCCAGCTTTCTCCATCGGGTGTTTGGCAGCTCTCCTTCAAGCGCCCGCAACGCCGAACACATATATATTGGAGGGAGGATGGCAGATCTGGTAAAGAAGATACGTTGGGACAAAGGATGATATAAAGTCGTGTCAGACTGGTCAGGCGCTTGAGATTTCCTGGCAAGGACCTCATTTCACATTCAAATAATGTCAGGTGCCGCAGGGATGAGAAATTTGCAGATTCTTCAAATGAAATGGATGGCTCCTTGCAATTTCTAAGATAGAGAAATTCTGGAACTGTAAAACCTTTAGCCGAGAGCATGTGGTTGAGTATCACAGGGCTGCTAACAGTGAGTGATTTCTGCACCCGAAATTGTGAGATGCACTCCGCGTTGAGCTTCGGGACATCCTTTAAAACTACACGGTAAAGTTGCAGGGAAGACAATCCTTCAATAAAGCACAGATCCGGGAGATCTACTAGTTGTAGTGATGCAAGGGAGGTCAGATGACCGATTGACAAGGATGCAAAGCTCCCGCAGCAAGCCATGTCAAGATTTCTCAGGTGCGGCAGGCCACTACTGAAGAAATTAGCTTCAATCACGCACCGGGATATAATGAGGCACGTAAGAGATAATGGCATTTCATCAGCTCGAAATGCCAAGTCTAGAGAAGGGCAGGAATAAATTCTGACATCCAAAAGAGAGGTAGCAGCTCGTAAACCCCCTAATGACTTGAGACACCAGCAAGAATGGATACTCAGGTTGTATAGGTTTGTCAAATGTTGGAGGACCTCTTGCGACGGAAGTGTAGTCAAGGTCATGATCTCATTTAAGAACAAAATTCCCAGTGAAGTGAGACCATTAAGGCAAACAGCTAATGCCCCATCTGTAATACTGCATGAAGAAAGATGAAGTTCGGTAAGTCCTGATGGTGGAACCAGAGGCAGCCCGATGCTCCTTCCATAAATGAGTCCCATCCTCTCCTTGTGGCAACACATCCATGCATTGATGCAATCCTCCATCACAAATTCCTCTCTTTCTATAGCACTTTTAATGTTTTCAATGTGTGACATATCCGCATCCATCGATGCCATCAACTGCTCCAGAGATGAATGTTCTGATGATATTATGTCCCGTGTGTCTGATACATACCCACTCACAATCGAAGAAAGGTTTGATACCAGTTGGTCTGTATTCATGATGTCCTCCCACTGATCATGCTGTTCTGGTTCATCGCTGGAAACAAATATAAGCAGTGGACACTTGGCAATTGATAGTTCTTTAAGACCTGCTGGAAGACAAGGTAATGCCTTTAGGTTTGGCACATTCTCGAGGCGAAGTGAGCTGCAATTTCCAAAGAGTTCTGCATTGGTTGGTAGGCCTTCTAACATAGTGCAATTAACAAGCTCAAAGGATTCCAGATTCTCAAAATATGAATCCTGAAGAAACCAACATGGATATTTCGCCGATCTGTAACCTTCGATTGTGAGGGCCCTAAGTTGAGGTGGTGGCATCAGGCCTTCCAGTATCTCCAAGTGTAAACTTTCATCTACATCTATATCATCCATATAACTCCAGGCAAGCTGCAAGCTTTCAAGATGAGTTTTCTGGTGTAGGTTCGTCTCAAAAGCTTCATCCTTTGCAGTGACATTTTCAAGACTTCTAACATTTAAACAGCCACCAAGCTTGTTCATGTCCCTTAGCTGCAGCAACTCATATCCCTTCCGCTTTTTCACAGAAAAATTATAAAGGTGTTGGAGCAAAGTTAGCTTGCCTATGTTTGGGATTTGTGGTAGAGCCTTTTTGTATGGATCATATACTCGACCAACTTCATGCCGTTCAAGATACCACAACTTACTTAAATTGCAGAGTTTGTCGGGCAAACTCTCAACTCTTTGACTGAACTTAAGGAACTGTAAGTGGTAAAGAGTACATAATGATCTTGGCAATTCAGAAATTGACGTGTCAATGATGTTTAAATATCTAAGATGCTTCAGCTCATCAATTGATTCTGGCAACTTGCGACTGTTGTAGAATGACAGATATAGTACACGCAACTTGGAATTCCGCAATATCTGATTAAAAATGTCACTTACATCATCTTTAACTGGGTCAATGCAGATAATAGTACGCAAATGTAGCTTGCAAATGCTTTGCTTATGCTGTATCATACTCTCAACACGAACAGATAAATGTCGAACAGTAGATGGTATTTCTGCCACCTTCTCATCTTCTAATCTGAAGCAGTGCTCTTTAGAGAGTGACTCTGCCAAATCATGAATAAGATCATGCATAACATAGTATGTACGTAATCTATGGTCAATTGGTTGAAAGAATGAAACTGAGACCAACTCACTGAAGCAATCATTTCCAGTATCTTCCACTCTTCTGTTCTCGCTGCACGAATCAATAAATCCCTCTGCCATCCACAGGTGAACCACCTCCCTCATGTCATATATATAGCCTTTTGGATATAAGCTGCAATAAAGAAAGCACCTCTGCAGACGTGGATCTAACTTATCATAACTCCACAACAGAGCTTGCATGGGATCACTTAAGTTGTCCTTCTTTAGAGCATCTTTCCATGAAGTGATATCCTTTTTCCTGCTGAGCTGTAAACCCACAGTTTTTGCTGCCAAAGGAGATCGTCCCAATCGGGTAGCAAGCTTCTCTGCAATCTCTTCTAGCTTCTGACGCGAACTATGTTCTCCGATTTCTGCTCCAGAAAAGGCATGGTTTTGGAAGAGTGCCAAGAACTCGGCATCTCCCATGTTTTCCAAAGGAACAATCTTGTTACAGTAAAGAGAAGCAGGAAGTATACTCGACCGAGAAGTCACCAAAACTTTGCTTCCAGTCTGCTCAGAAACTAATGGACGCAGGAGTTGCTCCCATTCCATCTCAGTGCCAGATTCTTCAAACCAAACATCATCCAGTACAAGCAGGAATTTCTTGTTTTGCAGTAAGCCCCTTAATTTGCACTGGAGAGGATCAAGATTACCAACACGTGGGCATTCACCCTCCACCACAGACTCAATAATCTCCCGTGTATGACGTTCGACATCAAGTCTGCGTGAGATGCACACCCACATCCTGACATCAAAATGTTTTTGTATCCTCTTGTCATTGTACACATACTGTGCCAAGGTGGATTTCCCCATGCCTCCTGCTCCAACAATAGCCAACCCCGAATGTATAGCTGAATCAGCCTCAACACCAACCGGCTTTGTAAGAAAATCTATTATTTTGTCGCGATCCTTGTCACGACCTATTACTTTTGGAGGTGGAATTGATGTGACCAGAGGAACAGTGGCTGCTTGTACAACAGGGTCCTCTGCAGTGTTACCAGCTGATAAGCAAAGAAGATCACGTAACTCCTTGCCTTTAGCCAGAATGGCCTTCAGTTCATTCAGCTGGCGAATTAGCTTCCTGTTTTTGGAGGACAGATTGGACAACCGGTTGGATGCAGCATGCAGAGGCTTCAGAATAGTACTGCTGGTGGAGGAATGCGGTGGCAACGGATCCTTCCCGCTCTTTGCTTTGCGCTCAAGGCGGCTGTACTCATGATCATCCAGCAAGTCTTCTGCCTTGAAGAAAGCTTGTTTGAGGCCTTGGATCCATTTGTCCAGCTTAGCCCTGTGGTTTCTCTTATCAGCTGCTTCAATCATCAGCTCGAACTGTGGCATGATGGTGGTCTCAAGGTCATGGAGCTCACTGGCCATGTCGACTCCAAGGTACGTCGAAGCATCAGCGAGGAGCTTCTTCAGGATTGGCGATGCCACCATTTGTAAGACAGCCACCACCGCCGCCCCCATGGAGTTGTAATTTGTTTCGGATGTTTTGGGGCTGATTTTGACAATGTACAGATCTTCGGTAACCTTGGAAGTGCTTACAAAGAAGTGGACAGTTTTTGTTTTTGTTTTTTTGGGTATAATGGAGGGCCAAACAGGTGGTGAAGGCAGCAGTGGATGAAAAACCTGAAGAAATTGGAACGACGAGATAAATTAGCAGACCGCTGAAAGGAAGAAAAGGAGCACAGCCAAAAAGACAGATTTCTTTCATTCTTCGTTTGTGCTGACAGAAGTATATCTAGAGGAAAATAGAGCAAAAAACTATCAAGCGAAAACGTCAGAGCTATGGTCTAGAAGCTTACACGGATGATGGAGCTCTGAAGCAGAGTTGTCAAAGCACAGCGTGTCGGGGAAGGCAGATGCAAAGTTGCCGGAGATGCAGGTTCGAGCTAGTGTTGTGCTATTGCAAATGAGATGCAGAAGTCTTCAAATAGCAGGTCAGCAAGATAACCCCAGGTCTGATCCTGTATAATTAAGTTTCAGCTGAGTTGGACTCTCTGAAAAACTAGACTGTAACACTCTTGATAGCACATTATAAGAAAAAAAAAATCCATCTTTTGTGTGGACAGTAGTATTTCTAGATGCAAAACTAACAAGTGAAAACATCACCTAGATACTTCTGCAAAGAATTGTAATAAGTCTTTTCTTTCCAAGAAAAAAGCATGTGAAAACATCAAAGGGATGGTATTGAAGCTTACACGGATGATCGACCTGAGAAGCAGAGTTGTTGGAGCGGCACAGCGAGGAAGGCGGATGAAGGTTCGCGGAGATGCTATTGCAAATGAGCTGCAGAAGTCTCCAAAAGTAGCAGTTTAGGAAGATAACCCCAGATCTAATCCTTGTATAATTAAGTTCCGCTGAGTTGGACTCTCTGAAAAGCTAAACTTTAACCACTCTCGATAGCTCATTAATCAATAAAACATGTGCAAGTGGCCTAATTAATCTATGGATTGTGTGCAAGTAGCATAGGCTGTAGCGCCAAAATATACATGACTGACAGCCCATTCATGTTATAGAATTACTCGCCAACAAACATGCTGACATACATATCTCTCAGCGGTTAGTGGTATGTGGGCCAACATTCGGTGAATAGAAGAAACAACCCTGTTTGTGTTAGTCCCTTGCGCGTGCAATACCATGTAGGCTCAGAGAAACTACCCTCTCATTGTGATAGGCATTCTGTTAGCACGTCAAAATCAAGGAAAGTTCAGTGAAATTGTGGGTTAGGTTACCTGCTGCTTCTCCCATTTCATTGTCCAGCACCGGCCTTCCGCACTTTCCGTGTGCCTTCGTTTCTGTTTTGAAAGCTACAAGCAAGAATAATATATGACGCCAATGATAATTGAAGGTGCGGCATCGCCTCGTGAGCGAAGAACTTGGAAGGCCACCAGCCTCCTAGTCATCTGGATGCTTTAGAAAGAGAGGAACGGAAGGATCTTCACTAACACAAGATGCAGCTCTGCTCAAGTTCTCAGCGGGATAGACGCTGGGCTCGCGCCAATGGACAAGTTCTTCGAGCCACCCTACTAATTTGGGACCTGGATATTGAGTGAACGTCAGAATGTCAGATCTGGGAACTTGCTGAAATGAGTACTCCTATACAGCGCCAGTTACAAGGGGTCAATGAATATTGAAACATCTGGTGTATCTATTCATGATACTTACCACTACTGCATAATGGTTTCCATGAAGCAATATATGCCTAGCTGAAGAAAAACCTGCCACACAAACATTTCCCACTTTCTATGGGCATTCTTCGTGATACCCTCTATAGTTGACATGCGTTTGTCCAGAATTGTCTTGTTTCCACGAGCAACGTTGCAAGAGAGTTGAATGCAATTCTACCCGCATAAAAAACAAAGCGCATTGGCCCAAATGCTAGTATGCACTGTGTGCTTTTTTATGGTACCTTGTTCTACTGTAGATGGAAGGGAGAAGGACCGTGTTGGATGGCTTTCGTGGTCCAGACGTATGCGGGTCGCCATTGGAGATGCCATCTCCCAATAAACTCCCCAAAGTAGTCAATAAAACACTCTAAAGAACAGCCAGTCCACCATCGACGTACATAAAAACCCAGGTCAGGCACGGTGTATATATGTAGATCTCTATATGGTTTATGCAGCGCGTCAATATTACCGTTATTTGGCAATCTTTTCCTGCAAAAAATGAACAATTACTGTGAAAATTCTTATGTTCCAAACAAGCACGATCAGGAAATTGAGAACCTTCTTAGATGGATTACAATCTTACCTCGTTTATAAAATAAAAATAGAAATAAAGACTGTCTACAGCATTGCAGCAAACTGTAACACGCCATGAGAATCACAACAGAACGAACAGTCATATGAGCAATACAGGGTAATATTACTTCACTGTTTCAAATTAACAACAGTGTACATCCATCCCAGTATTACAGCAGAAGCAATGCATATTTGGCAATCCGGAATCACCAAACGACCAAACCATTCACCCTCCATTACAAAAAATGACAGCCTAATCTACAAAGGCGGAGCAGATGGTGAAGACAGCAATGATCTTGTGCTAGAACATTCAGTTTGCAATGCTCCAATCCACCAGGAATCAAAATCGATCATGATGAACCACCGAATACCTGCAAGTGCGATGAAAGCAGGTCAAATGACTAGCTAGCTAACATAAGAAGCACCACCAGATAAACTGCCAGAATATTTACTCCGGCCAGAATATTTTTTGAGAGCTTTGCCTTTTTACTAGGGCCTCTCTCCTCAACTGCTCTATTCTGTCGAGGAATTGGACGATCGATATTCGTCTCACCGACATCACTGGATTCTTTTCCTTCAGTCTTTTGCTTCTGTTTCAAGGATGTCACCAACGTATATAGAGATTTTAGTAATGAAACTTACAGTGAACGGCAAAAATAAGGGAGAAAATATCCAGTGTTCGGGCTAGCTTGTATGTAACTGAAATGTTATTCCTACTATAACCAAACCATGTGTCACCAAGTGTCTGGTAATCATAAATAAAGATGACACGGGACAGAAAGAAAATCCCCAGCGTGAACTATGCTAGCAGAAGTATGTTAAACAATAGAGCATACCTTTTTTATGCGCTCACGAATAAATTTCTGTGTACGAGACTTTTCAGCATTAGAGAGATAATGATCACGTTGTTTCTTCGCAGCTGTTATCTCCAATGTTAATTTCTGTTCCCTGATATGAGTCTTCTCAGCTGCATTAAACTCCAAGGATTAGACCACGTACAAATCGGTTCACATTACTGACAAGTTTATAGCTACTTTTACAGTTTTGTACTGTAGGCATACCTATTTCACCAACCAGATCATCCCATTTGAACTTCCTGAGATACTTTATGTTCCAGATGTCATAATAAAATGACGACCTCTTCTTCCCACCTAATAAAAAACATCATTAGCACAGATGGTCATCAATAATTGTCAGACAAGAATAATTGAGCTCTCTAGCACGCACACATTGTATAGCTCTTCAGACATGACAGAGCCGACAAAAGCAACCCTTTTGAGGCCAAAAAATTGAGGGGTTTGAGGGTTGAGCAATAAAAAGGAAGAACAGATCATCCATGTCCAGTATATCTAATGTAAACCAACGGTAACATAGAAAGAATAAAACACATTAAGCATAGAGCCGAGAACACACCTATTTGTTCACCATTGAGCAGATTAGCCACCCTCTTGGCGACACTTTTCTTTGCAAACTCAACCCACCTACAAAGATTTTAGGAACATTATTAAGGCCATACAAGTAACAAATACAACAATAAAAATATGTCAAAATTGTGAAATACTACACATCATCTACCATATCTTTACATGACTACTCCAGAAATGCAATAAGTAGACAATGGTAAGTACTGCTCCATGTTTGACTTTCAGCATAAAACTGAAAATGGGGATCTAGCAAGTCTCTCCAAAGCAGCTCATCTGTGTATTTTTATAACATACCCTTCGGAGTAAGCCTTCGCTTTTACGTTACTATGCTTGCGATGACCTTGACCTGGAAGAAAGAGATGACATTAGTACAATAACAGTTAAGAAGTTGGGTTCTTTTCATTTACGAATATGTAAGCATTATAAAGAGCAGTAGAGCAGTTCACATTCTAAGACGTATAACCACGAGGGGCAGGAAAAACAACTCACTGTCGCTGCACGGTATACTGCCGCAGCAACATGTGCAATCAGCATGCAAAACATGATTATATCATTTGATGACATGTTCTATTTGAATTTTCCCCTTCCCCTAGAAGAAATGAAAATGTTTTCACAAACACAAGCAAGACAAACAAACCTAGAACTCCATCAACAGCCTTCTGCTACCGAAATACAGCCTAGTTACACACGTTGAGGCATGTTATTTGCAGCAGAAACTCTGCACACGCTTCTCCTTTGTTATACACGCATCTCAAAATCAGATAAATATGGTTTGTTCTCTTTGTTTTTCTCTAGGCTATCTAACATCATCACATTGCCCTCTGCATAATCGCAAGAGAAAAACAAAGTAGGGCTTTCAGCTTATTTGTGTTCCTCAAATGAACGCTTAGCTTTGGTACCGTGTCATCACAAATTAAACGTAAAAACGCATCCGCCAATTCAGTTCATGACGGGGGATTGATCACCTTCGGGGACGAGGTAGATCCTCTGCACCTCGCCGTGCTTGGAGAAGATCTGGCGGACGTGCGACGGGTTCATGTGGGGAGGGACGCGGCTGAGGTAGCACACCCCGCGCTGGCTGAAGCCGCCCAGACCCTTCTTGTTCAGAGGCCGCTTCCTCTTCTCTCCGGCCCCTCCACCCTCCTCGCCTTGGATCCCGGTGCCTCCTTCCTCCTCTCCGACCAGGTCTTCCTCTTCATCAATGCGGCACTCGTTCTCGGTGGTCTCTGCCATGGGTGGCGGTCGGCGGGTTGACGGGGACTGCGCAGATCAAAAACTGCGGCCGGCCAAAGCTCAGTTCATAAATACAGACGCCAAACCATAACATTGATAAACTTGTAGCGAAAGGTATGATGAACTTCTGACTGAACTGGCAATGCAGAAGAAATTCTATCTTGCGTCATTCAAAAATTGCATCTGGCCACGCTGCTGCTGAACCTAACCCAATCCAAGTGGTACAGTTAGGGGCCGAAGTAGTAGTACAGTAGGGGGAGGAGGCTGCTCACCTCACCTTGAGCTGGGGGAAGGCTCTGGCGTGGATATTGCTGGAGGGTGGAGGGAGCAGGTCGTCCGGCTGCCGGCGGCGGCGACCAACGGCAGTGGCCGCAAATGCGGGATTTGACTGCACGGCGACTGCGGGCGGTTATGGACGGAGTCCTGCGGGGTGAGGCCGAGATGCGACGGGGCGGCGGCGGAGACGGCGTGACGGCGCATCGGTAGGCAGGCGGCGGCGCAGCTAGGGTTGAACTCGCTCCCTTGGGGCCAGGCAAAACGGTTCGAGGTTGCACTTGGGGAGGGCAATCGAGTGTAATTTCATACAACTCCTGCTCAAAAAAATTGCACTGCAGGCTGCTCAACCTCTGATTGGATGGGCATCCTGGCCGCTCGATCGGATCTATCACCCACTGACGGCTGAGATTCGATCTCGTCCGCGGATAGAGCCCGCTTCTCGCCGAGGTCTGTGAGCATTTTGTTTTCCCAATCTCATTGCTGAATCTTTGGAGCAAATGGAAATTATTACATGTTGTGTTTGCTGGATTGCGGTTAGAGATGGTTGCTCAAGTGGAGTAAGCATTGTCAAGTGCTAGAATCACCTAGACCTAGGGAGTAAGCATTGTCAAGTGCTAGAATCACCTAGACCTAGGGAGTAAGCATTGTCAAGTGCTAGAATCACCTAGACCTAGGGAGTAAGCATTGTCAAGTGCTAGAATCACCTAGACCTAGGGAGTAAGCATTGTCAAGTGCTAGAATCACCTAGACCTAGGGAGTAAGCATTGTCAAGTGCTAGAATCACCTAGACCTAGGGAGTAAGCATTGTCAAGTGCTAGAATCACCTAGACCTAGGGAGTAAGCATTGTCAAGTGCTAGAATCACCTAGACCTAGGGAGTAAGCATTGTCAAGTGCTAGAATCACCTAGACCTAGGGAGTAAGCATTGTCAAGTGCTAGAATCACCTAGACCTAGGGAGTAAGCATTGTCAAGTGCTAGAATCACCTAGACCTAGGGAGTAAGCATTGTCAAGTGCTAGAATCACCTAGACCTAGGGAGTAAGCATTGTCAAGTGCTAGAATCACCTAGACCTAGGGAGTAAGCATTGTCAAGTGCTAGAATCACCTAGACCTAGGGAGTAAGCATTGTCAAGTGCTAGAATCACCTAGACCTAGGGAGTAAGCATTGTCAAGTGCTAGAATCACCTAGACCTAGGGAGTAAGCATTGTCAAGTGCTAGAATCACCTAGACCTAGGGAGTAAGCATTGTCAAGTGCTAGAATCACCTAGACCTAGGGAGTAAGCATTGTCAAGTGCTAGAATCACCTAGACCTAGGGAGTAAGCATTGTCAAGTGCTAGAATCACCTAGACCTAGGGAGTAAGCATTGTCAAGTGCTAGAATCACCTAGACCTAGGGAGTAAGCATTGTCAAGTGCTAGAATCACCTAGACCTAGGGAGTAAGCATTGTCAAGTGCTAGAATCACCTAGACCTAGGGAGTAAGCATTGTCAAGTGCTAGAATCACCTAGACCTAGGGAGTAAGCATTGTCAAGTGCTAGAATCACCTAGACCTAGGGAGTAAGCATTGTCAAGTGCTAGAATCACCTAGACCTAGGGAGTAAGCATTGTCAAGTGCTAGAATCACCTAGACCTAGGGAGTAAGCATTGTCAAGTGCTAGAATCACCTAGACCTAGGGAGTAAGCATTGTCAAGTGCTAGAATCACCTAGACCTAGGGAGTAAGCATTGTCAAGTGCTAGAATCACCTAGACCTAGGGAGTAAGCATTGTCAAGTGCTAGAATCACCTAGACCTAGGGAGTAAGCATTGTCAAGTGCTAGAATCACCTAGACCTAGGGAGTAAGCATTGTCAAGTGCTAGAATCACCTAGACCTAGGGAGTAAGCATTGTCAAGTGCTAGAATCACCTAGACCTAGGGAGTAAGCATTGTCAAGTGCTAGAATCACCTAGACCTAGGGAGTAAGCATTGTCAAGTGCTAGAATCACCTAGACCTAGGGAGTAAGCATTGTCAAGTGCTAGAATCACCTAGACCTAGGGAGTAAGCATTGTCAAGTGCTAGAATCACCTAGACCTAGGGAGTAAGCATTGTCAAGTGCTAGAATCACCTAGACCTAGGGAGTAAGCATTGTCAAGTGCTAGAATCACCTAGACCTAGGGAGTAAGCATTGTCAAGTGCTAGAATCACCTAGACCTAGGGAGTAAGCATTGTCAAGTGCTAGAATCACCTAGACCTAGGGAGTAAGCATTGTCAAGTGCTAGAATCACCTAGACCTAGGGAGTAAGCATTGTCAAGTGCTAGAATCACCTAGACCTAGGGAGTAAGCATTGTCAAGTGCTAGAATCACCTAGACCTAGGGAGTAAGCATTGTCAAGTGCTAGAATCACCTAGACCTAGGGAGTAAGCATTGTCAAGTGCTAGAATCACCTAGACCTAGGGAGTAAGCATTGTCAAGTGCTAGAATCACCTAGACCTAGGGAGTAAGCATTGTCAAGTGCTAGAATCACCTAGACCTAGGGAGTAAGCATTGTCAAGTGCTAGAATCACCTAGACCTAGGGAGTAAGCATTGTCAAGTGCTAGAATCACCTAGACCTAGGGAGTAAGCATTGTCAAGTGCTAGAATCACCTAGACCTAGGGAGTAAGCATTGTCAAGTGCTAGAATCACCTAGACCTAGGGAGTAAGCATTGTCAAGTGCTAGAATCACCTAGACCTAGGGAGTAAGCATTGTCAAGTGCTAGAATCACCTAGACCTAGGGAGTAAGCATTGTCAAGTGCTAGAATCACCTAGACCTAGGGAGTAAGCATTGTCAAGTGCTAGAATCACCTAGACCTAGGGAGTAAGCATTGTCAAGTGCTAGAATCACCTAGACCTAGGGAGTAAGCATTGTCAAGTGCTAGAATCACCTAGACCTAGGGAGTAAGCATTGTCAAGTGCTAGAATCACCTAGACCTAGGGAGTAAGCATTGTCAAGTGCTAGAATCACCTAGACCTAGGGAGTAAGCATTGTCAAGTGCTAGAATCACCTAGACCTAGGGAGTAAGCATTGTCAAGTGCTAGAATCACCTAGACCTAGGGAGTAAGCATTGTCAAGTGCTAGAATCACCTAGACCTAGGGAGTAAGCATTGTCAAGTGCTAGAATCACCTAGACCTAGGGAGTAAGCATTGTCAAGTGCTAGAATCACCTAGACCTAGGGAGTAAGCATTGTCAAGTGCTAGAATCACCTAGACCTAGGGAGTAAGCATTGTCAAGTGCTAGAATCACCTAGACCTAGGGAGTAAGCATTGTCAAGTGCTAGAATCACCTAGACCTAGGGAGTAAGCATTGTCAAGTGCTAGAATCACCTAGACCTAGGGAGTAAGCATTGTCAAGTGCTAGAATCACCTAGACCTAGGGAGTAAGCATTGTCAAGTGCTAGAATCACCTAGACCTAGGGAGTAAGCATTGTCAAGTGCTAGAATCACCTAGACCTAGGGAGTAAGCATTGTCAAGTGCTAGAATCACCTAGACCTAGGGAGTAAGCATTGTCAAGTGCTAGAATCACCTAGACCTAGGGAGTAAGCATTGTCAAGTGCTAGAATCACCTAGACCTAGGGAGTAAGCATTGTCAAGTGCTAGAATCACCTAGACCTAGGGAGTAAGCATTGTCAAGTGCTAGAATCACCTAGACCTAGGGAGTAAGCATTGTCAAGTGCTAGAATCACCTAGACCTAGGGAGTAAGCATTGTCAAGTGCTAGAATCACCTAGACCTAGGGAGTAAGCATTGTCAAGTGCTAGAATCACCTAGACCTAGGGAGTAAGCATTGTCAAGTGCTAGAATCACCTAGACCTAGGGAGTAAGCATTGTCAAGTGCTAGAATCACCTAGACCTAGGGAGTAAGCATTGTCAAGTGCTAGAATCACCTAGACCTAGGGAGTAAGCATTGTCAAGTGCTAGAATCACCTAGACCTAGGGAGTAAGCATTGTCAAGTGCTAGAATCACCTAGACCTAGGGAGTAAGCATTGTCAAGTGCTAGAATCACCTAGACCTAGGGAGTAAGCATTGTCAAGTGCTAGAATCACCTAGACCTAGGGAGTAAGCATTGTCAAGTGCTAGAATCACCTAGACCTAGGGAGTAAGCATTGTCAAGTGCTAGAATCACCTAGACCTAGGGAGTAAGCATTGTCAAGTGCTAGAATCACCTAGACCTAGGGAGTAAGCATTGTCAAGTGCTAGAATCACCTAGACCTAGGGAGTAAGCATTGTCAAGTGCTAGAATCACCTAGACCTAGGGAGTAAGCATTGTCAAGTGCTAGAATCACCTAGACCTAGGGAGTAAGCATTGTCAAGTGCTAGAATCACCTAGACCTAGGGAGTAAGCATTGTCAAGTGCTAGAATCACCTAGACCTAGGGAGTAAGCATTGTCAAGTGCTAGAATCACCTAGACCTAGGGAGTAAGCATTGTCAAGTGCTAGAATCACCTAGACCTAGGGAGTAAGCATTGTCAAGTGCTAGAATCACCTAGACCTAGGGAGTAAGCATTGTCAAGTGCTAGAATCACCTAGACCTAGGGAGTAAGCATTGTCAAGTGCTAGAATCACCTAGACCTAGGGAGTAAGCATTGTCAAGTGCTAGAATCACCTAGACCTAGGGAGTAAGCATTGTCAAGTGCTAGAATCACCTAGACCTAGGGAGTAAGCATTGTCAAGTGCTAGAATCACCTAGACCTAGGGAGTAAGCATTGTCAAGTGCTAGAATCACCTAGACCTAGGGAGTAAGCATTGTCAAGTGCTAGAATCACCTAGACCTAGGGAGTAAGCATTGTCAAGTGCTAGAATCACCTAGACCTAGAATCACCTAGGGAGTAAGCATTGTCAAGTGCTAGAATCACCTAGACCTAGGGAGTAAGCATTGTCAAGTGCTAGAATCACCTAGACCTAGGGAGTAAGCATTGTCAAGTGCTAGAATCACCTAGACCTAGGGAGTAAGCATTGTCAAGTGCTAGAATCACCTAGACCTAGGGAGTAAGCATTGTCAAGTGCTAGAATCACCTAGACCTAGGGAGTAAGCATTGTCAAGTGCTAGAATCACCTAGACCTAGGGAGTAAGCATTGTCAAGTGCTAGAATCACCTAGACCTAGGGAGTAAGCATTGTCAAGTGCTAGAATCACCTAGACCTAGGGAGTAAGCATTGTCAAGTGCTAGAATCACCTAGACCTAGGGAGTAAGCATTGTCAAGTGCTAGAATCACCTAGACCTAGGGAGTAAGCATTGTCAAGTGCTAGAATCACCTAGACCTAGGGAGTAAGCATTGTCAAGTGCTAGAATCACCTAGACCTAGGGAGTAAGCATTGTCAAGTGCTAGAATCACCTAGACCTAGGGAGTAAGCATTGTCAAGTGCTAGAATCACCTAGACCTAGGGAGTAAGCATTGTCAAGTGCTAGAATCACCTAGACCTAGGGAGTAAGCATTGTCAAGTGCTAGAATCACCTAGACCTAGGGAGTAAGCATTGTCAAGTGCTAGAATCACCTAGACCTAGGGAGTAAGCATTGTCAAGTGCTAGAATCACCTAGACCTAGGGAGTAAGCATTGTCAAGTGCTAGAATCACCTAGACCTAGGGAGTAAGCATTGTCAAGTGCTAGAATCACCTAGACCTAGGGAGTAAGCATTGTCAAGTGCTAGAATCACCTAGACCTAGGGAGTAAGCATTGTCAAGTGCTAGAATCACCTAGACCTAGGGAGTAAGCATTGTCAAGTGCTAGAATCACCTAGACCTAGGGAGTAAGCATTGTCAAGTGCTAGAATCACCTAGACCTAGGGAGTAAGCATTGTCAAGTGCTAGAATCACCTAGACCTAGGGAGTAAGCATTGTCAAGTGCTAGAATCACCTAGACCTAGGGAGTAAGCATTGTCAAGTGCTAGAATCACCTAGACCTAGGGAGTAAGCATTGTCAAGTGCTAGAATCACCTAGACCTAGGGAGTAAGCATTGTCAAGTGCTAGAATCACCTAGACCTAGGGAGTAAGCATTGTCAAGTGCTAGAATCACCTAGACCTAGGGAGTAAGCATTGTCAAGTGCTAGAATCACCTAGACCTAGGGAGTAAGCATTGTCAAGTGCTAGAATCACCTAGACCTAGGGAGTAAGCATTGTCAAGTGCTAGAATCACCTAGACCTAGGGAGTAAGCATTGTCAAGTGCTAGAATCACCTAGACCTAGGGAGTAAGCATTGTCAAGTGCTAGAATCACCTAGACCTAGGGAGTAAGCATTGTCAAGTGCTAGAATCACCTAGACCTAGGGAGTAAGCATTGTCAAGTGCTAGAATCACCTAGACCTAGGGAGTAAGCATTGTCAAGTGCTAGAATCACCTAGACCTAGGGAGTAAGCATTGTCAAGTGCTAGAATCACCTAGACCTAGGGAGTAAGCATTGTCAAGTGCTAGAATCACCTAGACCTAGGGAGTAAGCATTGTCAAGTGCTAGAATCACCTAGACCTAGGGAGTAAGCATTGTCAAGTGCTAGAATCACCTAGACCTAGGGAGTAAGCATTGTCAAGTGCTAGAATCACCTAGACCTAGGGAGTAAGCATTGTCAAGTGCTAGAATCACCTAGACCTAGGGAGTAAGCATTGTCAAGTGCTAGAATCACCTAGACCTAGGGAGTAAGCATTGTCAAGTGCTAGAATCACCTAGACCTAGGGAGTAAGCATTGTCAAGTGCTAGAATCACCTAGACCTAGGGAGTAAGCATTGTCAAGTGCTAGAATCACCTAGACCTAGGGAGTAAGCATTGTCAAGTGCTAGAATCACCTAGACCTAGGGAGTAAGCATTGTCAAGTGCTAGAATCACCTAGACCTAGGGAGTAAGCATTGTCAAGTGCTAGAATCACCTAGACCTAGGGAGTAAGCATTGTCAAGTGCTAGAATCACCTAGACCTAGGGAGTAAGCATTGTCAAGTGCTAGAATCACCTAGACCTAGGGAGTAAGCATTGTCAAGTGCTAGAATCACCTAGACCTAGGGAGTAAGCATTGTCAAGTGCTAGAACCTAGGGAGTAAGCATTGTCAAGTGCTAGACCTAGGGAGTAAGCATTGTCAAGTGCTAGAATCACCTAGACCTAGGGAGTAAGCATTGTCAAGTGCTAGAATCACCTAGACCTAGGGAGTAAGCATTGTCAAGTGCTAGAATCACCTAGACCTAGGGAGTAAGCATTGTCAAGTGCTAGAATCACCTAGACCTAGGGAGTAAGCATTGTCAAGTGCTAGAATCACCTAGACCTAGGGAGTAAGCATTGTCAAGTGCTAGAATCACCTAGACCTAGGGAGTAAGCATTGTCAAGTGCTAGAATCACCTAGACCTAGGGAGTAAGCATTGTCAAGTGCTAGAATCACCTAGACCTAGGGAGTAAGCATTGTCAAGTGCTAGAATCACCTAGACCTAGGGAGTAAGCATTGTCAAGTGCTAGAATCACCTAGACCTAGGGAGTAAGCATTGTCAAGTGCTAGAATCACCTAGACCTAGGGAGTAAGCATTGTCAAGTGCTAGAATCACCTAGACCTAGGGAGTAAGCATTGTCAAGTGCTAGAATCGCCTAGACCTAGGGAGTAAGCATTGTCAAGTGCTAGAATCGCCTAGACCTAGGGAGTAAGCATTGTCAAGTGCTAGAATCGCCTAGACCTAGGGAGTAAGCATTGTCAAGTGCTAGAATCGCCTAGACCTAGGGAGTAAGCATTGTCAAGTGCTAGAATCGCCTAGACCTAGGGAGTAAGCATTGTCAAGTGCTAGAATCGCCTAGACCTAGGGAGTAAGCATTGTCAAGTGCTAGAATCACCTAGACCTAGGGAGTAAGCATTGTCAAGTGCTAGAATCACCTAGACCTAGGGAGTAAGCATTGTCAAGTGCTAGAATCACCTAGACCTAGGGAGTAAGCATTGTCAAGTGCTAGAATCACCTAGACCTAGGGAGTAAGCATTGTCAAGTGCTAGAATCACCTAGACCTAGGGAGTAAGCATTGTCAAGTGCTAGAATCACCTAGACCTAGGGAGTAAGCATTGTCAAGTGCTAGAATCACCTAGACCTAGGGAGTAAGCATTGTCAAGTGCTAGAATCACCTAGACCTAGGGAGTAAGCATTGTCAAGTGCTAGAATCACCTAGACCTAGGGAGTAAGCATTGTCAAGTGCTAGAATCACCTAGACCTAGGGAGTAAGCATTGTCAAGTGCTAGAATCACCTAGACCTAGGGAGTAAGCATTGTCAAGTGCTAGAATCACCTAGACCTAGGGAGTAAGCATTGTCAAGTGCTAGAATCACCTAGACCTAGGGAGTAAGCATTGTCAAGTGCTAGAATCACCTAGACCTAGGGAGTAAGCATTGTCAAGTGCTAGAATCACCTAGACCTAGGGAGTAAGCATTGTCAAGTGCTAGAATCACCTAGACCTAGGGAGTAAGCATTGTCAAGTGCTAGAATCACCTAGACCTAGGGAGTAAGCATTGTCAAGTGCTAGAATCACCTAGACCTAGGGAGTAAGCATTGTCAAGTGCTAGAATCACCTAGACCTAGGGAGTAAGCATTGTCAAGTGCTAGAATCACCTAGACCTAGGGAGTAAGCATTGTCAAGTGCTAGAATCACCTAGACCTAGGGAGTAAGCATTGTCAAGTGCTAGAATCACCTAGACCTAGGGAGTAAGCATTGTCAAGTGCTAGAATCACCTAGACCTAGGGAGTAAGCATTGTCAAGTGCTAGAATCACCTAGACCTAGGGAGTAAGCATTGTCAAGTGCTAGAATCACCTAGACCTAGGGAGTAAGCATTGTCAAGTGCTAGAATCACCTAGACCTAGGGAGTAAGCATTGTCAAGTGCTAGAATCACCTAGACCTAGGGAGTAAGCATTGTCAAGTGCTAGAATCACCTAGACCTAGGGAGTAAGCATTGTCAAGTGCTAGAATCACCTAGACCTAGGGAGTAAGCATTGTCAAGTGCTAGAATCACCTAGACCTAGGGAGTAAGCATTGTCAAGTGCTAGAATCACCTAGACCTAGGGAGTAAGCATTGTCAAGTGCTAGAATCACCTAGACCTAGGGAGTAAGCATTGTCAAGTGCTAGAATCACCTAGACCTAGGGAGTAAGCATTGTCAAGTGCTAGAATCACCTAGACCTAGGGAGTAAGCATTGTCAAGTGCTAGAATCACCTAGACCTAGGGAGTAAGCATTGTCAAGTGCTAGAATCACCTAGACCTAGGGAGTAAGCATTGTCAAGTGCTAGAATCACCTAGACCTAGGGAGTAAGCATTGTCAAGTGCTAGAATCACCTAGACCTAGGGAGTAAGCATTGTCAAGTGCTAGAATCACCTAGACCTAGGGAGTAAGCATTGTCAAGTGCTAGAATCACCTAGACCTAGGGAGTAAGCATTGTCAAGTGCTAGAATCACCTAGACCTAGGGAGTAAGCATTGTCAAGTGCTAGAATCACCTAGACCTAGGGAGTAAGCATTGTCAAGTGCTAGAATCACCTAGACCTAGGGAGTAAGCATTGTCAAGTGCTAGAATCACCTAGACCTAGGGAGTAAGCATTGTCATGCTCATGAGGCAATTTGAATTAGCACCAATACTTGAGAAACTGAAATGTTCTCTCTCTGCATGTTGCTGTGGATGCTAGGTTGAGATTTTTTTTTTTTTTTTTTTGGCACCACCATACCATTGCCTAAGAAAGATTGTGATATTTGTTATTTTCTTTCTTGGAGGATGAACATGCTCTTACTTTACTCACATCTTGTTTACCGAGTTTCATAACCCTTTATAAGTTGTGAATTTATTTCTGATCTCAACTCTTTACTCAACATTGAACTAGAAATGGACCAACTTGTGAATTGCATCAATGGTGACTGTCGGCAATGTGACCTTAGGAAATACGAATGGACTGTGTGTTGGCTAGGTAGTAGAACATGCATATATTGCTGGAGGATTCTTTTGAAGCGAATGTGCGTGACTACACTGCACTGTGCACTGGTGGACATGTACAGCAAGGCCACCCGCGCAAAGGAAACATTCCAAGAGATTGCTGGGCCTAGCGTTCGATAAGCACGCGTACGGTTCGATGAGTGATCATGGCCTTGCCTACATGAGAGCTGATATGTTAGACCAATCACAAGATGTGATCAAACAGACGGAGGATCAGCAGCGGGAAAACAAGTCTGCAAGGCTTTGCTGAGAGCCTACTCGTACAAAGGCGATTCAGAGGGCGCAGGGAGTTTTCGACGACGCGGTACAAGGAGTTGGCGGGGATGGTGTCAACAAGGAATGGAGAAAAGGCACAAGGAGCCAACACAGCATTTCAGTTCAGTCCAGACGAAATACAGGAAGAGCAAAATCACTCAGTCTGCAACTCAAGTGATTTTGTAACCCCAGTGCCATTAGCATTAGCATTCACATTATGACAGTGTTTTCAGAATAGGCAGGATGCCAGGATCTATGTTACCAAGTGTATGTAGCTCAAGGCATTAATACATCTTGTTCAGAAAAATGAAAAGCAGACTCTAGTTCAACAGGGCTACTCACTAGCTGAACAGCCTCCTCCATTCTACATCTTAGACCTCAAAAATGCATAAGATTTGACAAAACCAGGCAATAAAAGACCCTCAAGAACGCGCATCCAATCAAAACATCCCAAGTGCTAATGCAAGACCAAACTACTCTAGTGCTGCAACAGGGCTACTTACTAGTATATGAAACATGAATCGCAAAACATGCTCCAAACTGCAATAGTTGAACAGCCTCCTCAATCCATGCTCTTCCCACGTTATAGACCTCAAAATGTCATCAGCGCCACCATAGGATGATGAAAGATTCAATAGTCGAGACCCGATCAGATCCATGCTCTTGTACATAAATTATAGTACACTACTAGATGTTTTAATTTCATTAAGCAGAAGAATGAGGTTCTAGTCTAATCATTCATCGGCCTCGGTTTTCGACTTCTTCTTTTTCTTCTTCCCTTCTGTGGCTGTCTTGGGCTCGACAGACTCTGCAGCATCACGGTTCTTCTTTTTCTTTTTCTTGGGAGTCTCGTCTTGTTCGCCGTCGACATTGGCTGCCATCTCTTGATCCTGGGGCTCCTCTAGCTTGTGCTTCTTTTTCTTTTTCTTCTTCTCTGTCCCTTCTTCTGCCGCGGCCGTGTTGGCAGGCTTATCAAGATCCATGGCGTCACCATCAGCCTCAGGTTTGGACTTCTTTTTCTTACTTTTCTTGGCAGTCGTGTCACCGTTCTCCTTCTCCTTGTCTGCGAAAAGAATTGTTCAGGGCAAGGTGTAAATATACACATGTACAGAAAGACTTCAAATTAAGTGATTGAGAGACCTATATATATATAAAGACAAGTACCCTTACCCTCCTCTGAGACTGCGTTGGTCATACCCTCCTCAATTGCAGCTTTCATTACATCAAGGTTCTTGCGTGGTGCAACACCCTTGTCATAAAAGTCTAATCTCTCCTCGACTTGCTCACGCAGTTTCTCACCGAAAATGGAGCTACTCATATCTGGAATTCATAACCCAGTGAGGAAAACAAACAGAAAAGGCAGTCAGGATGTTTAACCTTTGCAAACAAAGTCATTCATCTAACCTGAATAACAGTCAATGCGTGAAGCAATTGAGCATTTGTTTGCCAGGTATCTGGCCATTCTCCCCTTGTTTTTGGTCGATGCACGGCCAATAAAAGATGAGTGGAAGATGAGGCCATACTTCGGTGTGTTTCCACGTGTTTTAAGAGCTCTGCAGTAAAATTAGGAAATCAATCACAACATTTCAGAAGCATAGACGACAAAGTCTGAATACTTGACAAAACAGTTAGTATTTGAGTAGAAGGGCAACTACAAATAAGAAAGCACAGCTTGGAAATAGGGTGTGGGAATGCGTAAGCAGTCCAGTCAGTCACAATTACCTGAAGAGCGCCTTCTCAGCACCTAGTATCTGGAGAGTGGAGGCAGGGCATTTTGCAAGATTTGAAAGACTGCCAGCATGAGAGATTAACCGAGCTCCAACCATTTCACCAATCAATGACGTCAGATTTGGTGCAATATCATTCATCTTTGTCACCAGATACTCATAGAGATTTTTACGGTACTCAGATAGATTCATGACCCTTTGAGCAAACTGTTGGACATTGATCAAATCAACTGGTGAAAGGTCCTGGCCTGAAAATAAAAAGAAGATCATGTAAACTAAGCAACCGTGGCAACTACTGAGAAGCATACCAATTGTGGACATGGTTGTTACCCATAGATGCCTTTGCTGCTTCAACAATTTCTCTTGCCTTGTCCTCATCTCCAATCAGATCTGCTAAAGCTGGAATGTCTTTCTCTGACAAATCAGATTTGTTTACTACAAACTTGGCAAGCTTAGCATAAAGGTAGTTGTCATTCACAATTTTGACCAGCTCCGGAAAATGCCATCCATACCACTCCCTGCATCATGGTTAAGAAACAATTAATACACCCATGCACCCCCGTAAAAAAAATTACACCCATGCAACTAACACAACTACAGTGACAAATGTTCAAAACTAGTTACAGCGTCAACAAGGGTAAAAAGAAAAAGGAAAATGTCATTACACCCACCGAAAGCATACAGTGTTTCCCCCAAAAAAAAACATACGTGGTTACAAAAGAAGAGGCATACAAACGATATTAATCAAATTTCAGCTGTTTTTTTAACTACTGCAATCAGAAAATGGTGGCATATACCGACAACTAAACTGGAAAAGTACTGAACAAATGTCAACTCTAGTGCCTATACCTAGAACTTTCCCAGGACTTCTATGTCGCCATCAACTTTTCTTTTTGAGATAATCCAAGTCTCACCGCGACAGCCAAACCAAAGAACCAGATACTAGGTAACAAATTAAGCAAATTAAGAATAAAGATGAGGAACCAACCTCACTCTCATGGAGAAGGAATTGACATCCTTATCAAGTGTATCCAACAGAAAGATGGCTTGAATCACCATGTTATCCACACGATTCACATTGAACTTGACCTTTGCCCTGCTATAGCTATGCCCCAGACCTAACTGAGCCTTCTCCAGGTCAGATGGCTGCAATAAAAATAAACAGAACAAAGTTTACAAACAAGTATATATGGGATAAGAGCAGTGATGGAATAAAACCCATGAAGAAGGATCAACATGCCAGCAACCAATTTGTGAAACTCCAGGCAATTCACCGTATGATCTAGGTAAACTTAATTAGTAAAAATGATGTGCCAAGCATAAGGTAGTAAAATCATAGTTCATACCACCAAAACATTAAACTTTTCCCACTGCTGCACAATCCTCTAAAATCAAATACACCAGCCACAACCCAAGTCAGACTACAATGTGATTTATGACCCATGTTTGACAGCTCAATCTTTACTGAACAATGTAAAACATGGAAGCTAGACGCAAATGCAAAAATCCATCACCTTGAGTTGGTCAATGAACTGGTCGAAGTGCAGCCGCACGGCACGGAGCAGTTCCTGTACATAGTCGTTGGACTCGCAGGGGATTCCGGTGGCCTCGGTGATGTGGGACCCGACCTTGGGCTCCATGACGCCGACACTGAACTTGGCCTTCTTCCCCTCCTTGACCTTGGGCAGGTTGAGCTCCAGGAAGTTCCTCAGCTCGTCGGTCATGATCCCTGACCCACCAAAGGAGCATTCGCTCGTCAGGGGAGTCATAAAGCAGGGAGATTTGACACGAGGACTCCACCGAGTGAGGAGGGAGAGGGGGAGGGGGCACGGTACCTTCGGAGATGGCGTTGCACTGGTTGAGGGCGTCGACGGCGGAGAGGAAGGGGGTGAAGCCGGCGAGCTTGACGGCCTTGCTGAAGCGCTTGAGGTCCAGCACGGTGGAGCGGACGGCGTCCACGCTCTGCCCGATCTCGTCGATGCCGTGGGCGTGGAAGAGCGCGTACCCCGACGCCGACTCGAAGAGCAGGTAGAGCGCCATCTCGCCCGCGCGCTCTTCGCCGGCGGCGGCCGAGGGGTTTGGAGGGCGGGGGCGGGCAAGAGGGCTAGGGTTTAGGCGAAGGGATGTGGGCTTCGCCGGGGCCTTACTTATGGTGGGGTTTCCGTTGACGCTACGCTGGGAAGTCTGGGCCGTCCGATTTGATTTGATCAGTGCCGATAGCCCAATTCTCTTCCCCTCCTTTTGCTATCCTAAAAAAAAATGGTATCTTAACATAAAAAAAAAATCACCATCTGTACTGAGAAAACCGTTTTACCTTGCTATCAATTATCTCTATCACTTGGGTTTAATCTTGTGACTAGCAAGACAAGGGGCTTGACAACCCTCTGTGTTGGGGACAAGCGTGTTTTGTGCGTAGGTGTCGTTTACTCTGTTTGCTAGGTGACTCATACTGGATTGACAACTTCGGTTCCTAGTTGAGGTAAATACTTGTTGATGGGCAGATTTATATTACTTCTAATGGTTTTTGTATTGCCTTGATACTTTTCTTTATAAAAAAATTATGCCTTGATACTTGATACTTGATGAATAGATTTTCACCAATATTTAGTTGTCTATCTAGTCGATTGGTACTCCTCCCCAAAGGTCAAAAACGCCATACATTATGGGATGGAGAGGGTAGTAAAAGATCCACGCCCTATATCCTGTTGGTGAGAAGTTTTTTCTATGTGTACTAAGTCGCTACGCCTCATCGGAAACTGAACACGAACACTTTCTTCCTTAGCCCACGCCACTCCTCCCCGCTCACGGCCGCCTCCCCGTCGAGTTGCCGACGAGCGAGGATCGATGCTCTGCCATCAATTCCCTGAATTCCTTCGTGTTCTGATATCATCCCTATGTTTCCCCATCATTGACACCCTAAGAGCATCTACAAAGGACATAGCAAATCGACTTCTTAACGCATACAGACGCCGCCGGTCAGTGACCAGACGTGTCCGTTTTGAGCCCCTATTTGTCCCTCCGCACAACCACACTCCTCATTTTCTTCCTTATATATCCGGTCATTTGCATGTGATTGGTGGAGATGAAGAGAGAGAAAGAAATGAATAAGTAAAGAAAGAGAAAATTTGTTCTGCGGTGAGGATGACCCAATACGGGTCACGTCATGAGTCCTAACATCCTCCCTACATTTGAGATGGACATGAGGGTTCGCATGAAACACGGGCACATAGAGATGATATGAGGGGTCCGATTGGGTCACTTTTTCCTTCTCCTCTTGTCCGATCATCGACGAAGCACGTCCGCAGGCGTATGAGAGATGGTTTGAGAGCATGTATAATGGTGGTTCTATCTTAAGAATGTCACGAGGATAAATGATGAGGTGAAGAGAGAGAAATTATAAGAAAAGGTTTGTCTTATCTTGTTTAAGAGAAGACAAGAGATGGAGATGGTCTTTAGCCGGAAACCGACTTTGGTGACCGAGCTCACTGGAGGCCTCAGATTCAAAATTCAAATACCATTGAAATTCATATTTTTACATTTCAAAAATTATGAAAAAGTACAGATATACATGAAGGCATAACACACATGTGTGTAAAATTTTAGGGCAAAATACGTTGAAACGAGGGTTGTGTAAAAGACAACTGGAGCTATTTAACACAAAAATATAATGATGAAAAAAAATATAAAGTACAAACTAAAACAAAATATAAACCAGAAAATGAAAAAAAAAACAGACACGAGGCCTCGCTCGCGAGTGGGCCGGCTCGTCTGGGCTCCTCCCGCGCGAGGCTCCCCCAATGCTCGCTAAAGCCGAAATAGAGGTGCCCCAGAGCTCGGTATGCGTGCTCTGCAACAAACGTGTGTGCGTGGCGCTCTTGTGCGCTGCTGCCGGGTGCTTTTACTGACTTGCTGCTCTATGATGTGCTCCTCGATGCACACAAGGTGTTCGATCAAATGGCTATACAGTAAAGTGGATTAATAGGGAAGAAAATTAGATATATAGCGTTTGATAGCTGTCTTTCGTCTAGACGTGATCACGAACATTTCTATTTGTGGGGACGTGACCACGAGCATTTTTGGTGACCTAATCAACTTCAACAACAGTCACCAAATGTATGGCACCAAATGTCCTGCGGGGCAGAGCACGACCATCCAATCAAAGTCACCAAATAAAAGCGTTGATCGATTTTTTGATATGATGTTTTCATAGCAAAATTCCTAAAACAATTAATAATAAATTCTACCGACTCTCCCGTCGAAGTAAAGTCGACACATGCAGAATGATCCAGCTCTGTTGTTGGCGGCGGCACGAATGAGGTGGCGCTGACGGTGGATGCCTCTTTAGCATCGTCGTCCCGCCGCCCGCCTCTAACCCTCAAAGAGCGGGTTGCATCCACCTCGTTGCACGGTGGAGTCGCCGACGCCGCGGCGGATGGAGCGAGCAATGTGCACGGACTCGTACACGGTCATTGGACGATCATCGGGTCCACCTCCACCATTGCCACATCGACTACTTCGCATACACGCTACACCTCCTATTCGTGTTCCTTCAAGGGATCAAAGTTGTAGTGCTACTCGCAATAGCTGATGACTCGGACACCGATGACTTTCATCGATGGATGCCTGCTCCTCTTCCACCTCCACCAAGACGGTGCTGCCTCGCTCAAGCATATTGAACCCGTACATTGGTGGCTCCTCACCGACGTGGTCCCATGCTCGTCCAGTGGCGACACAAATGCATGCTCCTTCTGAAGGAAATATGCCCTAGAGGCAATAATAAAGTTATTATTTATTTCCTCATATCATGATAAATGTTTATTATTCATGCTAGAATTGTATTAACCGGAAACATAATACATGTGTGAATATATAGGCAAACAGAGTGTCACTAGTATGCCTCTACTTGACTAGCTTGTTAATCAAAGATGGTTATGTTTCCTAACCATGAATAAGGAGTTGTTATTTGATTAACGGGATCACATCATTAGTTGAATGATCTGATTGACATGACCCATTCCGTTAGCTTAGCACACGATCGTTTAGTATGTTGCTATTGCTTCCTTCATGACTTATACATGTTCCTATGACTATGAGATTATGCAACTCCGTTTACGGAGGAACACTTTGTGTGCTACCAAACGTCACAACGAATCGGGTGATTATAAAGGTGCTCTGGTGTCTCCAAAGGTACTTGTTGGGTTGGCGATTTCGAGATTAGGATTTGTCACTCCGAATGTCGGAGAGGTATCTCTCGGCCCTCTCGGTAATGCACATCACTTAAGCCTTGCAAGCATTTCAACTAATGAGTTAGTTGTGAGATGATGTATTACGGAACGAGTAAAGAGACTTGCGGTAACGAGATTGAACTAGGTATTGGATACCGACGATCGAATCTCGGGCAAGTAACATACCGATGACAAAGGAACAACGATGTTGTTGTGCGGTTCGACCGATAAAGATCTTCGTAGAATATGTAGGAACCAATATGGGCATCCAGGTCCCGCTATTGGTTATTGACTGGAGACATGTCTCGGTCATGTCTACATTGTTCTCGAACCGTAGGGTCCGCACGCTTAAGGTTTCGATGACAGTTATATTATGAGTTTATGTATTTTGATGTACCGAAGGTTGTTCGGAGTCCCGGATATGATCACGGACATGACGAGGAGTCTCGAAATGGTCGAGACATAAAGATTGACTAGATCATGGATAGCGCGCGTTGCCGCGCCCGTCTATTGTACAATAAATATATGGCCCCATGAAACAAATTAAATTTTGCAGAAACATAGATCCATATTAGTTAGTAATCAAGGAAAATATCACAAGTACAAACTGGCTTTGGCATGACAACAGATGAAACAACATACACTTAGTAAATATAGAGTATTGTCAAGACAAATAATAAGCAGCAACACAAACAAACATGTAGTTGTTGACTTAAATTGTCATAGTAATTTTATACATGGCGCATTGATGAAATCTTCAGATCTCCAAATGTAACATAATGCGCGACAACCAAGAAGAATTAGGCAAGCCTGATGCACCTAGCCATTTGTGAAAAGTGAGCATTACTTATACATGTATTGCCACATGTATAAAATGGGGGGAAATGCCTTCAAAAAAGTGAGCATCTCAGGTGTTGATGTAACTGAAGCATGAGATTTACCTGGAGTGAGTTGTAGAAACAATTAATAGACACTGTCAATACCTTCTGAAGCAAATTCCACAGATTTTGCAATGAAAGAAAACATATGTCACTCAGATTTGAGATGAACTTTGAGGAAAGGATTGTATTATCAATATTAAGCAAACATCACATCTTACTACCAAAATTAGAGGTATTATAAAGGTTAGATGAACATAAGGTTCAGAACCAATGAAAATAACTTAGATTCACATATGTATCATCCAGAAACAACCAAAATGTTTCGTGGATAGCTAAAAATATTCCTAAAAGGAGAAGAGATTCCTTCCGAACCTCTTTAGTTTTTTAGATAATTGAGATCTGCCAAAATATCTGTTCAAGTTCTTGATCATATCAAAAATAATGTAACTCTGATCCTCTTCACTACATAATTGGATTGACCACTCATAGTTACCGAACAAATGGAAGGTGCAACCATGGGAGGCTTTGATGAAACCCGAGATCTATAACAGGTGAGCTCATAAGCAAATAACTAATTTCAAGATTAACAAACAAAGAAGCTCATCCATGAATCAAGATCTCCTACCTTGTATGCACCAGCAGATTCTCCGCAAGTCCTAAGCGAAAGTTGTGACAGAGAGAACCTGTGGCTCAAGCATAGGAACTTTTGGGAATTTATGCAATGACGGCTGCATCCATAGGCGGAGCAGGCTGGTCTCCTTGTGTCCGTAGGTAAAATTCATGCCTTTGGTTGGCTACAGCACAACCACCACATAATTTCAATTTTTGCAACATCAAAATTGAGATATGGTATGATAAATAATAATTTCAAAAATTAAATTAAAATTTGAAAATCCAACTAAGTAAATTCCAAGTATGTCGTTTTTCTTGGATGAACATTTTAACATATACATGCCCAAGACATAGAGAGATCTAAACAGGGGCAAGAAACACATCCATGGAGTTGAATAAAATAGTTAAGCATGCATCCATTATGTCTTCAAACCAGTGCCAGCAAGCACATCACCAATAGGAGTACAGGTACATTTAGTGACCTGGCCATTAGCTATTGGATATCGAAAACTATAGGATTCCTTCAGCCAATCAAGTAGAACCAGTTGCCACTTCGTACACAAACACCACCTGCATCAAATTTGGAAGAAACTATAACAAAAGTCGGAACCCAAAATTAACTGGGCGAAAGATGTAAGGAACATAGGAAGAAGGGAGAATCTGAGGCAAGGGAGAAGCCAACCAAATTGAACTGGGCACAAATAATAACAATATCTAAGGCATTGATTCCGTATGCACAGGTGGCCATGGGTAATTGAGTTGATAAGCATCAGCTACAAGCCTACAACTGTTCTGTGTGCACAGTCACACCCGAACAGAAGTGTTCTGGAAACATAGTACATAATCTGAACCACAAAACTACACGCAGCCATACTCATTCCGGTTAACCATCTTTATATACTTAAACATGCCACTACTTCCACACATACAATTGCCGTATCATAAACTAATCAAGGGCGACCAACACAACCCCATGACAACCCGGGGTATATCCACCTCAGAACATCCAATTTGTGTATGTAATCACAAGCGTGTAGCAGCAAGTCACGGTGAACTCGGTAAAAACCAGGAATCAAAGAATTGGGGTAGAAGTGTTCCTAAATTTTTATTTTATGGAGTAGAAGTGTTTCTAAATTCCATGGAGAAAGAATTGAGTTAAAAGGGTAGGTAGAAGGGAGGGAGACAGCATAGCTCACAAGATGGAGTGATGACCTAAGCATCAACTATGGCTGTCGGAGACTGTCATAGAATTAAGGAGTCAAGGAGGGAGTGGAAACTAACAGCTGAGACAACACACGGAGAGACTAACGCGCACGGAGTGAAGTAGGAACACAAAGTGACATGGTAGCTCGACTTGCAATAATCGGCCGTCGGCGAAGTTAGTGCATATCGATCATCGTTAAAGGTGTGTAGCAACCGCGATTTATTTTCTCAATATTCAGCGAGTCGACTCCAATCGACAGGACATATTCGTTGAAATCTCCCTGATACATCTTCTGAAGGTTTCTTTTTGCCATCTCCAAACTTGTTGTCCCCATCTTGTCCATACTCTGTATATATAGCTCCGCCATCTAATCATGTACATTTATACTGATCGTTTTACACACGAACGAGCTTAACTCGTTTCACCTGATACAACAGATCAAACCAAGTTATAATTGAACATGTAATCGAGAGAAACATTCAGAATTACAGTTAGATGCCTGATGCAACAGATTAAGCTAAGAAAGACTTTCAGAACTAATCTGTACTACTGACCTTGCAGTGCAATCTATGTTGGAAATCATGAAGCAAAAATACCTAAGTACTCTACATGGTAGAGGCGTTCTCCTCTCGTCCTCCTACTTTCTCCTCCTCACGAATCTAGGGATGATATCGTTGATGTAGGGCGGAAGCCGGAGGCTGTCTTGAACAGCAGCGTGCCTAATTAAGACACCGTTGAATCGTCATGTAACCGCAAGTCGACGAGTTGCGCCGAGGTCGTGCAAGGTCGCTGTTCCTCAAGGACGAGATCGTGGAAGCCCTAATGCTGCGTGATATGGAGCAATAGATTGCAATTGGCATACCAGATCCTCTCATCTCCTCTTCTCCTCTTCTCGAAACCGACCTCTCATCTCCTCTTCCACCAACACGGATATCGATCGAGTAAGTGAACCTATCCAAAAATAGGGGATGCATGGAAGGGAGAGACACATACCAGAGAAGATGAACCTAACATAGCTGGTAAGATTTTGTGCCTTTATCACAAAGACATCCGATGTCGCCATCACCATGATCTCTATTTTTTGGTATGAGATTTGGAGTTCGTAACGATCCGGGCGGCTCGACTTCGACAGAGATGTGCCAATTGGCGACTCACTCCAGCGGAAAAGCCCATGGTTGCCATTTTCCATCGTCTCTCTCTGTACGGCGGTGACCACCCGGCGATCCACATCTCAAGGCCTAGGCCGAGATTGGGAGAGTTGTAGGGGCACGGAGAGAGGTGGGATGCGGGTCGCGGTGGGGACGGGAGGGGGCGGGGCGCGATGGTGGACAGAGAGCAGTATCGCGACTGTCTGTTTGGCATCGGACGTCAATCCGCATCAATGACCAAGAGACCTTCGATTTTGTTCTCAGAATAGCGGCCCACAGGAGGTGCATCGCACGGCCAGTAACGACCGGTATATGCCATCAGATGGCCGAAATCAATGAAGACGTGAGAGGGCTGGAAAAGTGCTCGGTTATAAAGTCTTTAAATATATTGGACGGATATATTTGGACACCGGAAAGGTTCCGGAGAAGTTTGGAGCTCCGGGAGGTTACCGGAACCCCCCGGGAGGTATATGGGCCTTATTGGGCCCATGTAGGAGGAAGAGAGAAGGAGCAAGGGAGGGGCGCCCCAAGCCCAATCCGACTGGGAGGGGGCCAGCCCCTTTCCTTTCTCCTTCCCTCTCTTCCATCCTACTACTAGTACTACTTCCTAATACTAGTACTCCTTCCTTCCCTCCATATAAGATAAGGAAAAGGGGAAACCTACTTGGAGTAGGTTTCCTCCCTATGGCGCCCCTTGGGGCCGGCCACCTCCTCCCTCCCTCCTTTATATACGGGGTAGGGGCACCCTAGAACACACAAGTTGATCATTGATCGTTCCTTAGCTGTACGGTGCCCCCTCCACGATATTACACCTCGATCATATTGTAGCGGTGCTTAGGCGGAGCCTGCGACAGAGAACATCAAGATCGTCACCACGCCGTCAGGTCGACGGAACTCCCCTCGGAGCCTCTCTTGGATTAGAGATCGAGGTGTGTCATCAAGGTGTACGCGTGTCAAGAACTCGGAGGTGCCGAGTAACGGTGCTTGGATCGGTTGGACCGGAGGACGACGACTACTTCCTCTACGTTGCGCCAACGCTTCCGCTTGGACTACGAGGGTACGAGACAACACTCTCCCTCTCGTTGCTATGCATCACCATGATCTTGCGTGTGCGTAGGATTTTTTTTGAAATTACTACATTCCCCAACAAAGTGGCATCGAGCCTAGGTTTTATGGTTTGATGTTATTTGCACGAGTAGAACACAAGTGAGTTGTGGACGATATAAGTCATCCGCCTACCAAAGATGACATACTTTGGTTTGGCGGTATTGTTGGATGAAGCGCCCGGACCGACATTATGCGCGACGCTTATGCGAGACTGGTTTTACCGCCGTGCTATGCACACAAGTGACTAGCGGTGTCGGTTTCCAACTTTAGTTGAACCGAGAAAGGCTACGCCGGTCCTTGCGAAGGTTAAAACGGAGTCTATTTGACAAACTATCGCTGTGGTTTTGATGCGAGGTGAGAACGGTTCTTGCTCAGCCCATAGCAGCCACGTAAAAATTGCAACAACAAAGTAGAGGACGTCTAACTTGTTTTTGCAGGCATGTTGTGATGTGATATGGTCAAGACGTGATAAGATATAAGTTGTTGTATGAGATGATCATGTTTTGTTGAAGTTATCGAGAATCGCGTAAGCCCTATGGATGTCTCTTTGTTGCATAAGATGCAAGTGCCAAATAATTGCTTTACTTTATCGCTATACGATAGCAATAGTTGCAAGAGCAATAGTTGGTGAGCCAACCATGTGATGACACATTGATATAGATCAAGATGATGAAGATCATGGTGTCGTGCGGTGACGATAGAGATCATGACAAGACTTTGGAGATGGAGATCAAAGGCGCAGGATGATCATGGCCATATCATGTCACATATTTTGATTGCATATGATGTTTATCTATTATACATCTTATTCTTGCTTTGATTGACGGTAGCATTTTAAGATGATCTCTCACTAATTATCAAGAAGTGTTCTCCGAGTATGCACCGCTGCCAAAGTTCGTCGTGCCCTGACACCACGTGATGATCGGGTGTGATAAGCTCTCACGTCCATCTACAACGGGTGCAAGCCGTTTTGCACACGCGAATACTCAAAGTTAAACTTGACGAGCCTAGCATATGCAGATATGGCCTCGGAACACGGAGATCGAAGGTCGAGCGTGAATCATATAGTAGATATGATCAACATAGTGATGTTCACCATTGAAAACTACTCCATCTCACGTGATGATCGGTTATGGTTTAGTTGATTTGGATCACGTGATCACTTAGATGACTAGAGAGATGTCTGTCTAAGTGGGAGTTCTTAAGTAATATGATTAATTGAACTTAAATTTATCATGAACTTAGTCCTGGTAGTATTTTGCAAATTATGTTGTAAGATCAATAGCTCGCGTTGTTGCTTTCATATGTTTATTTTGATATGTTCCTAGAGAAAACTGTGTTGAAAAATGTTAGTAGCAATGATGCGGATTTGATCCGTGATCCGAGGTTTATCCTCATTGTCGCATGTAAGAATTATGTCCTTGATGCACCGCTGGGTGACAAACCTATTGCGAGGAGAGCGTATGCGACGTTATGAACGTTTGGCTAGCTCAATATGATGACTACTTGATAGTTTAGTGCACCATGCTTAACGGCTTAGAATCGGGACTTCAAAGACGTTTTGAACGTCATGGACCATATGAGATGTTCCAGAGTTGAAGTTAATATTTCAAGCAAATACCGAGTTGAGAGATATGAAGTCTCCAACAAGTTCTATAGCTAAAAGATGGAGGAGAATCGCTCAACTAGTGAGCATGTGCTCGATTGTGCAGGTACTACAATCGCTGAATCAAGTGGGAGTTAATCTTCCGGATAAGATAGTGATTGATGAATTCTCTAGTCACCATCACCAAGTTAGTAGAACTTCGTGATGAACTATAGTATGCAAGGGATGATGAAAATGATTCCCGAGTTTTTCATGATGATGAAATCGATGAAGGTAGAAATCAAGAAAGAACATCAAGTGTTGATGGTTAACAAGACCACTAGTTTCAAGAAAAGGGCAAAGGGATAGAAGGGAACTTCAAGAAGAACGGCAAGCAAGTTGTGCTCAAGTGAAGAAGCCCAAGTCTGGACCTAAGCTCGAGACTAAGTGCTTTCTTACCGCAAAGGGACTGTTATCGAAGCGTAACTACCCCAAGTATTTGGCGATAAGAAGGATGGCAAAGTAAACAAAGGTATATTTGATATACATGTTATTGATGTGTACTTTACTAGTGTTTATAGCAACCCTTGGTATTTGGTAATTGGTTCAGTTGCTAAGAGTAGTAACTCAAACAGAGTTGCGAATAAAATGTAAACTAGTTAAGGGTGAAGTGACGATATGTGTTTAAAGTAGTTTCAAGATTGATATGATCATCATCGCACACTCCCTATACTTTCGGGATTAGTGTTGAACCTAAATAAATGTTATTTGGTGTTTGCGTTGAGCATGAATATGATTTGATCGTGTTTATTGCAATACGGTTATTCATTTAAGTAAGAGAATAAACTGTTGTTCTGCTTACATGAATAAAACCTTATATGGTTACACACCCAATGAAAATGGTTCATTGGATCTCGATCGTAGTGATACACATATTCATAATATTGAAACCAAAAGATGCAAAGTTAATAATGATAGTGCAACTTATTTGTGGTAATCGCCGCTTAGGTCATATTGGTGTAAAGCGATTAAGAAACTCCATGTCGATGGGATTTTGGAATCACTTGATTATGAATCACTTGATGCTTGCGAACCATGCCTCATGGGCAAGATGACTAAGACTCCGTTCTCCGAACAAAGGAGCGAGCAACCGACTTATTGGAAATAATACATCGATGTATGCGATCCAATGAGTGTTAAGGCTCATGGCGGGTATCGTTATTTTCGACCTTCACAGATGATTTGAGCAGATATGGGTATATCTACTTGATGAAACATAAGTCCGAAACATTTGAAAAGTTCAAAGAATTTCAGAGTGAAGTGGAAAATCATCGTAATAAGAAAAATAAAGTTTCTACGATCGATCGCGGAAACAAATATTTGAGTTCTGAGTTTGGTCTTCAATTAAAACAATGTGGAATAGTTTCACAAATTCATGCCACCGAACACCACATCATAATGGTGTGTCCGGACGTCATAACCATACTTTATTGGATATAGTACAATCTATGATGTTTCTTACCGATTTACCAATATCGTTTTGGGATCATGCATTAGAGACAACTGCATTCACGTTAAATAGGGCGCCATCTAAACCGCTGAGACGACACTATATGAGCTGTGGTTTAGCAAGAAACCAAAGTTGTCGTTTCTTAAAGTTTGGGGTTGCGATGCTTATGTGAAAAGTTTCATCCCGATAAGCTCAAACCCAAATCGAGTGCGCCTTCATAGAATACCAAGGAAACCGATGGGTACACCTTCTATCACAGATCCAAAGGCAAAACATTCGTTGCTAATAAATGGATCCTTTCTAGAGAAGGAGTTTCTCTTGAAAGAAGTGAGTGGGAGGAAAGTAGAACTTGATGAGGTAATTGTACCTTCTCCCTTATTGGAAAGTAGTTCATCACGTAAATCTGCTTCTGTGACTACTACACCAATTAGTGAGGAAGCCAATGATAATGATCATGTAACTTCAGATCAAGTTACTACCGAATCTCGTGAGGTAAACCAGAGTGAGATCCGCACTGAGTGGTACGGTAATCCTGCTCGGAAGTCATGTAACTAGACCATGATGAACCCACGAACTATGAGGAAGCGATGATGAGCCCAGATTCGCGAAATGGCTTGAGGCCATGAAACCCGAGATGAGATCCATGTATGAGAACAAAGTGTGGACTTCGTGGAGTTGCTCGATGATCGGCAAGCCATAGAAAATAAATGGATCTTCAAGAGGAAGACGGACGACGATAGTAGTGTTACTATCTACAAAGCTAGACTTGTCGAAAAAGGTTTTTGACAAAGTTCAAGATGTTGAATACAATGAGATTTTCTCACTCAGATCGATGCTTAAAAGTCTGTCCGAATCATGTTAGCAATTGCCGCATTTTATGAAATCGGCAAATGGATAAACAAAACTGCATTCCTTAATGGAGTTATTAAAGAAGAGTTGTATGTGATGCAACCAAGAGGTTTTGTCGATCCTAAAGGTGTTAACAAAATGTGCATCTATGGACTGGTGCAAGCATCTCGGAGTTGGAATATACGCTTTGATAAGTTGATCAAAGCATATAGTTTATACAGACTTGCGGTGAAGCACATATTTACTAGAAAGTGAGTGGGAGCACTACATTTCGATAAGTATATGTGAATGACATATTGTAGATCGGAAATAATGTAGAATTATTCTCGCAAAGCATAAAAGAGTGTTTGAAAGGAGTTTTTCAAAGAAAGACCTCGGTGAAGCTGCTTACATATTGAGCATCAAGATCTATAGAGATAGATCAAAACGCTTGATAAGTTTTTTCAATGAGTACATACCTTGACAAGATTTTGAAGTAGTTCAAAATGGAACAATCAAAGAAAGAGTTCTTGCACGTGTTACAAGGTGTGAAATTGAGTAAGACTCAAAACCCGACCACGGCAGAAGA